>CAWUFW010002490.1:0-730622 GCA_963921515.1 Calotriton arnoldi | reverse complement strand
GTGCCCAATTGTTGGCAGAGTGGTTTCAGCCATTTTGCCCGTGGTAATTTATACACCTGGCAAGCAAACATCAAATGGGCAATAGATTCAATCGGGGCCTTACAGCATGCGCAATTTTTCTCCTTGCTTGGGCTCCACTTTGCTGTCACCTCACAGACAGGGAGAGATCCAAGCCTGAAATGGATATAGAGCATTCTATCTCTTGGGGCTTTGATTGTATCGAGGAAGGGCTCAAAATGCCCAGTTTGTTTGTGGGAATGGAATTCTAGTGTAAGTTTACCTACATTGGAATTACAATTATCTCGTTGATCCACCCATTCCCAATATAGGCATTTGAGTTCCTCTCTCCTCGGGGGAACCTGGCCAGCCCAACAACCTTGGAGTCCCATTGCTGACAGCATTTTTTTGATGTTGCCAAGCCAGCCTATTTTCCCACCAGTATCCAGGCTAATAATCTCGGTCATGGCTTCTGCGTAGGGAGAAAGCTCAGGGGTCCGCCTAATGTGTGCCCAGAAAAGTAAAGGCCGTAACTTAGCTATGTCACTCAGTGGCCGCCTGCCCATATTCAGCAATAGGGGAGCAAGGGGGACGTATTTGGGTGCCATCACCAAGTCTCTCAGAAATTTATGTTCTGACCTTGAGAGATCTTCCAGTTTCTCAAACCCACAGATTTCGGCTCCATAAAGAGCAGAGCTGACTGCTTTTGAGTTGTATATTTGAAGTGCTGGGGCTATAGGCCTGGAATGCGAGAGGCGGTGTTCTTTCCCAATTACTCCGGTTATTCTTTTGTGTCCCAGCAACATCTTCGCTATGTGTGGTTTCCAGGACATTTTATCAGAAAGCCTCACACCCAGATAGTCGAAGCTATTCACCTTTTCGAGGGGACACCACCTAATAAAGGGCCATTTTTGTATGACCTATGGCAATTAAAGGCCATGAACATTGTTTTAGAACTATTTATGACCAGTCCCATGTTATCGCAAAAGAGTTGGAATCTATTCATAAGGCGCTGTAGCCCCACTGGAGTCTTGGATTTCAACAAGGTATCATCTGCAAATAGCAGGGTTGGTATCTTTTTGCCTCCTAAAATGGGCGAATCAGCAGGCTCCTCCAGAAGGAAGTCAACTACCCCGTTCACATATAGGGAAAATAGGGTTGGGGCCAGAACGCATCCCTGTCGGACCCCTCTATTGACTGGTATGCGCTCTGTTGTTTGACCCTGCTCCCCCCACCTAACCTGTGCGACGTTCCCCTCATGAAGTCGAATTAATAATTTGAGGATGAACGGAGAAATACCCATCCCGCCAAGCGTTGCCCACAGTTTCGGTCTGGGGACTAGGTCAAAGGCAGTCTTCAAATCTATAAATGCGAGGTAAAGACTGCCCTTGCCCAGTACAACTACCTTCCAGTGGATAAGGAGAAGTCGAAATATTTGGTCCATTGTCGCAGTCTTCGATTTAAACCCGGCCTGGAACTGGGATAGGACATTTTTCTCCTCTATCCATAGCTGTATCCTGCGCAGGAGCATCCGGCCAAAGACCTTCTGCATGGCATCTGTTAGACTAATCGGTCTATAGTTTGCAGGGTTATCCCTTGCACCCTTTTTAAATATGGGGACTACTTCGGCGCTCTTCCAAGAAGCTGGGACTGGCATGCCGTCAACTATGGCATTAGCTAGGAGTAGAATGTATTGGGCCCAATTCTCGGAATCAGCCAGGAACAAATCGCCTGGCAAGTCATCAGGTCCTGCGGCTTTTGAGGGGACAATTCTTCTTATTGCTACTTCTACTTCCGATAGGGTAAAATGTTCTTCTTCTACCATGCACCCATTTACCTCGTCTACTTCCCCTTCCGTAATTGACTCCATTTCTGAGTAGAGGCCTTTAAAATGATCATACCAAACCTGGTTGGTTATAAAATTTGGAGGTGAACGAGCACCTGTCCCACACCCCCAAGTTACTATTTTCCAAAACAAAATATTATCTTTGGATGAGCACGCTCCTTCCAGTTGTGCCCAGCGTGACTCGTCCCAGCTTGCCTTGGCCTCACGCTGGGCTGTTCGGTAGGCTTTCCTGGCCATTTTTATGTGCAACTGGTTTTTCTCTCTAATAGCTTTGGCCAAAGTTAATCTTTTGGCCCTACAGTCTTTATTGTACCAGGAATAGAGGTCCTTTGTGGTGCTACTTCGTTTTTTGCTCGTGTCTGAGATTTGGAAGTGTGAGCTTATTTGAGCAACAATATGGGCGTGGATCCTTGGGATAACAGTTAGTCTGTTTTCACTATTGACTGCCAATTGAAGCTTACCTATGCCTGAGATCAGCGCATGCTTGATGCCGGCAGTCTTGGCTTTGCTTAAAATGACCTTCTTCCATTTCAAAAATTTTGTGCAATTAGATGGGACTATGTCTCTAGTTGTTATCTGCGGTATCATGTTCAGCTGTTGGTGGGCTCCCTCCCACAAATGCTTCAAGGTCAGGCACAGGGGGTTATGGTCGCTCTCTGTTGTCGAGCCCACTAGCATATCAACCAGATTCCCCCACAGTTTAACGTCTAGGAGGATGTAGTCGATTCTGGATGGACAGCTGACTCTATTATATGTGTTGGCCCCTTGCTTATCAGATAGTGACCTTCCATTTGTTGCCCTTAGACCGTGCTCCATAGCGATGGCATTAAGTTGGAGTACTTGTTGTGTCCATCTTTTAATTATGGGGAGATCAAGTTGAGGTACCGCCCATTTGCTATCTTGGTCTTCTGCTCCTGATAGATCCTCTATAGCAAGTGGTTCATAGGTGCAGTTCACCGCAACAACTGCTCGTGCTTGGGGAGAGCAGTTAGCTAGACATTCATCTAATACTGAAATAGTAGCTGAGGCCCTACCACCCTTTGTTCCTCTTGCATAAACATTAAAGAGTTCCATTTGAAGTCCACCCCTGGGTCCCTTAACACTTAGCCACAGAATATCTGGGCTTTTGCTGGATTGTAGAGTAGTACAACAGTCTAAAGCTACGCTTATCCACACAACCCCCCAGATGGGCGCCCTCCCCCAGTAGAAATTGCAGGTATGTGGAAGCAGGTATAACCTGCCTTATGTAATGGAACCAGACTCCACGTCTCCTGGAAGAGGCAGACATCAAATTTGCCCACAAATTCATTCCAGTGGGGGAGCTGGATTTTGCTAGTTAAGCCCGCCACGTTCCATGACACTATCTTTAGCTGATGTTTAGCTGTGGAGTTAGTAACAACATTTGGAATAAGATCCTGAGTGTCAAATTGAGTGACAACTAGTTCTTGCAACCCCATGTGTGTCGGGCTTTTATCTGCAGGTTCTTTATTTGTGCCATCCACAATGTAAATTTGGGGCTCAGGGGAAACCAGGGTGGCAAGGGAACTTTCTATGTGACTGCAACTTAGATTCGACTCTACGGTCATTAAGGGAGATCCGAGGTGTGCCAAGTCCTTTAGTCAATCAATGGCCTCGAGAGAGGAGATACCTGCCAGGTGTGTCGATGGCTGTGGGATTGAAGGCACGTCCTGCTTATATATAGGACTGTGCCTAAGTTGGATAGAGGACCCATTGGGGGGGCAAGTGCGAAACTCCAGAGCAAGGAGGTTTTCTGTCAGGTCGGCTTCCTTTAGGGTAATCTCAATGTTATCCAGATGGTATTTTGGAGAGGAATACCTCTGTGCTCGTAGAATGTCGTCTCTGATCACCGACCGACAGCCCCTCACATGGCGAATCAAATGGGTCACCTTATTTATCAGGGATTCCTCGCTCTCAGTGGCATTCTTGCGATCTACTTTTGGGACGTTAGTCATGTAAATATTTTTATTTTGCGTCCGATTGGTGTTAGCTATGGCTATTGAGAAGAGGGGCTGGTCTCGACTTCCGTATGTGCGGGGTTGAACTTGCTGTGGCCATACGGCCCCTTGTCTATTTATGTTGTCCTGTGGGGTAACTAGCCGTTTGAGCTTTTCTTGGATATTGGTGTTAGGTCTGTTGCTTTCCCAAGCTGGCTGAATGCTTGAGGCTTGCTTGTAGTTAAAAGAAGAAGAAGGGGAAATTGATTGAAAGTGTAGAACAGGGTTCTGGGCAGTATTGGTCTTGCTAAAAGGAACTGGTTCTCGTGACTTCGAATCATTGTTATTAACAAAAAGGTGAGGAATGAATGTAGAAGTATCTTGCCGGTTGGAAAATGGATCTGCCTTTACTAGTGTTTTTACTATGGTGGTAAGGTTTTCTATCATATTTTTTAGTGCGCCAATCTCAACTCTAAGTGCATTTACCATATGGTGGATGCCCAAGGGCTCTGACTTTTCATTTTCCGTGACCACCATTATGTCCCGTGTTGCTCTGGGGATCGATGGTACAGGCGTGCTGTCACTGTGATCATCCCTATCATCCCTGTCATCCTGAAGAGGTAGAAATCTATTTGAGCAATGAATAGTGATTTCTTGGCGTTGTTCTTGCTCGGGATCGCTAGTGCTAATACAAGGGGGGGCAGAGAAGACAGAGGATTGCATTATATCCTGGGCAGATGGTATTGTCTTTGGTGAATCTATGGGTGGAATTTTGGGGGGAATTTTTTTAAACATTGATGGAATAATCGGGGGGCAATTTAATCTCGGGCTTTGGGGAGAACTATTGGCTGGGGGGTCTACGATGCTGCCCTCAAGGATTTCCTCACACTCGTTGATCAAGGTGTCTATCCTATCTAAAACACAGTTGCTGCCAGGATGTTTTAAGATCTTTCTAGCCTTTTTCCCTTGTGTTACCCTACTTGCCCCGGCACCCCCAACACTTTCCATAGCTTTCCTTTTCCCCATATTATGCCTCAGCAATACCACCAATGACTAAGAGTGTCAATATTGAAGGAGCAATTAATGAACCTGTACCCCCCCCCCCGAGAGTAACAATATAATCAAGCAAGGGCTGGATTAAATCTTAGTCCCCAGCAGCTCGTAAGGCACAAACTCGCCACAGTCACCAAACGATGCACATACTAATCAGGAAATATCAATGCGGGTGGGGCAAGGAGGTGGGACCCAAAACACAGTACCTTGATTATCTACTGGTGTGGATGTCCACGGATCACAAGCGAGATGCAAGGGGGGTGGCCCTGCCCTGTCTCCTCCTGGTGATGACGGGCAAGGACGGGCCCGCCCTTGGCCCGGGCTTCGCCCGGACACGGCCCGCGCGAGTCCCGCGCCGCGATGATTTTCGGCGCTTTTTAGAGCTCAGCTGGTGGCAAACTCCTCCCCTGCAACAAAGAAGGATTCTGGGGCTTGGAGTCCTGTGGCGAGTGGCAGCTCCGTGGCAAACAGGCGCGTCCCGCGCCGCAGTGATTTTCGGCGCTTTTTAGCGCTCAGCTGGTGGCAAACTCCTCCCCTGCAACAAAGAAGGATTCTGGGGCTTGGAGTCCTGTGGCGAGTGGCAGCTCCGTGGCAAACAGGCGCGTCCCGCGGTGATTTTCAGCGCTTTTTAGCGCTCAGCTGGTGGCAAACTCCTCCCCTGCAACAAAGAAGGATTCTGGGGCTTGGAGTCCTGTGGCGAGTGGCAGCTCCGTGGCAAACAGACGCGTCCCCTTGGAACTAGGTCAAAGGCAGTCTTTAGATCAATAAACGCTAAGTAAAGACTGCTTTTGCTAATCACCACCTCTTTCCAGTAGATGGTCTACAGCCGAAAGACCTGGTCGATTGTCCCCGTCCTGGTCCTGAAGCCCGCCTGAAACTGTGATAAAATGGCATCATCATCTGCCCACTGCAGAATCCTCTGCAGCAAGACTCTGCTAAACACCTTCTGGAGGGCATTGATCGGGCTTATAGGCCTAAAATTTGAGGGGTCATCCTTTGCTCCCTTTTTATAAATTGGGACCACCTCTGCTCCTTTACAAGACTCCGGGACCGTGGCACCTTTTGCCATTGCATTTGCCAAAAGAAGGATGTATCGGGACCAATTGGGAATATCAGATAAAAACAAATCACCTGGTATGCCATCTGGGCCTGCTGCTTTGGACGGGACTATTCTATCCATTGCGGTCTCAATTTCACCTAGGGTAAAGAGCTCATTGTCTGTATGATATCCTAGAGGCTCTATCGTCTCTTCCAAGTGCAAGGCCTCCTCAACTGAATAAAGCTTCCAAAAATGATCGTGCCATACTTGGGCGGAGATATAGCTAGGTGGCGAGGGCGCTCCCGATTTGCTACCCCAAGTGACAAGAGACCAAAATAGATTAGCGTCCTTTGCCGCACTAGCTTCCCTCAGTTGCTGCCAACGAGAGTCGTCCCAAGCTACCTTGGCCGCTCGTAGGGTGGCCTTGTAGCGTTTCCTGGCAGTTCGTATCAAAAGGCAATTTTTATCTTTGATTGCTGCTGCCAGAATAGATCGCTCGCGTCGGCAGTCCTTGATGTACCATGAATAGACCCCTTTGGCTGCTTATTGGGCTTGCGATCTAACCCAGGAACTACAAAGTGGGCATTGATTCGATCAAAGGTACAGGAATGGACCACGGTTGCAACAGCCAGATCTCTTTCACTGGCAACCGTGGACTCAAGTTCTCGTGTGCCCACTACCAAGTCATGCCGTATGGCTAAGATCTTTTCTCCATGCGCTACCACCTTCTGCCATTTTAGAGCTCTCTTATTGTTTGTGGGCATCACGTCCCTAGTTAGAGTTGGGGCTGGACTTTGCTTTAAGAGGTAGTTATTGCTGAACAGCACAATAATCCTGCTTGTGTTAACAAGGCTCTTTTATGCAGCTTATGTAAGCAGATAATTATTACCTGAGAAATAAGTTTCCATTTTCCTCCTAAAAAAGAGAAAATAACAAAAAATATAAAAGTTATATACTGATCAATAATTCATAACAGTGACACATCTGTCTAAACCTTTACTTCATTTTTCACCCACAAAGACACATTTATATCTAGTGCACCAGTAACTTGTTATTCGTTCTCCTGAAAAATATCACACCCTCAACCAGTCTATTTTCATATTTTTGCTATTAAATTATAGGATGCTATGAACTATGGTTCCATAATTGGTTCTACACTAACACAATCTTCTTGATACACCTTTGTTAACACTCACCACAGTGTTTCACTCTAAAAATAGCATTATCACCACTTAAACATCTCATAGGGCTGAAATACATGTACAATGATGCCTATAAGACAAGTAGAGCTTGTATTATTTCAGTCTTTGTTTTATAATTTAGGAAAAACTGTTTCCTTTATTTACAAGTATATACAGTTGAAGCACTTCATTTTTAACACAATCTGCAAACCCTGCTCACATCTCTCTACATTGTAATGTGTACCTCTCAAAAGCTATATTAACACATCTACACCTCCCCAAATAGCTTTTCACTCTGTAAACATGGTGTGGAATAAGTTTACCAACATTAGTACACTTACTGACACTACACAACAAAGTTTATAAAATATATTATTAAATACCTGAACTTGCAGATCTTTCTTAAATGCAGATGAAGACACCACTCTATTTCATCTCCAAATTAAGCCATATCTGCTTAGCACAACTCAAAGAGACATCGTTCTCCTCCAAAGCACCAAGGGCAAACTGAGCTATCTTCAGTTCTGCAGCCAATCACATCACAGCATTTTTTAAACCATGTAATAAGAATGGTAACTATTGTTTGAGCCCTAGCCCTTTTTTTAACTTCCCCCATACGATCTCACGAGACTCTCGCTGGATCATAAAACATCTCGTGGCAAGCCCAGTAATTTTCCATGCGAGTCTCGCAAGAGGTTTGCTGGATTGCACGAGCTTCATGCGGCAAGCCTCGCTCCCTGAAGCTTGCACTCTACTCTTGCGGGATTGCAACATAATTGTAGGGAAATTGTATATGGGAAGCACTAGCCTCTTCACTGAGAACCCTCTGTTGGATACTGGATGTGCATACTGGAATAAGAGGAGGGACTACCCTCTAATTTCAAACCTCTTTCTCAAATGGTAACTATGCAAAATAGGGTGTGTGCAGGGACTGTCCTCTCTGCTGAAACCCCTCTCTTGCACAACAGGTGCAAATAGTAGGGTGTGTGGTAGGACTTACCTCTCCTTTGAGACCTCTCTCTCAGATAATGGGTATGCATAGTAGTGAGCAGGGAGGGGCTGGCCTGTCCTTTCAGACCTCCCTCCCAGATGATGGGTGTGCGTTGTAGGGTATATGGATGTAGAAAGCTCTCCTTTGAGACCTCTGTCTCAGATGACGGGTGTGCGTAGTAGTGAGTGTAATGGGGCTGCCTTTTATCTCTCAGACCTCTCTCAGACTGGTGTGCATATTAGAGTGTGTACATGGACTGGCCACTTCTGTCAGACCTGTCTCTCAGATAACGGGTGTGCATAGTAGGGTGTGTTGAGAGAGACTGGCCTCTCCGCTGACACCTCTTTCTCAAAGGACGGGTGTGTGGAGTAGTAAGTGGAGTGGGACTGCTCTCCATGCTAACACCCCTCTCTCTGATAATTTGTGTGCATGGTAGGATGTTGTGACAAGACTATACTCTACTCACAACTCTTACTAAATTGATGGGCGTAAATAGAAGACTCTGATGATCACCATCTCCAGTAATACTCCTTCATACAGCAGTTGTGTGCATACTACAATGTATTCAAAGATCACCTACTCCTTTCTACTTTTCACGATCCCGCAAGAGTCTCGCGAAATTGTAACATTTTTTAAAAAAAGAATTAACCTTCTAATCATCACAGTACTTATATCTGACACACTTCCTCTCACTAACAAAAACCACAATATGCATTCCTACTAATAGAGAATATTGAAAACACATCTACTCCTTTTTAGTATTCATGATCCTGCGAGAGTCCTGCTAGATCGTAAAAATACGTTAAAAACAATATACATTTATTATTTTCACAGTAGCTTTCCCTTAGACACCTCTTCTCTAACTCTGGGGGGACAGCATAGATTTCTGCTTACCTCTTATATAGCTTTTTAACTTTATTTCCGCAACACTTCTAGTTTTTCACAGTAAACAGTAATGGCGCCCATTTCATTTCTAATATTCCAACAGCCAGCCAATAAGGTCGCTCGCTCTCACAGGACTCATGGGAGCCTCCAGTGAGACTGTAAGAAAGTAGGGACTGCTTTTATTGTTACCCCCACTTTTTGCTTGATGTAATGCTGTTTCCGACTAGTCTGACTGGGATCCTGCTAATGAGGACCCCAGTCTCTGTGCTTTATCCCCTAAATGTTAATGCTAAGTACTTCGCTACATCCCAGATTGGATACTGGGGTACCGTTATCAGACCCTAGTATATGGTACTAAGGTACCCAGGGCATAGGTACCCCAGAGGTCCCCCATCGGCTGAAGCATGTATTATGCCACCTATGGGAGACCATTCAAACTATCTCTACAGGCCTGCCATTGCAGCCTGTGTAAGCTGGTGCTAGCACAACTTACGAAAGATATAGGTTTCCCTACATCTAAGGTCACTGCACTTAAAACCTATAAGTCACCCCTACAGCTAGCCTTTGCAATCCTGAAGGCAGGGTGCTTGGTTCAAAGTGTGAGGGTGCCCTGCATGAGCAGGACACCCCTACGACCTACGGAGTCCATTCTCCCGGGTTGTAAGTGAGAGAGCCATATGACATATAGAGGGGCACCGCGTCATTACGCGGTGAACATCTCACAACTGGCTGCAACGAATCCTTTCATGTTTGGTATCAAACATGTTGGAATCATACCCCACACCGTAAACAGTGTGGAAGGTATGATTCCATGCACCGTAAAGCTCCTTTGGGAGGCCCTCAGTGCTCCCGGTACCAGTCTTCCATACCTGGACAGCAAGCCAGGGCTGCTGCCGGCCAGAGACATGTTTCTGCCCTCCTGCTGTTGAGCCAAGTTCGGTACAGTAGAAAAGTGGTCAAGTAGCACTAATTGCTCAAAACAAAAATTAAACAAATCAAATCCAACGCATTCACAAAACCCAATTCTTGGATATCACATTTGCAAGTTAATGCAATTTATTTGAATTACCGTACTGATTCATAAACGTGGTAACACAGTTACTTTCTCGTTGCAATTGAAACCAAAAAACGTTTGCTAAATTAGGTGCTCAGGTTGGGGGAGAAGGGGATGGAGTGTGGAAGTGATTGTGGTGAAAAAGTGGGGGTGGACAAGGACAGGGTAGTGTGACATATATACATCATCATCATATGTTGGTGCTGATCCGGCCTTTCTAAAAAAGGTCAATTGTTCCATAGAAAACACATAGCACTATATGAACACTGCCGCATTGATTTCAGTTGTCCTGGCTTGTGTGTAGATTGTAGTCGACGTTTCGACCCCTTTGGGTGTGCTAGGAAGAGTTCGGGCAGGGGAAGGCAGAACTATAGGTATCCTGTCACAGGGAGGTGTGACCACCTCCCAGACAGGATTTAGTGTATTGGGGCATGGTGGGAGCGCTTGCCAGCACCACATAGTCTGCGTGCAGGGCACACTTGGTGCCCTCAATGCATAGTCCAGTTCAAACCAGTTCGGGGAGCCGTTGGCAAAACTGGTGCAAAACTGGACAAAGGACATGGGAATATCCTCCCCCTTGTCCAGCCCCTCCTTTGGGAGGGACCCCTGAATCATCCTAACTCTTTCCTTAGGGTATTTAAGGGCTTACCTGTGGGTGGGTCCCCAGATTCGTTTTGCGACAAGATTCTTTTCCGACACCACTTCTTCTTTGACCGTCTGGGCACTCTGGACTTCTCTGGACTTCACTCTGAGCATCAAGGCTGCAACTAAGAAGACTCCTGCCGCTCCTGATCTCGTCGCCCTGCTCGTCTGCTGCAAAGTCCGTGCCTGTGTATCATACAGGAACCTTCCAAGGCATGTGACCATCCAAGACACCTGAAGGAATCTCCCTCAAAGTGAAGGAGTCACTTTCCTGCATCCCCAGGTACCGCAACTAAGCTGACCAGTCTCCTGATCCTGAGCTCCCACAGACTCGGAAAGGCTCAGCAACACAGGTGGTGGTTCTTCACATCCCTCGAGGCCTGCCCTGTCCTCTCACCAAGTTTGAGGCCAGTATCCCTTGGAGCCTCAGGAACCGAATCCCTGTGCACCCCGCCGACTTGCAGTTGCAAAGGCTTGTTGGCTTCCTTCCACCAAGATCTTCGGGCTCCAAGTAGCCCCAACCTCAAGCATCTCCAGTGACCAAGATCTTCATCCTCACCGCATCTTCTTGAATCTTGGGCTTGCATCTTTGGTGAGCTGCTCAAGGTCCTCTTGCGACTCCAGTGCCTCCGGCCTGTGGGTTCTCTTGAGGGTCATCTGTGTATTCTTTGGGCCCTGATTGCTCGGGGCTTGCCCTGACTCCCCTGATTGTGGTGATTCTCCTGGACCTTGCTGGTCCCGACATTGCACCTCCTTAAACTTCCACGCTGGTTGCAGTTGCTGAGGCTTGTTGGTGCTCTCGCCGGACACCGACCCCTCAACTCTCGAAATTTAACGTGGGACAGCTTGTATCCGGCTCATGGTCATTCTCAGCATCGCCTGGTCCGCACAGCTGCAGTTTGAAGGACACCGTCAGCTTCCCTGCAACACCTGACATCGGTGGGCATTTGTCTTTTGTGTCTTCTGGTCACTCCTGAGTGGCAGAGACTCTGTCCCCTCTGTTTGCAGGTTCTTCACATCCTGAATCCACCTTTGGGTTCCACCAGACACATTCATCTTCTCCAGCAGCAGCATCTTTCTGAAGTCCTCCATGCGGTTTCCGACACCACTTCACCCCTATGCACCCAGCTTCCCTGGGGCAGGTATCCTGGTTCCTAAGGTATCCACGAGTGGGGTGGCTCTCCAACCTTCTGTCTTCCTCAGGGTTTCTTCAGGGTCCGCTGGGAAGGGTCCTTCTTTAAAATTGCAACCGCGACTTACCCATTGACTTGTATTGATCACGCGGGCATGTTCCCACTTAGCACACAACCTCTGTGGGGCTCCTAGTTACTTACCTCGGGTGGTTCCTTGGGTCCCCGACAATTCTACGTCTTCTGGGCACAGTCTTGACTCAAGTCGTGGTTCACATTCCACTAATTTAGTATACGGTTTGGTCCCCCCCCGGTGACCACTGTGTATTACGTGCTACTTACCTGTTTCTATTGAAAAGTACTGTGTGCATTGTGTGTATCTCCGGCTAGGAAATACCTGTATGTGTTAGTGAGTGTTCTATAATAAATACATATTTTTATGAATACACTGTGTGGTTCTTTTTCACTTAATCTAGATCAATATGATTATGATGTGGTAAAACAAGCTGCTTTATACTCCTTCTGGACTAAGCCTGAAGGCTGCTCTCTACAGCTCCTACTTAGAGAGCTTTCTAAGGTTGTCTAAGACCACTAAAATCACCATAAGGCTTGTCTGGATTGGTGCAGGGTGCCCACTTACATAAGTGTGCATCATATACCAAGCCAGCTTCTTACATTGGTGGCAGCGGTGGGATTCAAGATTGCATAGTTTTACTAGATAATATTGATGTGGATTAATTGAAAACCATCACTAATCCTAGGCACATATAACACAGATTAGAATAAGTAAGTTCTACTGAACCTAGGGTTGGGTAGTTAAGGGTCTAGCACAACCCTTTCTCCAACCTCATAGAGTTTAGTTTTCACTAGGTTAGGTAGGTGCAACACCTCACTACACCTAGAACCATGTCTTTAGTTGGGGATGCTATTGTACCCCAGTCTGCTAAGTACAGTGGTCCAAAGTTCCAGGAACTAAGGACCCTGTGTAGTCTTAGAAAGATTAAGACAGGTGGCAACCCCATAATTAAGCAGCTCTTAGAGCTACTGCATAAGGATGACAGTCAACCTGTGAGGGCAGAAGAACAGGAAAATGTGGGTGGGGATACTCCTGAAGAGGAAGCCTCAGGAGCTCCTCCTGATGAACTCGATTCTGAGTTCCTTGGTTCCCCGACAATTCTACGTCTTCTGGGCACAGTCTTGACTCAAGTCGTGGTTCGCATTCCACTAATTTAGTATATGGTTCGGTCCCCCCCCCCCCCCGGTGACCACTGTGTATTACGTGCTACTTACCGGTTTCTATTGAAAAGTATTATGTGCATCGTGTGCATCTCTGGCTAGGAGATACCTGTATTTGTTAGTGAGTGTTATATAATAAATACATCTTTTCATAAATACACAGTGTGGTTCTTTTTCACTTAATCTATATCAATAAGATTATATCCTAGTAAAACAAGCTGCTTTACACTCCTTCTGGACTAAGCCAAAGGCTGCTCTCCACAGCTACCACTTAGAGAGCTTTCTAAGGTTGTCTAAGCCCACTAAAATCACCATAAGGCTTGTCTGGATTGGTGCAGGGTGCCCACTTACATAAGTGTGCATCATATTCCAAACCAGCTTCTCACAGAGACCATGAATGCTCACAAGAAAAATGGGCCTCTCGACCCATCACAGGGTTCCGTTTTTGATTTTGTGCTCTCACGGGACCCCCGCAGGACTCTTGCGTGCCCAGCTGTCAAAATATACATTTATTTTTTACCCTTAATATCTCAAAGACTACTGTACAGATTTACACCAAATCACAAAAAGCACAATCTGTGGACCAAGATCTAGCTTCCTGCTGAATTTGGTGCAGTTTTTGCTGTGGCCTTGTCTAAAGAAGTCTATGGAAAAAGCATGGGGATTTTGCATTTAGGGGCCCTCCTTTGTTCTCCCCCTCCCCCCCCCCCCTTGACAGATAATCCGGAAACTTTCCAGGAAGGAGCTGAGGTGGATGAATTTTTGTTTTGGAAAGTTTACAAAGATTCAACAAGCATTGCCAAAGTTATTAGCAAACCAAAAAACGCTCTGTCTATGGAAAAGCAGACTTAAATATAACTACCTAGTGGCAACTGCCACTAGGTAATATACACACATATACATATATATATATCCTGGTCCACGCTGCAGCTTTCTCCCTCCAGCAGGCATGATGGCACAGTTGGCAATGTGAAAAACCACCCAATTCGATAAGCAGAAAATAGATTTATTTGTCGTGAATAGAAAGTAAAATTACATCAAGGGCAAAAAAATAGAGACAAATCACAGCTGACGAATTTCGGCAAAACAGCCTTTGACTGAGCCTACATACAATTAGCAGTAGCTCATTTTTCCATATGCATAGAGTAAAAGTCCATCCTTCATTTCCAAGGCCCCCTGATTGCTAGAATGCTGACACAGTCATTATCCTGGAATCCCTCAGCAGCCATTTTCCAACCATCATCTTTGCAATACACCTGAGTGCATTATTACTCCTTGGGTTCACATTGGATCAACAATGGATTGCAATGCCCCACATTATCTTGAACTCAAGTCCAGTTTTCATTGAAATATACTATTTTGTGTGCCCCACTATCAATCCCAAAATGCAAATTTCATGTTTAATCATACTTATCTGGACAGAGCTAATTGTTATATTTTGTTACGCTACTCTATTCGAAAGTGCACTGTGCATATCATTCATATTAGTAACACAGAAGCAGTTACTGCATTTCATTACACTAATTCATTTTCAGAAGTGCACAGTGCATATCAATTACACAATTTAAGAGAGAAGTAGTTGCTGTATTTCATTGCAATAATCCAAAATAAAGTGTACCGTGCTTTTCCACAAGGATAGCGGATGAATAAATCCCATTGTGCTCCTAATTCACTTAAATTTCATATTGCACTTATCGCTAATGAAAGTACACTGTGCACCCCTGGGACCAACCCCTACTGTGCCAAGATAGTAAGAATTATAACATTATTAACATAGTAATGGGCTGTAATATTATTTATTGCACTGATCCCTAGAAAAGTGCATTGTGGTGGGATATACAATTTCAAAGTTTCCCATTTGAAAGTGCATCATGCTTATTATCCATACTAACCAGACAAAGTTGGTCACTACATTCTATTGAACTAATTCATTTTAAAAGTACACCATGTATATCAATCCTGCAACTCAAAGCCGTATTTCATTGCACTATTCCAAGGGAAAGTACTCCGTTATTTCCCACAAGTGTGGATGATGAATAATTCTTATTGCACCATTGATTCACTTAAATCTCATATTGCACTAATTAGTCACAAAAGGACATTGTTAATCCCTGGGACCAACCCCTACTCCCCAAACAGGGATAGTTGCTGTATGTCATTGCATTAATTCCTAAAGAAGTGCATTGTGCTGGGAAAAACCATTTCACAGTCACATGGTACTCATAATGGCCCCAAGATAATAACTCTTCATATTCCAAATTCCTGATTACTCACTTAAAGGACATCAAGAAGTGCATTGTGTTCACCACTGAAACATGAGTTTATATGCCCCAAATCAGTAATGTAATTGTAACCCTCAGAAGGGACATAGGAGGGGGGAGAAAGGAAGAAGTTATAACTCAGATCAACAAAAATCCTCTCTACTTGCATCACTCCTTTGACTTTCCCCCATATTTTCCGCATTTTACTCTTATCTCCTAGACTTGCGATACCTGTCTCCACGCATTTCTGCCAAAACATTGTACCCAGATCATACATGGGAAATCAAGTCAATCACCATCAGGGAACATGTAAGCAGCCGTTATTTTCAGCATAAAGAGGTTCCTATTACATCCTTCATCACATCACATCGCGTCAGTATTATGACCCCATGGTATCTCTGTTCCCAATGTAAGGATCAACCTGGAATCTTATTTCCTCAGTTCTTTCTCCCTATCACCTCCTTGTGGATGGACTTTTATGTGCTTAATCCCATAATATCTGAATCCAGATAATAATCCCTGGTGATGCTGCATGAAGTTATGGCCATTAGATAACCTTTGTTACCATTCATAATCACCCTTATTTGTTGGAGAATCCTTATTGTCAGCTTTTTTATCATACTTCCAACATACAGCTTCCTGCAATCAGACTTGAGTACATATACAACAAATTCTGAATTATCTGTAATTCTATCCTGAATGGCGATTATTCATCCCATAAAGGTGTTGTAGTACTTCCGATTCTGCCCATATTGGCAGGCCTTATATATGTGTTGCTTTTCACAAAGCCTTTACCACCTTCAATTAGCCAATCACTTCCCCTTTGGGGTTCATAGTAACTCTTTGTCAAAATGTCACCTAGTGATTTCGTTTTGTGAGAAGTTATCAATTGGTCCAGGGCCAATAAATGTTCCTATGTGTTGATCGTGCTCCAGGATGTGCCAGTTCTTTTTCAGAATTTTTATGATATCGGATTGTGCTTGATTGTATTCCAAGAACAGCTTGCATTTGTTATCCGTATGTAAGGGTCCAGCACCCATTTCTGATAGTCCCTGGTTGTACCCATGCAGGAGTGATTCCTTTTCCTTCTCCCTAGCTGTTGCCAAGGCATTTTTAAGGACATTTAGGGGATAACCACGGTGGAGAAGTCTCTTCATCCTTTTGGTTGCCTCCATCTTGAATTCCTCTTCAGTGGAACAAATCCGTCACGCCCCCTTAACGTTTACCCATACAGTATACTCAATTTTAATACCTTTGGATGGCCACTATAAGAATTTCATTTGGAATTTGCTGCTGTTGCTTTCCTGTGCACTTTTGTGTTCAAAGTATTATTGCTCACATCCAATTCAACATCCAGAAACTCACTATGTTGTTTACTGTGTGTTCCAGAAAAGTGGATAATGTAATCATTGGTATTCGATTTTGATATAAATTCATCCTGCTTAGATTCTTCTTCTTCTTCCCATAGGATAAGTAGGTCATCAATGAAGTGCGTCCAAAGCACAACATTTGTCATATACAACTCATTCTCCTCTGCCCAGGCTACCCTATTCACCCACCAACCCAAGAATGAATTTGCAAAGTTGGGGGCGAAGGAGGTCCCCATAGCTGTTCCCTGTCGCTGCAGGTAGATCTTGCCATCAAAGATGAAGATGTTATGTGGGAGACAATACTACAACATCTCCAATATAATTTGTGTCTGCTCAAATACCTCAATTGGTCTAGCCCTGAGGAAATAGTGACAGGCAGACAGCCCGTCTTCATGGTTAATTGATGTATACAATGATATTGCATTTAATGTGACCATGCCATATTCCGATGTCCATGTTATACTGTCTGTTTTTTTAAGGAATTCAGTAGAGTTCTTCAGGTATGAAGTCAAACTTCGAGCTCACAATTGGTCTCCTGGGTGGTGCCCGGGTATCCTTATGTGTCTTCGGGAGTGTTAGAAACTGAGTTTCTGTTTGGCAGAGGTATGCACCCTGTCCAAGCAAGAACTACAATCCTAGTCAGGGTAAGTCAGATACAAACTATAAATGAACCTGTGCTCACCCTCTGGTAGCTTGGCACGGAGTAGGCAGGCTTAACTAAAGAGGCAATGTGTAAAGTATTTGCACACTTCAAACAGTAACACAGTGAAAGCTCCGCAAAAAGACTCCACACCAGTTTAGAAAAAAATATATTTTTATAAATAAATCAAGACCAAAATGACAAAAATCCATTAAGTAGAAGTTGAGTTATGAATTTTTAAAGAATAAAAGTGTCCATAGTGCTTAAAAGCAATAAGTGCCTTTGGGGGTTATCTGGTCATGCTGGACCAGAGCAAAGTTAAGAGTTCAGGCCGACCACGATGGAGCACGGGCCAAGTACAGGAGCCATGCAAGACTCGCTGAACAAAATACCTTGATCTTGGTCGCAACAGCGAGATGTGGGACGCAGCTGAGTGATGTGTTGGTGTCGATCCCTGCAGTCGAGGTAATGCATCGATTTTCTCCACGCAACGATGGTGATGTGCCGGTTCCAAGGATGAAGCGCCAAAGCCGAGATGCGTTGGTTCCGAAGCGGCTGTTTTCTCCATGCAGTCGAGGGAATGGATCGATCTTCTCACACTGCAGCGGCGGTGATGCGGAGGTTCTGATGCATCCGTTTTTTAGCCGATGCGCTGGTTCCGAGTGCGATGCACCGGTTCTGTTCCCACAACAGCGGTTAGCATAGATTCTGCTTCACGCAAGCAGAGAATGAGTCGGTTCCACTGGAGCAAGCACCTGGATCCACTTCCAATGGACTAGGCATAGGAGGTGAGACTTTGTTATCCCTTAGTCTCAAAACAGGAGGATAGACAGTATGTCCTTGGTGATCACTCTGGGTTCGAGGCAATAGTCCAGTTTTTCCTCAGCAGGGACAGATGGTAGCAGGCAGCAGGTCAGCACGGCAGAAAAGCAGTTCTTCCAGAGCAGTAGTCCATCTGAGAAGCAGTCCTTGTAGCAGCACAGCAGTCCTTCTTGACAGAGTTTTTTTAGAGGGCCAGAAGTGTCTGATTTGGCGGGGTCAGAGACACAGTATCCAGTTGTGCCTTTGAAGTGGAGGTGACTTCAAAGAGGGACTTTAAACTGCACAGAGGTCCTCCCGTCCCAGCCCTGGCTTGAGACTCACTACATGGGGATAATCAACCCTTTGTGTGGGTACAGGACACTGCCCATTCAGGTGTGTCAGCTTCTCTCTCCCATCCTGCCCAGGATAAGTCATCAGGATGCATAAGGCCACTTAGTCACACCTACCCTACCTTTGTGTGTGGCTGTCTATAGGAAATCCACAAAGTTCAGCTGTCACCCACCCCAGACGTGTATTGGAGACAGGCTGCAGGCAGAATGAGCTTTAAGAGCAGAGAAATGCCATCTTTCTAAAAGTACCATTACAAAACAATGAGGCAACCCAGTACGCCGTAGGACCTGGGTGATACTTGGTACAGAACACAGTTGGTCCCAACGGAAATTATTCAAATCATGTATCACTTAGCACCCAATATCATGAAATTCAAAACACTTTAAGACATTGGTATCAAGTTAGTTTATATGGAATATTAATTAATCACTTCAAGACATAATAAATCATGTGACACAGTTGCTCCACAGTGAGTGGAAAGTCAGTGTAGATAAAAGTGCTCGTGAGTAGATAGGAAAGGGATAAGAATTACAAGGGAGAGTATATACAGTGTAAACAATGATTTCAAATAGAGAGCGGCTGAAGATGCTTCTTCTAATTACATTTTTCCCAAGTCATTAGATACACCATCTGAATTCTGTGTTTATCTAAATGTGGAGGAATTTTGCAGTCCAGTTCGATAGAGTTAGAAATGAAAGCCAATCGGTAAGCAACATTGGGGGTCCCTAGCAGGGACCCCATGCCTCAGCAGCCTCTGTTGGGGTCTTGGGGGCACCTATGGTGCCCCTGTTAATCCCTGCACAGTGTGGCAGGTGCCGCGAAGAGCCTGCCACTTGGTGCAGGGATCAACAGAAACTCCAATTTCTCTGCAGGAGTTTGTGCTGTGGCCGGTTTCCGACCACAGCACAAGCTCCCATAGAGAAATGGGAGCTTGCGACCGCACCATGTGTGGTTGCATCATAATTGCGGTGTCTTGACCACTGCAATGTCGGTTGGAGGCAACTCAGACCGACATCGTAATGAGCCCCAAAATGTATTAACAGCAAAACACATAAAAAATATTAAATTTCCCACCTTATTTAAAAAAAAGGGAATAATGTAAAATTTTGTTGCAGCAGATCGTCCTTAAACCGGTAGGAATCCCAAACAAAAAGAATCCATATCATATTCCATAATAATATTTAATATATATTATATCTTATATTGTAAAATGCAATATTTTTTTTTACAATACATAAAAAATGTGTAATGCTTATATATGGTGTAAAAAATATACCAATGTAGAACTACTTCAAAATATTGTTTAGAAAAATAATTTTTATGTTTCAACATGCTTTAAAAATGTCTCACATATTAAATAATAGTATGAAATATATCATAATATTTAAGATACATAGAGAATCATTACAAACATTACTGTACAATATTATATTTTATTGTAAACTACATATTAAATAATATTATTTCTATAAAATTATTTATATATTACTGAATTATCAAAAATTACTAACAAAAATGTTTCTATTTTGTTTAAAAATATGTTATCCCAAAAAATATATAAATATATGTTTATTAAAAAATGTAAAACAAATACTTTTTATATGTAGAAAAAGTAAATACCGTCTGAAAAATGTAAAAATAAAAAAGGTTTTTAAATATATAAATTTATTACAAATGTTAAAAAATTTGTACAATTTTGATTAAATGCAAACATATACAAATGTATGTCTGAGTATTTATTTTTTCTATTTCTAATAAAATGTAAAAATTAAAAAATATTATTCTTGTAATAATTCTAAGATAAGAAGTTGAAAACAAATCTGTAATATTTAAAATTGTATACAATATGATCTATTCAATTAAAAAATTTAATGGGGCTTATTACGATGTAGACCTGCATCCGCCCGACACCATTGTGGGAAAGGAACCGCCCAACTATAGGTCGGCGTTTCCGACATCCCCATTTGGATGCGACCACCCATAGGGCGGTCGGAAACATCCATACTACAATAGAAGCTTGTGCGGCGGGCAAAATAGGCTTGCAGCACAAGCTTTCATTGTAGAATGGAGGTTTGCAAACATCCCTGCACCGTGTGGCAAGCACACAGTGCAGGGATGTTGAGGGCCCCCCAGGCCCCATTGCAGAGTGCCAGGGGGAAAGGGGGCCTTGCTTGGGGTCCAATGCCACTTTCCGACAGCCTTTTCATGTCGGAAAGCGACATGGAATGGCTGTCGGAAAGCGACATCATAATCCCAATGGTGGAACTGCCGTCATTTAGGGATTATGCTGTCATTTCCCTGCACCAACAGGCTCCTTGAGCCTGTCGGAAGCACAGCGGACAGTCCCTCTGCCCGATGCCTCCGACCCACCGCATCATATTGTGGTGGGCAGACCGCAAGTGCAGATGTCAGTGGGTCAGACACCAAAGGCACGTCAGTGTCGAATCCACCGACATCATAATTAGGTCCTTTGTGTTTAATGAAAATATATACTAATAAATATAAATTGTTTTTACTTCTCTTTTGTAATATACTGCAATAAAACATAACTAACAAAAAATTCTACACACTAAAAATTAACTATTCCAACTACATTAAAACTACATTCAGAGAAATTACTAGGCACTAAACCCTAAAATTTAATTATTCCTACTCCAATATAATAAATTCAGGGAAAGTGCTAAAAACTAAACCCTACAAATGAATTATTCCAACTCCAATATAACTAAATTCAAAGGAAGTGCTGGACACTAAATCCTCCAAAAATACTATTCCTACTCCAATGTCACTAAATTCGGAGAAGGAGAGGAGTTGGCATAACTGCTAGGGCGGTGATCTCAAATCTGGGGAACCGGGTTCGAGTCTCGGCAAGGACGCGCAACATCCTGTGATTCTGGGCAAATCACTTAATCTCCCTGTGCCTAACAAAAATGAAAGTGTCCTCATGTAACGCAACTGGTGCTCGTGTAAAGCGATCTGATACCCGATATCTTCGGGTCAAGTTTGCGCTATATAAAATTACACTAAATTCAGGGAAAGTACTGGACACTAAACCCTACAACTGAATTATTCCTACTCAAATATAACTAAATTCAGGGAAAGTGCTGGACACTAAACCATACAAATTAAATACTCTTACTCCAATATGACTAAATTCAGGGAAAGCGCTGGCCACTAAACCCTACAAATAAATATTCCTACTCCAATATAACTAAGGGACTGATTATGATGACGGTTGGACGAGCGTCCGACCGATATCCTGTCGGGAACGGGACAGCCCAACTAGCTGTCGGCAGTCCCGCCATCGGGATTATGATGCGACCGCCTTCAAGGCGGTCGCAATCTATATATTTTGTATTGCAGCGTGTGCTGCGGGCTGCAGCACACGCCGCAATCCAAAATAAACACATTGCACATATCCCTGCACACTATGTGGCAGGCACCATACAGCGCATGGTGCAGGGATATTTGGGGGAGGCACTATAGGTGCCCCCCAGGGCCCATATAAGAGGGCCAGGGGGCCCGCTACGGGCCCCAAGTCACTTTCCGCCATCCTTTTCATGGCGGGTTTACCACCATGAAACAGCCGGTGGAAAGGGACATTGTAATCCCTACGGTGGTGCCTGAGCAGGCACCGCCACAGTTGTAGGGATTGCAGTCCCTCCGATTCGGTCTCTCCGCCCGCCCTCCATCCGCACACCATCATAATGCAGCGGGCGGTCATGCCAGGTCCGATGGCAGTGGGACTGCCCTGACGGCCTGACAGTGGCGGTCCCACCGCCATCGTGATGAGGCCCTAAATTCAGGGAAAGCGCTGGATACTAAACCCTACAAATTAAATATTCCTACTCCAATATAACTAAATTCAGGGAAAGTGCTGGACACTAAACCCTAAAAAATTAATATTCCTACTCCAAAATCACTAAATTCAAAGTAAGTGCTGGACACTAAACCCCAAAAATATACTATTGCTACTCCAATATCACTAAATTCAGCGAACGTGCTGGGCACTAAACCTTAAACATTCCTATTCCTACTCCAATATCACTGAATTCAGATGAAAGTGCTGGACACTAAACACTACAAATAAATATTCCTACTCCAATATAACTAAATTCAGGAAAAACGCTGGAAACTAAACCCTACCATCTAAATATTCTTACTCCAATGTAACTAAATTCAAGGAAAGCATTAAACACCAAACACTTCAAATGAACTATTCTCCCTACAATAAAACGAAATTAAGAGAAAATACAAACAAATACTATAATCATTATATTTTTAAATGTAAATATATTAATAAAAATATAGGGGGCGTGGGCAAGGAGGCCAACATTGTGGACTCACCTTAACATCTCTCCGAGCCTAACCCTAGAGATCCGATAGTAATCCGGACCACTGGCTGTCATCGAAGGTCTGGATCACAGGGCACAGCCTGGGGAACTACGGAGCAGCATTCTGGGCACCCTCCCGGTGCCTCTGACCTGGGGACTCAGCAAAGACTGATGCCTGGGCCGAGGCCTGCACGGCCGCATGGCGTGAGGGAGCAGATCGTCGCAGGCTCGCCCTCTGGCTCAGTTACCTGAGGGGAGTTTCCTGGAGCAGCCGAAACCTGGGGTGGTCGACCCCTCGGAAGACCGGACCGGCGTGGGCCGCCGTGGCAGTTGCGGCATGTTGCAGAGTCCACAGCTGGAGCTCACCCGGCCCATCTGAGACATCGCCCTTCTGCTGCCTGAGTGCCTGCCTATGCGTTCCCCCTCCTGTCCGGCTGCTGCCATGAAGAACCTGGTGGACCCTGGGGCTGGCAGCTGGTGCTCTAGCCACCCTGGAACTAACTGGAGCAAACCTGATGCGGCCCTCTGAAGCGGTGGCAGCCGGGGCCGGCCTAGGTCCCAAAGTGTGAACTGTACCAGTAGGAGCAGATGTCGGAGGAGTCTCTCTCTCTCCCCTCTTCCTACTTGATCAGCCGACGGTGGACTGCGCTGGTGTGGTGAACTGGCCGAGCTGGGGTGGCAAAGTTTCTGAGGAGAGTGACGAGCCGGTGACGGACGGGACTCCGGAAAGGTACTGTGCGGGTGGGGGGGTGCCCGCCCGTGGTCTGGCTGTTGAGGCGGGACCCTCCGCCCCATTTGACCTACCCTCTTGCTGGGGACAATTGGAGGTCCCTGGACCTCCGGGCTATTGGAAGGGCTTGCTTCCTTTGCCCTATGCTGTTGGGCCGCACCTGTACTCCTGGCATCAACCTGCCTGCCTGCGGGAGGTCCCGGCCTTGACTTCTGGGCCTGGACTTTCCTCTCCTGATCGGGCGGTGCCACTGGCTGCATCGGGCCCAGGCTGGGGGCATCGCGCCAGGAACTGGAGTGAAGTAGCCCCACATGGAAGGATCTTCATCTTGGGGAGAGACACCTACCGGTGACCCATCTGCTGTGGAGGGCCCCCTCCTTCTCTTCCCCCGCCTGGCCGCCTGTGCCCTGCTGAAGGGGGCTTTTGAGTCCCAGGCCTGATGTGGGACCTCGACTTCTGAGCTGGTCTGCAACAAGGTGCTTGCGCCACCGCCATTGACTTCCCAGGGTGCCCTTTGGTCACTGTGGGCCCTGCAGGTTTCCGAAGACTGAGCCCGTGGCTCTGCCCCCCCACCCTGCTGTTGGCTGGAGCGTTGTGTGAGGGACCTTGGACCCTGCATTACTCAACTCGCCGGCCATCTGCGGA
Organism: Calotriton arnoldi; assembly: GCA_963921515.1. Classification (NCBI taxonomy): domain Eukaryota; kingdom Metazoa; phylum Chordata; class Amphibia; order Caudata; family Salamandridae; genus Calotriton; species Calotriton arnoldi. The sequence continues at coordinate 706,481 of CAWUFW010002490.1, read as the reverse complement.
GCTGCTCCTGGTGCCCCTCCCTTCTCCGCGGCCCAGGGGCCACCGTAACTGATTGGGCCCTTGGGGACTGACCCTGACCGATGGGGGAACTGCCTCACTTGTTGTGGCTCCACTCCTGGTAATTGATCTGACGGCTTGGACACCTGAGTCCCGCACCTCCTCTCATACTTACCTCCTGCATGGCTGTCGGTGGCCCAGACGTGACTCACCCCGATACTGAGCTTCCGGCCTGAACAGGTCACTTCCCCGCCGAGACACAGATGAAAATGGATCAATTTACTGCTGGCTCTTTCGCTGGCTCCTCGGGCCAGCCGGAGGGTGACGGACCCTGCCCCTCGACTCCAGACCTTCCCACAATACTGCAGGCAATTCAGAAATCGCAGTCAGTGGTGGAGAACAAGATAGGGGAGGTTCGGATGGCCCTACTGCACCAGCACCTTCGCAATGCCACAACAAGACTCACAGAAGCTGGATCCTGGATCTCCTCCACTTAAAATGACATCTCAAATCTTAAAAAACAAGTATCCAATCTACTCACAAGAACGGCGGATCTCCACAAGCGCACAGAGGATCCTGAAAAAGGCTCCCAGCGCAGCAACATCCGCCTGATTGGAGTCCCGGAGTGGGACGACCCCAGACAAGTGGTGGACCGGGTGGAGAGTTGGATAAAGTCTTGGATACCGGCTGACCGTCTCTCTTCATGGTTCACCATTGAAAGGGCACATCGGGCCCTGATCCACAGACCTACACCGAGGGCTCCACCTCGCCCCATCATCGTCCGAATCCTTAATTTTTGGGACAGAGATGCAGTCCTTCAAGATGCCCAAAAACAAACAGACCTCCTCTTCGGGGACCCCAAAGTACTTTTCTTCCCGGATTACACCTGTGAGGTCCAGCGGCGGCGTTGCTCCTATACGGAGGTCAAGCAGAAGCTGAAAGCGATGGGGCTTCAATATCGCCTACTTTTCCCGGCACGTATTTGGGTTCTCCACCTGAACAAATCCCATTTTTTTGACACACCTGAAGCCGCCTGGCAATGGCTTACAGAGGAGCGCCCTCAACATTGCCCTGCTGTTTCTCCCTCCCATCAGCGTGAAGCACCCAGTGCCTTGGGAACACAGACTCTACCCAAACCACGTAGACAGCGCAACCGGTCACAGAGGGGGCACGGGAGAAGGTGATCACCATTACCTATGGGGTCCCCCCAGGATGCCCCTCCCCGTCCTCCCGGCAAGCATCGAACCACGCGTCACGAGGAGAGGAGGATGAGATGGCAGGGAGCCTCACAGCTGGTCTTGGCTGCCCCCGTTCTGACTCCGATCTGTCCCGCAGACCCATCATTGAATAGCTAGGCAGCTGCGCTCCCACTTGTCCTAATAGAGACTCCGCCTTTCCCTGTATGCACTGGTACAGTGACATTGAGGAGGCCAAGAAACTTTGTACACCTCCACTCTTGGGTCCCCGAGCAGTCTGAGGAAAAGTGCCGGCAGCAGACGCATTCACCACGGTGCTCGGGAGGGTGACAGCCTCTGTCCTGACCGCATGTCTCGAGACCTGGCTGCCAGATGGCTAAGCAGCCTCTACTTGCCCGCTTTACAGCAACTTTAGTCTAACTTTGAAGATTTCTACGTGAAGACGGGGGTGCTCGTATACCATCAAGACACACAGGTGCTCATTACGATGTCGGTCAGAAAGCCTCCGACCGACGCCGTCTCGGACTCGGGACCGAGTGACTTACGGTCAGCAGTTCTGACCACCAGATTACGATGCGTACAAACACTGTTCGGTCGGATTCCCATTGTTCTCTATGGGAGCTTGTGTTACGGTGGTAAACCGGCCGTAACACAAGCTCCTATGGGGAAATGGGGGTGTGTGTAAAACGCTGTACCCTGTCACAGGCACCCCATGATGCCTGCCACATGGTGCAGGGTTTTACAAGGGGGCACCTTGGGTACTCCCTCGGCCACCAACCATAGGCTGCAGGAGCAAGGGTCACTATCCGAAAACCTTTCTGTGTGGGAAAGGCCGTCACGGAAATGCTGTCAGAATCCGACATCGTAATCCCGACGGCGGAAACGCCATCTATAGTGGGTTACGGGTCGTTGGACCCGAGTCAGAATGACCGGCCGATTTACGCTCTTACCGCAAACATCGTAATCGGGCGGTTGGACCGTATACCGACTGACTCGGTCAGAAGTACTCCGAGGGGGTCGGAAAGCTTCCGACTGTCGGTCGTAGGCTGTCTGACCGACATTGTAATGGGCCCAATAGAATGTTATTAAGCACATTGGTTTTTATTGTTTGGATTTTCTACAGGGTGGCAGATGCTTCTGGGGTAAAAGTGTGGGAAGGGGTGGGCGTTGGGGGATGGGGTTATGTTTGCACACTGTTAGTTGCTTTTCTTATTAATTCTTTCTTTCCCTCCTTAGGTTTTGGCACAAGCACACACTATTCTTATGTGCAGTCGTGGGATAACTCTCCTTTACCACACTCCACTAGCACACCTTGAAGAACCTCGCAGGGCCCTGCAGGCCACCCCCTATAGGGGTGCGTTAATGCACGCCCTCCACACCAACCGTAAACTCACGCCCATATGACCTTCTGAGTTATGTCATGGAATGTTAATGGCCTGCTAGACCGGGTGAAGCGCGCAGCAGTGCTCGCCTTTACTCACCGACACTGCCCAGAAGTCCTGTTGCTGCAGGAAACCCATCTTTTGGAGGATCTCTGCCCCTTCCTGGCTCGGAAGGGCTATGACAGAGTCTTCTACGTGAGGGATTCTCGGGGGCAATGGGGGTTGCCATCTTGCTGCACCGCTCCTTTCCACTGGTGGGCAAAAAGGTAATACGTGACCCACAGGGGCGACATATCACATTGGAGGGCACAGTAGAGCGCCAGGTGGTCCTACTAGTATGCGTCTATATACCGCCCATATCTCTGACCTCCGGGCTACAGGATCTCTCCCGTCTTCTGGCCCACCTCCCGCAGGGACTCACGGTGATTAGAGGTGATTTTACAGCTGTACCTGATCCTGAGGCGGACAGCTTCGGCACACCCATGGCTTTCTGTGGGATTGGCGCCCGCTGTCTTTCAGACTGGGCTGCAGCTTGGAGGCTTTGCGACGCTTGGAGGTCTTGGCACCCTCAACTTCGGCAATTTACGCATACTTCAGCGGCTCACCATACCCATTCCCGGATAGACTTGGTCTTCTTGCCTGCCCCCCATTGCCAGAGGTTGACCCAGATCCATATTCTGGCCCGTTGTATCTCAGATCACTCCCCTTTAATGACATATGTGGTGCATAAACGCCTGGTACTTCCAGGACAAAGAGTTCACACGCCTCCTCTGATCATAGCTCTGGTCCATTTTGCGACCAATGCGGGCTCCATGGCCAAGACGGGAACACCATGGTCTGCCAGTAAGGTTACATTGCGAGGTTTCGCTAAAAGTTACATTAGGCGCTGGGAACAAGACCAGTCGGCTCTGGTTGTTCGACTGGCGGCACAGGCTCTCCGGCTGGAGCAACAGCTGGAGGTCGACTCTCAGGCGAGCATCGCTCGCCAGCTGAGCCTCATCAAAGAAGACATCCGACTACACTCCCTCGAAGCAGCCAAACACCTCTGGAGAGCCACAACAGTCAGAATATATGACTGGGGGCACAAAAACCGGAAGCTACTCTACTGGCTGGTCTCCCATCCGCAGGCCAACAGGATTGTCCCTGAAGTCCTTGACGCACACGGTCAACCTCAGCATTCCCTCCCAGAGATAGCTCAGACCTTTGCTCACTATTATCAAAACGTATATGCTAAACCCGCTGCCCAAGACGTGACGGTAGCACAGGCCTTTCTTGACTCACTCCCGGTTCCCCGCCTATCCCCCCCTGAAGCCCTCCCAATAGATGAGCCCCTTACGGTGGAAGAAGTTGGAGAGGGAATGTCCGTTTTGGCACCGAGCAAAACTCTGGGCCCTGACGGGTTTCCCATGGAATACTATAATGCATTCTGGGACATTCCTACCCCCTACCTTCTGCAGCTCTACAAAGAGGTCGGGCAGGTTGGGTCCTTTCCGGTGGAGGTGAACTCAGCAACCATAGTGTTGACACCCAAGATGTAGCCCCCTTCCACCTCATACATGGACTCCCGCACGATATCGCTCCTTAACTGCGAAGTGAAAATCTTTGCAGCGATCCTGGCGAACCGGCTTAGGCGCGTCATCACAGTACTGGTGCACCCGGACCAATGCAGCTTTATGCTGCTCCGATGCAGGAGACATTTTATCCGAAGGCTCCATGTGACCCTGGCCCACCGTCATCGACTGCCCCCAGACTTAGCATTACTTCTTATTGATTTTGAGAAAGCCTTTGATTCGGTGGATTGGGGCTACCTCCAGTCGCTGCTGACCCGAGCAGGCCTCGGGCCCAGATTTCAGGGCATGGTCCGAGCTCCTTACACCAATCCCACTGCCCGGGTTCGGATAAATGGAGCTCTCTTCTAAGCCTTCCCCATAGAGTGGGGGCTAGGCAGGGTTGCCTCCTGTCTCCCCTCCTATTTGCTCTGGCTATAGAGCCCCTAGCCGCACTAATCCGTACGGATTCTCTCTTAGCCGGCTGAAGGTGGGGTGTAGGCCATGAAGACCGCATTGCGCTGTACGCGATGACGTCCTGTTGTATTTGGCCCAACCGGCTGTGAGTGGGCCCAGATGTCTCCTGCTGTTTGAGTGGTTCAAGCAGGCATCCGGTTTGTGGATGAACCCTTCTAAGTCCGTGTTGGTCCCCTTGGCTCTGACTAGGGACTGCTTTGACTGGCAGGCGATGATACCCCTATGTCGACTTAATATTAAGTACCTGGGTATATGGGTCAACTTACACCTCAAGCTCACCTGGACCCTCGACCTCCAATCTCTGGTACGGAAGACCAAGTCAGACCTCACTAGGTGGTGTACCCTCCCCCTCAACATTTTAGGCCATATCGCCCTCTACAAAATGATTATTCTCCCACAATTCCTTTATGGTTTTCAGAATTTATGACTACAGCTAACCCCAACATGGTTTTCTGCCCTTGACAGCACCACAAAATCATTTTTGTGGCGTGGTTCCCAGCCACGCATTGCCGTCGACCACTGTCAATGGGAACCACTACGACGGGAGCTTGGGCATGTCCAACCTCTATCTCTACTACCTATCCTCTCATCTGCTTGTAATTCATGACTGGTTCAATGGGGGTGGTCAGACCCTGCCTACCAGTGGAACTCTCCCTTCTAGACTTTTCCCATGTCCATGCCATGCTCTATGGGGCACGGATCTCTCTCTCATTGCTCATGGTGACCAGGGCGGTGTTCCTTGCGTGGAGGGCAGCCGTGCAACATGTGCAATGGGAAACTAAACTTACCCAAGAGACACCGCATTGGCATGGCACTTGGTTAAAAGAAACAGCATCTCTTAACGGCTTCCGCTCCCAGGACCTCATTGGCATCACAAGACTGGGGGATGTATGGTCAGAGACACATATGCGGTCCTTCCACGATCTGCAAAAGGCGTACAACCTCACACACGCCCAATTTTATAAATACCTTCAACTCAGACATGTCCTTTACTCCCACTCCCTTCCAAAGGATACCCTTTCAGCATTTAACCCTCTGGAAGCCAAGCTACTAATGGGGCACATGGGCAGGGGTGGGATTTTGCAGATTTAACACACACTCATTATCAATTCCCCCGAGTCACTGGATCACCTTAGGAGGTGGTGGGAGGCCCGTAAAGGGTGAGGACTGGAGGGACACACTAATGACCCCACAGTAACTCACCACCTCCGCTAGACTGCGTCTCATTCTAATTAATTACCTTTACTCTGCCTATTTCTCTCCACACCGTTTGGCACGAGCCGGCCTATGGCACACTTCCACTTGTGGGCGATGCAGAATTGATCAAGCAGATTTTTATCACATGGTGTGGGCCTACGGCGCCATACTCCATTACTGGAAGGCGTAACCAGGGAGTTGTCGGAGGATCTAGGCTGGGAGGTTTCCCTATCTCACCTATTGGTCTTCCTCGGGGTGTTCGAGGGCTCTGTGGGTACTAGAGCTAAGGGGTCCTTTCTAGGTACGGCCCTCCTGGTGGCAAAGCGAGATATCGCCTCGCAATGGATAGCCTCTAGACCACCCGCCATGTAAAAGTGGAGAAGAGGTGTCGACTTGTGTGCGCAGCAAGAGCGGGTAGTCTTTGAAGCACGTGGTTGCCCTCGGAAACAGCAAATGTAAGTGTCAACTATAAGGAATGGGCAGAGTGACGATGTGGGTGCACTAGGTACTGTTGAAAAACCAGCAAAGCTACTTCAGCTATTAAATGGTCCCATAAAAACATGTGAAATACTCGGGTGCTAATGTGCAAAAACGACAGACCAGCCACCCACAGCAGCTCAAGAACTGTCTGTGTGTGTGGGGAAGCTGACTCAGCCTGGGCTGACACACACAACGGGGGGGGGCTGAAGCACATTGAGCCCTATGGGTGTTGAGTTCTATCAGAAAGTGTTCTGTATAGGCTTGGATTGGGAATGCGGGCATTGGTTGATGGGCTGGTGCACCAGGGTCACCTGTGGGATACAGTTTTGGGACCTTTGTAAACCACACCAAGAGACTGACTTACTTCCACAGTCACCACCAGGTCACTGCAATGTGGTGCCAGTATGTTGTCCGCTCCACAACTGTGCTGTAAATTGAGGCTGGGGCCAGCCTTTGGGACACACACAGCTTGGCGCACTGCCTCGCGTGCCCTGACAGAAGCAGTGTTATCTCCCCTAAACCGCCCATCACTGTCAGGTCATGGCAGGTGCAGGGAGGTTGCATTGCATGTAGGGGCCTCGTAGGGAGGCAAGTTTCATTTGGCCAGTCTAACCTACCCCAAACCCCCTTGATCAGCAGCAGTGTGCTTTTTGAAACATCACTTGCCAGGGAAATGCACAGAGGCTACAATGAAAGGGATGATCACAGAATGTGTGCCAATGACTTTCAGAGTGCCCAAGCATCATTGGGCTCCCAATCTAACCCTGGTTCCATAGCATGTTGTGTATGTCAAATCAGAAAATGTCATTATCAGGTAGGTACTGTCAGATCGCTAAATACTAGGACAAACACACATTTGATGTTGGAACAGGAATGCCCATAGCCCATGTATGTATCACAAAGTGAATGCATGAGTCCACCACAACACAGAACAAAACATAGCAGGGCAACAGAACTCCAATGTACTCAAAAAAGTATGTCCACAGAAACATATTCACTGGCACCATGCCAGCACCTACATGCAGCTGTTACATAGGCTAAATCCTAAGATCTGAAACGCATACAAAGTCCACTACATCTCATGTCATAGGAAGTCACATTGCAGGAAATAACATTATTCATCCAGATTACCTTGCCATTTCCCAAACACCATAGAAGAAGTACATGCTTTACTCTGGATAGCTGCCAAAGAAAATACAACATGCATAAATCACACAGGAAAGTGAAGTCAAAAGCAATAGCTGATCTACCAAGTAGCAAGACAATATATCCACCCAATCAGATGGATAACCTAGGCCTAGCTTATTTACTATCCCACACCTCACTTTACCCGATGCACAAATTGTTGACAGATCAATACATGTCTACAAACAACAAATTGACTACTACAGTCCAACCTGGACCTCCACTCCCTATCAGACCAATCACACAGTCCCACATCCTGTGTCATGATGACTACACCAGTGTCAGAACAGGTCATCATAGGGAGATACAACCAGAATGGGATGTTGGATGTGTCAGGAAGAAAAACATGGGAAGGACCCAGCACAGATCCAGAGCAGGACTACGATAGATTAATCCCTTACATACAATCACAAACATGCACACAGGTCAGATAGCATGCACACCACACTCAAATACATAAAGGGCACCACTGTCTTGGGGCACACTATGCTTTGCCAGGCCAGGTGGACACGCCCTTGGTGGACCCATGCCATTCAACCACCACTGTTCACTCAGGCCAGCCAGCAGGGCACTGTTGTGTTTTAGTAATGTACAGTGAAGAAATTGCCACATGGATTGTGGGTCTCTTCAATCACTCAAGGTGGCCCAAGAAAGATACAGCCCCCTGTGTCCAAGTAAAAGCTCATAGGCATCATCGAGACTGGGCGGGAGGCTGTCCAAGGCATGAGTGGCCAACTTGGCAGGCACAGAATCACTCTGAGTATCTCTTGTACCAGCCAACGGGGTGTTGATCACTACACACGCTGCTAGATCAAGTTCACTTAGCTTCAATCAAGTCATGAATCAGGAAACGTCTATTATGCGTTCAGAGTAAGGGGGAATGTATAGCCCAAAACAATACACTGTGAACAATTCATGGATGGGTGCCTCACAACTGTGCATCTGTGGAAGGTGATCCATAATCAGCAACATTTGCTGGGTTGTTGACAAGCAACAGAAGAGGCAGGACACAAGTTGCCCTTAATTATCCCACTCTGTGTTCATCACAGCTTGTCATGTGGCAAAGTAAAAGCAACCCAGTTGCTCAATCAGATGGGTGTGGTGTGTTTGAGCATCTGTCAGCATGACTAACATCACAGCCTGCAACTAAACCGCAGTCTATAGATGACATAGTGATGCCTCTGTCTAGAGCAAAGCCCTGAGGAAATTGGCCCAGACAACATACAAGTCCCCAGATACAGCCACTCAGTAATGATTTCAGTGATTGCCACTCAAACAACATAGAAGTTGTTGTGTCCCAGTCGTCAGTGAATTATTTGGAGACAAAATCCAGCAGGAATGCGAAAAATGCATGGGCCGACAACAATGTAGGCTACAGTCACCATGTGTGGACGGTATGTGTGGAGGTGTGCGCAGCACACGACACCCAATCTGTATGTGTCTAGGGTCATCTTCTGAGAATGTCATTCACACCAATTCAGCATCTACCTCCTAAGGCTGTAGTGTGTGCTGCTAACAAATAATTCCATTCTGAATGTGCAGTGCAGAGTAGTAGGAGTACACATGAGTCTCAGAACGTAGGTTCCACTGACAGTGTTGGAGGGACCACTGCACAACACATTGTGTAAGCTGAGCTGCCACCATTGATTCGATCACAACTGTGAAGTGCACCACAAGGAATAAATTCCAAAATGATTTAGTCCATCCAATCAGTATATATTCAAAATGTTCTTTAATCTTGACATAAATGTTGTAAAGACAGAGAAAGCGTTTCGTCCAACTTCTGTGGACTTCATCAGGGCTGTGAAAAATACAAAAATATATAGTGTATAGTACAACATATATAAAAGACTAACAGTACAACATTTATAAATACAGGGCGACATAATAGTCATAATAGTCAAAATCCCCCACGGGATGATATAGATTTCCACGCATATACCTACAGGGAAATCTATATTATCCTGTGAGGGATTTTGACTATTATGTTGTCCTGTATTTATAAATGTTGTACTGTTAGTCTTTTATATATGTTGTACTATACACTATATGTTTTAGTATGTTTCAAAGCCCTGAGGTCGTCCACAGAAGTTGGACGAAACGCTTTGGCTCTTTTTACAACATTCATGTGAAGATTAAAGAACATTTTGGATATATACTGATTGGATGGACTAATTCATTTTGGAATTTATTCGTTGTGGTGCACTTCACAGTTGTGATTGAATCAATTTTGATCCTTGGGATCACTCTCTGGAAACAGCGGGAGTAGTGGATGTGCATGCTATACACCTACAAACTTTGAACTCTGGACTAATTGTGGGAGAACATTGGGGGAGGTGCGGTCGCTCTATAGGCTTGCTGTTTCACTCTTGTTGCACATGAGCCTCCACCATTGTTGAGGATGCCGGCCAGGGGGAGGGGGGCTTAACCTGTGTCTCTTGGATACAATTGACATAGAAATCCTCAAGCCAAGGGATATGGGTACACCTTGTGAGGATGGGGGAGATATTTGCAGAATATATCTTGCCCTGTCCACATTTGGTAATGAAACACTGCACCTTTCATATTTTAAAACATCGAGGAGACCCTCTACAAAGACATATTGCCCTCTGGCTCTGTGTCACTTTTCAATGTGGTAAATGGGCCCTCATTTGAACCCACACATCGGCTACACTTGTCAAACCAGATTACAGGCGCAAAAATACATTGACAATTAAAACACTTATGGAACTGGGTTTAATGTTCTGGTATCACATGTGTGTTTTGAGACAGTGCACTGTATTTACATCAGCACAACCAGCGATATCCTTACAATGAGTCCATTTCCCTTTGTGTCCACATACCTCTGACATTCCAAGTTTGAATGCCATTAGTACCCGCGTGTGTAGTCTCCTGGGAAGTGTGGGGATGCATTTCAGGAGTAGTCTGACCCCAGGTGGCCCAACAACACACATCCTTGACTTTTCACTGGGGGGGGCAATAGCCCTCTAAGCAATGGACGCCACCCAAAGTTTCTGCATCATCACAGTACAATATAAGCAATCTCTACCTCCATCCCAGGGCAGCATCCAAGATGAAGAATGATCAATCAGTGACAACATCTACCTACAAAGGGGAACTCGCCACTCATGACCACACACAACTCAGACAAGGCAAGGCTAGGTGGGGGCAAATTGTTCTGTGAGGACAATAGGTTTTGCATAAGCCACTGTATTCAAAGCGGCCAGTCCAACAATCAGTCATGAACATTCAGTGGCAGACAGCAAGCTGCAGCAAATACATACTACATCCTCACATTTTATTGGCCAACTGTTTTTACCTACTTACATACACATAATCTACACATATGTACATTTCAACATAACCTCTTGACCTGCATAATCTCTACTTGTGCTGGTATGACCCCTCTCACGTCCACCTCAAAGTACAAGCTCATCTCTCAAAAATATCATACATACACAAGCACGTCATAAGCCACCTCTGGTGCATTTTTCTGAAAAAGCATGTCTGCCCCTCATGTCTGACTTGTACTCAAACTCTTCCTAAATTAATCTCAATATCTCACACTCACTGGCACTGCCCTTCTTACATCCACATCTGCATTCACAGCAACACCCTTCATCACTATGTACACAACACCTCTCACATACATGACATGTACACAATGTACTGTACTCATAACCTCCTCAGCAGACATGAAACGTAACTTGTCATATGGACAACTCTCATCATCAGTTGCATCCTCAGTAATGTTTTGGAATGCACTCATATCACAATGTGTACCATCACATCCCACTCTGACATGCACACTTGCACATCACCACATCTCTCAACAAGACACTTACATTGCTCAATATATATGTCCTCAGTCATTTGCATATCAACATTCACACATCCTACTCTGATAAAGTTGTACAGATAGTCATTTCAAAAACAAATGCATCCACAGATTCAAACACAACATACTTCAACTGGACACCAGCTCACATTTCACCATACAGCACCCTAAATTTCACAAATATTGTATACCCTTGACATACACTTATCCACTTAGTTACAAATGATAAGTTAAAACTTGTCTCACTGTGGCCCTGTCACATCCACATCAGAGTACCATGCTCCATACCTCCATTGACTTCTGCACACCAACAACTATCCTTACCCAATTACACTAACCTGTGTGAGGAAATTTCACGTTTCCTACACAAAAACTGCCTCTGAACTACACTCCTACCTTACACTCTGAAAAATGCAATATTTGTCCTGGACCCATTACGTATGAGTCTCCACTCCTTTCACAAAAAGGGAACACAAGTCTCTCTCACCTCTACCCTTGTTTAAGCTAGCTTAGCACATGCGACACGAACATTGCTAAACACATCAGCAGCGAGGCCTCACATCTCAAAATCTACCTCCTCCCCTGTGTGGCAACTAAGAGCATGGGTGTGACACTGGCTCCTGTAGCATCTGCATAGCAGACAGGCCCACAACACTTCTGTGAACTCACAGTCCACTCGGCTTACAACATGTAGCACAGGCCCATACAATAGAGATGACAGAACTCATGGTTCTGCTCAGTGTGATCTGGAGCAGCATCAAGCATAGCTCAAAAGGACTACATTATCAGTCATGCACACATGACACCCTACACACAAATCATATACTCAACTATGAATGATGTGTGTCTGCAAAAATAAAATCCAAGTTTGGACAGACAAAACACTTGTCATTTGAAGATTGTGCAAAATACCTCACCACAACCATTCACAAATCTCCACAATTGACACTCACCCCTGTTGAGCAGTGCCCAAAAATCTATGATTACATCATGCATGTTGGACTTCAGTTGTGGGGGTGTAACAGGATTTACCAAAGTCTATACAGGCAGGGGCGGGTTGCAGTCACATCCAGAGCACTTACAAGTGATGGGGCCACATGCCATAATGATGACAATGCATTGTGTATGCTGTGTGGAGTCACCACACGTCAAGTGTTGCATGAAAGCCAAGGCACTATCAAAAATATGACCTCTCAGTCCATGAGCGAAAGGTGTGTTGGTGCCAAACACATTGACATCTCAACACATTCTTAAGTGTCCCAGGTGAGGGGTGTTGTGTGTTGATTCTGCATCACACTGATGCACTATGGATGCAAACCCAAGGGAGGGGTCGGTCCACCTGTAGATCGTTACAGTGACTGCACACTAGAGGCAGTGCTCTGTTGCTGGGCTCTGTAGTCATTGGCATTTGTAAGGCCCTGGCCAGCTGAACATGGGCAGTGTCAGCCCAGACTAGCACACAGCATCCACCCTGAACTAAACCACTCTACACCACTTCTGGTACCAACAACTGAGGTTCAGACTGCTTCCATTAACTGAGGCAAGAAGGGGATTGTTGCTGTGTATTGTCATGCTGAATAGGTATACCTTCAGCTGTGTCACATGAGGGAGCCTGAAGGACCTTTGGATCACCAAGCACAGACAAATGTTGTACACACAGAATGTACCAACAGGACTTGACATTGCCTATCCTAATCAAGTCACCTGAAATATTTGTGCCATTACTTTGTGTACATGGGTATGTCCAAACTCACTACCATGTTGTCAAACTCCATTTCTATCCAGGTGCCTTGATGAGACAGTGGTCTTCCGGCACATTACACACATATGCTGCATGTTTCTCATAAACTGTTGTACTTTGCCACACTTGCACTATGTTGACATCTGAAAGCATGAACCATGTTGAACTGTGTTTTCCTACAAAAAACTTTGTGGCTGCATGTCACACTCATAGACAAAACCAATGTTGACATTGACATCTAGCCAAAGTAGCCATAACAATCTAGGATACATACTAACCAAGTACTTGTACCCCATGGACCATATGCAATCCACCCCATACTGACATCATTGTCTACTTACATCACATATTACACATGAATGACAGTTAACAAGAAATCCATTTTGAGGACACATACATTTTGAAAAAATAAATATGAAATGCTTTATTCAGCATATGATGGGATCAGAAATAGGCCAATGGCCATTCCAATTAAAGTCAATGGCTTTGAGGGCCACAAATGTATATGCCCTCACTGCTTGCCTGCACATAGCCTACAAAGGGACACCTCCCCTGGGAGGGGCATCTAGGGGGCATGCCAGGCACCAAAGGGACAAAACTAGGGAGGACTAGGTTGGGTTTTGGGAGGGATGGGATCAGGGGGGGGGTTGGGTCTACTTAGGTGGTAGGGTCAGAGTGAGGGAGTGGTGGCTCCACTGCAGTGGTTGGCTCAGATTTGGGGGGAGCTGTAGTGGGAGGGGTAGCTGAAGGGGGGATGGGATGGGCTTTGCTAATTTGGGGATTTTAAAATCTTTGAGGGGTTTGAAAGGAATAGGGATGGGATTGGTCTTTTTAGGAGGGGGTGTTTTGGGGACGGAGGTACTATCCCAGTACTGGGGAAGTTTGGGTTGCTGGAGGGGATTTGTTTTTGGGAGACCAGGGGGATTTTCTTGTGGGGGATGATTTTTTACGTGGTTTCTTCTCAGGGGGGCAGATGTTGATGTCAGGTCAGGGGGGAGATTTTTCGCTTCTTGAGAGGGGGTGGGTAGGATTGGGTAGGGAAGAATTCAATGGGAACAAGGTGGGTGCTTGGGATGAGGGGGGCACAGGAGAGAAAAGGGTAGGGGGTGTGGAGGCAGAGTGTTCTGAGGTCTGTGAAGTGTCTGCGGATGCATGTGTGTCATCTGCTGGTATGTCTGGTTATGGGTTCCCGGAGTAGCGTGCTACTCACCGAAAAATCGCTTCGCCGCCTCGTCAGGGGTAGTAAGCGCTATATAAATGCAAATACAATACAATACAATGTCCCTGGTCGTGAGTGTGCTGTGTGTCTCCTAAGTGTGCGTGGGTGTGGGTTTCTCCTTGTCTCTGTGTGTTTGTGTGCTCTGTGTGGCTGTTGAGGTGTGTGCATGTGTGTGTTTGCATGTGCTTGGGTCAGGGAGGGTAGTTGGGACTGTGGATGGGTAAGAGGTAGGAGGGGTAACTGCTGGAGCTGGGACACTGCTGCCGTCAGTATGGAGGCCAGAGCCTGATTGGATCTCTGTAGGGCAGACATGTCAGAGTGAATGCCCACCAGGAATGATACCATTTGTGTCAAATGATTTGTATGCACCTGGAGGACATTCAGCGCTGCTGTCTGCCCCACAGAGATCTGCCTCAGTATGTCAATGGCCTCCACACTCAAGGCAGCAGGGGAGACTGAGGCAGGGGGTGAGGTGCCTGGCGCGAAGGAGACAGGTTCCCTTCCACCGGAGCGACCATGGACACTGGGCCTGGGAGCAGCTGGGATGGTAGAGATGGTAGTGGTGGACTCCGATGTAGAATATTCAGTCCCTGTCTCCTCCACCACCACAAGGGAGTCATCACTGGATCTGCATTCGGCATCAGATGTTGCAGATGTTGTCTCAGACATGCCCTCAGTGTGGCTCTCCTCACCCTCCACGCCACTGGGTCCCTCCTCCTCCGACTCAGCACTGGACCCAGTCTGGCGAGCTGCTTCCCCCTGGTCTGTGGCACTGCCTCCTCCATTTGCCTGTGCTGATGCTGTGAACAAGAATGAAAAAGATTCACATAAGTCATCCGTACGTACCTGACACATAGGTAACATCACAAATCTTCACAGATCAAACAAATACATAATTTGGACTACTGCTATTACCTCTTGATACATTTACATACATGGCACTTGTTAGTCTGCCAGTTAACCATTGCTCTCTCACACATGATGTTATCTGCAACATTGGGTGTATCAACATCAAATGCCACAATCACAATGTCAACTACTTCGCTATGTAGAAGGTGATGTATTGTCTTTTGCTTCTGACGGTCTTGTGTCTTGACATACCTGTCTCATCTCCTGCAAAGGATTTTAGAACTCACAATGGAAATAGGAGTCACACAATTGAATTAAGACATGGTATCCAATCTGCAATCCCTAGTCATCAAATTGTGAACCATTGGCTCAAATGTTACAGTTCAAATGACTTCCTTGTCAAACTTTAAGCTTGCGTACTCATTGCGTGAGGTGTTGCTTCCTTTGGTGGCCGTATCCGTGTCTAGTTTACACGTAGGGACGGCAAAGGAGTCAGACATCACTTCCGGAAAGTTGAGGTGCGGCGCACGAAAAAGACGCTAGTAAAAAAATCACACGTTTAGGGTTTTATATCTTGAGTCATGTCACACAGATAACAGTGATTGTGCTCATTTGTCCTGTAACTTAGTTTCTCTACTGTCAGGTCACACATCTGACTCTTATTGCGGGGACACCAAGGTATTAGCTAGGGTGAGAGGCACATGGCACACTGACTTGTATGATCTATGCACAGTGTCATGAAGATGAATCAGAATGTTCTGCACATTGTAAACTGGTCACCTTTTCCATATGTGATCAATGGTCAACACGCTTCCAAGTCCGATGACTGCATCTTCACAATGCTTCAGGTGGGACACAATGCCACTGGCCCGTCTGGGTGCATTGTCTGTACAGACTATTAGTACTGAACCTCTATTCTTCATGAGTCCAGTCAACACTGTGTACAAATCCTGTCTAGACTGCTGAAGTCCCCATTTGTAAGGCCAAGTCTGAATGTCCCTCACTTCGATTAGACATATTTAGGCTTGCCTGTTTTCAGTTTCTATTTTTGGTAAATTCTGGTGGTTTTTTTTCAGTTATTTCAAGTGATTTCAATACCTTAAAAAGACAGTGGTTATCAGTGATTACACATTTTCACGCCATTAAAAACAACAGGCACAGTGTTTTTCCGGTGTTTATGGAACATTTTGCTTTTATTATGGCTTGCTTTCTGCACTGATAGTGCATAGTAGATAGACAGTGTATATGAGTTCCAAATACATTTTTACAAATCAAAATTATTGGAGTACACCATTCAATACTTCTTCAGTGAGTCTTTAGACATGCACGCTCTCTCTTTCCTTCCCATGTAAGCATTTATCTGAAAAAAATGCCCTCTCAACATTGCCACTTGAGACGGGCAACGCCAAAACAGCCAGTACACAATTTGCTAACTCTGGCCACTGACATAGCTTTCCATGCCAATACTGGTGCACCCGAAGATTGCGATTCTCTTGGACAGGTTCTGCAACATATACGTTGATCTAGGCGCATATGCCCTCAGAGTTATTGAAGCAGTTAAAAATGAAGCAGCACTTATGAAACTCCGGAGAAAATTCCCCTTTACGGAAGGGATCAAGAACTTTTGCACTTTGTGCGGCTTACATTGCTCTTATTTTCCACTCATTTTGTTTACTTGCTCCAAAATGATGCGCATTTGACATCTCTCAATCTGACAGTGATGCATCATACATATGGTTTACAAAACCCTCAAGTATGAATAGTCAAGAGCATTTACACACATGTCAAACATTGTCAATGTGTATCTAACATCATTCCTTACAATTTCAGCCATGTTTCCACCAGTGACCACCTGTGTTTGTCAGTAAATGGCATGTGTTGTCACTGTTACTGAGTCAGACACACGGACTCACTATTTTGGATGGAGTGAATGGAATCTTCCACACAATCATGTGAAATGGCAGTGTGACAGGTGACCACAGTTAGCATACCTGTAATTGGCCCATGGGATACATTTGATTACACTGAGCACCACGGCTGGGACATAACATTGGCGCACTGACCAAGGCCTCAACATTGATGTCACCTGCTGCCAGGATGGTTAGCATGGACTTTTCACACTTGAGTGCTCCATAACAATATACTCCACAGATTTGTTGAGACCACACTGAAAACAGGTCATACTTTAGACAATGTGCTGGCACATGTCGAGCAATCGCATTACTCCTGAAAGTTAACTCCATGCACATGTTGTTGTTATTTGTGCTGATCACATGAGCACGGCACTACTGTCACTTCCCTGAACATAACTTCCTCACATGTCCCTGATGAAAGGGGCATAACCATGCATCTAATAATCCTTGTGCATATGCATCTTTTAAAACTGAACAGTGGCTTTGGCTGACTTTCAACCTGTAAAAGAGCCAGCAGGCTAAGATACTACAGCATGCATGTTTAAAGAAAGCTGTGCAACAAGGCACATACTCATCCCCTCCTACAGCGGTCTGGCTTTCAACTGCCCATCCAGGTCAGGGAAGACCACCGCTAGGATGCGGAGCATGTGGAGGGTCAGGGTTCGGCGCCCACCGCTCTTGCCTGGAAGTGACAGGCCCAGCTGGACTTCAGAGATCTTCTTGGTCCAGCCACGAAGGTCCTGCCACCCCTTGCAGCAATGACGGACGCGCCGAGTTTCCAACCCCATGGAGCGCACCTTCCGGGCAATGGTCTTCCACATCTTGGCCTTTTCATGGGAGTTGACCTGTAAGGATGACATGGTTACAGACCCTTAGTTCACATGCAACATGTTTCTGAGTCAGACACTTTTACACCTAGGTCAGGGTCAGATTGGCAACAATGTCTAAGGGGTAGGCAATTGGCATTATGTGCAGTTGTCCTGTGTTCAATGATGACTCCGTCCCATGAGAACAGTGATAAGATGTTTACTCCAGTACACACACTTCTACAGCAATGTACCTGCCCAGAACAGTTATCTACACACTTTTGAACTCACTCACAAAAAACTGTTTACATGCTTGCCTATGAGATCCTAATGCTAGTAGTGCATGGTAAATGCACATGTCCAATGAAAATGCAGTGTGATCATCATTCACCTGCTCCTCGGGTTTGCCATACAGCTGGCTGTACAGTGGCAGGAGGGTGTCCAGCAGGACCTGATTCTCCTCCTCAGTGAAAGCTGGGGCCCTGCCAACTGTACGTGCCATAGTAGCTCCCAGAGTATGTGGTAACAGCAGCAGAGATAGGGAAGTGCAGGAATGATGCAAGTAGTGGAGGCAAGTGAAATCTCTAGGGAACAGACCAGCTTATATCTAAACAGCAGAGGCGGTCTTAATTCCATACGTACAAAGTGATAGGTTCGCGTTGGTCGCATTTTTCGAATCGGTCCAATGCATTACATTGCTTGCATTGCTCGCCTACCGCGAGGTTCAAAAACTCATCATCGGACTGTGAATGACTTTGATACATTGGTGATGAGAGGTTACCGACTCAGTTTCCACGCGATGAGGACACAAGCCGAAACGCACATCAGTCACCATAACAACTTGCAGCCAGTGGCTGTGTCAGAATCGGTTAGGATGCGGCTATCGCATTCTTTGAATACTCACCCGCGTCTGTCACCATAACAACTTGCAGCCTATGGCTGTGTCAGAATCGGTTAGGAGGCGGCGATCGCCACCTTTGAATACTCACCCACGTCTGTCACCATAACAACTTACAGCCTATGGCTGTGTCAGAATCGGTTAGGATGCGACTATCGAGTCCTTTGAATACTCACCCACGTCTGTCACCATAACAACTTGCAACATATGGCTGTGTCGGAATCGGTTTGGATGCGGCAACTGCGTCCTTTCAATAATCAGTCAGCAGGGCAGACACTTCTGTAATTGTTGTATTTATGTGCATTACATGTGTGGAGGCAGTATTTTCAAAACGAAATGGACCTTTAAATGAATAAGTCATACTCCCATGAGGAGCCACCATTGAGGGGCACCTGACACACTGATTTTTAGGCTAATACCAACATGATACGAAAGTACTCCATTTACCCTCCTAGGCTTGGTCACAGTGCCAATGACGTTTTGGGGATGTACAAGTCCATTTTTGACATATTCACTGCATTTGGGGACTGTGTGACCCAGTGTGCAATCTGTGTGATTTTTGACTGTAAATGTGTTGTGTGTAAGGCATGGATCAAGCATTTTTTTGAATGAGTAGACAGTGACATTCTACAGCCACATCAGCTTCTGTTTATTATGTGAATTACTAGTGTATCTTTGTGTCCCAAACTTAAGTGGATGATGTTGTTATGAATGCAACGCCTACATTGTTCATGTTTTGTGTATGTGATTGTATGTGTAATGCAGACATGACAACATGACAGTGTCCACCCTGTGACATTAGTGTGCATGATTCACATTGTGAGACGCTGTGTGTATTAGGTGTCCCACATATCTGGCCTTACATGATCCTATTGTGGGTACATTTGAAACATGCAAATGTTCTCACAAACCTAAATCTTGGCTTATTTTGTGGGAAGTTGTGGAGTATGTGATGCTTGATCCCATGAACGGTGACAGACACTAGTGATTGTTACACAACAGCACTCTAATTGCTGTGTCACCATACCTTGGTAACATGTCTGGGAAGGGTAGTAATACTGTAATATGTATCAAAGGTCAGGCTTTCTCATATAAATGTGCATTTCCAATGTTCTGTTGTTTTAGTTGTGTTCAGATTTCATGTTCTGTTTGTCTCAATGCATGTAGTTTTGTACATTGTGCACTAACACCAACTGTGTTCACACTCTACACATAGGTTTCGCAGACAACCTCCAGTGTACAGGCCCTTTCCAGACCTACAGACCATGGAAGAACATGATTGCATATGGAAATACCGTTTCACAAGGCCAATACTTGAAGAGTTGTCTGAGCAGTTGTCACCTCATTTGCAGCCTGGTTGCACGTATCCAACTGCACTGACGCCCAAAGTGAAGGTTATGGCAGCATTACATTTCTTTGCCACCGGTTCATGCCAGTACACAGTGGCAACATCTGGTGGAATGTCCCAAACAATGTTCAGCCATGTCCTTCGGGATGTGTTGGAGGCATTGCTCCGTTACCTGGACCAGTACATAAAGTTCCCGACACCTAGAGAGTTGTCAGACATCAAGGGGGAATTCTATGCCTTGGGACGGATACCCCATGTCATTGGCTCTATTGATGGCACACAAGTTGCATTGATCCCACCACAGGCAAATGAGAAAATCTATCAGAACAGAAAACATTACCAATCTACCAATGTCCAGGTGGTATGTTTGGCTGACATGTCTATCTCCCACATCTGCGCACGTTTCCCTGGCTTGACACATGATGCATATATCCTGAGGAACAGCGTCATCCCCCATTTGATGTCTCAGCTGCAACCTGACCGTGCCTGGCTTGTTGGTAGGTGATGTGGCATGGGTATGTTGAGGTGTATGTTGATTGTATGTCAGATAGTGCTCTGTTGTCAGACAACCAAATCTTTTTTCTGTGTTAAATGTAGGAGACTCTGGATGCCCCAACCAGCCTTGGTTACTGACGCCACTCCGTAACCCTGCCACTCCTGCAGAAATGCGGTTTAATGAGGCCCATGGTAGGCCCCGGCGAGTTGTGGAGCGGACTTTTGGGCTACTGAAGACCAGATTCCGCTGTCTGGATTGCACAGGAGGAGCCCTCCGATATGCCCCATTGAAGGTGTGCTTGATCATCATAGCTTGCTGCATGCTCCACAACCTGGCTATACGGAAGGAAATACCTCTCATACAGGACGACAGAGACCAGCAGCCGCCACCCAGTGAGGATCCAGGACTGGGCCATGATGACAGTGGTGATGATGATGATGGCGGGGATTTGAGACAACAGCTCATCCACAACTTCTTCATATGACTGTAAGTATGCAGTGAGAGGAGGCGACTATCCTCAATTGTATGTTGTGTTGCTGGTGGACAATGTGTATGTATGCTTGTGAGTGTCTGATAATTCTCCTGAGGTTTTTTCCAAGATGTGTCCTTTAAGTGGGCAGGTTAACATGTACAATGTTGCCATGAAGCCTAGCTACTGTTCACACTGTCATTCTTGTGCTTCTGATGACATATCTTACAAAATTGAAGTACCTTAGTCCTGGGTTCCTGACTCTGTTCTATGTTTCTCCTTACCAGGGTACTTTGCCATGTCAACCGCAGAGTTGTGACCTCACAAGACCCATGATGCTATGACATACTTCAACATTGAACTGTTATGGAAATTCCTGGCATGCACTGCCTTCTAAGCCTGATGCTCATTTCTTTTTACTTGGGAGCGTTTTGTTACTGTGTGATGTGATCTGATGTTGGACTAAGGTACCAGGTTGCATCTGGAGAATAAACCTGTGCTCCACATTGAGGTGTGCCTTGTCTGTTTTTACACATCCAAAGATTATTTTGAAACAAAAAACATGTACCATGATGATGTTGTGTGCTGAAAATGATTGTTGATTGTGTTTGCAAATGGTGATAGTTTTGTCAACAATAGATTTAAATTGAATCCATACAATGTACTATGGGTTGTGTGATAACCTGGTTGTGTCTATCTATTATGCTGTGACAAGGTATATTTACTCATAAGCCATTACTTCACATTTTGGAAGTGATTTGTTACCAAGGTTTGTTGACACTTTCTTCTTTGTGATTTTGTGCACCATTTCAATCTGTACCTTTGGAATTCAAAGTCACGACATGAGCAAGTATTTTGTGAAAAGTGATTTATTTTAGTGCATGACGTAGGGAGATCATTCCACACAATGGCAGAGTGCACAACAAAAAAAAGCAACTAAAGTGCAGATAGGAGTTGGTAGTGTTTGTGGATGAAATCTTCAAAGGTAAATCCACAGTTATTTGAGTCCAAAGTCCAACTTAGACCCTCCATCCAATGTGGGACAGTTCTTGATGACAGTCAACAAAGTGAACGCTTTGCACACAATGGAGGATATCAGGAGCAGATTGTCACTTCCTGGGGGGTGATAGATTGCCACCTGTCTTCCAGGGATTCTTCCTCGGACGACCCTTCCCACGTTTTGTGGGGGGATCCCTCAGCTGCAGCTGTGGTGCTGGGGAGCTCTGCCAGACTCAACGTCCCTCCCTGTGGCTTGTGTAGATGTTGAGGCACCAGATGTTGTGGGCACACAGGGAGGTGTGGACATGTTGTTAGCGATCTGGCGGAGGCAGGTGACAATATCCTGGTGCACCGCAGTCATTTCGTCTATTTTAGCCATAAAAGTATCAAGACGTTGATTTTGGGCTGCCTGCATCTGTTTGATGTTCCAGAGGATCCCCGCGACCTGGCCAAAATCTCCCTGGCAACCCTCCTAAGCATTGAGGATCCAGAGAGGTTTGGGTGATCTTCCTCAGCAGCACCAGCTGCATGACGGCGCAGGCTCCCACAGCCCCTCCCACCACCTCTACCCCCCCCGAGCAGGCCCAGTTGGTAGTGGCACAGTCAACGCTGAGCCTCCTTCCTTGTTGACAGGTGTGTTGTTGTCCGCCAGCTCCAGAGTACCCTGTGTTGCTGTGCTGTCAGTGGTGGCTCGGGCTGCTGTGTCCGTCAGGGTAGGGGTCAGCTGGGTGTTGTCAGCTGAGGCAGGAGTGGTCGCAGAGGATCCATCTGTAGCCGCTGCTGGTGCCCCAAACCTGATGGGCCAGGTTGCTCCTCATCGTTCAAGGATTGTTGAGAGACATCCGGAGAGCTCCTGGTCGACCAGAGTCTGCATCTGGATGTCCTGGTCAGTTCCGTGTGTGGTCCCAGCTCACCCTGTGGGTACATAAAAGACAAAATGATTGATGTGAGTGTCCACTGCCCCTCAAATCATACCCATTACATAGATAACTGAACCCAACAATGAGTTAATGAAGATAGATTGTCCTCCTTTATCCATGATACTGCCCTATGGTTTTGGAGAACAATGCAATTCAGACAAGATGGGGATTAGTTAACATGTCCAGCTATGTGCATAAATGGGCATGTTGTGTTTTGTTCACATTACATGTCCAAACATATTGACTGGTTCGTGACACACTGTGAATGACACAGGTGGGTTGGTGTTGTCCACATCTGTACTTTCATGGTGACATACGTACTCTTTATCTCCCAATGTTGCTATTTTTGTGGCCTGTGTACTGGGCTTAGTGCATGTCTTTGGCAGTCAGATAGGTGTGGCTACCTACACACTCACAATCTGTTTATTTACGATTCAATTTGTGGGAATAGTGTAAGTGAGAAGCTTCTTGTTCTCATCTCATTATACCCATGTGAATGGCTGTGAGGAGCAAATTGTGTGACTGCTTAGTTTTGTGCATACACAGATCATGTATATTGTCCATTTACTCTATAGTCAGATGAGATCACAAACTGTGCTTTCTGCCATTTTGTGGCAAACTACTTTAATGAACTGAGGTTTGAATGTTTATGGTGTATTTGTGAGACTTACACTCCTGCTCCCACCCAGCCCAACCATCCAACCTGGAAATATGCTTTACTAACAGTGAGTGGCAATGTACTTGCAAGATGTCTGACACTGGGGACAGGTGTCTGCCTTTAGACCACCTCCCATCATTGCCTTGTTCTCCTCACACCACTCCCCAGTGTCAGTCATCTTGCCAGTAGATTTCCACTCACTCTCATGAAAGTGGAGTCCCAGGTGGGATGGTTGGGATGGGTGGGGAAGTGTGTGTGGGCCCAGGCATGGTGGTAGTTTTAGTGACAGCAAATACTCCTCCTCCCACACAGCACCACTAACTCCTCTGCACCTATGCCTACCTCACAGTGCAGGGAAGTGGACTAGCCAGTTGTATGACACTGCTGCATGGTGTTGAAGTTGAAAGCAACTCCCATCAGGGCCTTGTGCTCCAAACACCAAGCACCAGTATCAGACATCTTGTTGGTACATTTCCCCTCACTCTCATTCAAACAGGATCCCAGGGCTGCTGTTTGGGATTGGGGTGAAGTGTGTAAAGCATTGCCTGATGGGATTTTGATTAATGGCAACCACTCCTCCCCCCACATGGCACATCCACTTCATCTGTGCCTATGGCTAACTGACAGTGAGTGGAGAGTGGACTAGCAAGGTGGCTGACACTGCGGACTGGTCTTTGGAGCACAAGGCCATGATGTTAGTTGTGCTCAATTCAGACACCAGGGATGACTGTGAGCCATCTTGCTAGTACACATCTCCTCACTGTCAGGTACCCATAGGCGCAGATGAGCTGTTTTGTCTGTGTGAGAGTATGAGTGTTTGCACTGACTCCATCGCCCATCAGGCCCTGTCCTACATACACCTTCCCGCACAGTGCAAACAGCCCAACAGGACTTAAGCTCACCTCACAGTATGTCAGAATATACCTGCAGGATGCCTGACACTGGGTACTGGTGTCTGACTTTACAACAACTCCCGTCATGGCCTTGTGCTCCAAACACCAGTCCACAGTCTCAGGCATTTTATCAGTACCTTTGTACTGATTTTCAGGAAAGCATGGTTCATAGTGGGCCTGTAGGGCTGGGTGGGAGGAAGAGTGTTTGCACTGGCCAGATCTCCCATCAGGCCCTGTACTACACACACTCTTTCCACTGTGCAGAAACAGCACCCCTGGAATTATGCTTTCCTGAGAGTGAGTGGATTTGTACTGACATAGATGGTCGACAGTAGTACCTGGTGTTTGAAAAACTAGGCCCTAGTGGTAGTTGTGGAAAAGTCAGACACCAGTGCACAGTGTCATGCATCCTTCTAGTAAAATTTGAAACACTGTGGGGCATATTCACAAGGAGCTATCGCCGAATTAACGGCACTTTACCGCAGCCAACAGCACCAGTTTACCCGCTATAGCTGCCGCAAAAAACATCGCCACAGAGGACCCCCGCAAATATCGCTAATGAGATGCAGAGTAGGCGTTCCCGTGACAAAAGCCGAGACAATAGCACACCTCAACATTCACAACGACCAGCCACATCCACGACAAAAACACAAAACAGGCGATAAGGCGCGTTAGCACCAGGAAATCTACACCTGCTCTGACCTGGTGTAAAGTCGGACGGCAGCCAGCACCACAAAAGGGAGCACAGCCCAGGGCCACATCCGAAGGGCAAAAGATACCATGGAGCCACCCATCATGCGGCCCGGACACCCAAGAGGGCCACAACACCCACCTCCACCACCCCAGGACCCCAACCCACACCCGGAACACCCCCCCCCCCGGACCACCACAGATGCTGCGCAGACAAAGACAGCGGAACACCAGGAAACGTACCAGCCGCACAGACCCAACATCTGACAATGTCACCCTCCACTACAGGCTGAAAGGGGCAACCAACCTACGCATCCTGACCATCATCGCCTAACAGGCCTACGGCAACAACACAGCGGACAACCAACATCCCACCCCACACAAAGCTGATGGCGTGGCTGCACCTGTTGGCCCCTGGGACCCCCATCCAACACCCGCCAGAGTCGGAGGAGTCTCACAGCCAGCCACATCCAAGTCCCCCACACCTGTCCTGGACATCACCATCACCCTGCTACCCCAGTCCCCATACGTACAACACAATGCGCAGGATCCGCTGGAGACCAAGCAAGGACCATACGCCATAGCAGGATGCACGCACGTGTTGGGGGCAATACACAGCACACATGTACTACCTGTGCCCCCTGGTGACACAGCACACAATCACCGCAACAGGAAGCACACGTCTCACACCAATGTGCAGGCAACAACAGAACACCGTGGAACACCCAACAATGTCGCCTTCAAATACACAGCCAGTGTGCATGATACCTTCATCCTCCGACAGTCCATCATCAACCAGCGTTCCCAGGATGGCAACAAGGGAAATGCACACCCCCTTGGCAATATACAAATGAACACCCCACACACCTCAACTCCACAACCATGCAACTCATAACGCTGGCAATGCACACGTCACAAAATCGGGAGACAGCGTTTACAACGCTGGTAATATCACACGGGTAGATAAAAACGCGGACGTTACATCGTCCGCGTTGTTACCACGCATGGCATTACATCGCAAGTCGTTTCAACGACTTGCGCTAGATGGCGCGCAACACCAGGGAATGTGTTGGATTTTAAATCCAACACCTTCCCTGCTGTTGTGCTAACTGGAGTAGGAATAGTAATTTATACTATTCCTAAGTCCAGCGCGCCATCTAGCGCAAGTCGTTGAAACGACTTGCGATGTAATGCCATGCGTGGTAACAACGCGGACGATGTACTGACCGCGTTGTTACCTACCGCGTGGTATTTGCTCGCGGTGTAACATCACATATTCCACAAAATCACATACAACAGGCACAACAATATGCCCACCCACCAGACATGACAGAACAACTTACAATGTCCACATGGGCAAGCCCTGAACATGAGCCAGCAACGGCATGGCACCTCAGCCACATAATAGCCGAATGTGGGGAGAGGTGGCAACCAGGCATGTGTGAAGGATGCAGTAGAACCATGATTGGGAAAGTACACAATGCCAAGAGTGCCGGAGATGTGCTGGACACCTCGCAGTATGCAGAACACACCCATATCCATGGCGACATACACCGCTTGCGTATGGAGTGTAGTGGACAGTGGACAACACCATGTCACCCCAGCCAGTGGGGGACCTCGCGGAAATGTTGCCTGTTACGCCCCCCCCTAAGCACCAGCAGAGGGGGATGGCCCGGCGTACGCCACGCCAGCGTAGGGGTGTGAATAAAAAGCACATAGGCCTGGGCGTGGTCCTCTTCCGGAAAGACCCACGTCTCTGCCAGGGCGGCGCCTCCCACCTCACCACGAGGCCGACGTCATCCTCGTGAGCGGAGTTGCCTGCCGATGCCGGGCGCCTGCCGGACCTCGGCACGCTGGACCACGAACCCGTCAGGCCAGCCCTTCGCAGCCAGGCCACACTGATCACCTTCCGACACCGGCGTGTGTCAAGGAGGGCCCACCATGTGCCGGTGCCAGCCCCAAGCCCGAGGCCCGAGACCTTGGCAGCCACCTCAGACCATCACGGCCTCCACGACACCGGCCCGCTTTACTCCTTTTTCGTTGACGTACTCCACTGCCGCCCCCTGCCTACTCTTTGGACCAGTAGGTCCCATATGTGAAACTGTGTCCTGAGTCATGAATGGCAGTGACCCAAAATCCGGGCAAGCGGCCACAGAACCAGACCCCCCCGATCAGTGAGGCAGAGTTCCATATGGGCATCTTGCGACACGTGGTGCCACTAACCCTGTTCAACGTCAGCCTGCTACACGTGGTGCCACTAACCCTGTTCAACGTCATCCTGCTACACGTGGTGCCACTAACCCTGTCCAACGTCAGCCTGCTACACGTGGTGCCACTGAACCTGAACAACGCAGGCCGGTGGGGCCATCCAACCTATGCCGGAGACACTCGGTGGATGGGCCGTGCTGACCGCTGCCTCAGGCCTACACCACGGTCAGGTAGGTCACACATTTGGAACTGAGTCTTGATTACACCATGGCAGTGAACATTATTTATGGCAGAGAACAATTCACAATACACCCTCCGATGTGGTGGCAACAAGTCTGTGCATGGCATCACAACCACACGTGTCTGTGGGCCTACGCGGACCACTGCCCTCGGCCTACGCTGCGCACGAGTGGGATCACAGATTTGGAACTGAACATCGGTAATTCAAAAGGCAGAATACATTTCTTCGCACGCACGGAGGGGCGTAAGAGGATGACACGTTGCATCCGGAGGGAACAGGATCAGCGTCACGGAGGTGATTGAACACTACCGACAACTGCCACTGTGTCACTAACTCTGTGCCTCGCGAGCCAACGACCCGTGGCTGTGGGCCACTGCTGACCACTGCCTCCGGCCAACTCTGCGGTCCAGTAGGTCACAGAGCCTTGATTTGGCATTCTTGGAGTTCACAACTGTGTACCGGCATCATCGCAGACTGCATCCCCTCACAGCACCTGTGCCACTACGTTTGTTCCCCGACATTCATGGACACTCACTGGTCGTACATTGGTGGCGTTTGAGTCTATGGACTAGGGGCTAGTTTTCATCCTCATGTAGCTGATCCCGAATTGTTGGTGCAAACGAGGGTTGCGCTTTCCACTCCTCCATTTGCTGCTTCCAGATAACATCAGACCTTCCGCATCATGCCCTGGAGGACACCTTCCACTATCCCCCGAAACCCTCAGCGACATACACCTCGGACATTGATGGTGACCCGCTCAGGTCGCATGGCCCATCTGACTGCACCGCAAGTCACCGTCCCGTGGCTGGGTGCCTGTGCCGGCTGCAGTGCATCCAGGGCCACTAACTCTGTGCTGGTCAGGCCTGGGACCCCTTCTTCTGGGACATTGAATGGCCTCTGTAACGATGGTCTTGGGGTCATCAACGCCATGTGTCTGTGGCCCTGCGCTGTCCGCCTCCTCCGGCCCCAACTGCGGGCCACCAGGGCCCACACATGGCATCGAGTCTTGACCGGCCCAGACGTTGCATCACCGCAGGAGGCACACGCCACCACCGCAAGGACCAGCTTCAACCGCCATCTGCCAGAGTCGAAAGGGTGGTCCTGACAGACCTACAGAGTTGCTCAGACCTGTCGTAGATGCCATCATCGGCCTGATACCCTGCTCAGCACTCCAGGTGCCAGTGACTCAGTGCACCGCAAGCCATTGTCCGTTACTGATTGAGTTTTGTGCTGTTGTGAGGTTGTGCAGCAATGTCACCTCATGCAGTGGGGAAGACCTGGGACCATGAGGAGGAGGATGTGTCAAGTGTGCAGACGGGAGAAGGCACAGACAATGGGAGGGCAGGTGGCAACAGCCCCAAGGCAGGAATGCAGACTGGTGGCGGTAGTAAAGCTACACACCAGGATCTAATACTGGGTATTGCGCTGTGGACTGCGGACGCAACTGTCACCTCAGGCAGTGTGGGAGCGCTGGGACGTTGATGAGGAAGTTGATGCAGGTATAACACACCCCACTGCATCTGCATCAGGACTAACCCGAAGGGACACAATCCTAGCAATTTCTTCACATGAGCGCGCTCTTCTCTAGTGCCCCTACCTCAGTGCACTGCAACTCACGGAACGTCCAGACTGAATATTGGGTGACCTCTGGCCTTACTCCGGATCCCTCCATGTTGCTCTGCATTTGAATCTGTTATGCTGGTGTTTTCTGTTTCCATTACACTGGTGTCCACTTTTCAGGTTGTTGGCAGCACCAAGCACTCCGTGCGGGCTGGCTTATACTCACCCCACACACATCCAGCACAGGCGTCACTGTACATGTGGCCCTGCCAATAAAGGGGCCGGGCACACGTGCCCGTAGCCAGTTCAACATGATATGTGCATGTGTCTCTGTGGAGGTGTGGGTCTCCTCTGTGGGGTGTAGGTGGTCCCTGAAGGGTATTGGACACCCAAGTATGTGTTCTAGTTCGCATTCCATGGGTTCGGCAACACCCTCACCTGTTGGGCCACCTCCTTTTGGCGTTCTGCCACCTGGCATTGGGGTGCCATGTGTGGGTGGGTGAAGTGTTGTGAGGCAGCCATGATTGCGGGTGCTTCATGCTATGTGGTCTGTTGCAGGGGCTGGATTCTCCTCTGAGTAGCTTGTCTGCCCTGGTCCTGGTGGTGGGTTGTGTGGGATGTCCATGGGCTGTTGTAGGTCGTCGGTGTCTGGGCTGTGGTGTTCGTCTCAGGCATCACTGATGGGTTGTCTGTTCTGACCTGCTGGAGGTGTTGTTTGTCCCTCTGCATTGTGAAGGGGAGGTGCATGTTGGCATTGTGTTGGCGCCTTGTTCTTGTCGACATGCAGACTGTGTGACAATGTACATTGTGACTGTTTGGGCGGTGGTGGCTATTTGAGTTGGGACAGTGTACATTTGGCCTACATGGCTGATGTGGGGTTGTAGGGGTAGATGTGCATCTCACAGTTCCCTGCTCTGTCCAATGTGATTGTTCTGTTTCTGCGCCTGGGTGGACCCAGTTGTGTCCCCTGTTCTGCAGTGTGGGTGTTGCACTTTGTGCCACATTGTCATGGTATGTGCTGTGAATGCTATGTGTGTGTGCTGCAGTGTGCCACGGGGATGGGGGACATGTCCCTGGGTAATTGTGGGTGTGCAGTGTGTTACACCTCATTGTGGATGTGTGGCATTGTGCCCATCACCCCCTGTCCCCCCAGTCCCTGTTGGATCCTCACCCTGTTGTTGTTGTTTCAGGTCCTGTCGAGCTGTGTCCGTACTCACTACTCCTTGCACCCTCTCCACACTGATGACTGTGGCCTGGGTTTCCTCCTGCTACTCCTGTGGCGCTGGACTGCCACCTCCTGTCGACGTTGCTGCCTTCCTGTTGGCAGCGGGTTTGTACCCGGTTTAGGTTGTCATGTCCTGCCGGCGCCTCTTGGCCTCCTGGATTGGCCTCCTGGGCACTCCGGCTGCATTCCAGGTGGTCTGCTTGTGGGTCAGTTGCTGGTAGTGTTCTGTCGCCTCCGTGGCCTTGGTCTTGTTTTCCTGCGGTCTGCACCCCGTCTTCCTCTCCCTTTTCTCCTTGGCCTTCCCCGAGCCAGTTGTTCCTTGCTGGTGGTCTGTGGGGGTTGTGGGGTTCGCGTTGCCCTCTGCGCTGGGTCAGGGTGCATCCATGTTGCTACGTGCTTTGGCTTGTTTCTGGTGTGTTGTGTCTGTGGTTTTTATGGTGCAATTTCCCGCCAGACGCGTGGGATTTGCAGGCCTGAGGCTGCTTTTCGCTACTTTTTGTACCGCGATTGGCCTCATCGCATGATTTCTCGCGTTTCGCATTTTTTCGGCGTGGCGTTGATTTTCACGCTGACATTTGACGCGTTACCTGGTGACTATCGCATGGTACCGCCTTGTTGTGAATTCCACGTTGACACGGGGTTATTTTCCCGTGATAGGCTGCATTATTGAAAGTTGCGTTACGCTACTCTTGCGGTAGTTATCACACGTTCTTGTGAATATACCCCTGTGTGTAGCTTAGTTCCTGTTGGTCTGTTTGTGGTGGGTGGGAAGGTGTATGTTGGACAGGGCCTGATGTGAGTTGTAGCGATTCCAAATACTCCTCCTCCCACCCAGCCCAGCTAACTCCTCTGAGACGATGGCTAACTGGCAGTGAGGGGAAGTGTACTAGCAAGGAGGCTGACACTGCTGCATGATGTTAAACTTGAATCAACTCCCAACAGGCCTTGTGTACCAAACACAACGCAACAGTGTCAGCCATATTGCTAGTGCACTTCTATTCACTGTCAGGTAGCCATAGGCCCAGATGAACTGATTGTGCTGGGTGGGGGTAGGAGTGTTTGCCATTACTCCAACTCACATCAGGCCCTGTCCTCCACACACCCTCCTAGCCAGCACTAACAGACCACCTGAAACTATGCTTTCATGAAAGGGAGTGGGAAGTGTACTGGCAAGATGTCTGGTACTTGTGCATGTTGTCAGAGTTGACCACAAATTCCATCATGGCCTTGTGCTCCAAACACCATTCCCCAGTGTCATCCATTTTGTCAGTACATTTCCACTCACTGTCAGGTAAACAGAGTTCCAGGTGTGCTATTTGGGCTGGGTGGGAAGAGTGTGTGTAGGATAGGGCCTGCTGGGAGGTGTAGTCAGGGCAAACACTCATCCTCCCACCCAGCCCGAGAAGCCCACCATGAGCCATGCTTACCTGATGGTGAGTAGAAATGTACTGACAAAATGGCTGACACTGGTGCCTGTTGTTTGACTTGACTGCAACACCCATCAAGGCCTTCTGCTCCAGACACCATGCAGCAGTGTCAGCCATCTTGGCAGCACATTGCCACTCACTGTCAGGAAAGCAGAGTCTCAGGTAAGCTAATTGGGATGTGTAGGAAGTTGTGTGTAGGACACAGCCTGATGGGAGATGTAGTCAGGGCAAACACTCCTCCTCCCAACCAGTACAACCAGGTCATCAGAGCCTATGGGTACCTGACAGTGAATGGAAGTGCACTAGCAAGATGTCTGACACTGTTGAATGGTGTTTTGTGCCCAGGCCCTTGATGGTAGTTGGCTTCATGTTCAACACCATGCATCAGTGTCAGCCACCTTGCCAGCACACTTCCCCTCACTGTGAAGTAAGCATAGGCACAGAGGAGTTAGCAGGGCTGGGTGTGAGGATGAGTATTTTCAATGGCTACAACTCACATCAGGCCTTGTCCCCCACACACCTTCCCACCCAGCACCAAAAGCCTACCTGTAACTCAGCTTCCCTGACAGTGAGTGGGAATGTACTTGCAAGATGTCTGACACTGATGACTGGTGCCTATTTGTCCGCAACTCCCAGCAGGGCGTAGTTGTCCAGACACCAATCCCCAGTGTCAGCCATTTTGTCAATACTTTTCCACTCACTGTCAGGTAAGCATGGTTCCTGGTGGGCTGTTTGTGCTGATTGGGAGGAAGTTTGCCCTGACTCCATCTCCCATCAGGCTCTGTCCTCCACACACCTTCCTACTCATCCCAACTATCTTACCTGGTACTCTGCTTTCCTGACAATGAGTGGCAATGTGCTGCCAAGATGGGTGACACTGGGGACTGTTGTCTGATTTGTCCACAACTCCCAACAGTGCCTTGAGCTCAAAACACCAGTCACCAATGTCAGCCATTTTGTGAGTACACTTTCACTCACTATTAGGTAAGCATGGTTCCTGGTGTGCAGTTTATGCTGGATGGGATGAGGAGTGTTTGCACTGACTTCAACTCCCATCATGCCCTGTCCTCCACACACCTTCCCAGCCAGCCCAAACAGCACACCTGGAACTATGCAGTCCCTGTCAGTGAATGGAAATGTACTGGCTAGATGGCTGACACTGGGGCCTGGTGTTTGTAGCACATGGCCATGATGGTATTTGGCTTCAAGTTCAAAAACCATGTACTAGTGTCAGCCATCTTGCAAGTACACTTCCCGACACTGTCATGTAGCCATAGGCTCGGATGAGCTCTTTGGGGTGGGTGTGAGGAGGAGTGTTTGCTGTCACTGCAACTCCCATCAGGCCTGGGCCCACACACACCTTCCCACACAGCTCAAAGAGCACAACAGGAAGAGTGGTATCCTGACAATGAGGGGTAGCATACTATCAAGATGTCTGACACTGGTGCCTGGTATCTGAGTTGACTACAAATCCCATCATGGCCTAGTGCTTCTCACACCAGTACCCAGTGTCAGGCATCTTGCCAGTACATTTCCACTTACCATCATGGACAGCATAGTCCCAGGTGTGCTGTTTGAGCTGGGTGGGAGGGTGTGTGTGGGACAGAATCTAATGGGAGATGTAGTCAGTGCAAACACTCCTCCTCCCAGGCAGCCCAACCAGGCCATCAGGAAGAGTGATGTCCTGACAATGAGTAAAGTGTACATTCAAGATGTCTGACACTGGTGCCTGCTGTTTGACTTGACTGCAACAGCCATTGAGGCCTTGTGCTCCAAACACTAGTCTTCAGTGTCAGCCATCTTGCTAGTACATTTCCACTCACTGTGAGAAAAGCATAGTTCCAGGTGTGCTTGCTGGGCTGTGTGGGAGGAGGAGTGTTTGCTGTGACTACAACTCCGATCAGGCCTGTGCCCACACCCACCTTCCCAGCCATCCCAACCAGCCTACCTGTGACTCAGCTTTCCTGAGAGTGAGTGTAAATGTGCTGTCAAGATGGCTGACACTGGTGACTGGTGTTTGGAGCACAAAGCCTTGTTATGAGTTTGTAAGAAGTATGTACATGGTAGAAATTTTATGAATTTGCATTTTCATTGCAGGTATGTTGTTTATCAATATGACATACACATCGCATGCTCATTGAGGTTTTTGTAATAAAAAAACAGTCATTTGTATCACTGTATCCTTTACAGTGATGTCTATTGAGGTGTAATTGGTAACTTAATTTGAATGTGGAGTAGGTACTTACCAGGCTCTGGTGCTTCTGGTAGTCCATAGATGCTCTCCAGTGGAAGGATGGCACGCACCTTCTCCTCCCAGGAAGTGAAGTGCACAGGTGCTGCAGGAGGGCCACTGCCAGTCTGCTGTCTTTGAGCCTGTTCTCTGGCCAGCAGTTTTTTTACCCTCCTTCCCACATCATAGTACCTACTCTGTGATATCATCCATTGTGCGCAGGGCAGGTGCTTCAGCTTTCGCCTTGTTGCCTATCCTGTCCCACATCCTATTTCTCTGGGAAAGGGGAGACTGTTGGACTATGTTCCCAAATAACTGTGGCTCTACTATGACTATTTCATCTACAAGCACTTCCAACTCCTTCTCTGTGAACTGTGGCTGCTTCCTTGGGGGCATGGTGAGGGTGAGGGTGAAGGCGAGTGTGAGTGTGAAGGTGAGGGTGAGTGTGAATATGAAAAAGAGTGTGTGCTTGTACGAATTGTTCAAAAATAAAATATGTGCAAGTTGTGTGGTGGGTGAAGTGAAAGTGTATGAGGCAGAGAGCAGGGAATATGTGGAGATTCCTGTGACCTAGCAGCAGTTCTGTTAGAGCAAAGGATCATGGTAATGTTTTTGGCCCTTTATATAGTTAGATTGGTGGGTGTGGCTAATATTTTAACTTTAAAAAAAAAAAGATTTGGCATTGCCACTGCTTGTTTTGACTGTTTTTATCATTTCCCACTTGCCATTTGTAACACAATCCTACATGGTTCCGAAACTGCGTCAGATGCATCGTCATCTGTTCGCGGGGTAAACCGAGTCTGATTCGTAACCGGAATGCTATTCTTCAGTGTTTCCGAACGAGTCGCTCGCATCGGGCTTTTTTCCGGACGATTTGGTTGTGCAGATTGCTTTCCGACCGACTAAGTAGGAGTTTAACATGCAATGTATCCTAATTCGTCTTTCGGAAAGCTCGAGGTTAAGTCGGTCGGAAACCATTCCTAAACCGATTCGGTCAGAAGGCTTTCCGGACGAGATCGTAATCGGCCCCTTGGTCTTGTATGTGGAGGACTGGCTGCGTGGCATTCTCCCTTTCTTAACAGATGAGTGGGCCGATAGAGTCCCCACGCGGCAACCACTTCCTGGAGCGAATCCTTGCCCATGGTGATTCGCCTGCTGAACTATCGGGACAGGACGCAATCCTGCAGTAAGCCTGCAAACTACCGGAACTGGCTGTAGAAAATTCAAGAATAATGATATTGCCTTGCTTTGACAGTGGCCTGACTACGCTTTGACAGTGCAGCGACATGGAATTCCTTCCTTGCAGTTAAACGGCTAATGAGAGCACTGGAGGTCAAATACTCACTTTCCTTTCTGTCAAGACTTCGTGTGATACACAATGACCAGACAAAATTTTTCATGGACCCTAAGGTGGCCTAGGAGTGGATTGAAACCTCTGATCCTGCCACTTCTGGCTCTGCTGGGCGCTACACTGCACTCAGGGCCATCCCTGTGGAGGGGGACCAGGGCCATTCCCCACAATCACGCAGCACTCTGGACCTGGAGCAGATGATCCACAAACAACATCTGGCCCTTCAGGCCGCTACCGTGATCCAGGAGCTGCTGGCCTTATCGGACTTGGACGAAGTAATGTCCAAATCCTCCAGCGACGATTGCTCCTTATCGAGCTGGCCATCCAAAGTAGACTGTCACATCTCCCCGGGTGACACCCCAAACTGCAGAGGACCTTGGCTGAACTCTGACGTGCACTGTACAATACATTTACTTTACTTTTGTTACGGTGCATAGCAAGTAGCCACGGTCTAATCGAGCCTGGTGGCACTGGATAACCATGTACTTTCCCCCCACCTCCTTCCGCCCCACCACTTCCGCCCCTCCTCCCCCTTACTTCCATTGTTTGTACTTTGCCCAGTGTTCATCAGGGGATGTGGTTCCACGCTCATGTGGAGAATGTGAGATTCCACCGCAAGTATAATGTCCTGAATCACTGTTTATTTTTCTGTATGCATGGCACGTGGCTGGGTGCACTATTATTGTCATGAACAAGGGGTTCCTTTGACCTCCATCTCTTTCTTGTGACGCACCCCCCACTTTAGACAGTTGTCCACCACTGACACGTACACTTACAAAGTTTGGGAGGATACATGTCTCTCTGCTCCTATGGTATGGTTTGTTTGCTGCTTACTTGTTACAATGGTTTTGGTCCTTGTTACTCTCACTGTCCGCGCCTGCTCCCATCTGGCACAGCGGAGAGGACAATACATTCCTCTGGCAATGGCGCCCCCCTCACATGCAGCGAGGTTAACGTGAACATACTTATATGGAATGTCAGGGGAATGCACACTTCCTCACGCAGGTATGCAGTTTACCCGTATTTACGGTGCTGCTCTATACACATTGCGCTGCTGCAAGAATCCCACCTGACACTGACTGAAGCTGCGAGACTGCAGAGATGATGGCGAGGACAGGTGTTCTCGACAAACTATTCCACACACGCTAGAGGCACCCTGGTGTAGATTAAAGCTAGCATCCCCTTCACTGTGCGCACGTTGATTGCAGACACTGAGGGCCGTTATGTACTGGTGGAAGGGCATCTTGAGGGTCAATGACTACTTTTTGGTTCCATTTACAAACGCAATTCTGTGCAACACAGGTTCCTCACCAAATTAACAGGGGTACTTTCACGTTTGAATGGGATACCAGGCTCCTTGGCAGAGACTTCAACAGTGATTGGATGTAGACATAGACCGCTCCATCCCCCCTTCCCTGTACAGTCGCCACGTCTAACGCCCAGGCGCTGACCACTTGGCTCCAAAACTGGAGGCTCTCTGATATACACGCCACGCCATCGCCTCAGCCTCGCCATCGCCTCAGCAAACTACATACTCATTGGAGACCTGAACTTCCACCTCGACAACCCCAGCGACCCCAACTCCACTATCCTTCGTGACAACCTCGTCAGCATCGGGCTTAAACAACTCGTCGACACACCGACCCAAAGAGCAGGACACCCCCTTGACCCCATCTTCGCGGCAGGAAACAGCGTCCAATTCAGCCACACCACGCAGCCGCCATGGACCGACCACCACTGCGTACACTTCGCCATCAACAAACCCAAGGCACCCAAACCAGCCCCACGCCCACCTCGAAGGAACTGGAGCAAGGTTACCGACGAGCAACTTAACTCCACCCTCACCCGAGACAACCACACCTGGGCACCCGATGCAAAAGACGCAGCCAGAGAACTCCACACCTGGATCTTCAACTGCGCAGACGAGCTTGCCGTGCTACGCAACCCCGACAGACAACGCCCCAGGAAAGCCGCCTGGTTCACCACCGCTCTCCAAGAAGCCAGACGCACCTGCAGACGCCTGGAGAAGAACTGGAGAAACACCAAGACAACCGAAAACCACACCACCTACAAGGACGCCATGATGGACTACCACAACCAGATCAGAGCCACCAAGAGGAACTTCATCCACAACAAAATCCTGGCCAACTCCACCAACTCCAAGGAACTTTTCAATGTCATTCAGGAATTCACCAACCCACGCAGCGAAGCCACAGGCATCACCCCATCCCAAGACCTCTGCGACAAGCTTGGAACCTATTTCCACCTCAAGATCAAAAACCTCTACGACAACTTCATCGACCATCCACCAGGCGCCACAGATGGCCCCCCGACCCCCAGAAACACCAGCCAGCCGACCATCTCCAACTGGACACCGATCACGGCCGAAGACACCACCTCGACCATGAAAAGCATCCACTCGGGGGCCCCCACCGACCCCTGCCCCCCTCACATCTACCACAGAGCCGAGGCCGCCATCGCACCCGAACTACAACGCACCATCAACACCACCTTCAAAACAGGCACCTTCCCAGATGACTGGAAGCGCGCAGAAGTCAGACCCCTGCTCAAGAAGCCCACAACTGACCCCACCGACCTCAAGAACTATCGGCCCATCTCGCTCCTCCCCTTCGCAGCCAAAGTTGCAGAGAAAACAGTCAACAGGAAACTGACACGATTCATTGAAGAGAATGCCGTCCTCGACCCGTCCCAATCTGGATTCCGAAGCAACCACAGCACAGAGACCGCCCTACTCGCCGCCACAGATGACATCCGCACCCTCCTGGACCAAGGCCACTCCGCAGCCCTCATCCTACTCGACCTATCAGCGGCCTTCGACACCGTCTCCCACCGCACACTAGTCGCCAGACTACACGATGCAGGCATACAAGGAACAGCCCTGGACTGGATCCGATCATTCCTCACCGGAAGAAGCCAAAGGATCAGACTCTCACCCTTCCTCTCCGACCCCACGAAAATCACCTGCGGAGTCCCACAGGGTTCATCACTGAGCCCCACCCTCTTCAACATCTACATGGCCCCCCTCGCAGCCATCGTCCGACAACACGGCCTCAACATCGTATCCTACGCCGACGACACCCAGCTCATCCTCTCCCTCACCAAATACCCCACCACTGCCAAACTCAACTTCCAGAAAGGAATGCAAGACGTTGCAGTCTCGATGACCAACAGCTGCCTGAAGCTCAACGCCGAGAAGACAGAAGTCCTCGTCCTTGGTACCACCCCTTCTGCATGGGACAGCACCTGGTGGCCGACCGCCCTCGGAAGCCCACCTACCCCCTCAGACCACGCCAAGAACCTCGGCATCGTACTCGACTCATCACTCACCATGAACTGACAGGTCAACGCCGTCACCTCCAGCTGCTTCAACACCCTCTGCATCCTCCGCAAGACCTTCAAGTGGATCCCCCCTGAGTCAAGGAAGACAGTCACCCACGCACTCATCACCAGCAGACTGGACTATGGAAACGCACTCTACGCCGGCATCAACAAGTCCCTACTCCGCAAACTCCAGACAATACAGAACACCGCCGCCAGACTCGTCCTCGGCATCCCCCGACACGAACACATCAGCCAACACCTACGAAGTCTCCACTGGCTCCCCGTGGAGAAAAGAGTCACTTTCAAAATCCTCACTCACGCCTACAAATGCCTACACAACAACGGACCCAAATACCTCAACGACAGAATCAACTTCCACGTACCCAAAAGAAACCTCCGATCTTCCAACCTCGCACTGGCCGAAACCCTGCGCATCCACAGAGCCAGAGCAGGCGGAAGATCCTTCTCTCACATTGCAGCCAAGACCTGGAACGAGCTACCGGCAGACATCAGACGCGCCCCTCCCTGAACACCTTCAGGAAGACCCTCAAGACCTGGCTCTTCGGCTAAACAGATCTGCGGACCCCCCCTCAGCGCCTTGAGACCCTCACAGGTGAGTAGCGCGCTTACAATTCCCTGATTGATTGATTGATTGATATATGGAGACTCCACAATGCACACACTAGGGTTTACTCCTTCTACTCAAGGCCCTATAACTTGCATGTCTGAATAGATCACCTAGTGGGAATGCCAGACATCCTTCCCCACATATCACACAGATTACTTAGACTGTACCCACTCAGATCACAACCCCCAGCTCTTATGACTGAATTGGGTTGCAGTACCCCCTCCTATCCATACATGGCACCTGCAGTGCTAAACCACCACCCTTTTCGGTCCTCACTGGAAATGGCCATAGAAGAACACTTCAAGTTTAATGCTAACACAGCCTCATACGGTTTACTCCAATGGGATGCGTTTAAGGTTGTTATCAGGAGCCATTGTTATGGGTACACATAGAATGCGAGGTGGAAGCTTGATAGGGACATTTCCCTCATTGAACAGGACCTGCTGGGTTATGAATCACAAGCTATCCTTGTCCCGGAACACAGGGAGAGACTCCTTCTGGCACAGCGTGAACATGCTGGCCTCCTGGAGCACCTTCGCTGTCTTAATTATGCTGCCCAGACAAGGCGGGCTCACTTTTTGCGTGGCTTGTTTGCCAGGAACACCTCAGACATCCCATACTGGTGCTCTGCTCTGCCGCTGGCACCCTCCTTGACATTCAGACGACTATCCACGCCAAAATCACGAGACACTATACTTTCATGTACATCTCGGCTGCACCCGCCGATCTGGGCACAATTGACTCCTTTTTAACCTCCACACCCTTACCCACCATATCCCCTGACCTGCGGGTTGAATTGGATGGCACTATTACCCCATTCGAGATCCATGAGGCCATATGTGCCCTGGCCACAGGAAGGACCCCAGGTCCGGATGGTCTCCCCACCAAATGTGGGTGCCTGTCTGTCGCACTCACTTCGCGAGACACTACTGATCTGGTTACTCAAAACTAGACCGTGACCCCTCAGCCGTAGGCTCGTACCGCCCTCTCATTACTCAACACAGACTACAAAATGCTGGCCAAAATATTAGCGGACCGTCTGGCCCCTCTGGTACCTACACTTCTACACCCTAACCAGAATGGGTTGTTTTGTAGCTCGGAACACTTCCCTCACCTGCGAAGGTTCTTTAGGGTTATAGAACAGGCCCCCAGGGATTAGCCAAGCTCTGGATGCCTAGTTCTGGACATGGAAAACACATTTGACTGCTTCCGGTTTTGCCCTGCTTTGGACTGGGCCTTAGATTTATTAACCTGGTGAAACTACTCTACACCCAATCTCTGGCTAGGGTGAAAATCGGAGCCTTGATCTCTCACCCCATTGCAATCCACAGGGGTACCTGACAAGGATGCCCATTATTGCTCCTATATTTTTCTCTGGCCATTGAAACACTAACGGTCACCCTTCATGCATATGGACAGGCCTGGAGTGTATCGCTGGGAGACGGGCTGCACTAGGTATCACTCTATGCGGCAACTTACTCCTATACTTGTGTGACGTACATGCGATTCTCCCTGACACAGTGCCCATATTTCATAGGTTTGCGACAATCTCCAGACTCAAAGTTAATTTGACAAAATCATGCCTTTACTCCTTTAGTGCTACCGTCCCGGACCCTTCATATCATCTTAGAGGCGCCCACCTGACTTGGCAGTCCGTGACATTCAGATATTTGGGTATCTGCATTTGCCGAGACCCCATTGACCTATACAACAGAAACCTCACCCGCACGGTGTCTTCGATACATGCACAATCAGCATTTTGGAAAATGCTCCCACTTTCCTCCACTGGGCGGTTTGCCCTCGTCAAGATGGTCATGCTACCCCATCTAATGTACTATTTTGCCAACCTCCCTCTGCACGAGTACGTTCCTAAATCATTCATCCACATACTAGACAAACTCACAAGGGACCACCTTTGGCATAATACGCGATGCAGGGTGGCACTTCACCAACTTTATTTGCCATCCACTGAAGGGGGCCTTGGCAGTTCTCAACTTCAAACACTACTACTTGGCCTCACAGTTACAATGAGTGGCCAGATGGCTGGCTTGACTTCAATTATTGGACACCGCCATGACAACTCCAGCTTGGAGCTAGTTTCACATTTTACATTTATTCCACCCCTGCACCAGACGACTGACCCCTGCACTGCTGCACGTAGCACACAGGTGTTTTAAACGTAGCCTACTAATCACCAATGCTACCCAGCCATATGCCCCTGCGCTTCCATTAATGGGCACCCCAGTGGAAATCAGATCACCTCCGCGAGGGAACTTTCTACCTGGCACGACATAGGCTTGCACACACAGGGGAATCTTTATTGCGATGGCTCCCTGATACCATTCAAAACCCTAATAACCAACAAGGGACTCCCGTCCACCCACTTCCTCCTGCACAACTCTCTGATCCTAGTGCTTGGCACATGTTGGGGTGGCATGCAGCAGGAGCGCCCAATGCAATCCCTTTTCAATACCTTCACATCATGGGCACAGGCTGTCATCTGACACAGTGGGTTGCTGGGTCACTACATACACACGCTGCTATTTTGTTGACCCCGTTATGTTGCCGCTGGGACACAGATTTAGTGGAGGGCCATAGTCGAAAATCCTGCTTTTGTTCTGCGCAAAGCACGTTTCCACCTTATCCAGCACTACATACTCCACAGGGCCCATCTTACTCCTGAAAAGATCAACCAATACTATCATCGCACTGACGCTGCCTGCCCCCGCTGCTCCCTTTCTGATGCTGACCTGGTGCACATGCTCTGGGACTGTCCTTCCTTTCACCAGTAATGGTAAGACATGACCTCTCAGTTAGCAGACTGCACAGAGAGACTCGTGCTGCACACTTGGGAGGTCTGCTTACTGGGCCTCACTAGTAGAGACAAGAAACACAGGGCCACCACAAGGTTCATAGACTCAGGGCCCGATTATGACTTTGGCGGTGCTGCTCTGGCTCTCTGCCAACACAGCACCGCAAAAGCAGCGCAAGGACCGCCCGTTTACGAGTTTTTGTCATACAGGCGGATGGTCCTTTTACTGTTCCCACAGCGGTGGCCTGAAAATGGGCAACTGAATGGGAACGGCGAAAATGTTCCAGCAAGGCATGGATGGTGACATCCATGCCGTGCTGGAACTGGGGGGGGGGGTGGAATACAGACAGGAGAATGTGTCCCAATGGCGGGCTTTGTTCCTCCACCACCAGCCTTTTCATGGCTCCCACCATGAAAAGGCTGGCAGTGAGAGGAACTCGTAATATGCTGAGCGGGATTGCACCTGTCCCCCTCAGCATATTGCATTGAGCTTCGCTGCACCACCACCAGGTAACAGCAGTTCCCTGGCACATCTGGTGGTCCTCCGTCGCTACAACTACATGTAGTAATCATTCAGCGGACGGACCACCGCCACCGCAAGTGCGGCGGTCTTATGACCGCCGCACTCGTAATCAGGCCCTCGGACTGCTTCTTGCCAAGTGTTTGATCACCAGTGGGTGGAAGTCATCGACGCCCCCCACGGTCACCTCTTGGGAGCTCTCCATGCAGGCCTGGGCCCGAGCACAAGGCGTTGCCTTGTGCAGGTAGGACACAATGGGCTTGTGAAAGTACTCACTAGCAGCTAGCTGGGATGCCATCCTGACTGACTTCCAAGCTGCCGTAGCGCCTATCGATACACCGCCCGAGGCGTCCTTGTCTCCAGTTAAATTATGTTATGCAATCTAGTATATCGCACGACTTGTCCTCGAAAGGGCA
Organism: Calotriton arnoldi; assembly: GCA_963921515.1. NCBI lineage: Eukaryota > Metazoa > Chordata > Amphibia > Caudata > Salamandridae > Calotriton > Calotriton arnoldi. The sequence continues at coordinate 663,323 of CAWUFW010002490.1, read as the reverse complement.
TCTCGGCGCTTAGATAGCAGGAGAAAAAAACTCTGTGCCGTTAAAAGAACCAGGTCTTCAGCTGTCTTTTGAAGCTTGGAAACTCGGTGCAATCCCTAATGTGAAAGGGGAGCTGGTTCCAATGGAATGGGGAATGGTGTGAAAAAAAACGGCCACCATATTTTAAAGTACGAATACGTTGTGGTTGAAGAAGAAGCTGGTTGCTGGACCAAAGGTTTCTTTGAGGACGGTAGGGGACTAGTCTATCCTGTAGATATCGTGGTCCCCTGCCTAACCTCGCTTTGAAGGTCAGACATAGTAGTTTAAAGATTGCTCTTTTCTTTATAGGCAACCAGTGAAGGGTCCTAAGGAGGGGGACAGACGGAATGCCTGCTGGCTGTTTATTAACCAGTCGGGCGGCCGTGGTTTGCACTACCTGTAGTTTAGATATAAGGGATTCATTGGATGCTTCGAGTAGCGCATTTCCATAGTCCAGGCGACTAATTATAAGTGCCTGGACTAGGGTCTTTCGGGAGGACACAGGGAGCCACTGGAATATTTTCTTAAGGAGGCGCATTACACCCAAACACGAGCCACAAGTGGCTGTGACTTGCTCTTTCATCAATAGTTTGTTTTCTATCAAAAAGCCTAGATTTCTTACTGTATTTTTTGGAAGGGGTGCAGGGCCAAGTTCCGTGGGCCACCAGTCCGATGTCCATAGAGACTGTGCTTTTCCAAACAGTACAATCTCAGTCTTCTCCCCATTCAACTGAAGGCAATTTAGGGACATCCACGTGGCAATGTTCCTCATACATGTAGTGAAACGGGTTTTGACATTCTCTAACTCTGGTCCAAGAGCAATGATCAGTTGTGTGTCATCAGCATATGAGAGTATTTCAAAACCACAAGGCTTGACCAACTGAGCCAGAGGGGAGACATAGATATTAAAAAGTGTGGGGCTCAAAGCTGAGTCCTGAGGCACTCCACTTCCTAAGGACAAAGTCTTAGATTGAAAAGGGCCGAGCGTGATTTTTTGAGTCCTGTCCTTAAGGAAGTCTCTTTGGCAATTCAGTGCAGTCCCGTGCATTCCAATCTCAAACAAACGTTGGATCAGGATGGAATAACACACGGTATCAAATGCTGCTGACAGATCAAGCAGGACCGGCATCACCGGTGTGCCTGCATCCAAAGAGACGCTGAGTGAATCAACTACCACTACAAAAGTGGTTTCTGTGCTATGAGCTGGGCAAAAACCAGATTGGGAGGAATCAAGCAGATGATGTGCTTCTAAGTATGAGGAAAATTGTCTGTTGACATGAGATTCTAGCAGCTTGCTAATCGAGGGCAACAGGGAAATAGGACTGTAGCTTGACACGTCCATGGGATTGGCCGAAAGCTTTTTTAAAATGGGAGTAACAAAAGCGGTTTTCCATTCTTTTGGCAGTGTTGCTGAGTGCAAGGATAGGTTGCATAAAGCAGTGATCTCTGGTGCAAGAGAATTGGATAGCAAGGCTGTGATATGAGGAGGGCAGAGATCTGCTGGAGACCCGGACATTGTTTTAGTTAGCAGATCTAGTACTTGAGAATGAGTGATTGATTCAAATCTTTCTAGTATAACCTGAAAGTTGCTTCCTGACGTATTGTCCAGATCTATATATGTTGACGCCAACGAATCATTGTGAAAGTTACTATAGATGTTATCTATTTTTATTTCAAAATATGAAGCCAAGGAATCACAAAGTGTTTGAGAGGCTGTGCCAACTGAGATGCAGGCAAGAGGGTTGGTGTGCTCCTTTACGACTTTAAACAACTCTTTTGCCGAGTTTCTAGCCAGTTCAATTCTACCTATGGTATAAAGTCTTCTAGCTCATTTGATTTTTGTGTGGTAAGCCCCTAATGCTTCTTTGTATTGGTGCCTGTGGAGGGTATCTTTCGAAGCCCTCCATCTACTTTCTAGTTTCTTGCAGTTTGATTTGACAGTTTTTAGTTCTGCGATGTACCAAGGGGTGTTAGATCTAGATGATTTAGACGTATAGGTTTTATATGGGATGACCGTATCAAGAGCCTCGGCAAAGGACCCTGAGAACTTATCCCAAGCGGCATTACTGTTTAGTGTATTATCCATGTCTGGAGTTTTAAACACAGCTTGAAAGCTGGCTGCAGATAGCTGCTACAAGGATCTAGCTTTAACTTTTTTTCCTGCACCAGATATTTAAGGGGAGTGTTCAACAACGATATTAAATTTAATTAAATAGTGGTCTGTCCAAGTGAGAGGTTCAGGTTTGTCAGTATATATAGACTTGGAGTTGGAAAATAAAAGGTCCAGAGTATGACCAGCAATGTGTGTGGGCCCCATTTTTATCAGATGAAGGTCAAGCATTATAAGATTGGACAACAGATTAGCGACGTCGGTGTCAGATGCTAGTTCAGCATGATAATTAAAATCTCCGATTAGGAGGAAATTGGGCGACGATATCACATGGGGAGCTAAATATTCAGTTAATTTAAGACTGAAATCTTTCTTGGGGCCCGGGGGACGATATATTAAAGCTCTTTTCCATTTCTCCCCGTAGGGTAGTTCCACTTTGAATATTGCTATTTCTGCCCACTTCGAGAGTTTTGTGTCGATTAGTTGTAGCTTGAGAGTATCTTGAAACGAATTGCTATTCCACCCCCTGGCCTGGTTTCCCTGTCTAGTCTGGCCAGTTTTTAGTTGTCAGGAAGTGTGATGAGAATACAAGGGAGGGCCGATGTGTGAAGCCAGGTTTCTGTAATAAAACATATGTCTGGGAGCTGGTTACTAAGTATGTCCCATATTTCTATAGAATGTTTTGGAATAGAACTGGCATTTAGATAAAGACAGTTTAACGTGGGGGAATTTGCAGGGGGTGACTTGGAGGTATGACCCTTATCTATAGGAAATTATTTAACTGCATAGACTGTATCCTAGAAGAGGTACATTTCTCCTTTTTCCTCCTAGCAGTATGGATTAAATTTAGGGTACCTGCATATTTGCAGTTTATGCAGCAAAACGGTCCCTCTAAATGATCAAAAAGTAGGGGAAGGCAAACTTTGTTTAAGGGTCTAAGATGTTTTAGCTCATTACCTGTGTAGCATAGCCTGTGAGAAGCGATGGATTCTGACTCAAAAGATGCAGGGGTTCTGGCTCCTGGCGACGTTCGGGCGCAGACGGGCTTGCCTTTGGCGTGCCGGTGGCGCACCCACTGTGCGTCGGCACCATGGTCTGCTTAAGTAAATAGACGGGAGGGAAGCAACTACACCGCTACCCGTCAAAATGGCCCACGCGAGCAGGAAGTGGAAACTTTGTACTCCCTCCACTCAAACAGCAACAAACATGCTGCAGCGGACCGTGGAGTAGAGGAAGTGTCGCAAGCGTGTATTCCTCAAAAGCTGACAAAGTAAATGTGAGTGCCCCCACTTAAGCCCCTAGAGAATAGTGCCCCCAAAATATGAAGATTGTACACATTTAAAAACGATAAAAACACACTAATAAAATCCCAGTTCAGGCTTTTTAATTCAATTTGGCTATTATAGAGAAAAACGCACCGTCGGCGTGCGAGCTAGTAAGCACTGTCTATCAGCTGCGCGTCAGCACCATGGTCTGTTTAAGTAGACAGGAGGGAAGCAACTAGACCGCTACCCGTCAAAATGGCTGACGTGAGCAGGAAGTGGAAACTTTGTACTCCCTCCGCTCAAACAGCAACAAACATGCTGCGGCGGACCGTGGAGTAGAGGAAGTGTCGCAAGCGTGTAGTCCTCAAAAGCAGACAAAGTAAAGGTGAGTGCCCCCACTTAAGCCCCTAGAGAATAGCGCCCCCAAAATATGATGGTTGTACACATTTTAAAACGATAAAAACACACTAATGAAGTGCCAGTTCATTATTTCAATTCAATCTGGCTATTATAGAGAAAAACGCACCTTCGGCATGCAAGGTTGTAAGCACTGTCGATCAGTGACTGGGGCAACCTCCTCAATCCCTGATTTATTGCCTGGTGTACCTGACATTCCTCCCCGAAGGCGTTCCTCCCCCAACATAGTAACTGCATAGCTGCCAAGGTTTCAGATTGGTATGTGTGACATTTTCCTAATTTCAGTGCAATTATGAGTGACATTTCAACAACTATGAGTGACATTTTCTCGCGAGCAAAATCAAGCAATGAAAACGAGGGAAACATATAAATATCAGAAATTAAACCCATTTGTGCAACGAGAAACTCTAAGAAGATCTTAAAACTGCTGCAAAGCATCAGAAATGGAAGGGCATCGTTTGAATGCTACCCTTTAACCCCTTGATTCCAAAATGTATTTAGTGTGTCTCATGAATTCGCCCAAGCGCCCTTGGCCTCTGTCACTTCTTTCGGCTGTTTAAGGGCAGACCAGACAACCTGAAATAGTCACTTGGTACTGGTTCCCACTTTCTAGCAATTAGGTGGGAGTGACAGGGCTACTCTAGTCATCTAGAGCACGTGAATGCTGGAAGAAGGGCTATTGTGCCACTCTGTTCTTGGCATCTGAAGGTAGTGCTAGTGATTCACTGAACTGGCACCTGCAGGAAGTGCTTCCTTCTCATTCATACTCGGCAGCATTAGATGTGCACTAAGATGCTGTTATCTCACAATCACGACGAGCCACTTGGCAACTGTGTTAGTTGTCATCTAGAAAGACACTGACACATAACATACATGCCACTCATGCAAAGTAAAACTGATCCGAGACGTATCTAATGAGCTATGTGAACCCAGAGTGTTCTTTAGTGAAAGGTGTGTGCAAGTCTGCTCACAGAGCAGGAGTGATCTTTGACAAATACAGTATTGTGTATAGGTGACCATCATGTTAAAGGTATGTCATCTGCCTAACTTGGATTGAGTCTTCTCAAAACCCAGCAACGTGACTAGCCACAGAGGAAACACTTCAGGGCAACAGCCTCACAAGAACAAGAGTTGAGCACCTATGAAAACAACATGTAGTCGGCAGAGCACCCAGCCTTTCCATAATAACAAAATTTGAAGGGGTTGCATGCAGAAAGAAATCTTCCTCCTCAAACTGAACACTCACCAGGCACCCTGCATTGGTTTCAAAAAGACTAGTTCAGCAGCGTAAACCCTAATAAAAAAAACATTACCCCGATCTGTGCGGGCTGCCCGGGTTGGCACGCCGATACCTGCCCAGCCCCCACAGCCTGTCTGTGTCACAGAACCTACACCTACCCAAGAACTCTGCAACTCTCTGAACAATTACTTCGTGGAAAAGATCTCCAACATTAAAGCTAGCATCCCTACATCTAGCCCCACGGAGACTCCCCCCACCACGATAATGAATCCGTTCACTCTGGATCACTTCCCTGCCATTAGCACCCAGTCCTTTCTGGACTTGCTGTCCAGAGTCAAATCCGGCTCCCCCAGGGATTGCTGCCCACCTTATATCTTAAAAGACACGCTCTCCGTCATGCCGCACACCATATTGTCCTTTTTGAATGAGTCCCTCTTACAGGGCAAGGTCCCTAAAGCATTTAAGGATGCCATAGTGGTCCCCCTCCTAAAGAAACCGGGAGCTGACCCCCAGAACCTCTCTAACTATCGCCCCATCTCCTTGCTCCCTTACTTGGCCAAGGTTCTGGAAGCCCACGTGGCAAAGTGGCTGTCCAATTTCATGGAATACTCTGAATATCTAGACCCCCACCAAGCGGGATTCCGTCCCTCCCACTCTACGGAGACAGTGATTCTTGCAGTACTAGATGCCTTACGAGAAAAAGCCGACAGAGGCACTCCTCAGGCCCTGGTGCTTTTAGATCTTTCGGCCGCATTTGACACGGTCGACCATGAAATCCTGCTGGACTGTGTCAGGCAGGCCGGCTTCCAGGGCTCAGCCCTCGGCTGGATCGGCTCTTTTCTCCAGTGCCGTACTCAAGTGGTACGCCTAGCCTCATTCACTGCTGCCAAGATTACTACTACGTGTGGGGTCCCACAAGGATCTTCATTATACCCCCACCTGTTCAATCTATACCTTTTACCTCTGATCCAGTCCTTGAAGGACAGGAGGGTGACCACATTCAATTATGCTGACGACCTTCAGTTAATTTTTACTATTGACAACTCCCCTAACTCAATTCATGAATTCCAGGCCACCATGCTCCATATCCGGCACTGGATGGACCTAAACCATTTAAAGCTCAATCCAGGTAAGACCGAACTGGTTCTGACAGGGAGTAGCCAGATCTCCTGGGGCCCACACTATTGGCCGGCGGAACTCGGGTCCCCTCCTGCTCCCTCTACCTCTGTCAAAAGCCTAGGGGTCACCATAAATAACGACCTTTCACTAAGTTCCCAGTTGGTGCAGTGGTCTCGACCTGTTTCTTTCAGTTACGCAAAATCAGGAAGATCAGTCGTCTGCTTACCCACGCAGCACTGATACAGGTCGTGATTGCCATGGTACTCTCACACTTAGATTATGCCAACTCAATCTACCTAGGCATGCCACTGTTCCTAATCAAACGACTCCAGATGGTCCAGAACCAAGCAGCAAGACTGATCCACCAGCAACCCAGATGGCAATCTGCCAGACCTCTACTAAAAAAACTCCACTGGCTTCCCATCTCCCAACGCACGGCCTTTAAGACGGGGTGCCTAATCTTTAAGTCCCTATACTGCCGGAGCCCTAAATTTATCAACTGCCTATTATCAAGGTACACTCCCTCCCGCAACCTGCGTTCAGCTCACCTTCAGCTACTAACTACCCCTGCCTTCAAGTTAAAACGTCAGGGAGGATGCAGGTTTGGCCCCTAAATTGTGGAATTCTTTTCCACTGGAGATTCGGTCATGTAATAATCTTCTAAGTTTCAGGAAAAAGCTCAAGACATGGCTGTTTGTGCAGGCTCATGAATAACTTCACCCAATGGTCCCGACACACTCTAGAGCTAGCGCCATGAAACCTCTTGGTGTACGTGCGCTGTATAAGTATTTTATAACATAACATAACCAGGCTGTGACTTAGTAACACTCCGGCTCGGTGGCATGCTGAAAGTAAAGTAGATGTTGGCAGCGTCGGATTGGTAACGGGGGCACTCGGGCAATGCCCGAGGGGCCGGTATCCGAATTCCAACTGTGGGCTGCTTTTTTGAGTAATCAAAAGATGGGGGGAGATAGAGGTTGAGGTTAGGTTCACCCTTCTAACTGAATGAAGTTTCATGCGGTCTCCGGGGGTGCCATTAGGTGATTTGCCAGAGGTGTGCTTTGACGAAGGTCTGACTACAAGCCCCTCTACCCCTGCAGATCATGAGGCAAAATTCTGCCTAAACTAAAATACTACGTGTCAGCGATTAACCGTATGTATCACGTGTTAGGTGTATACACAGTAGGTGTGCACCTCATTAATTCCTCATTATAGGTTTGCTTAGGAGTGGCACGCACGGGGCTGGTCCTCGTGTGGTCCTGAAGAAGAGCTTTGAGGGGACAGCTGGAAACATGTCGACCCAATACTAGGGACTCTATACTCATTATAGTTAGACTTTCCCTATTATTAACCCCTGATTTTAGTCATACCAACTAGGGGCAGGAATAAAATATTAGCCCACTAATTAGGTATTTTTAACTTTTTGTTTTTCCACTCCACTTTCACTGCACTACACATTTTTCCACAACCTAGTGCTCCTACGTAGTTTTGCAAGTCGCAGCACGCCTCAATCCGCAGCGGATTGAGAGGACCCCAATGATGAAGCATGCCACCTAGGGGAAACCCTGGTGGGTGAGGGGACTCTAGAAAATAATTTTTCTTTCTGGAAAGAGGATTTTCATACATGTTCAGTGAAAACCCTGTTCTTCCCCACGGTTAGGTTTTTATTCTGGTATTCCAGATTTTGTGAAACTGCGTTTTTGAGTATCCTGGGGGGCCGATTTGGCGGTTTCTGCGTTGTTCGGTGCCGCCAGCGGCCCAGAGGGTGCCTGAGTGGCCTTTCTGAAGGTAAATGGGCGACCATTACCTCCCTCTTATCAACGGCAGATGTGTCACTCCCTTTCTCTCGCTCGGCCATCCCATTAATATATGCATATTGAGCGGGGGCAGGGGGCCTGAGCAAAAGTGGCCTCACTTGTTTTCAGGTGTTTCACTAGTGTAAACTAATTCGTGCATTTTTTAATTTTTTTTAAAAACCCTTTTTTTTTTTAGAACATTTTGCCAAAGCAGTGTTTTGCGGCAAGGCAATATGCAAATGTGGGCCACTTTTTTTTAGCCTGACCCGGCCGATTTTTAATCCCAATCCAACCCTGGATGTTGGACCTTGGAGTGTGACTGACAAACACTGAACAAGTATAGTAAGCGACAGACTCCCTGCAGTGTGGCACCTCAGAATCTGACGCGATCAATACCGCGATGCGCCCTAATTCTATAACACATTAGAATCAGCGACTTAGGAATGCTACATCACTCCAGGCTAGCCACTTACTTTATTTTTGCAGTTCGGAACGGTACGGCCTACCTGGAGCTGGCCACCGCAACGTCTGCTCAGACTACCGGCCTGCGGCAAAACCAGCTGGGCATGATTGAGGCTGAGCTAATTAGGCTGCACAGTGGGGTGTGCTCTGGGGACTGGCGAGTGAGGAACCATTTCAGTGCCCGCCGATGAGGTCCCTGGTTCACTCAGCCGCCGGGGAGGTCACCGAGATCCAGTCGCAGGATTCATTACCGCGGGGCAGCCGAAAACGTTATTCTTTCAACTTTATTCTTTTAAATTGCCGCCCACTCGCGTCATGGGCGCGGCGCCAGTACCCGCCTATGTGAGTTAGAACACTCATGGCCTCACCTCACTGGCTGACACTGTCTCCGCAGTAGCCAATGGGTACTGACTCCTGACGTCACTGAAATGCATTGCCGCGGGGCGAATCCTAAGATTCCTTACGGGGCAATACATTTCACTAAGGTCAGGAGTCAGTGCCCATTGGCTACTGCGAAGACAGTGTCAGTCAGTGAGGTGAGGACATGTTGTGTTACATTTTAGCAGAGTAGCAGCCAGCCCCCTAAGCCTCCAAGGAGCAGCGCACACAGCGCCTGCCACTTCGCTTTCAGTCAGTAAATGGGGCATTTACAGCCAGCGCTCTGGCTTGACAGATGTGGAAGCGCTATAATGCGTTTCCATTTCAGTGCGGTGATGCGGATCACCACACTGAAATGCGTTAGTCTAAGCCTGATGCGTGATACTTGGCAGGGCTGTAACTGCTGTTGCATCCCTCATTCAAATTGTCTCTCTGGAATGATGTTTTTTAGCACCCCCCTCCTGTTAAGAAAATGGTGTAGACCCCACTGTTGATGTTCCTCCACTTGGGAAGAACCCCCCTCCTTCTTCTTTTAGAATTCCTATTTCATTTAATATTTACTGAGTCTTCTGTTTGTTGCAATTATGTTTTTTGTTGTTATCGCTGTCTATTTCATGTATCACATATCTGTTGCATATGAATGTAATATGTAATGTATGTACACAACAAATATAATTAAAAAGATTCAAACAAAAAAAGGAGTAACCAATAACTCAAGCCATATCTGCAGTAGTTAGGGCAGCAACCTGTTTGCTTCATTTCAGTTTCAGTCAAACATTTGAATGTAATTATTGTTGCATTTACATACGGCTCCTGCTACTTTTTATATTTTTGTTAGAATTAATATGTGTCTTTTAAATGTGAGTACGCATGGAGTAAAATTATGTGTTTTTGAATTGTGTGCACTTCTTTTATGCATAGAAGCATCATCATATTTGACCTGATATTGAACGTAAAGGACTAGACTTAGGCCCTCATTAACAGTCAGGCAGAGCAGAATTACATCATGGAATCTTACGTCACTTTATGAGTGGGTCATTTTTTCCACATCCAGTTTTTCTGGTTGCAGTAGCGGTCAGCCTAATTGCAGCAGCAGACCCAACGCTGCCCCCATGAGAAAACACCTTACCCCACCTCCCTACTCCCTCCACCACCTCCACCACGTCCCTCACCCATACCCCACCCAGTGGTGCCTGCATACATTCACCACCTGTCCAGAACAAGTGGCAAATGTATGCATTAAACTCCACGGAATTGGGAATTCCGTGCCATTATAGAACTGAAAAAATCGATCCCACACAGTAATTTCCCATTCTGTGTGGTTTAACTTGTAATTGCATATGCAAGAATGGATTTACTGTGCAGTAGCGGTAAAATCACGTGATTTTACAATGTCCCAGTCCAGTGAAACCAGGAATGAGGTCCCTAAATGCAAAAACTCTGATCTGATCAGTGTTATATTCACACAAGTAATGTTACTGACTGCTTTCATGACAATGGGAGACTATCGTAAGTAAATGTTTTTTTTTATTTCAAGGTTGGTGACAGAATTTCCAGCCACCGGAGGAGCAATTCCATCATGGCAGATACGTACTGTGAAGCTGATTCGCTATGTCAGTGGATGGGACCATTTCATTATTGCTTGTGAGATCATCTTTTGTGTATTCATCTTCTACTACATTGTGGAGGAAGTCCTGGAATTGAAAATACACAGACTGCAGTATTTTACCAGTATCTGGAATATTCTAGATGTTGTTGTAATATTGGTAAGAATATGTTCATTGTTATATTTAAAAAAAAATCTCTCATTAGCTTATAAAAGTGGTGTTTTTTTAAACCCTTTTCATTTGACTGTGCTATATTGTCCATCGTTGAATTTTATCCAATTAGCTAATATATGTTATTGCCACATCATTCAGAAACCTTAATCTTTGATGAATTTTTTCAATGTATTTAATTTTTAGTTGGCACAACAATTCATATGCTTATCAAACTAAAGTGATGTACATATTATAATGGAAATAAATATTTGTACCTACGTGAACTACTGCATACAGAATTTCCATTGGTCAAGGGCCCAAATGACGTGTAATTGATTTGGATCATTCAGAAAGTTCTTGATTTGCAATCTAAAGTCAGAGGGGGTAAATCCCTGGATGTTAAGACTATATTAGAGAATGAACTGCCCCCTTCAATGAGTATCAAAACTTTATTCCATAAATTAATTAGTTACTGCTCTCAAGAGGTTTATTTAGAGATACCGCTGCCAGGTGTTCTCTAATAGGTTTAGGATTTTCCAACCACTCCATAAAAAGGTAACTCTAGAATAATCTGCTTGCATTTGACTTTACAGTTAGAACTACAAGATTTGAAACACATTTGAAACAGTTCCTAATTTCAGGTACATTGGGTTGCTTGACTGCTTAAGGATCGAACACCATTGTAAATTAATTGCTAGGTTAAGTCACTAGTAATAGGACTGTAGGGTAAATCTCAGGTGATTTAGATGGGAAGTCTAAGATCATTAGCGATCTACTGACTCGTTTTTACGTTTACAGGAATGAGTTATATTTCATGCAGGAGTTAAAAAAATGTAAGTAGTACAACTTTGCAGAAAAAGACCCAATGCGGGAGCCAGAGAACCCAAGCTTGTTTATACCTCCCAAAATTTGCAAGACTGACTCTTATTGGCACCCTTGCTAATGTGTTTGTCTCTTGAGATGCATATCGAAAGTTACAGATACTGCCTTGCATATCTGTAGACGCTAGAGGCGCATAGGCATTGGGAAGAGTAATGTCTTCAAAATATATATCTAGACACTAATCAAGGCAAAAGTATCAGAGTACAGACTGTATTGGATGGGAAATAGAGAGCAGTGGCTGTACAACTATCATACTTTAGTTTAATCTTGGATGTCATATTATTGGCATAAAGTTTTACAATTTTTCTTGATTTACGCAACATCTAATTAACCAGTAAGTTTCACCCTCTTAACCTGGGTAATTAAGGACTCCTTTCCCCTGCTATGTATGTTATGTTGTTATGTAGATTTGTATAGTGCACTAACACCCGAGAGGGTATCCAGGTGCACCCAATCGTGAATCAGTTTCCTTTGATGCTCAACATTGTAGTGGGCCAACATACATTATTCAGTTGCTCTCAGTTAGTTCTGCACTTGTCAGGTCAGTTCTTCTGGGCCTGTGAAACTCGCCGCCAACTAGGCAATCTTCATGGCAAGTATTCTCATTGTCCCAGAAGATACTAAAGCCAGATTTTACTGTGAGCTCACTAAACTCGTTAAGTACTTTTTTTGTGCTTTGAATTTCAGGGGGTAGAGAGTTTGAACAGTCAAGGCTGACTCTTGTGGGGTTTTAGTTCAGCTAGCACCTATATCACGGGCAATACATATAATGTCCAAGTAGTGATATACTTTATGCGGTTGGCAAGTATACACTGCTATGCAGAAAATTGGAATTAGGTCATGTGCAAAACCTGGTGCATCATATAGCCTGCAGTTAAGCACAGAATGTAATCTTGCTGAGAAATCAGATTAACTCTTTAGTCACTCCAGGAAGATGCAAATCAGTTAAGTGCCAGCGTTTTATCCAAGAGTCAGTTGTGATCCAAAGTATCAACAGCTACTTCAGTTGGAACACAGTCTGTTGGCTGTGGTGGAGAGAAGACTGATCCCAGGGATCAGCGCAAGAACTGGTTATCCATCATGTGCAGACTGGCCAACTTGTTGGAGTTGATATCGCGGACTTGACCCAGAATCTTTTATTTCTCTACTAACTTATCTCCCTTCTCTATGTTTTTCTTAGTTTAAACTCTTTCTTCCACACTATTCTCTTCAGTGATGGACCTTTGAAATGTGTATTATGAGTCAAGGTGCGAATTAGACATCTCAAATATAAATTCCATTAACAGTTTAAGTTCAATCAATGGTGAGAGTTAAGTTGTCGTTTCAAAATTGTATTTCTCTTAAAGAGATTAGTATAGGTCGTTCTTTATTTTAGATCTTTATTCAGTTAGTCCATCCATCAATACGTTTTACAGGAATCTCATCAAAAGGATAATAGGTAGAACAGTCCATCAAACGATTTAAATGCATTTAAGTTTAAGTATGTTCCATAAAGGAATAAGTTCCCTATTCTATAGAACAGGATCAGAGTTTTAGGCATTAGTAACCCATAAACAGTTCGAAATCAAATGGAAAAGAATGAAATCAAAGGAGCATAAAGCTTCAAAGTCAAATTAAAATAGCCAAACTTCCCATAGAGAGTAGTTCACCAGACTCAGCCGAGTCTTATTAAATCCAATTAGATCAGCATACAGTTGCAGCAGCAAACTGTCAAATCAGAAGCACAGTAAGTCAAGGAGGGAAGACAGTAGCAGCTGTAGCCACAACCATCAAGGGTCTGGGTCTGGGGAAATACTCCATTCAAAAGCCAATGGCCTACCTAGGAACACACAGTAATACAAAAGTCAAAGAAACATATCAAAAACATTGTATCAGGCTGCTTTCTCCACAAACCAATCGAGGGACAGAGTTCTTCAGTAAGTAGGTTCAGCTCCACACTTGCCATAGAAATACATGAGGATTAAACTTTTATTCATGTTGTTAGCTACAGACAGTCTTGCATGGTTAGATTCTGGAAACATCAGGCATAGTTCCCATAGGTCTTAAACGCAGAACAACCTTCCACATATGGTTGATTCACTGCGAGAACAATGAACTTACTAACTAAAAGTCAAAATCACTGTTAGGTAATGTATTCTTTTTACACTAAACAACAGTCATTATTGTTTCAATGCACAATCTTTCTTATGAAACATAAGAAAATAGGAAGTTTATGACATTCAAGAATAAAATGTTGCTTAATAAGTAATACATTTTGTTAAATAAGAATATTCCAACATCTCTAAGCATGGCACTCAAAGGCAGAGGTCTTCAATCTGTGGGGCGTGGAGTTACAGGAAGGGGGGCAAGCTCTTCATTTTGCAAAAAGACAACTGTCCCAGATGGTTATTTCCGGTAGTTAAAATGCTTCGGCTGGAGTGTTATTCAGGGACTCTCCTGTGAAATCGAAGCCAGGCAGACAGCTAAACACACCTTTCTGCCAGAGTGCTGCTGGCCTGAAAGAAATGCAAATGTGCACAATGAGTTTATCTGCAAATGTAAAGGATGCTTGGTACTGGCTTTAATTGATCGAATCACTTGAAGCTTTTTGAGTGGTAGTGCAAAGAGTTAACAACTGAGCTGCGAAGTGCTTGCTTTTTATTGCCTAATTTTATTTACATCTCGCGTACTATCCCTGAAAAGGTGTTGAAGGGACAGTTATGTAACAAAATTGCATTACATAGTGTCTAGGTATTAGTAAAATCTATAGGCCTTATTTACAATGAATTGGTGTCAGGCAGCGCCGCATGTATTTTTGCAGCTCTGCCCTACGCCAATTCGAAAGGGCAGGAATGCACCGTATTTATAAGATATGGTGCATTCCTTTCATTTCTGCCGGCGCACAATTTGGTGCCTAGCACCAACGCAGGCACCCTTGTACCATGGTGCAAGGGTGTCTGCATTGTTGGCAGGATTGTTTTTGTGCAGGAAAGCACACCTTCCTGCACAAAAACAATATATGGAGGCGTTTTCCTCTTTCTATGTGTGCTGCAGAATGCAGCACGATTAGAAAGAGGAAATAATTGACGCATCCCCAGGTTTATAGATCCTTGTAAATCTGGGAATGTGTCAAAACTCATGGGTGTTGGGGGGGAAAACCCACTGCAACTCCCATGCAACACTCTCCTAATGCAGTGTAAGGCAACGCTGCGGCTTGCGCTGCGTTGCCTTACACCATATCTAGGAAGCCACGCAAAGTGGCTTTGCATGGTCGCGTAGATATGGGTCTGCACTCTTCACAACCAGAGCTTCATAAAAAGTGACGCACCGGCAGCTCAAGGGGCTTGTAAATAATGTTTTGGAAGCACCATTTTATCGTAAAACATTTTGCACATTTTGTAGCAGTCTATCTTATACTGTGTGGAATGCAAGTATAAAATAATGACTTACATATTCACAAGGCTTTCTGTCACAGGCTTTGACCTCATAGCATTAAAAATACACAAGTCACTATTCTATACTGCACCTACCACGATTTAATTCTGTGGCTCTCTGGTTTCACACAGACCTTTGCAGAACATTAACTAATAGAGATTTCATAATGAACTATAGTGAATTTCCAAATGAGTAACAACTTTTTTAAATGTATGTATAATTCAATGAAGCTGCCCGTTATTTTATATGTAGCTACGTGACAGTGAAAGACCTAAAAAACGTACAGAATATTATGGGCCTTATTTACGAGAAAGTGACAGTGCGGTGCTGCAAGCCATTTTGCTGCACCGCACTAAGTCCCTTTCAAAGCACAGGGATGCATCATATCTACAATGATATGACAGATCCCTGTGCTCTGCCCTGCGCCTGCGCACAATTGGCTGCCTTGCGCCGACGCAGGCACCCTTGCACCATGGTTCTGGGGAGATTGTTTTTGTGCAGGAAGGGACAAAAATCTGAACAAAAATAATCACAAGAGGTGTTTTCCTCTTTCTCTGTGTACTGCATGTTTGTGATGCACCAGTGGCACAAGGGGCTTGTAAATATGCCCCTTATTTACAAGAAAGTGACTCAGTGCGGGGCTGCAAGCCATTTTGCTGCGCCGCATGGAGTCACTTTCAAAGCACAGGGATGCGTCATATCTACAATGATATGACCGATCCCTGTGCTTCCCCTGCACTGGCGCACAATTGACGGAGGTGCCCTGACGCAGGCACCCTTGCACAGTGATACAAGGGTGCCTGTGTTGCGGGGAAATTGTTTTTGTGCAGGAAGGGGCACCTTCCTGCACAAGAGATGTTTTCCTCTCTCTATGTGTACTGCATAATGTAGCACCCATAGAAAGAGGAAAAAACGAGGAGAAATGAAAACATTTCTCCTCGTTGCACCTCCCTACACCTCTCCTGGGGAGTCGTAGCATTCTGATGCATTCCCAGGTTTATGATTTCTCATGAATCTGGGAATGTGTCAGGTTCCATGGGTGTTGCGTGGGAACGCCCACAGCAACATCCATGGAACGCCCCTTTCACGCAAAGTGCTGCGTGAAAAGGGGCCGTATTTACATGGACACGAAAAGCCATGGAGGGTGGCTTTACGTGTCTTTGTAAATATGGGGAAGCAAAATGCGCCTCCGGTGCGTCACAAAAAGTGATACATCGGCGGCGCAAGAGGCTTGCAAATATGCCCCTATGTATTTAGCTACACCTTTGACCCCTCCCCTCTGTTCATACTCTCAAGGCCCTCCAGCCCCCGCAAAACATGACTGAAGTCTACAACAGCAGCAAACTAATATAACCAGGAGTCAGTTTTTGCTACAATAGAAGCATCTGTTTTCATAATGTTAAAAATAAAACCTTTTTAGAAAAACAGTATGAAGGACGATTAAGGGACCACTTCCTCCCCTGGAATTAAAGAAAGCATACTACTTGGATCTTACAGTTCATCATTAATGATTGTAAATGTTATATTTTAGTGATGATGAATGATGTTCAGCAACCTCCAGTTACATGCAGCTATAAAAGCCAAGCCGTCAGCATCCAATGGAATATAGTATGGTTCTCCTCGGATGCCGTGCATTAAAGTTGCAGCCCATGCATTACAGCCATTATCCCAAGGGCCGCTGGAATTATGTGATTTTGCGGATGCGACGATTTTAGCATAATTATAGATTTGCCTCATTTGCCAAATAATCCATCTTCTGCGGCATAATCTGCTGATTTTAACAAAAACAAATGTTATTACTCAAAAGGTTCAAAAGTTACTAAAAAGCAGCAACAGGTTTTCCAGCTCAGTAGAAGGCCATTTGAAAAGCTGGACTGGTCCCCTTTTTGTTGCTTATTGCTATTTTTGGGTGTTAAACTGGTACTAATGAGATACAACCACAGATTGACCATTTCTCTGGAGAACAACAAGCACATCCATCACATTAGTTCAGCTCCGAGAACGTCACCGAGTTTGTGGGCCAGCAAGGCAAGTATCGGGGGCAGGGTGAAAGACTGGGGCCCAAGTGGCTGCGGACTGATCGAGGGGTTATGGCTGGTCTATGTTCTTTGCTCTTGCTTCTCGCCGAATTGTATGCACTATTCTTTTTACTTGCACATCTTTCGTGTACACCATCGTAACATTTTCTTTTTGTGTTTGGACTCATGTATCTGTTTCATGTCTTGTGTGTAATTCATATACTCTGAAGTCCTTATGTAAAGTAACGGGTTCTATTGTAAAGCACTCTCACACCTTCGGGTAAAATACGCACTATATAAAAACACATAAATAAATAAATACTTTAATTAATTTTCGTTCTAATTTTTAGACTCTATTAGTCCCCCGTCTGATGGTTTAATAACCATCACACTATCTTGTTTTCATATATGAGTTCTATTCAAAAGGCACTCATCATCAGTTGAATCCTTCTTCTTTCTGAAATTTCAACAACTTTCTATAATCATCATTCATGATGTGATTCAATGTCAACCTCTTTTCGAATCTTTTGCTCATTTCTTTTTCCCTTTTCTTGTGTAAGTAATATCTACAGTATGAGAAATAAAGAGAGAGACCCCTTACTGCACAAAGGGACTGGAGTACTATTTAGTAGATTAGAAAATGCTGTCCCTTAATGTATGTTTAGAACAAGTAGTATAATAACATTGCACGCCTGTTGAATCACACAATAATCACTTCACATCTATTGAACTCCCACTCTATTCTTGAAAAATATCTGTTATATAACTCCAAATTGATCACAAGTACTATTTTTATTTAAAACAGTATACAATTTTCATATCTTTAAAAATCACCAAATATATGTGGCACGATCTTTTCTTTAAAAACACAATAAACTTAAAATACAATAAAAATAAGAGCATCACACAATACACATTTACATAAAAAAGAAAAGAGAGAGAAGAAAAAGAATTTTGACAGTACAATTTGTCATTGGTGTAGCATATCGTTTGGGACAATTTAATCACTAGGCCTTGATGCACTTAATTTGACCACATCTACAAAGCCAAGTATTCCCCTGGATTATGCAGAGAATTAGCGTTGACGCGTTTCGATGGTTTCTGTTAATAATCCATCTTTTTCAAGACCACAGTTAATTCAAATCTCTCTGTGCCCCTCTTTTTATGGCCACTGCAAATATCCTATGTGGAAACAAATATATAAGAGATATTGTTTTCAGAAAAAAACAGAAACCCTTAGTCATCATGGATGTCTATATTATATCTCATACTCATCGTCCTATTACATAGAAACGTTTTAATTATACAACTAGGAAGCGATAATTTGAGTGATTTAAAACTCATTTCCTTTAGGTGTTTTGAATTTTAAGAATACACAACAGCAGAAAGAAGGGCTAATGCACTGGTTTTTTACAAAATTGAGTTAAAGAACAGTAAGAGCCCAGTACCTTCATCCATCAGGTGAGATAATCTAAATTAAAACACTGAATATGGTTTTAACTATATGATTTAGGGTATAGATTTAGTTCATGTTGGACGTTCTTTAGAGGCTTGTTACATAGGTCAGGCAGTGATAGTATGAAAATAATAGAACATTGTCCATTGTAAAGTATGATCTTAAAATGTGTAAGGTACATTATAAGCAGTCATGTTGAAAATTTTGTGTGTCATTGCTATTTAAGATGTAATGAATTTATGAAATGAGACAAATTAAACCGTTAAATGTATTTTATATGCAATTATCATGACAATGATGTCTGAAATAGTTAAAAATATGGTGATTAAAACGTCTCTATGTAATAGGACGATGAGTATGAGATATAATATAGATATCCATGATGACTAAGGGTTTCTGTTTTTTTCTGAAAACAATATCTCTTATATATTTGTTTCCACATAGGATATTTGCAGTGGCCATAAAAAGAGGGGCACAGAGAGATTTGAATTAACTGTGGTCTTGAAAAAGATGGATTATTAACAGAAACCATCGAAACGCGTCAACGCTAATTCTCTGCATAATCCAGGGGAATACTTGGCTTTGTAGATGTGGTCAAATTAAGTGCATCAAGGCCTAGTGATTAAATTGTCCCAAACGATATGCTACACCAATGACAAATTGTACTGTCAAAATTCTTTTCTTCTCTCTCTTTTCTTTTTTATGTAAATGTGTATTGTGTGATGCTCTTATTTTTATTGTATTTTAAGTTTATTGTGTTTTTAAAGAAAAGATCGTGCCACATATATTGGGTGATTTTTAAAGATATGAAAATTGTATACTAATGTTTTAAATAAAAATAGTACTTGTGATAAATTTGGAGTTGTATAACAGATATTTTTCAAGAATAGAGTGGGAGTTCAATAGATGTGAAGTGATTATTGTGTGATTCAACAGGCGTGCAATGTTATTATACTACTTGTTCTAAACATACATTAAGGGACAGCATTTTCTAATCTAAGTAATATCTACAGCCTTTGATTAAAGCAAATAGGCATAGCAAGCATAGTCCTACTGCTAGCACTGGTATCAGTATAATCAAAAAATCAAAGGAGGGAGTGAAGAGGAAAAAGGTAGAATCGTCCTCCTCTTGATACTGTTATCCAACATAGTGATTCTACCATGTATTATGTGAATATATATGCACCCATGTGTGTGCTGCTATTTTAATTTTTATTTTTATTTGAAGTGTCTAGTGATACGTGAAAAATGGTGCAAAAGGATGAGAGCTCCTTCTCTTAATTTGTGGGAAGGGCAATGTTTCAAAAAATTGTAAAATACCCCTATCAGTATAGCCTTTAAAATACCTCCTCCTGCAGTTGCAATCCAATCTCCAATTGTGTGAATTCCTTTTCCAAACTTTCTAAAACACTAGGGTCCAGATGTACGACGCGCAAAATAGCGCCTCGCAAATTGCGAGTCTTTTGCGACTCGCAATTTGCGAGGCGCTATCTTGCATGTACAACAGTGTGTTTAACACTGTTTGAGATTCCCAATGGGGTCGCAAATTGCGAGGCTCATGAATATTAATGAGCCTCTCGCAATTTGCAAGCTCAATGGGAATGGCAGGCCCTCCCAGGTATGGTGGCTGCTGGGCTCAGCAGACCACCATGTCTGGGACTGCCTTTAAATAAAGCAGTTTTTTTTTTAATGCAGCCCGTTTTCCTTAAAGGAAAACGGGATGCATTTAAAAAAAAAAAAATGAAACGTTTTCGTTTCATTTTTGAAGGGCAGGTAGTGGTCCCTGGGACCACTGCCTACCCTTAAAAAATATTTTCAGAGCCTGTCACAAGGAGGAAGGGGTCCCCTGGGGACCCCTTCCCATTTGCGACTCCATTACCACCCTCTTGAAGAGGGTGATAATTTGCGAGTGTTTTGCGACTGTGTTTTGCGACTGTGGGCGGAGCCAGGATCATCATGGCCGCTCGGAGCCTCTGCTCCGCTAAAGCTCCGCGTTCAGCAACCAGCGCGGCGCTCAAACCCCATTTTAACAAATAATTGACCCACCTCCTGACGTCTGAAGGTCGGGACCGTCTGCCGCTGTGGCCGCCGTACAAAACAGACGCTGCAACACCGGGATTTCGGCAAATAACCTGCCCGACGATATTTCCTCAAGATGGCGCCTAGGATGGAACGGACCCGCTTTTGAAATACCGGAGCTGTGTGGCCCGTCCGCTGCGCGTGGAAAACATCCCTTGGCCGCAGCGGACATTCCAGTTTGTTTGCCCTGAGCCTAGAGACACCTGCTTGCTGAAGATCGAGGTGAGCGGCCCCCCTCCCCCCCCTACGCAAGGCAAATGGCGGCTCCCACAGCGCTGCCCACCATAATGGGTGATGTGCCCCAGCGCCCTTTCAGGGTCTGCGTACGCCTCGAGAGCCTTGGGACACCAGGGGTGAGTCCGACCCTTCCCTCCCCACAAAGCTCTGGCGTACTTGGCTCACTCTCGGTTTGAAAAAGGGTCCCAGGATGCCTGACCCCAACATGGCCGGCACTGGTGACTCCTTCCCCCTTGCTGAACTTTTACCTACTTATCCCTTCCTGGACTATGCCTGACCTCAAGAGGACTTCTAGATCTCTTTTTGACCATGGCCTCCCTCCCCCACCCGCCCCCGCACTACTCTGACATTCCCTCAAGAGGACTTCTAGATCTCTTTTTGACCATGGCCTCCCTCCCCCACCCGCCTCCCGCACTACTCTGACATTCCCTGAGGACACATGAACTCTTTCTGGACAGCGGAGTCCGAGGATTATGTCCGACGCCCGGTGGAGCTGCTCTGTTCAGCTAATGAGGAGATAGGACTTGGTTCACCCCCTGTCCGTCACCTGCCCAGCCGGACCTTCGGCACAGTTTTTCTCCCCTTCTCCCTGTCTCACCCACCCTCCCCCTCATTGTATTCATGCCGTTCTGCTTTTGCCTTGTTCTCCTTTCTATACACCGGTCTGACCGATACATGTTGGTTGCTTCCTTGAGAGCTATAGGGAGACTGGCCTCGGACGACCTCACTGGCCGTCACCTACCCATTCGGTCTTTGGGCTGATTTTACCTCTGTCTCTTATTCCTTCCTCCCCCTCGTCCTCTCACTCCCCTTCTCCCCCTTCCCTCTCTACTGATCTCTCCTTCTCTCCTGTTAAAGTGTCTCATATATTCTGATGTAACGTAAATTGTTATTATTGTTGTAACTTTTCTGACCTTATGTAAAGCGCTCTGATACCTTCGGGTCTAGCCAGCGCTATATAAAACTCTTTAAATAAATAAATTGCAGTCGCAAAAAATTCGTACATGGGTTACAGAGTCGCCCCTTCCAAATAGCGAGTCTCTAAACACTTTTTTGCGAGTCGCAGTTCATTTGCCACTCACAAAATTGTGTTAGTACATGGCCATTCCAATTTTAGCATTCGCAAACGGGTCGCTAACTCGTTTGAACATGCTAAAATTGGTCGTACATCTGGCCCTAGGGGCCCAATTACGAGTCTGGCGGTCCGAGGACTGCCAGACTTGTGGTGGCGCAGAGGTGGCAGATTCAGCCACCGCAGCACCAGCGGTCTGACTGCCCCATTAGGAGTTGGCCGGTCGGATCGCCCTGGGACTGCCAGCTCCACCAGGGAACCGCCGTTGCCTGGCGTTGGAGCAGCAGTCAGAGGCCGCAATATGCTTGGCGGGACTGCCACTGTCTTGCCAAGCATATTACGAGTTTCCTCTACTCCAGGGTTTACATGGGGGTTCCCTGTGCCTCAACCTCATGTGGATGCACACGGGGGGCATAACATGTGCCCCCCTGTGTGCATGCACATAGGTTCCTGCACATCATGTACTTTCGAGTTCATGCCGTGCAGAAACCTTGTAGTGCGGTCCCATTGCAGTGCCTTTTTCAAAGGCACCCCAGCCTTTAAAAGAGGCACCGCCATGGAACCTCCACACCTCCCGCCTTCCAGACTACTTAAAAGTCGTAATCTGGCGGGTAGGCAGCAGCAACTTTCAGTGGAGGAGTGGCGTGGCGGTCTGCCCAGCCACGCCACCGCTCCGCCAAAATTAGGGCCTTGTTGTTCCAGCTTTTTTAATTCAGGCTTTAACCCCTTCGCTGCTAGGCCTTTTCCCCTCCTGTGCTAAGCCTTTTTTTGGCTATTTGGGGTAGTGCGCGCTTAGGCCCCTGTAACTTTTTGACCACATAAGGTATCCATGCCAAATTTGCGTCCTTTTTTTCTAACATCATGGGGATTGTAAAGGTACCCAGGGTTTGTGGATTCCCCTGGAGGGGACCCAGAAATTAGTCAAAATACAGCTAAATTTTGGTTTTTTTTGGAAAAAGGCAAAAAAAAGGGCTACAGATGAAAGCGTCTTGATTTTTCCCTGCAAATGGCATCAAAAAAGGGGTTGTGGGGATGAAATCACCATCTTCCCAGCTTTCAGGGACAAGCAGACTTTTGTCAGAAAACCAACTTTCTTTACACAGTTTTGGCATTTTTCTGGGACATAGCCTATTTTTGCTATTTTTTGTGCTTTCAACCTCCTTCCAGTTAATGGTAGAAATGGGTATGAAACCAATAATGGATCCTGGAAAGCCATACATTTATGAAAAGTAGACAAAATTCTGAATTCAGCAAGGGGTCATTTGTGTAGATCCTTAAAGTTTTCCTTATAGAAACTAACAGTTAAATAAAGGAAAAATTGAAAATTAGTTGAAAAAAACAGCCATTTGTGTCAACGTTTTCACCTGTAACTTCTTCTAATTATGACAGCTATTTGAAGGCAATATACCGTTATATCCGCTGGACCTTTCTGGTTGTGGGGATATATAGGACTTGTAGGTTCACCAAGAACCCGACGAACCCAGAGCCAATAATTTTTTTTTTAATTGATTTTATTAAACCATACACAGCTGTAATAAAGAAATACAGTGTAGCACATTTATGTCATATGGTGATATACTCATCTAAAGTGGTGGTACATACAGTACAATAGTGTGCGTCTGTGTCGTCTAAACAAACAAAACTGGAAATAAACGTAAACTGTTTCCGCTTACAATGGTAATCATCACATCTATATAGTCTGAGATGTATAGATTTCAATTACATGTATCTCAAATGTTGCTTGGGTTTAAGTTCCGTCATTTGCCCTTATTCGCATTTTTGCACCCATATAGAGTTCTATTCTCTGTGTCCTAGGTTCAATTCACCCGCTCTTCTGTATGTGCAACCCTAAGCCTGCATCGCCCTCTCGTTCTACCGTTCCCCTGGTATATGTCCTCTTGTACCCAGCCACGTTGTATAGGGTTCCCATATGTCTTGTGGGCGTGATCTGCTTGGCATTAACTCCCAATAATGGGACAGTTGGTCTTTGCAGTAGGTAACAGTAGTCACCCATTCCGCCATTGTTGGGGGCAGCTTTTTTTTCCAGTGTACTGCCACCAATCGTTTGGCCAGGAGTAACAACATGGCTATTAACTTCCTTCTTCCCCTGGGTACCTCCAGCACATACCCCAATAGAGCTATCAACGGAGAACATACTATGGGACAGCCCGTCATGTTTCCTATGTGAGTGAATAGTTCGACCCAAAAATTCGCTATCGATCGGCATTCCCACGCTAAGTGGATAAATGTGGCTTTCTGATAGCCGCACCTCCAACAACACGTGTCCTGTTGTAGACCCATGCGGTGTAGCTGCAGTGGTGTCCGATATAACCGGTGTAGGTAGTTAAAGTGAATCAGCCGAAGTCTATAGTTCGGCGACAAATGTTTCAGTTGGGTACAGCAGAACGTCCACTGTTCATCTGTAATGGTGATTCCTGTGTCTCCCTCCCACTCTATTTTAGAGCGGGCCACCGCAATAGGCGTGTCTCGCTGAGTAATACTATATAGTCGTGTAATAAGTTTACGCGCCGATGGCACCGAGATTATATGCTCTAACGCTGGCAGCGTAGGAGGTATTTGCGGATAGTCGTCATAACATGCCTTGCAAGCTGCTCTTATCTGGTAGTATAACAGCATGTCTAGTGCTGTAGGCGTGGTCTCCTTGCACATCTGTTGGAGTGTAGTGAATGTGCCCTCTGGGAAAAGATCATTGCCTGTCAGAAGTGTGTGTGAGGTGGCCCTTTGAGTGGCGGCATTGTCCATTAAGGGGGGGATGAGGGGGTTCCCGATTATTGGCATTGATGGCGCAAACAGTACCTTCAGGTGAGCCCTTTTTGCTAGCCCTCGCCATGCCCATCTGAGTGTTCCTACAGTGTCTATTTCCGCCCGTGGGCGCTTATGTTTTTGATAGAGTGCGGTGTTCAGTGGGAGGGGGGCGACTTTGTCTAACTCGATCGCTGCATGTGGTTGATATGGTGTGGGATGCTGCCAGTAATGAAGGAATTGTGCTTGCGCACAGTATGCGTAAAGTTCGAAGTCCGGGGCACCCATCCCCCCTTGTGTGAAGGGCAGGGTTAATATATTCCATGATATACGGGGTTGTTTTCCAGCCCATACCAATTCTAGTACGGTTGAGCGTAGGCGTTTGAAAAAGGAAGAAGTTAGCGGCAGTGGTACATTTACAAAGAGATATAACATTTTTGGGAGTATTACCATCTTTGTTATCGCTATTCTGCCCGCTAGGGACAACGGCAGAGTTTTCCATCTGTGCACTTTCCTCTCCACCCAGTCTATTGCTTTTCCATAATTCTATGACCACAGTTCCTGCAGATCCCTACCAATCCAGATCCCCAAGTATCGTATCGGGCCTTCAGCCCAAGGTATGGGGAAGTCCGTGTCAAAGGGGGCGGTGCAGTCTGTTAAGGGCAATATTGTTGATTTTTTCCAGTTTATCTGGATACCCGTCAGGCCTCCATATCGTATCAGTTCCCTCATTACCGGTGCGAAATTTGATTCTGGGTCAACCAGATATATTGTCATGTCATCTGCATACATTGAGACCAGTAGGCCTCTTGAAGTGAACCCAATACTTCGCTGCGAATGGTGTTGACGCAGACGGGCCGCCAAGGGCTCCATAGCTACCGCAAAAAGGAGCGGCGAAAGTGGGCAGCCTTGTCTGGTTCCCCTTGTTATGCAAATGGGGTCTGATATCTGGCCATTTACCCGAACTCTTGCGCTGGGAGCAGTGTATAATAGTTTTATCTGCTGCAGAAACATAGGACTTAATCCGATTCGACCTAGTAGCGTGAAGAGAAAGTTCCATTCTAGGGAATCGAAAGCCTTTGTGGCGTCTAGGAGGGCCGCTATGGCCTGTACCTGTGGAGCCAGGTAGTGCAGAAGGGCGAAGATGGTCCTTAAATTATGCGCCGTCGAGCGGCCTGGGATAAACCCCGACTGATCAGGGAGTACTATTATTGGAAGAAGGGGTTGCAGCCTATTTGCCAACAGTTTTGCATAGATTTTGGCATCTAAATTTATCAGGGATAGAGGGCGATATGAGTCTGGCTGGGTAGGATCTTTATCTGGTTTGAGCAAAGTTATTATGGTGGCTTCTCGTAGGGTTGGCGGTAGTAGTCCAGTGTCTTGTGCTTCTTGGTATACCTGCACGAGTCTTGGGGCCAGGAGATCGACATACTCCTTGTAAAAGGCGGCTGTCAGGCCGTCTGCCCCGGGCCTTACCAGCTGGCATGCTGTTTATGACTTGCCGTATATCATCTACTGTAAATGGTAAGTCCATATATTCACGGTGCAAGTTATTGCACCATGCTAAGGCTATCGTGTCCAAATATTCTATAATGTCAGCCTCTGTTGTCTCTGTCTGGGAAGTATAGAGAGTCTTGTAGAATCGTGTCATAGTGTGTAATATTTCTGCTGGCGTATGTGAGGGCGGTGCATCTGTATTTCGGAGTTCAGTAATATAGGCCGATCCTCTCGGTGTACGCAAGAGTCCCGCAAGTGTTCTACCCGGACGGTCTCCTTCCCCATATCTGCGTGCTTGCGTGTATTTATGTAGGTATTTGGTTTCCCGCCCTGCCTCTTCTTGAAACTCTGTGAGTTTGCCTCTAATTTGAGCTAACGCGGTTGGAGACAGTGTGGTGCAATAATCACGCTCTAGGTCTTTTATCTCTCGCTCCAAACGGGCCATCGTGTTGCGAATATCGCGAAGTACTCCTGTTTTCAACGCTATGCATTCTCCCCTGGCGACCACCTTGAATGCCTCCCAGAGAGTCCCTGGCGAATCTACAGTGCCTTCATTTATTTCAAAATAGTCTGTAATTTTTTTCCTGAGGTCTTCCCTAAATACCTGGTCCAGTAGGGCGCCGGAGGGGAATCGCCAGCTGAAGGGTTGGTGATATGTTTGTGGTATGGTGAGTTCAAGTTGTACTGGAGCATGATCTGAAAATGTGCGTGGATGATGTGTTACGCTGGCAACCCAAGCATGCAAATCTTTTGTAGTGAGCCAGTAATCTAATCTTGACCAGGCATTCTTATGGTGAGTGATGCAAGTCCCTTCTCTGCTGTCCGGATGCAGCACTCTCCATGAATCTATCAGCTGCAGGTCATCAATGATTTCTTTTAGCATAGAAGCTGCCTGCGGGTGATGCACCCTGGACGTTCCTATTCTGTCTACCTCCAGGGATTGGACCACATTGAAGTCTCCCCCCCCACAGTATTGCCGCGTCTCCTAGCGTTTGGATCTCCCTCCATATTTGCTGAAAAAACTCCGGACAGTCAATATTGGGACCATATGTGTTAATTATTACTACCGGACTATTATTCAGTGCTCCCTTTACCAGAATATATCTCCCTTCCGTATCGTTTATTGTTTTATGAGTCTGCCAGTGTAGGCCTCTGCGTATCAGTATCGCCACCCCTCGAGAGTAATTAGAGTATCCAGAGCCAAATATCTCCCCCCATCTACTGTTTTTCAGTGTGTTATCCGCTGCACCTGTCAGATGTGTTTCTTGCAGTAAACAAATGTCCACTGCGTGCCTTGTAAGGTAGGATTGCACAAGTCGGGTTTTCCTACGGTCATTTAGCCCCCGGATATTCCAAGTGAGGCATTTGAGGGACTTTATTGCAGTGTTACACATCGTGGAGTAGTGCACATTAGGTTTTCAGCCATAAGGCAGGTCTGCGTGGTGAACAACTTCGATATGACGTGAAGTCTGCATGTTGGGCTATTCTTAATGACAATAGTAGTAAACGTGCGTGTCTGTGCGATTTACAGTTCCCATTGCATATAGGCAGTGTGAATATCAGCGGAAACCATGAACCATTAAACCCATCCCACCTCCCACCTCCCACACCAACCCCCCAAACAGGTTGTGTTTTTCCCCGTAACCTTACAACCATTGTCAACAAAACTC
Source organism: Calotriton arnoldi (assembly GCA_963921515.1). Classification (NCBI taxonomy): domain Eukaryota; kingdom Metazoa; phylum Chordata; class Amphibia; order Caudata; family Salamandridae; genus Calotriton; species Calotriton arnoldi. Next base: position 635,670 of record CAWUFW010002490.1, on the reverse strand, counting down.
CCAAACAGCGGGAGTAAGTGGGAGTCGTCCCGAGGGGATGCGTGGGTCTGCTGGCGAACACCCCTGCCGTGAGCCGCAGGGTGGCTGAGCACGCAGTGTTCGAGTTTGGGTCGCTGCTTACAGTTGGTTATGTGAGTCCCCCATAGTAGGCCCACTTCTTCGACTCACCCGGCCTAGTGGTCTATGATCCATCTATATGGCAGCCGTGAGTGTCCAATGCACAAACAACTTGAATAAGGTAGAAAAGTAGTTGAGTCCCCTTGATTTACGTGGCATCGGGCTCATGTCGTTAATTTTGATTTCAGTCATTGTCGCTCAGGTTCTTCCCAGTGTTTTCGTCAACTTCCGAGGTATGCTGTTTGTGATCTTTCGCCATCTGTTTAGCATAGTTCAATGCTGCTTTTGCGTCTGTAAAAAAGGTGGGACGGCCGCGGCCCTGAATTTTGAGCTTTGCGGGATATATCAGAGCATATTTAGTGCCGAGCTGTTGAAGGATTTTTTTAGCTGGTAGAAATTCACGGCGGGCAGCTTGCACTTGTATAGTAAAGTCCGGGTAAAGCGATATATTATTACCTTGATATTGAAGGGAGCCTCGTTCCCTGGCCAAACGCAGAACCGCGTCGCGGTCACGATAATTGAGTATCCGCGCCAGGATAGGTCTTGCTTGTGCGCCCGGTGGAGGTCTAGGGCCCAGGGTACGATGTGCTCTTTCTATTAGAAACATTTGGGACAGTTCAGATCCGAACAACTCTTTCAACATAGCTTCTATGTATTTCTCCATGTTTGGTATGTCTGTTGTTTCAGGAATGCCAATAACGCGTATATTATTTCTGCGCGACCTGGCTTCTAAATCTTCATTCTTGTTTTTTATTACGTTCAATATCGCGTCCATTTTTAGCAGTTTGTCACGTGTCTCAGTTTGGCAGTCCTCTGTGTCAGATACTCTCCTCTCCAGAGTGTCCAGTCGGTTTTCGTGTTTGTCCACTCTTTGCGTTATTCTATCCATGCGCTCAGCCAAAGTGTCTATTTTTGATCCGATCTCTTGCAGGCTGGATTTGAGATCTTTAAACATAGAACGGATATCCTCGTCGGGTACTGGGCCCGTCGCAGCATCTTCAGCATTCTCCTGCACGGCGTCGTTATCTTCAGCGTGTTTGCTCAGTTTTTTGTCGAAATTGAGTCGGGGCTGACGAGCATCCGGTTTTCCCATCTTCGCGGTAGGGAGTGTTGCGCTTCCTTGGTAGTTGTCCACCAGTCTCCCCACCCGCCTTCTGCTTTTCGTGCCGGTGGTATCCACGGTGAGTGTTGCCACTGCCTCGTCCCTTTATCTTCCCGTTGCCGTGATATGTGCCACTAGTTGTAACTGACCGTCCCCCTGTGTGACAGTCGCGATGTGCCTTATCTCCTCCTGTTGTGGCCCACGCGCTTCAGTACTGTCTGGTGTGGACGTGTGGCATGGAGTGGTCGTCTTTCACCTGTGCCTGCACCTCGCCTTGGCCCCTTCTGGCCTGAGGTCTCCCTTCTTATGCTCTCTGTGAGTTCGCCACACCACCTTCCCATATGCCTCGAGGTGCGCTATGAGCCGGTTCGATATACGCGTCTCACATTTGCTGCCGCCTCTTGTGCAAAGCGGCAATATATTACTGGTTTCTCCGCTGCTCCCGGTTATGGCGTGCGATCGTACCCTGCGGAACGTAGTATTTCAGTAAGTTGGCCCGGCTGCAGCTGTTGTACTCGGTGTGCCCTCTCCTCCAGTTATGTGTTGCGTATCAGCAAAAGGCGGCTTATACTGAATTTCTATCGGTCGCTGTACCACTACAAGTCTGGCAGAGACCCCCAGCCGCTATTTGTCCTGGCTCTGCCAGTGAATGATAGTGCCACCTTCGCCTCTGAGCTTATGTCTGGCTCCCGATGGTGCGTCCGCCGGAACGCGCTATGTGTTCCTGCGCAGCCCAGCTCCGCTTCATGTTGTGTACAGCGCCTACGCTTCTCGCCGCCGCAGTTCCCCAGGTCTGAGAGCCTGTTATGCGCTTCAGTGATCAGGGGGAGCCCCTCCGGATCTTCACCCGCTCCGCTGCGGTAGGCAGCGGCGTGCCGCAGCCTCCGCCGTTCTATGCACTAAAGCACTCACCGCTGAAATGTCGGTAGCTCGCCAGGCGGTCCGTAGTGTATACCGTTAGGGCACCTGGATCTCCGTTGGGCTCAGCCCGTCTTCGCCGCAGTCTGGGCTTTCGGCCCTCGGCACTCTCTCCGGGCTTCCGTTGATGTAATGTTCACGCGAGTCCCCGGCTGTAGACGTACAGCCGCGCGATCAGGCCGCATTCATGTGGCGACTCGACTCGTATCGGCCCAGTAGAAGGTCTTGGGGCTCGAGTTGCCTCCCACGTTTGTCCGTTACAGTTCCACCCGTGTTTGCACTGATTTTCCGTCAGCTTTCCCCAGTTCTCTCTCGGATAAATTGCGGATTTTGGTCTCGGCCGGCGGAGCCGCTTTAACTTGCGGCCATCTCGCTGCACAGCGTAGCCACGCCCCCCCCAGAGCCAATAATTGAGCAACATCTTGCAATGATTTTTTTTTAAGTACCGGGTATATAGCAATTATTTTGGGAAAATGTATACATGGAAAAATTGTTATGAAAGACACCTATGTATTTCTGAAATGGGAACAAAATGTAGATTTTAGAAACAGTAGATATTTGCACATTTCCGAAATTGGGAGTACCCATACTAGCATGAGAATTATAGGTCATTTTTCAAAATGACTTATTTTTTACACATTGTCTTTCATTTGGAAGGCAGAAATGCATCGAAAGTCAATAGGTAATAACAGTTGCTCTACAATTCTGTGTTACCCTAAGTCTCCCGATAAAAATGGTACCTCACTTGTGTGGGTAGCCCTTGTGCCCACAACAGGAAATGGCTCAAAATGCAACGTGGACGTACCGCATTTTCACAATGAAAAATTACCCTTTTTTTGCAAAGTGCCTAGGTGTAGTTTTTTAACCCTAGCTCTGCCGGCACCTAGGGAAACCTAGCAAACCTATACATTTTTGAAAACTAGACACCCAGGGGAATCCAGGATGGGGTGACTTGACTGCCTCCCACCAGGTTCTGTTACCCAGAATCCCTTGCAAACATAAAAAATTGTCAAAAAACCACATTTTCCCCACATTTCTGTGGTGGAAAGTTCTGGAATCTGCGTGGATCCACAAATTTCCACCCACCCCGCGTTCCCCAAAGTCTTACGAGAAAAATGGTACCTCACTTGTGTGGGTCGGCCTAGTGCCTGCGACAGGAAACGGCGCAAAACGCAACGTGGTCACACCTCAATTTCGCAGTGAAAAATGACCCTTTTTTGACAAAGTGCCTAGCTGTAGTTTTTGAACCCTAGCTCTGCCGGCACCTAGGGAAACCTAGCAAACCTATACATTTTTTAAAACTAGACACCCAGGGGAATCCAGGATGGGGTGACTTGACTGCCTCCCACCAGGTTCTGTTACCCAGAATCCCTTGCAAACATAAAAAATTGTCAAAAAAAACACATTTTCCCCACATTTCTGTGGTGGAAAGTTCTGGAATCTGCGTGGATCCACAAATTTCCACCCACCCCGCGTTCCCCAAAGTCTTACGAGAAAAATGGTACCTCACTTGTGTGGGTCGGCCTAGTGCCTGCGACAGGAAACGGCGCAAAACGCAACGCGGTCACACCTCAATTTCGCAGTGAAAAATGACCCTTTTTGGCAAAGTGCCTAGCTGTAGTTTTTGAACCCTAGCTCTGCCGGCACCTAGGGAAACTTAGCAAACCTATACATTTTTGAAAACTAGACACCCAGGGGAATCCAGGATGGGGTGACTTGACTGCCTCCCACCAGGTTCTGTTACCCAGAATCCCTTGCAAACATAAAAAATTGTCAAAAAACCACATATTCCCCACATTTCTGTGGTGGAAAGTTCTGGAATCTGCGTGGATCCACAAATTTCCACCCACCCCGCGTTCCCCAAAGTCTTACGAGAAAAATGGTACCTCACTTGTGTGGGTCGGCCTAGTGCCTGCGACAGGAAACGGCGCAAAACGCAACGCGGTCACACCTCAATTTCGCAGTGAAAAATGACCCTTTTTTGGCAAAGTGCCTAGCTGTAGTTTTTGAACCCTAGCTCTGCCGGCACCTAGGGAAACCTAGCAAACCTATACATTTTTGAAAACTAGACACCCAGGGGAATCCAGGATGGGGTGACTTGACTGCCTCCCACCAGGTTCTGTTACCCAGAATCCCTTGCAAACATAAAAAATTGTCAAAAAGAAACACATTTTCCCCACATTTCTGTGGTGGAAAGTTCTGGAATCTGCGTGGATCCACAAATTTCCACCCACCCCGCGTTCCCCAAAGTCTTACGAGAAAAATGGTACCTCACTTGTGTGGTTCGGCCTAGTGCCTGCGACAGGAAACGGCGCAAAACGCAACGTGGTCACACCTCAATTTCGCAGTGAAAAATGACCCTTTTTTGGCAAAGTGCCTAGCTGTAGTTTTTGAACCCTAGCTCTGCCGGCACCTAGGGAAACCTAGCAAACCTATACATTTTTGAAAACTAGACACCCAGGGGAATTCAGGATGGGGTGACTTGACTGCCTCCCACCAGGTTCTGTTACCCAGAATCCCTTGCAAACATAAAGAATTGTCAAAAAAACCACATTTTCCCCACATTTCTGTGGTGGAAAGTTCTGGAATCTGCGTGGATCCACAAATTTCCACCCACCCCACGTTCCCCAAAGTCTTACGAGAAAAATGGTACCTCACTTGTGTGGGTCGGCCTAGTGCCTGCGACAGGAAACGGCGCAAAACGCAACGCGGTCACACCTCAATTTCGCAGTGAAAAATGACCCTTTTTTGGCAAAGTGCCTAGCTGTAGTTTTTTAACCCTACCTCTGCCGGCACCTAGGGAAACCTAGCAAACCTATACATTTTTGAAAACTAGACACCCAGGGGAATCCAGGATGGGGTGACTTGACTGCCTCCCACCAGGTTCTGTTACCCAGAATCCCTTGCAAACATAAAAAATTGTCAAAAAAAACACATTTTCCCCACATTTCTGTGGTGGAAAGTTCTGGAATCTGCGTGGATCCACAAATTTCCACCCACCCCGCGTCCCCCAAAGTCTTACGAGAAAAATGGTACCTCACTTGTGTGGGTCGGCCTAGTGCCTACGACAGGAAACGGCGCAAAACGCAACATGGTCACACCTCAATTTCGCAGTGAAAAATGACCCTTTTTGGCAAAGTGCCTAGCTGTAGTTTTTGAACTCTAGCTCTGCCGGAACCTAGGAAACCTAGCAAACCTATACATTTTTGAAAACTAGACACCCAGGGGAATCCAGGATGGGGTGACTTGACTGCCTCCCACCAGGTTCTGTTACCCAGAATCCCTTGCAAACATAAAAAATTGTCCAAAAAACCACATTTTCCCCACATTTCTGTGGTGGAAAGTTCTGGAATCTGCGTGGATCCACAAATTTCCACCCACCCCGCGTTCCCCAAAGTCTTACGAGAAAAATGGTACCTCACTTGTGTGGGTCGGCCTAGTGCCTGCGACAGGAAACGGCGCAAAACGCAACGTGGTCACACCTCAATTTCGCAGTGAAAAATGACCCTTTTTTGGCAAAGTGCCTAGCTGTAGTTTTTGAACCCTAGCTCTGCCGGCACCTAGGGAAACCTAGCAAACCTATACATTTTTGAAAACTAGACACCCAGGGGAATCCAGGATGGGGTGACTTGACTGCCTCCCACCAGGTTCTGTTACCCAGAATCCCTTGCAAACATAAAAAATTGTCCAAAAAAACACATTTTCCCCACATTTATGTGGTGGAAAGTTCTGGAATCTGCGTGGATCCACAAATTTCCACCCACCCCGCGTTCCCCAAAGTCTTACGAGAAAAATGGTACCTCACTTGTGTGGGTCGGCCTAGTGCCTGCGACAGGAAACGGCGCAAAACGCAACGTGGTCACACCTCAATTTCGCAGTGAAAAATGACCCTTTTTTGGCAAAGTGCCTTGCTGTAGTTTTTGAACCCTACCTCTGCCGGCACCTAGGGAAACCTAGCAAACCTATACATTTTTGAAAACTAGACACCCAGGGGAATCCAGTATGGGGTGACTTGACTGCCTCCCACCAGGTTCTGTTACCCAGAATCCCTTGCAAACATAAAACATTGTCCAAAAAAACACATTTTCCACACATTTCTGTGGTGGAAAGTTCTGGAATCTGCGTGGATCCACAAATTTCCACCCACCCCGCGTTCCCCAAAGTCTTACGAGAAAAATGGTACCTCACTTGTGTGGGTCGGCCTAGTGCCTGCGACAGGAAACGGCGCAAAACGCAACGCGGTCACACCTCAATTTCGCAGTGAAAAATGACCCTTTTTGGCAAAGTGCCTAGCTGTAGTTTTTGACCCTACCTCTGCCGGCACCTAGGGAAACCTAGCAAACCTATACATTTTTGAAAACTAGACACCCAGGGAATCCAGGATGGGGTGACTTGACTGCCTCCCACCAGGTTCTGTTACCCAGAATCCCTTGCAAACATAAAAAATTGTAAAAAAAAACACATTTTCCCCATATTTCTGTGGTGGAAAGTTCTGGAATCTGCGTGGATCCACAAATTTCCACCCACCCCGCGTTCCCCAAAGTCTTACGAGAAAATGGTACCTCACTTGTGTGGGTCGGCCTAGTGCCTGCGACAGGAAACGGCGCAAAACGCAACGTGGTCACACCTCAATTTCGCAGTGAAAAATGACCCTTTTTGGCAAAGTGCCTAGCTGTAGTTTTTGAACCCTACCTCTGCCGGCACCTAGGGAAACCTAGCAAACCTATACATTTTTGAAAACTAGACACCCAGGGGAATCCAGGATGGGGTGACTTGACTGCCTCCCACCAGGTTCTGTTACCCAGAATCCCTTGCAAACATAAAAAATTGTCCAAAAAACCAAATTTTCCACACATTTCTGTGGTGGAAAGTTCTGGAATCTGCGTTGATCCACAAATTTCCACCCACCCCGCGTTCCCCAAAGTCTTACGAGAAAAATGGTACCTCACTTGTGTGGGTAGGCCTAGTGCCTGCGACAGGAAACGGCGCAAAACGCAACGCGGTCACACCTCAATTTCGCAGTGAAAAATGACCCTTTTTTGGCAAAGTGCCTAGCTGTAGTTTTTGAACCCTAGCTCTGCCGGCACCTAGGGAAACCTAGCAAACCTATACATTTTTGAAAACTAGACACCCAGGGGAATCCAGGATGGGGTGACTTGACTGCCTCCCACCAGGTTCTGTTACCCAGAATCCCTTGCAAACATAAAACATTGTCAAAAAAACCACATTTTCCCCACATTTCTGTGGTGGAAAGTTCTGGAATCTGCGTGGATCCACAAATTTCCACCCACCCCGCGTTCCCCAAAGTCTTACGAGAAAAATGGTACCTCACTTGTGTGGGTCGGCCTAGTGCCTGCGACAGGAAACGGCGCAAAACGCAACGCGGTCACACCTCAATTTCGCAGTGAAAAATGACCCTTTTTTGGCAAAGTGCCTAGCTGTAGTTTTTGAACCCTACCTCTGCCGACACCTAGGGAAACCTAGCAAACACACACATTTCTGAAAAGTAGACACCCAGGGGCTTACAGGGAGGTATGGCTTGCATGGATCCCCCAACGTTTCCTTACCCAGAATCCCCTGCAAACCTCAATTTTAGCTGAAAAAATCACTTTTTTCACACATTTGTGTGTGGGAAAGTGTGGCATCACTGGCCTCACACAAATTTCCTACCACCCAGCGTTCCCCAGGTCTCCCGATAAAAATGGTGCCTCACTTGTGTGGGAGGCCCAAGTACCCGCGACAGGCAAGGGCCCACAACGTAGTGAGGCGACCTCAAAATTGCCTATCTCAAAACCACCTGGTTTTGCAAGGGGGTCACCTGGGTTTTTGGCCCCGTGCTCGGCGGCCATCTAGGGAAACCTACCAAACCCACACATTTCTGAAAAGTAGACACCCGGGGGCTTCCAGGGAGGTATGGCTTGCGTGGATCCCCCAACGTTTCCTTACCCAGAATCCCTTGCAAACCTCAATTTTAGCTGAAAAATCACTTTTTTCACACATTTGTGTGTGGGAAAGTGTGGCATCACTGGCCTCACACAAATTTCCTACCACCCAGCGTTCCCCCAGGTCTCCCGATAAAAATGGTGCCTCACTTGTGTGGGAGGCCCAAGTACCCGCGACAGGCAAGGGCCCACAACGTAGTGAGGCGACCTCAAAATGGCCTTTCACAAAACCACCTGGTTTTGCAAGGGGGTCACCTGGGTTTTTGGCCCTGTGCTCGGCGGCCATCTAGGGAAACCTACCAAACCCACACATTTCTGAAAAGTAGACACCCGGGGGCTTCCAGGGAGGTATGGCTTGCGTGGATCCCCCAACGTTTCCTTACCCAGAATCCCTTGCAAACCTCAATTTTAGCTGAAAAAATCACTTTTTTCACACATTTTTGTGTGGGAAAGTGTGGCATCACTGGCCTCACACAAATTTCCTACCACCCAGCGTTCCCCCAGGTCTCCCGATAAAAATGGTGCCTCACTTGTGTGGGAGGCCCAAGTACCCGCGACAGGCAAGGGCCCACAACGTAGTGAGGCGACCTCAAAATGGCCTTTCACAAAACCACCTGGTTTTGCAAGGGGGGTCACCTGGGTTTTTGGCCCTGTGCTCGGCGGCCATCTAGGGAAACCTACCAAACCCACACATTTCTGAAAAGTAGACACCCGGGGGCTTCCAGGGAGGTATGGCTTGCGTGGATCCCCCAACGTTTCCTTACCCAGAATCCCTTGCAAACCTCAATTTTAGCTGAAAAAATCCCTTTTTTCACACATTTGTGTGTGGGAAAGTGTGGCATCACTGGCCTCACACAAATTTCCTACCACCCAGCGTTCCCCCAGGTCTCCCGATAAAAATGGTGCCTCACTTGTGTGGGAGGCCCAAGTACCCGCGACAGGCAAGGGCCCACAACGTAGTGAGGCGACCTCAAAATGGCCTTTCACAAAACCACCTGGTTTTGCAAGGGGGGTCACCTGGGTTTTGGCCCTGTGCTCGGCGGCCATCTAGGGAAACCTACCGAACCCACACATTTCTGAAAAGTAGACACCCGGGGCTTCCAGGGAGGTATGGCTTGCGTGGATCCCCCAACGTTTCCTTACCCAGAATCCCTTGCAAACCTCAATTTTAGCTGAAAAAATCACTTTTTTCACACATTTGTGTGTGGGAAAGTGTGGCATCACTGGCCTCACACAAATTTCCTACCACCCAGCGTTCCCCCAGGTCTCCCGATAAAAACGGTGCCTCACTTGTGTGGGAGGCCCAAGTACTCGCGACAGGCAAGGGCCCACAACGTAGTGAGGCGACCTCAAAATTGCCTATCTCAAAACCACCTGGTTTTGCAAGGGGGGTCACCTGGGTTTTTGGCCCCGTGCTCGGCGGCCATCTAGGTAAACCTACCAAACCCACACATTTCTGAAAAGTAGACACCCGGGGGCTTCCAGGGAGGTATGGCTTGCGTGGATCCCCCAACGTTTCCTTACCCAGAATCCCTTGCAAACCTCAATTTTAGCTGAAAAAATCACTTTTTTCACACATTTTTGTGTGGGAAAGTGTGGCATCACTGGCCTCACACAAATTTCCTACCACCCAGCGTTCCCCCAGGTCTCCCGATAAAAATGGTGCCTCACTTGTGTGGGAGGCCCAAGTACCCGCGACAGGCAAGGGCCCACAACGTAGTGAGGCGACCTCAAAATGGCCTTTCACAAAACCACCTGGTTTTGCAGGGAGTCACCTGGGTTTTTGGCCCTGTGCTCGGCGGCCATCTAGGGAAACCTACCAAACCCACACATTTCTGAAAAGTAGACACCCGGGGCTTCCAGGGAGGTATGGCTTGCGTGGATCCCCAACGTTTCTTACCCAGAATCCCTTGCAAACCTCAATTTTAGCTGAAAAAATCACTTTTTCACACATTTGTGTGTGGGAAAGTGTGGCATCACTGGCCTCACACAAATTTCCTACCACCCAGCGTTCCTCCAGGTCTCCCGATAAAAATGGTGCCTCACTTGTGTGGGAGGCCCAAGTACCCGCGACAGGCAAGGGCCCACAACGTAGTGAGGCGACCTCAAAATTGCCTATCTCAAAACCACCTGGTTTTGCAGAAGTCACCTGGGTTTTGGCCCTGTGCTCGGCGGCCATCTAGGTAAACCTACCAAACCACACATTTCTGAAAAGTAGACACCTGGGGCTTCCAGGGAGGTATGGCTTGCGTGGATCCCCCAACGTTTCTTACCCAGAATCCCTTGCAAACCTCAATTTTAGCTGAAAAATCACTTTTTTCACACATTTTTGTGTGGGAAAGTGTGGCATCACTGGCCTCACACAAATTTCCTACCACCCAGCGTTCTCCCAGGTCTCCCGATAAAAATGGTGCCTCACTTGTGTGGGAGGCCCAAGTACCGCGACAGGCAAGGACACAAAACGTTTTGAGGCAACATCAACATTGCCTATCAAAAATGTTTTGGGCCCTTGCCTGTCGCAGTACTTGGGCCTCCCACACAAGTGAGGCACCATTTTTATCGGGAGACCTGGGGAACGCTGTGGTAGGAAATTTGTGTGAGGCCAGTGATGCCACACTTTCCCACACAAAAATGTGTGAAAAAAGTGATTTTTCAGCTAAAAGTGAGGTTTGCAGGGGATTCTGGATGAGGAAACGTTGGGGATCCACGCAAGCCATACCTCCCTGGAAGCTCCCGGGTGTCTACTTTTCAGAAATGTGTGGGTTTGGTAGGTTTCCCTAGATGGCCGCCGAGCACAGGCCAAAACCCAGGTGACTCCCTTGCAAAACCAGGTGGTTTAGTGAAGGCCATTTTGAGGTCGCCTCACTACGTTGTGGGCCCTTGCCTGTCGCGTGGTACTTGGGCCTCCCACACAAGTGAGGCACCATTTTTATCGGGAGACCTGGGGAAAGCTGGGTGGTAGGAAATTTGTGTGAGGCCAGTGATGCCACACTTTCCCACACAAAAATGTGTGAAAAAGTGATTTTTTCAGCTAAAAGTGAGGTTTGCAGGATTCTGGGTAAGGAAACGTTGGGGGATCCACGCAAGCCATACCTCCCTGGAAGCCCCGGGTGTCTACTTTTCAGAAATGTGTGGGTTTGGTAGGTTTCCCTATGTGGCCACGAGCCCCGGGCCAAAAACCCAGGTGACCCCTTGCAAAACCAGGTCATAATGAGATAATGTGTTGTTTATTTCTGCAGCGTGAAAATTTTGGCACAATATTGCAAGGAAAATGTGACAGACATTTTGAGGTTTGCAGGACATTGTGGGTACCATAACTTGTTGGGATCCACAAGAGAGATATCACCATGTACTCCCATGGGTGTTTCGTTTACGACAATATCTACAGTTGGTAGGTTATTCTTAGACGGAATGTACACCTTGGCAGACAGACTAAAAAGACAAAGATTACTGCACAGCCATCTATTCCTCAAGAACACACACATACTGGTTGGATTTGGCACGAGGGCAAGTGATGGTTCAGTATATACAATTTTATTAACAAGAGATTTCACAAAAATGAAATGCACTGTCAATAATTGAAAGGACAAAAACGGAACCAGTGACTCGCAGCTCGTGAGCTGTAAAGCCACGTCAAGGCCCCAACCGCTTTACAGGCCATTCACACACCTTTCATACGTGATACACACAAGACCATTCACACCCCCAGGCACGAAACAAACACATTACAACATTCACAAAAAGGGACAAGGTACACCCTGCTTGAGAAAGACAAAAAAAAATATTACTGCACAGCCATCTAATCCTCAAGCACACACACACATACTGGTTGGATTTGGCACGAGGGTGAGTGATGGTTCAGTATATACAATTGTATTAACAAGTGATTTCACAAAAATGAAATGCACTGTTAATAATTGAAAGGACGAGAAACTGAACCATTGACTCACAGCTCGTGAGCTGTAAAGCCACGACAAGGCACCAACCTCTTTACAGGCCATTCATACACCTTTCATACGTGTGACAAATACAAAACCATTCACACCACCAGCCGCGGGCCCATCACATTACAACACTCACACCAGCAGACAGCGCCATTCAAGGGCCCATCACTTTCACACGCCCACATTCCTAACACAGCAACCACACAAGCTGATGGATTGCGTGGAGTGTCGCTCGGCTAGCAGTGTGTGTAGTGACCAGCAGCAAGTCACTACTCACACACTGCCAGCCGAGCGCCAGTCCACGCACACCGCCAGCCAAGCGCCACTCCACGCACACCGCCAGCCAAGCGCCACTCCACGCACACCGCCAGCCTAGCGCCACTCCACGCACACCGCCAGCCTAGCGCCACTCCACGCACACCACCAGCCTAGCGCCACTCCACGCACACCGCCAGCCTAGCGCCACTCCACGCACACCGCCAGCCTAGCGCCACTCCACGCACACCGCCAGCCAAGAGCCACTCCCCGCACACCGCCAGCCAAGCGCCACTCCACGCACACCGCCAGCCAAGCACCAGCCTACACACACCACCATCACATTTAGGATTTTTTTATACAAAAAAGAAAACACAAACAAATTGCAAATAGATACAAATTGTGAGAAGTTGGCCTGGCATATGCTGTCCACTAATTATAGTGGGCACCTTGCACCAGTCCAAATCGACTCTTATGGTAGGTAGGTTAAAGACAACCTTATTGAAAGCTATCCTAGTGGTAGCTGTGGAGAGCAGCCTTCAGGCTAAGTCTTGAAGGAATGTAAAGCAGCTTGTTTTACCAGTCTATAATCTCTTGAGTGACCAAATGAAAGAGCACCACACCAGGTATATATTCAAAATATATGTATTTATTACTAAACACACCCCTCTAGTCTCTTTATGAGGCTAGAGTTCGAAAGCACATAGGTTATAAGATCTTAAATCACAATAATAGCACAAATACACGTTTGGGCCCTAGGGGCGTACCAAACCATATACCAATAAAGTGGTATGCGAACCACGACTGAACTAGACACTAGGCCTAGAGCCTCTAGAAGTGCTTGGACCACAAGGAACCACCCAAGGTAGTGACACAGGGGACCCACGGGAGACGCGTGCAGTGTAAATACACAACCGCGATACGCCGTTAACTTCTATGGAGAAAGTCGGGATCGGGAAAATAGAGGAAAGGGACACTTAAAATAGGACTAGGACAAAACCCTTTGAGATCTAGGACTTTGAAGAGTCTCTACCCACAGGAGCACCGGAGTACTCGTGTTACCTCACCCAGGGAAGCCGGGTGCATAGGTGCCTTTCGGGGTCGGGTTTCGTCGTCGTTTCGTATGGCGATGTGCTGCAAAGTGCTGCTGGCGACCAGGAGAAAAGTGTCCGGGTGGATCCAAGAGTGGATCGGAGTTCTGAAGAACCTGAAAGCAGAGGGGACAGAGTCTGGGTCACTAGCCAGTGACCAGGAAGGCGATGGACAGATGCCCACCGATGTCGAGTGCTTCAGGTGCGGTGACGGTCGTCTTGACTCTTCAGCCACGAGGTCCGGGAGGCGTTGTCGGCGACCAGGAGCAGGATTCGGGCTGGTGCTCAATGTCTGTCGAGTGCTGAGGTGTCGGCGACCGGATTGGACCCAACAAGCCTTGGCAACGGCAAGTCTCGAGTAAGATGTAGATCGTCGATGATGCAGACCAGCAAGGTCTGGGGAACTCACCCAGCGAGGGTAAGTGAGGGCAGGCCTGGAGCAACCAGGATGCCAAGTAAAGAAAAGATTGGCCTTCGTCAAGGGCTACTAGCCAACGGGCTAGCGACCGCGAAGGAGCCTCATGACGCCGCACGTGGAGCTGGCTTACAGGACACTCGTGGAGTGGGGGCCAGTGATCTTCGGTGCAGGTGGTGCTGGAGGCTAGGGCTACTCGGAGCCCAAAGCACGACTTCTTGGGAGACCCAGAAGATGGTGCACTTGCAAGTGTGCTCGGTGTCCAGGGGTCACGGTCTCAAGTCACCCACGATAGCCACGGGCCTCAGCTTTGCTGGGGACTCAGGGTAGCCTCGGGAAGTCTGAGAATCTACCTCTGGTGATGCGATGACCTCGGCGTCCGACGGGAGCTTCAGTGATGCGAACCAGACAGATGCTTCTTTGGTGCCTGCCAAGCAGGGGAGTCACTCCTTGACCCCAAGGGAGATTCTTCAGTCCTCTAATCTTGTCGTAGAGCGTCGAAGGTCCAGGATTCAGTGTCAGAGTTTCGTCCAGGTATAATCTAATCTTGCTGTGGCAAGGGTTCCCCATTTTAACCAGTAAAACAGGGAGGGACTAACTCTATGACCCCACTTATGGGAGGGTCAAGGGAGGGGGTGGCTACACCCACTTCCCTTTGTCCAGTTTCGCGCCAGAGCAGGGGCAGGTAGCCCCTGAGCTGGTTTGAACTGGCATATGCACAGAGGAGCCTTTTGCTCCCCCAGTGCAGGACTTCAAAGCACTCTAAGAGTGCACCCACCCAGCCCCAATACACATTATCCTGTCTGGGGAGGTGGTCACACCTCCCTGCAACAGGAAACCTATTGTCCAGGCCTCCCCTGCCGGAGTTTCGTCCAGCAGCAGGAGGCCAGACTTGTGTCTGTGGCAGCAGCATCCATTTTGTGATGCCAGGGCTTCAGAAAGAAGTTACCGGGTAAGCCAGAGTTAACATGTCTTTCCCTCTAGAAGGGTGGAATGCTACCCCCGCCGCCAGGATTGGCGGGGGTAGTATTCCAAGATGTTTGACACCAAACACGACATGTTTAGGTGCAGCCATTCCAAAGTTAGCATTTTACCGCGAGGATATAATGCGCTTAAGAGTATATGGTCAGGCTGCACTACAAACAGCATCAGAGATGGTCTCCGAACGCTGCAGAGGGGCCCTGCTCATGCAGGGGCACCCTCTCACATAGGAACCATGCACTCTGCCTTTAGGATTGATAAGTCCTGCCTTAGGAGTGACTTATAGGTTTATATGTGTGTATGTATTTAGTGATATAGGTAACCTATATCACAGTAAGGGTGCATGCACCACCTTACCCAGGCTGCAGTAGCAGACCTGTGGTGTCAGTTTGGATGGCCTTCCAGGGGTGGCATAATACATGCTGCAGCCCCTGGCAGGCCTCTGAGGTACCTATGCCCTTGGTACATAGTATACCATATACTAGGGACTTATAAGGGCACTCCAGATTCCAATCAGAGATGTGCCTAAGGCACATGGAAACCTTTTACAGAGAAAGCAGATAGACTGGGGCCCTGAATAGCAGGATCCCAGTCCAACTAAGTCATAAACCAGCAAAACACCATAAAAAAAAGTGGGGGCAACCATATAGTCAGATTCCACCTTCCTACACAAATCTACTAACACAAAATCAGAAACATTGCACTAATGCCAACCTTGAAACAGAACAACAATTCTTAAACATTACAGACCAGGCGGTTCACTTTACCACTCATGGTTGCTCCCAATAATTCTTTTGCTTGTGGTACGCTCTATAACAAGCAGGCACACACAGCCCAGGGTTAGAAGGACACTCAGGGCAGTACATACGAGTCTCCTTCCGCGTACCTCTTCGCCAACAGACTCTACATCTCCTAGTGGGAAAGTCTTTTGAGAGTGTAGGAGGAATGTGATCAGGAAAGTGGCGCTCTTTCAATCGAGCCACATCCTCCACCACTCCAACTCTAGGAACACTTGCCTGTTCCACAACAACAAGGCTGCCTATGACAGACTCCTGAAACTGAACAAAAGTCAACTTTGACGCAGGAGAACACTCCTTGAACACAACAAAAGCATTGAAAGTTGCTAAATTGAAGAGATGGATGGCCAACTTCTTATACCAAATGGTAAGACTTACGAATAGCAGTGTAAGGTTCCAACCTCTGATCTACTCTATCAACACCACCCATGTGCTTATTGTAGTCTAAAATGCACACAGGTTTGCGCACTTCAGCAATCTGACCCCAAACAGCCACAGGTGAAGTACTCTCATCATGGATGGTAGTCAGCATGTACACATCCCTCCTGTCCACAAATTTCACAGCTAGCAGTTCCTCACTACGAAAAGGCACTGCACTGTCCCCTCTGAAGTTTTTTGCAAACAAGCTCTTTTGGATAACCTTTACGGTTAGAGCGGATTGTGCCACAAGCAAAAGTGTCCACTTTGAACAATTCCTTAAACAATTGCACAGCAGTGTAGAAGTTATCAAGGTACAAATGGTGGCCTCTGTTAAACAGTCCTCTAGCAAGTTCCCACACAATTTTCTCTGAAACTCCTACTAAAGTGGACGGACAACCAGGGGGCTCAATAGTGGAATCCCTACCAGTGTACACACGCAAATTAAAAACATATCCTGTCCTACTCTCAGACAACATATACAGCTTAATTCCATAGCGTGCCCTCTTGCTAGGAATGTACTGCCTAAAACCCAAACGGCCCTTGAACAGCACCAAAGACTCATCAATAGATATTTCTTTCCCTGGAGTATAGATCTCTGAAAATCGATCTACAAAGTGATCAAGAACAGGCCGAATCTTAAAAAGACGGTCACATTCAGGGTGATCTCGTGGCAACGCCAAACCATTATCAACAAAATGCAGCATCCGAAGCAAAAGTAAATACCGATCACGAGTCATAACTGCAGGAAATATGGCCGTTGCCATCAAGGGACTGGTAGACCAATATGAACCCATGGACGGCTTCCTTATCAAACCCATCAAAAAAGTCAAGCCCAAAAACTTCTTCATCTCTTCCAGATTTGTGGGACTCCACCGGGTAGCTCTAGAATGGGGCCTAAGTCTGGCACTGTTGTCCCTCAAAAACTGTTCAGCATACAAATTAGTCTGCTCAACAATCTCACCCAAAAATACATCATCCATAAACAACTGAAAATACTGTATAGGCAAATAATGTTCACAATCCACTCTACACCCTGCATAACCACTAAAGGCAGGCAACACCGGCTGCACCATGTTTGGATCAACCCAGAGTCCAGCACTTCCAGTAGGAAGCCTAGCAGCCCCAGGCTGCAATCCAGATGCCTCTTGCACCATCGGCACAGTAGTATCCTCCTCTAAATCAGGCACTTCATCTGCACTGAGAGTACCTTCATCATCCGATGATTCCATGTGGAGAGAAAACTCACTGCCTGAATCTTCCCTCCCTCCTCTCCCTCAGACGCACTGTCAGTCTCATAATCCTGCTCAGAGGAAGATTCAAGAAGCAAACCAACCACCTGCTGAGCAGTAATTCTACGGCTAGCCATAATGCTTACTAATAAAGGTTACTTGTCAAACAAGTCAACAACAACAAACCCTTTGTAAAAAAAAAAGAAATAAACAAAATGTAGCTTTATCACAAAGACCTATATACTCCAACACTATACCACTCACGTGACAGAAGCAGCTAGACTCACCACCACCTACTCTGCACAGACACAGTAAGGATCAACAATATCCCACTAAAAAAGAAGAAGAAAAAAAATTACACATAAGACAATGCAAAACATCGCAAAGAATTTCATGCTCTGAACACTAGCAAATATGCTGCCATTATGGCACCACTTACAAAAAAATTCATTCATGCATGACAATAATACTCATTTGGAGTACACACAACAAAAATATTTTTCTTACCAAATAAATGCAATTACGGAAAACTGCAGAACCACCACTGCCGAAACCGCAAACAGGAATCAAAAGCTTTACACTAGAATAAAAAGGAGAAAAAAAAACATTACAATCACATATGCAAATAATGCACCAGTCCACACACAATCCACCAGCCAAGCTAAGGGGTAGGTGGGCCTAACAGTATAAATAAAATATTCACCCCCGTAAAAGGGGAGCAACCCTTGCCCTTTTGGCCACTGACCAACACAAAAATTAAAAAAAACCCTGGTGCCTAGTGGGCATTCCTGCTGCACGATCACATGATCGTGCAGCAGGAATGCACAAAGAGGCATCGGGGGAAAGGAAAACCCTTTCCTTTCCCTCGATGCCTCTTTTGATACAAACACCCCCCCTCCCCGAGCCAAACCTCACCTGATTTCCCCGACGCGCTGGAAGCAAATGGCTTCCAGCGCGTCGGGAAGAAAGGAAACCCTCAATAATGTCAGCGCGCTGACGTCATTGATGGGGCGGGGGAGGCAGGGAAGCCCTTCCCCTGCCTCCCCCAAAAAAACCTAACGATCGGATTCCCACGGGGGAGCGCCAGCGCTTCCCCGTGGGTGGTCTTATGACGAGCTGGACTCGTCATGAGCACACGAGCACTGTGTGCCATGACGAGTCCAGCTCGTCATAAGCACCGAAGGGGATAAAGGGTCAGAGCAGGATCTCAGCGGAGGACGAGGAGAAGGAACCTCCTGGTCACAGGAACTACACGAGCATTGCGCTCGAGAAATTCAAGGATGCAAAGACCTCCATCAAGGATTACAGCTAACTTTTCAGGGTGTAAATGGAGAGAAGCCACAACTGCTTAACCACGCTCACGAATTCTACACGAGAATTGCGCTCGAGAAAATGAAGGATGCAAAGACCTCCATCAAGGATTACAGCTAACTTTTCACGTTGGAAATGGAGAGAAGGCACATCTGCTTAACCACGCTCACGAATTCTGCACACCTGCCCTGCATATTTATCCAAGAAGATGCCACCGTTTTGTGCAATACCTCTACTCAACTGGAGTACTGTCTACTGGCTAATCAGTAAGTGTTACCTCGTTGGGTAAATGTATAGTGCCTTTCCTACACTACAGCTGCGTAAAGGACCAGAAGAATTGTCTCCAGTGACCTGTGTGTCTGTAACTTTGCCACCGCGCCGAAAGCGCCGGGGTCCTTTGAGTAAGCTGTCCATCATAGTGGGGAAAGGGCGGGCAGACGTTGCATACCGCTAGTGTATGTGTGGCGGGGCCAAACGAGCGGGGCTTCTAGGCCCGTTCACATGCCTCTTGTTTATAAAGGGTCAGAGCACGATCTCAGCGGCAGACGAGGAGAAGGAACCTCCTGGTCACAGGAACTACACGAGCATTGCGCTCGAGAAAATCAAGGATGCAAAGACCTCCATCAAGGATTACAGCTACCTTTTCAGGGTGTAAATGGAGAGAAGCCACATCTGCCCTGCATATTTATCCACGAAGATGCCACCGTTTTGTGCAATACCTCTACTCAACTGGAGTACTTTCTACTGGCTAATCAGTAAGTGCTACCTCGTTGGGTAAATGTATAGTGCCTTTCCTACACTACAGCTGCGTAAAGGACCAGAAGAATTGTCTCCAGTGACCTGTGTGTCTGTAACTTTGCCACCGCGCCGAAAGCGCCGGGGTCCTTTGAGTAAGCTGTCCATCATAGTGGGGAAAGGGCGGGAAGACGTAGCATACCGAGAGTATGTGTGGCGG
Organism: Calotriton arnoldi; assembly: GCA_963921515.1. Taxonomy (NCBI): domain Eukaryota; kingdom Metazoa; phylum Chordata; class Amphibia; order Caudata; family Salamandridae; genus Calotriton; species Calotriton arnoldi. The sequence goes on along the minus strand of CAWUFW010002490.1, from coordinate 616,193 downwards.
GGCCAAACGAGCGGGGCTTCTAGGCCCGTTCACATGCCTCTTGTTTATAAAGGGTCAGAGCAGGATCTCACCGGCAGACGAGGAGAGGGAACCTCCTGGTCACAGGAACTACACGAGGATTGCACTCGAGAAAATCAAGGATGCAGAGACCTCCATCGAGGATTACAGCTCACTTTTCAGGGTGGAAATGGAGAGAAGGCACATCTGCTTAACCACGCTCACGAATGTGTGGCGGGGCCAAACGAGCGGGGCTTCTAGGCCCGTTCACATGCCTCTTGTTTATAAAGGGTCAGAGCAGGATCTCACCGGCAGACGAGGAGAGGGAACCTCCTGGTCACAGGAACTACACGAGGATTGCACTCGAGAAAATCAAGGATGCAGAGACCTCCATCGAGGATTACAGCTCACTTTTCAGGGTGGAAATGGAGAGAAGGCACATCTGCTTAACCACGCTCACGAATGTGTGGCGGGGCCAAACGAGCGGGGCTTCTAGGCCCGTTCACATGCCTCTTGTTTATAAAGGGTCAAAGCAGGATCTCACCGGCAGACGAGGAGAGGGAACCTCCTGGTCACAGGAACTACACGAGGATTGCACTCGAGAAAATCAAGGATGCAGAGACCTCCATCGAGGATTACAGCTCACTTTTCAGGGTGGAAATGGAGAGAAGGCACATCTGCTTAACCACGCTCACGAATGTGTGGCGGGGCCAAACGAGCGGGGCTTCTAGGCCCGTTCACATGCCTCTTGTTTATAAAGGGTCAGAGCAGGATCTCACCGGCAGACGAGGAGAGGGAACCTCCTGGTCACAGGAACTACACGAGGATTGCACTCGAGAAAATCAAGGATGCAGAGACCTCCATCGAGGATTACAGCTCACTTTTCAGGGTGGAAATGGAGAGAAGGCACATCTGCTTAACCACGCTCACGAATGTGTGGCGGGGCCAAACGAGCGGGGCTTCTAGGCCCGTTCACATGCCTCTTGTTTATAAAGGGTCAGAGCAGGATCTCACCGGCAGACGAGGAGAGGGAACCTCCTGGTCACAGGAACTACACGAGGATTGCACTCGAGAAAATCAAGGATGCAGAGACCTCCATCGAGGATTACAGCTCACTTTTCAGGGTGGAAATGGAGAGAAGGCACATCTGCTTAACCACGCTCACGAATGTGTGGCAGGGCCAAACGAGCGGGGCTTCTAGGCCCGTTCACATGCCTCTTGTTTATAAAGGGTCAGAGCAGGATCTCACCGGCAGACGAGGAGAGGGAACCTCCTGGTCACAGGAACTACACGAGGATTGCACTCGAGAAAATTAAGGATGCAGAGACCTCCATCGAGGATTACAGCTCACTTTTCAGGGTGGAAATGGAGAGAAGGCACATCTGCTTAACCACGCTCACGAATTCTACATGATGATTGCGCTCGAGAAAATCAAGGATGCAGAGACCTCTATCGAGGATTACAGCTCACTTTTCAGGCTGGAAATGGGAAGAAGGCAGACACCTGCCTGCCCCACGTCATAAGCACCGAAGGGGTTAAATCTGAAATATTCTTTGCAGATTCCTCTATTTTCTTACTCTCATCAGGTAAATGGGAGTAGCAATAGGTTAATTTAAGCATTTTGCAGAATCCGCTTTTTCTGCAAGTAAAATGTCTTAGGCTAAACAATCTTGCGAAAGCAATGAAGATATGGCAATCAGCTCTCTGTACTACAGGCGTGTGTGTGCTGGTGTTATTGTTAATGCAAACACAAGGAGATGATGGACGGAGTGCTGAAACTTTTCAAACACTCACCCCCAGTCACAGATCTGGGTTGAATCCATCATCATTCTTTAGCTCACTTTGCCACCCCAGTTCAGACACAGCTATATGCAAATCAGTCTTGACCCTGTGCCTCATGGGAACAGTCCAGCCCGAACTGCCAAGCCATGTCTTCCCTGGACTGGAAACAAGCATCCTGGGACCGGCTTCGGGCTAACAGCCCTCATCAGCCAGGCTAGCTTGATTCCAGTGGCAAAGTGAGCAAGGGACCCACGTCTGGGCATACCCTGCCAACTTAGGGCGAACAAAACAAACACAAGGAGATGATGAACGGAGTGCTGAAACTTTTCAAACACTCACCCCCAGTCACAGATCTGGGTTGAATCCATCATCATTCTTTAGCTCACTTTGCCACCCCAGTTCAGACACAGCTATATGCAAATCAGTCTTGATCCTGTGCCTCATGGGAACAGTCCAGCCCGAACTGCCAAGCCATGTCTTCCCTGGACCGGAAACAAGCATCCTGGGACCGGTTTCGGGCTAACAGCCCTCATCAGCCAGGCTAGCTTGATTCCAGTGGCTATCATGGCTGAAGAGGGGTGAAACCCCGAAACCGGTCCTAGGATGCTTGTTTCCAGTGCAGGGAGGACCTGGCTTGGCAGTTCGGGCTGGACTGTCCCCATGAGGCACAGGGTCAAGACTGATTTGCATATGGCTGGGTTCAAACTGGAATGGCATGGTGAGCAAAAAAACGATGGATTTAGGCCCAGATCTCTGTACTGGGGTGAATGTATGACATTGTTCTGCATTCTGTCCATCAATTGTTGTTTTTGCAATTGTCACCCTGAGTGGGACGGGTATGCCCAGACGTGGGTCCTGTGCTCTCCATGCCACTGGAATCAAGCTATCCTGGCTGAAAAGGGGTGAAACCCTGAAACCGGTCCTAGGATGCTTGTTTCCAGTCCAGGGAGGACCTGGCTTGGCAGTTCGGGCTGGACTGTTCCCATGAGGCACAGGGTCAAGACTGATTTGCATATGGCTGGGTTCAAACTGGAATGGCATGGTGAGCAAAAAAACGATGGATTTAGGCCCAGATCTCTGTACTGGGGTGAATGTATGACATTGTTCTGCATTCTGTCCATCAACTGTTGTTTTTGCGTTATTGTTAATGCACCTGTACTAGTCACGGTACATTTTAGGAAATAGCACCCCTAAATAACAAATACCCTCCCAATCAGCAGGTAATAGAAAATAAGCATTCTGTTCACAAACAAAATAAACGCCTGGAATTGCAGAATCTTCTCCTTGTAAAATCTGCCATGTCCCTCCCATTAATTCAAATGTAAGTTCACAACTACTGATCCCCACATGTCTGCTAAATTTTGGTGTCCTTTGTAAAAATAAAGTTTCACTTTGTGTTGACTGTCTAATCTGAATTTTGGATAAACCATTTTCTTCCTAAATTCATCTTCTTTCTTCCAAATATTTTTTAAAAAATCACTATGTCTGTCTTTGCTACGTGTCATGTTAGTGTCTCTTTTTCTAATGTCATAATGAAAACTTTTTCTACTGGGTGCATCAAACAGGTTTAGTTATTCTGATAAGCTTTAACACTATCTATAGGTCTATGGGGCATAAAATAATAATAAAATAATACCATGCTGTGCCCATTTCTTTCCTTTGTGAGTGTAAACTCATGCTTTCTATCAACGATACTCTAGAAAGTATTAAGTCATAGTTAGAATAGAAATATTCAAAGTGTTCTCGTCTATATACAAGTGTAAGTAATATACTACATGAGATTCCATGAGATAACGGCATGTTGTAATGCGGATGATGGTAAATGAGCACAGACATAACAGTCCTTAGCTCCCATGGCATGTGTATATTCCTGTACTAACCTAGAATAAAGATTAGTTGAGTAATTCGCCCCTTGAATGCGTCAAAAGAGGTTTTCAATTGCTCTTCGTTACTCAGATGTATGCTTGTCTTTGTTGTGTTGGTGTTTCTAAAACCTTTCTCAGGTCTTCAATAAAATCCTACTAACATTATAGTAATCATAATGACTGTTATTGCAAAGATTGACCACATAATATATTTACCCTATATTCTATGGCAACATGTTCTATCTGGAAACAGATTAAAGGTATACAGTCAAAGTTCAAGTAACTTTTTCCCATAGAAAAAGTGAGACACCGGTGGCGCAAGGGGCTTGTAAATAAGTCCTTTAGCTTGCAACATTTTTGCGCTGCCGGTGCGTCACTTTTTGTGATGCACCTGCAGCGTAAAAATGCGCCATGTTGCGCCCTATTTACAAAGTGACGCATCTAGGCAGATGCATCACTTTGTAAACCCCTGTGCCACATTATACCTGCGTCAGGTATAATGTGTGCAGGGTGGGCATTCCCCCGCATCCAAGCCTCGTAGAAGTGGCGCATTGAAATCTATAAGATTTCAATGCGCCAATACTAGGATGCCACTGTGTCAATATCTTACGCCTGCCTCATGGGAGGTGTAAGACTGACGCAGGTCCTTTCACATGGGGCTTGCCCCATGTGAAAGTAATATTGCAGGAGTTGCGTCACGCTTCCGACACAACTTCAGCAATGCGTCAGTTTTGCGCCGATGTATCTGTCATTCCATGCGGCATGATGCGTCATACAGTAAATATGAAGCATACATCATGTCGCAAGGAGGGCGCACTGAGAAGTGACGCATCGCTGTTTTCACGCAGTGATACGTCACTTTTCATAAATAAGGTCCTTCGTTTTTAGCAAAGCAAATATTTAGACAATCCTTACCCCTACTTCGTGGTTTTCTAAAAATGTTATCCATACTCTTCTACCACACACTCAGCACTAAGTTGATCTTCTTAAAGTAATAAAATACATTTAAAAATAGGGAATCAATTAGTGTAAATTGTTTTGTTTTCCATATACTTTAAAAAAAAATCACACTCTCTTTATAAATGCACAATTTGTTCTTGTCAAATCTTTTATCCAGCATTGCTTATTTCAGTGGTATCACAGTGGTTCAAACAGTTCAGATCTCAGATCATACAGTTCATCAATTGTGACATTTAGCACTTTATTTTGATAGTAAGTCTACTCGAGTGCTGAATACCTCCGACAAGATACTCTTAATCTTCTCAATCTTCTGAACTTTTGCTGATTTTCTGCTGAGTCACTTTCATCACTTGTCTCTGTTTCTTCTAGTAGTGTGACTGGAATTCAATCAGCTGGCAAACTCTATTTGAGTCTTTCTTGATTCTGAGTCTGTGGCCATTGAACTTCATGGGTGACTCTTTGCCGTCCAGTACTCGTGCCTTGACCCCGATTTTCTTGCTGTACGGTTGTTTCAGTCACAACTCTCAATTGAGGATCAGTCTCTTCTTCTACATCATTAGAGAACTCAATGCCACTCAGTGCAACCACAGGTACTTGAATTGGTGCGATCTATTACAGTTCTTTACCCCTTTCTTCTCCATGCTGCTGGTGGGATCCCAGTACCACTACTCCACTCGGTCTCCCAGCTTGTAGTGGTGTTGCAGTCACCAATGCTTTTATTTCAGGGCGAAAGAGCACAAGTTCTTCTTCAGGATTTCTCACTTTCTTGGTGTGTGATGCATGCACCAGTTGGGAATTCCTCCATACTTCCCAGCAGTATTTGTCACCAAATTGACCTGGAAGGGGCCTTTCCACCTTGGCTCCAAACAAGTCTTTCAAACGTGCTTCTTGATCACGACCCAATCACCAGGATTGAGGTTGTGGCACTGTTCTTGGTGTGGATCTTTAGTGGCAGCTATAACCTGGTAAGAAACAGAACGTACCACATCAGCCAATCCTTTGCAGTAGTCGAGAATCATATCAACTGGGAATTTTAATAGTGCATTTGCAGGTACAGCAGGCAATCTCATTGCACACCCCATCAACACTTCATGAGGAGAACGACCAATCTTTCTATCAGGAATACTTTGAATACTCATCAGCACCAAGGGTAAGTCATCTGTCCACTTCAGTGAGTTGAAGGAAAAACTTATGCTAAACGGTAAGTAGACATAATATCGAGTTTAAAATATCGTAGTATCATAATATCGTGTTTTTAATGTCGATATTCAAAAATATTGTGGTATGTAATATCGATGTCAAGAATATCGATTTTGTATGTTGTTTAAAATATCGATGTTAAAAATATCGATGTTGAAAATGTCGTTAAAAAAATGTTTTTTTTAAATGTAATGTAGTTTAATTTTTTTTATAGTATATATTTTTAAATATAATATTTTATTTAATACATTTGATATGTTTAATTGAAAAATTGTTTTAGCAGCGGGATGTTGGGTTTATAGGGGATAAGGGTGGGGAGTGTTTTAAAATGTTTTTTTTTTTAATTCTTTGAAACTTTTATGTTATAATAAAGAAATTGATAAATATTTTTTAGGAGCGGGATGTTGGGTTCATAGGGGATAAGGGTGGGAAGTGTTTTAAAATGTTTATTTTAAAAAGCTTTGAAAATTGTAAGTTATAATAAATAATTTGATAAATATTTTTTAGGATCGGGATGTTGGGGTTATAGAGGATAAGGGTGGGGAGTGTTTTAAAATATATTTTTTTGTTTTTATTTATAAAGTATTTACAAAATTAATATAATTTTTTTAAGAACAGTGGGATGTTGCTTTTATAGAGGATAGGGGTGGGGAATTATATAAAAAGTTTATAAAATTTAAAATATAAATCACATTTAAAAAATGCTTTTAAAAATTACATTGAGTGGGATTTTGTAGTCATTGCAGATAAGTGTGTGAAGTGGTTTTAAATTTTTATAAAATGTACAAAAAAATAAAAATTAAATAGAAAATTAGTAGTTAAATGTTCTTATTTGGGATAAGAGTAGCAATTTAAATGTTTTTATTATTTTAAAATATTTAATAAAAACAAAATAAAACATTTAGGGAGAGGTGTGTTGTGTTTATATGGGATAAGTGTGGTGTTTTTGGTGGAAAATGTGTAATAATATTTTGAAGTATAAAAAAGTTTATAAAAAGAAAAAAATGTTAAATATTTAAGGAGGTGGAATGTTTGTGTTTATAATTATTAATGTTAGAAAACAATTTATATAAAAATTTGGTGGAGGGTTTATTATTTATTAAACAATTTTGTACGTTGAAATTTACTTTTAAGAAAGTATTAATTTTGTTATTTTGTTGTAATATATTGTCAAAATGTTAAAAAAACACATTTGTAACGATTTTTTATAAAATAGAATAAATCTTTTGTTGATATGTTTTTAGAAATGGGAATAGGATAATATATATGTGTAGTGTGTTGCATTTTTAATGTGTTAATGTAGTTTGTAGTGGGAATAGTACATTATATGAGTTTATTATCCAGCACCTTCCATGTGTTAATGTTGTTTGTGGTGGGAATACTAAATTATATATGTTTAGTGACCAGCACCTTCCCTGTGTTATTGTAGTTTGGAGTGGGAATAGTATATCTTCGAGCAATGTACAAAGTGTTTATGCAGTACCAGATCAGTAATTAGGTCAAAATGCCAATAAAAATAAAAATGCCTAACTGAATTAGAAAATAGGGCAAAATGTAATAATCAGAGAGATGATTTTTTTTTAACGTTTTTAAGTAAAAATAGTGCTTAAAAGCTCTAGGTGCCAATGATAGTCTATGGTCGCAGGAGACCGGGAAAACCCCCTGCATGACCAAGCCCTGCACAACGGCATTTGGCTTGAACGAAAAAGGGGAAGTAAATTGAGCGAAAAAGGCAGTATTAAGAGCAGAACTATTACCGGAATGCTGAAAAATGCAAACATTCACCCCCAGTCACAAGGATCTGGGTTTAATCAATCATTCTTTTGCTCACCACGGCACCCCAGTTTGGACCCAGCCATATACAAATTAGTCTCTGTCCATCATCTGTGTGTCTTTTGCTTTCTCGCCCTAAGTTCGCCGGGTATGCCCAGCATAGGTCCCGTGCTCACTGCGCCACTGGATTCAAGTTAGCCTGGCTGATGAGAGGGTGATGCCTCATAACCGGGACCGGGATGCTTGTTTCCGGTCCGGGGAGGACCTGGCTTGTCAGTTCGGGCTAGACTGTTCCCAGAAAGAACAGGGTCAAGACTGATTTGCATATGGTACGCAATATAAAGAAAATATCTACAAGCCCCTAACCAGATGATACCTTTCTCCCACAAGATTGAAAGATATGTTTGGGGGCCACAATACATGTTGGGAGGGGTGTGGACATCACAAAACACTAATACAGTGTGGTGGTCCTGCCCTTTATGATAAAGTTCTGGTATGATATTTTATCACATATCAAAGATATAAAGGGCTTTACCCTACCACTACAACCTTCGCTATTATTTCTGGGAGACAATAGGGGAAAACAACATATTATCCCTGATTACATTCCTGGGAAAACTAATATCATACTTGGCTCTGGCTGCAAGACTACCAATAGCCCAAGTCTAGAAACACCCAGTTACACCTCAAGGTAACATGGGGTGGGTTAAAGTATGGGCCATCTTTACAATAGAAAAGCTGTACACCATTATTCATGACAGTATATACAAGTTTTAAAGAGTGTGGCGCTCATTTGTTGCCCACATGAGGCAAGCCCAGGTGCTTGGTAGGATCCCAAAGTCCTGTCTGATGTTCTGCGGCATTCCGGACTATGTGAAATGTCGCCTCCAATGGAGGATGAAGACATTCCTGATCCAATTAATCAATCAATCAGGATTTGTAAAGCGCGGCTAATCACCCGATCCAGGGAATCCAGGAGCTTGAAGGTCCCAGAGGCTTATTCGAACAGCCAGGTCTTGAGGGCCATTCGGAATTCCAGGAGTGAGCTGATGGTCCAGAGGTGTGTGGAGAGGCTGTTCCAGGTCTTTGCTACAATGTGGGAAAAGGAGCTTCCTCCCCTTTGGCTTTGGTAGATGTGGGGAGTATGAAAGTGAGGAGGAGTGCAGTGTTCGCAACGGTTGGTGAAAGTTCAAGCAGTGGTTAATGCAGGCGGGTCCTTGGTTGTGAAGAACCTTTTTGTGCGTGGGTCAGTAGCTTGAATTGGCATATCTTCTATACGGGGAGCCAGTGGAGTTATCTGTGGTGGGGTGTGATGTGGTTTCGTTGGAGAGGGCCAAGGATGAGTCTAACTGCGGCGTTCTGTATGGTCTGAAGTCTCCGTAGGAGGTGTGTGGCAATTCCTACGTAGAGTGCATTGCCTTAAGTCCAGTCAGCCGGTGATGATGGCCTGTGTCACAGTGTGTCTCGTGTGTAGGGTTAGCCACTTGAAGATCTTATGTAGGATGCTCAGAGTGACAAAGCAGGCGAAGGAGATGGTGTTGATCTGTGATTTCATTGTAAGGATGTCGTCAATGATGATCTCAACGTCTCTGGCATGGTCGGAGGGAGTGGTTGCGGGTCCTAGTTCTAATAGCCACCAGGAGTCGTTCCATGTGTTGCTGCTGTAGCCAAAGATCAATTCTTCAGTCTTGTCTGTGTTCAGCTGCAGGCAGTTGTTCTTTATTCAGTCGGCGATGTCTGTCATGCATTTGTGGAAGTTGATTCTGGCGGTGGTGGGGTCGTCAGTAAGTGAGAGGACAAGTTGGGTGTTGTCTGCATAGGAAATTATGTTGAGACCGTGAGATCTGACGATGTTGGCCAGCGGGGCCATATATGCGTTGAGCGTGGGGCTGAGGGATGAGCCCTGGGGGACACCGCAGGGGATCTCCTTGGGTTCAAAGGTGAAAGATGGGAGGTGGATCGCCTGGCTTCTTCCGGTGAGGAAGGAGGTGATCCATCTGAGCGCATCCCTTTGGATGCCGACGTGGTGGAGTCTTTCGATCAGCGTGTGGTGGGATACGGTGTTGAAGGCTGACAAGAGGTCAAGGAGGATCAAAGCTGCTGGTTCTCCTAGGTCAAGGAGGGTTTGGATGTCGTCAGTGGCTGCGATCAGGGACGTTTTGGTGCTGTGATTGCTGCAGAAGCCAGATTGAGCTGGTTCTGCTCCAGGTGTGTCATAAGTTAATTGTTGATGATCTTTTCCAGTACCTTCGCTGGGAATGGTAGCAGGGAGATTGGCTGATAGTTTTTGAGTTTGCTGGGGTCTGCAAGGTTTTTTTTTGAGCAGTGGTCTGACTCTGGCATGTTTCCAGGGGTCTGGAAACGTTGCAGTGGTGATAGAGGTGTTGCGTAGGGTGGTGAGTTCTTGGCCGATCCTTTGGTTTCCGAGATTGAAGATGTGGTATATGCATGGATATATGGGAGCTCCTGAGTGGATGGATTTCATCGTGGAGGTGACCGATTTACAGTGTTTAGAGGCGACTTTAGGTCAACAAGTGCAACAAAAAGTGGTAGATTTCCAAGACAGATGACTTTCCAAAGTAGAAAGAGTAACCAAAACACTTGGTCAGTAGTTTCCATCTTTTCTCTAAAACCAGGTTGCAATTGTGTAATAAAGAAAATCATTGGCCACATTCCGGTCCATCAATCTATTTAGAGTACACCTAGCAAATATCTTCTGAAATCTGTCTATAAGGCTAATCGGTCTGGAGTTTTTAGGGTCTAGCTTGTTTTTTTTATGGACTGGTATGATTTCAGCCCTCCTCCATAAGTAGAGTACTGGAGCCCCCTTAGGTATGGTATTAAATATTGTATGAAAGTATGGTACACATAACCCAAGTTCTTGCTTCAATAAGTCTCCAAACTTTGAGAACACCAAAGGGGCACCCTTTACTTGTTGAAGGAATTGCCTCAATGCTCAAATAATCAATAAATCAATATGAAATGTATTCGGTCTTTGAAATAAAAACCATAGAAGTAAAACAATCCATGACACACACTTCAAAATCATCCTTGTTATCAACAATTTAAAAATGCATAGAATAAATACACAGTTAAAAAGGTCCTACAAAGATATAAAAGATGACGACTGTCCTACACTTCAAGGGGGGTTTAATCGCAGCTGTTTCTCAACCTAATAGCGACTTTAAAAAAACTAAGAATGTTAAGAATAATGGCTTCCGAAAGCATTTGCAAGTATGAGTGCAGGAAAATCTGAGTAAAATTAGCCTTTTTCAGTACGGGAGAATAGAATGTTTCCAGGGTATTTTATAGACGCTACCAAATATCATAAAATGTAGCGTGTACTGCGTAGACTTACTGTCGCAGTTGCAGGACATAAGATTAACACCCCTATCCCCCCCCCCTGCAGGTAGGCTAACAAGGAGGGCAATAGCTCTGGTCGAAACCTACTGAGTAGAAAGTGGTCATACCTACTTTTAACACACAAATGGTAAGGCTCGGTGGAGGGCACTGTTTTCAAGAGGACATATTGAGAAACACTAGTCTTCATTAAAGCATCCCCCTCCCTATCCAGCCGCCTCCTTTTAAAAAAAGTGTTCTTTCACCCATTTTGGTCCTGCTTGCAGATACTGTCCGGATTCCTAAATAAATCTCCCCTACCTGAGTTCAAAAACAGTCCCTGATATATCTAATCCAGGGAATGTGAAGGAAATTATCCAGGGCCAGGCAGTGTTGATAATTTCTTTGCTCAGTTGGATCCTGGGTTTGGACCAGATATTTATCCAAAGGGAGAGTGGCCAAAAGGCAGTAATATCAGTTAGATAAGCCACTCCCAATTCTTCATGAACTGCGAAGGTTGAGGTACTTTGCGGGACACAAAAAAACAATTTGCAACTCCTTCTGATTGGTGTAACCCCAGATTTCACTCCCATAAACTGCTTTAGAGATGGACTTAGCCCTATAAATCTGTAGGAGAGCACCATTGGGTCTGCTGCCTAGTCCTGTAGCAAAGTTAAATACAGAGGTGTTCGCCCTGACAAGGTCCTCTTTTTTTCCTGTTAGCCATGGGACACCAGCTCAAGGAGGAGTTGTACAACAGACCTAGATAAGAAAACTCCCTGGTCTTTGGCACCGGAGAATACCCAACGTTAAAAGTAATCGATTTGGCTGATTGAGGGCCTACAACCATTACAAAAGATTTTTTATCATTCACTGATAAATCAAACTACTCTATAAAATAAACGAACGAGTCCAGTAAGGTCTGCAGGTCTTGGCGGTTCTGGCCATAAGTACTGCATCATCTGCGTATAATAAGACCGGCAGATGCTGGGGCCCCACCTGGGGACATTCTACTTTTGAATCAGATAGAACCTGCTCCAAATTATTAACGTATAAGTTAAAAAAGAAATGAGGCCAAGATACAGCCCTGCTGCACCCCTCTTTGAATTTCAAAATGGCGGGTGACCTTTAGGTCTTTCGAATAGTGTACCACTGCCACTGTGTCCCTGTGGAGGTCCCTCAAAAATAAAACAATGTCCCAATCTACCCCCATGGATACCATAATCTGCCAGAGTTTGGATCTATTTACTCGGTCAAACGGGGATGATAGATCCATAAATGCCAGATGTATGGAGCCGGGTCTTGCAACAGCATATTTACTTAATACTAGATATAAGTTCAGGCATTGCTCCACGGTTGACATCCCGGACTGGAAGCCATACCATGCCTCCGACAAAATGTTGTTAGTCTCTGCTCAGAGAGCCTGTTCAAGAGAATGCGCCCCACCACCTTAACCACTGAGTCAAGCAGTGATATGGTCCTGTAGCAATGGGTACTGTCCCTGTCACCCTTTTTAAAAACCGGTACAATAATTGACTTCGCCCATGACTCTGGGGGGTAAGCCTCCACAGCGACATTAATAAGAGAGGGCAGGACGGGGACCCAAACCTCCACATCCTGTACGTAAAGGTAAAGGGGAATCCCATCCGGGCCTGGCACCTTGTTCTTAGATAACCCCACTATGCTTTTCTTGACCTCCTCAGATGGAAATTTTAAGGCAGTGTTCCCTTCTAAACTACCTGTTCCCCCACTGATTGCAGAGGATGGGGAGTTATACATATTTATATTATATTTCTTCAAAATGTCCCACCCAGCTGTCTTCGGTTGCATGGGCCTCCAGAGTGTCACCGGTATCTGCTGCAAAAAAGGGATTGTTGATGATACTCCAGAAGTTGGAGTTACTCCTCAGTGTACTAGCCTCTATCAGTTCTGTCAAGGCCTCCTCCTTTATTATGTTCTTCCGTCTCGTAAGTTCTTGTTTGTACAGGCTATGGCTATTCCTAACTAAGCCAAAGGGTCCAGCGACCCCTCCCAGTCCTCATCACCACCCTCAGGGCGATAAGGAACACCTGGGATGAACAAGGGAACAAAAGTACCCTCCGGCATCGGATTCGACGTCGGCGGATGTCGATCCGGGTCCATCTCGGGGATGAGGATGGGGATGGCGTTGGCTGGGGGCACGGCTGACGCTGGAAACGTTGGTGCCGGGACCGGCACCGGGGAAGGTCGAGTAAGGTCGACCGGCGTTGATCCTGATCCAGGCCTAGGTCCATGGGGACCCTGCGGCGCCGGGGCCGGAGCCACCGGCATCGTAGGCCCAGGGCCCCCAACCGGCTCCGCAGGGCCCGAAGGCCCACCTTCAGAGTCGGGCTGCCCAAAGATATGGTGGAGGGCTTCGTAGAACGTACGAAGCTGGGCAGGGGACGCCCCAGCTCCTGGAAATGGGGTGAGGCGCGGAGTTATTCCAGAATCAGGCACCGGAGATGGAGCCTTAGAGCGACGACTCTCCGGTTCCCGCGTCGCCTCAGCCGACCGATGGGGAGAAGGCGAAGAGCAACAGTGCTTCTTCACCTTCTTCTTGTGCTTCGACTTACCCGAGGAGTGCGGAGACTTTGATGAGGTGTGGTGGCTCCGCAACTGGTCTCGAGACCTTCCCCTCAAGCGAGACCGGGATCGACGCAGATCCGACTGCCAGGCCTCCAAACGCTTTCGGGACCGCTCCCACAAAGGCTTCGGATTCATGGCCCGACAGTCGGAGCACTACTTTGGGTCGTGGTCGTGCTCCAGGCACCGGAGGCACATGAGGTGTGGATCCATCATGGCCATCAGCTTGTGACAGGAGTCACAAGGCTTGAATCCGGTTCGACGATGTGACATCCCTCGCGCACCAGGAGTCGAAGATTAAAAAAAAAACATTGACAAAAGTCGAAAAAAGTTTAGTCAAAAAATTACTAAGGGGAAAGCTCTCTGCGGATCTGCACTAGGCTGGCTCGGAAAAAGAAAGAACTGACGTCAGACCGCAGGGGCGGCGTCTAAGTAGGTACCACGACATCATCCCGGCGACCACAATGCCGAGGACGGACACAAAGTCGACCGACGCCACCTAGCGATGCGCAGGGGTATTGCTGGAGAAAAATTCTCCGGATCCAGTCTGATGCCTGGGGGTAATTCTAAGGTAAGTAATCTATAACTAACAGTTACTTTCAGATGTGTTGTACAGTGGAGTCAAGTGGAGTGGCATAGCGTAGAGTGAGGTAAAGTGCCATAGAGTGGAGTATCATGTCGTACAGAACAGTGCCATCGAGTACAGTGGAGTGACGTAGCAATGAATGGAGTAAAGTGTCATAGAGTGGTGTGGCATGTCATTTAGTCTAGGAAACTGTCATAGAGAGGAGTGACAGAGAGTACAGTACAGTCTTGTAGAGTAAAGTGATGTTGAGTAGAGTAGAGTGTGGTACAGTGGAGTTGCATAGAATGTCTTAGAGCAGAGGGGCATAGAGTGTCACGGAGTGGTATAGAGTGGAGTAGTGGAGTACAGTGGAGTAGTGTGTCATTGTGAAGCGTGGAATAAATTGGGGCGGCGTCGTGTAGAGGGAGTGAAGCAGAGTGGAGTAGAATGTGGTAGAGTGGCATACAGTGGACTACAGTGCTCTACAGTGACATACACTGTATTACAGTGTTTTACAGTGGAGTAGCATGCAGTGGAGTATTCTGTGGTAGAGTGGAGGGGCATAGAGTGGAGTAGAGTGGCGTACAGTGGCATAGAGTAAACTACTGTGGCACACACTGGGATAGACTGGAGTATAGTGTTGTACAGTGGAGTAGCATAGAGTTGAGTTGAGTTTGGACATCGGGTGGCAGACTCCCATATCCTTAAGGCCACTCAAATGAACAGCATTATAAGCCAGGTTGGTGAAGATATGGCTTTGGCAGTTGCAGACTCCATGTACCATTACAGAAGCGATTATGGCTGTCACAGGATGTACCACAAATTGGGCAGCACCTGTACAAGTGCCTCAGGCACGCTGCAAGACTGATGGATAGCACACTGTTGGCTGTTTTGTAGTTTCTTGATGCGATTCCACACATGAATCGCACAGGGAAACGCTTGACATCACACAACTTCAGACAGCACAGGCTTGGCTTCCAGTGTAATTCGGCCTCTTTTAGTTACTCCACAGCTGGGAACATAGCTGGTCTTCTCCTCCTGGACAGCCTCTCCTCCAGTATGGCTAGGCCTAGGCTCTCTCCTTCTTTCTCTGAGCAGTCATACAGTTTATTGGTGGTAGGCAGACCAACAGCTTCTCCAGCTAGTTTTAAAGACTTCTGGTGATATACACTCACCTCTGCGAGACAAGCTGACATGCAACCAGCCCTGCATCACAGCACCTCTGTGAGTACTCTGCAAAACATTCTCTTTCATGGTGAAGAGAAACTGGAAACTGCATAAACGTTATTTGGACAAAACCATTATACACATTTTCCAGACAGGACGTGGATCTACTACCTAAGGTCCTGGCACTGGTTTGAGGTGTTCCTTTTTTGATGTCTTCTTTGGCTGTAGTGCAGGCAAAAATTCAGATAGCACATAGCCTTTGTTAAAGATAATGTCTCTCACAACACGTAGTTATGATGCTGGCTCAAAGCAGCAGGATCTACTACACTGGCATAGTGAAGTCTGAAGTCTCTTTACCTGGCTATCAACCATCATCCACTTTCCTGAAATAGCAATAAGGACATACAAAAAGGCAGGCCTTGAAACTTGCTTACCTTTAACAATAGAATCTCCGGGCACACTTCTTCTCCCTACTAACCATCAAATAGTAGTGTCCAGGAAGAGCAACCCCTTGGTAAAAGGTCCTCATAATATTTCCAAGGGTATCCCAGTCTCCATCCTCCCACGTGTCATTGTGCGGGTCTGCACCCTCCAGTCTCAGGAATGCAGGCAATACACTCAAGCAAGTTAAATTTTACCCCAAACCTTTCTGTGAACTTTCCTTCCTGTACTCTGCACCCTATAACCTGGATGTACAACTAACTAGTTCTCATGAATAAGTGCCCACTTAGATTCACGTTCTATACAGGTATTGGATATTGGTTTACAGCTGAAAGACGAGTGCAGATTGAAGAGAGAAGAAGGGGTTATAACCCCAGGTTTCTGGTAAAAGTGGCCCACATGACAAGTCAGGAAAACAATACCTCACCAGCTCACTTCATATCGAAACTCCTGTTTCATTTAATCTTCCTCCATACATTCTCAAGTATAAAAGAACATATGCTGTGTCATGTAATTTGTATGCTGTATTCTGAAAATATTTGTTCCATTTATGTTATACATTTTGCGTGCCATACACTACATTTTTTCTTTATCATTTATAGACATTTTCTTCAATGCAATATAATTTAAATTGAAATTCAGTGAGAGACGCTTCCACTTATGCACCCACTGTTGCCACTTGTATCCCATGTAATTGATTTTACTTAGAAAAACAAATTATTACAGGGGCCATCTTATAAAAAGTGCCCCGGGGGAGCAACGGGTGTTTGCGCCAGGGTACTTTGGTATTACAGGAGGGGTAACAGACAATTGTGCGGCTCCTACAGATAGCACTGGTGCACATATAGCACTAGCGCTATCATCAGAGGGTGTTCTCTCATTTGCATTTTTGTGGGCATCCCTGAAGGGGAGGAAGGTTCCAACCCTGAGCTATTTTTTGAAACATGGTTGGCTCAAGCAGTGGCACCCGTAAACCTATAAGCTCAATACCTTGTGGAGCATGCCCATTGAGTCCCGGCACGACGAGCTGCTCCCAGGCCGGTGGTGGCCAGATAAAAAGGCCATTCCAAGAGCAGTAGGGCCACGGAGCCATTACTCTATGACAATGTGCGTATATTCCTATTCCCAGATTACACTCTGGCCATCTAGTGCTGTAGGGAGTAAAGAAATGCTTGAGACGGGCGGGACTGACCTACTCGCTACTCTTCCCAGCAAAATTGAAGATAATGGTGAACAACACCAGCTATTTCTTCACTGAGACAGATGATGCTTGGGATTGGGTGGAGCAGATTCTTATATTCCTGATTATCACTAAGCCACAATGGGTCACTGACCTACCTTGATGGCGAGCTGATTTTTGGATGTACTGTATCTGATCACGGTATGCCAATCACCACCAGACAATCTCCTTAGACGTAGTTTTGCATTCCAATATGCCACTGGGATAATCCCACCTGTGGGTCTGTTTGTTGATTTTTTGGACAGTTGGAGTTTTCTTGACCTCCCTGGGTTCGGATTTAGTGGCTCTAGTTTACTTGTTTGCAAGGTCGCACAATGCACATTTGCCCAGCCCTGAGTATTGCCTGTCTCACATGCTACCACCCACCAGAATTACGAGAGGCCTCTCCCTCCACTGGTCAGTGCCTCCCCTCCCTTGCCTACACATTGTGCTATGGCCAGATGCGTATCTTAATGTCACACAGTACAAAAATATATTAGAAGGCGTGCAGCCCAGATAGCCTTTCTCCAAAAAACCCATAATGCAGGAGGGGAAGACGAGCGTGTCCAGAAAAGGTTGGCGTGGTCACTGTTACAGCACTACATATTCAGGCTATATTGGGGTTAGGCCTGCAGTTCCCTTTCGAATCATGGCCATGGAAATAGACTCTGAAGGGCGATATGTTCTGGTGGAGAGACAGTTAGATGGCAGACCCCTTTTATCAGGCAGTATGCATCCGCCGAATGTAGCACAGCAAGCCTTCTTGGCCCACCTCGCTGTCATCCTTACCAGATTGGGGCATATCCCCTGGATTATTAAGGGGAATTTTAACTGTGTCTTAAACCCGCAATGAAATCGCTCCAACCAAGACAAAAGTGAAATTCTTTAGTTATAACTGCATACCAAATGTTGCGCTGGAAAATTGGAAGTTGATGCATGCCCACTGGGGTGGCATTCAGTAGCCCGCATAGCTTCTGAGACCCCTTTGCCTAGCGCATTAAGTTTTATATGCTATGTACATGAGAGGTCATAAGGGATTAAAAGCTTTTGGGTAAAAATAATGCCCTATGCGAATATCTAAATAGTTCACGCTATGGGCTTTAGGTCTTATGAAATTATGAGCAAGTGCAGTAGGCAGACGCCACCGAACATGTCAGCATGATTTTAGGAGTTGCCATTACTTTATATCACAAGATTGATAAATGTTTAATTTGCATTTATAGCATTTATTGTGAGATGTCACTCAAAATGGTACAGCATTTGTTTTCTAATCGAAACGGAAAGGGCAGCTTGCATTATTTTCATTATGTTATGGCTTTGATCACTCTTATGTTACAATGGTGCCCATGCTTGCAGACCCTCTGTAATGTTTTACATGCACTGAGTCCTCTTTCTATGTGAATTGCAAATCAGTGAAAGGAATAAGTGACAAGCAGAGTGTGCGCTTCCTGACCTGTGAGCAACTGATATCTCCGAAACGTGTTGGGAAATTTGTGTATGTCCTGAATAAACTGTTGAACAGCAGAGGAGACCTGTGGATTATTGTTGTGCGAAGCAGCACTAAGGCTGGTTTAATGTATGTGTATATATATATATATATATATATATCTCCAACCACTGAAGACGCGGGTCTCTCTGCCGCTCGAGTGAGGTCGCGAACCTCTAATGCAATCCAAAAAACTTTTGTTGATCCACAAAAAGCCAGCTCGAGCCCAAATCCATAAAGCATGAAATTATTTATTTAAACATGTAACAAGCAAAACGCCCGACGCGTTTCGGTGCAGCCGCACCTTGGTCACGGGTCAAAGGACTGTTTGTCAAATCAAAATACATTTAGTGCACAATCAACGAAATAAATGTAGGACTACTTATCCCAATGTCACGTTACTCATTGAAAAAATGGCATCCATTTTGAAATGGTCTTTTACAATGCAGCTATAGCCCAAACAACCACTTATCTTCATATGACTGAGAGATAATGTGATAAATATATTGAATATTTGGACAGTTAATGTTTATAGAATACATGACGAACATCATTCAAATATCAAAATAAGAATATCACATGATGTTAAATAATGCCCCAGTGGGCCAATAACGAAAAAACTGAAAATGTCATCATTTCAATCGTTTGAAAATTCGCCATGATTGTTCTCATACAATTCTGCCCCAGTGGGCCTTATTAAAAATTGTTCATCCATTTTATGGCGACTTTGGCAGATTACTGCCTCATTAAGCCAATGTCATATATCTTATACTGTCCCACACACATCTTTTCAGCCAACATTTAATATTTCAATGTGGTATCGAAAAGCTCTGATGCATTTCTTCAACCCAACAAGTTGATAATTCCGTCTCCTACAAAAGATTAAAAAATGGTGCAATCAATACTTGAAAAAATGTAAATTAAAAACACAAACATAGCTTACGATTTACTAATCACTATCCATAGAGTGGAACAGACCTGGTTCACTTAACATTATAGTAGAACAAATTAACCCAAATGGACCCACATCTCCTCATCCTTGTTCAATCCCTTCGGGTGTACTGTACCGTATTTAATAATTATTTTGTATTCCAGACACCTAAGTTCCCTCACTCTGTTCCCGCCTCTCTCTGATTTAGGAATTCTGTCTAGGGCGCAGAAACGTAAGAGATTCGTGTTTTTATTGTGGAACTCTTTAAAATGTCTGGCAACAGGGTATTGTCTGTCCTCATTGATAATTGCCCTGACATGCTTCAAAATGCGTTTCTTAACTTGATGGATAGTACTTCCTATGTATATTAGTGAACAGGGACAACTTAGTGCATAAACACAGTGATCAGATTTACAAGTGAGATGTTTAGTTATAACAAAGGGTTTCTGATCTTTGGACAATTTAATATCTTTACGCTTAGTACTGTTTCTGCAGGCTTTACATGAATTACACGGAAAAAAAGCCTTGTATAGGACTAAGGTCCTTGTCATCTTGTAGTGTATTACTGCACAATATATCTTTCAATGCAGTGCATTTCCTATACGTTATTTTAGGTTGGCCACCTACAAATTTTCTCAGTGTGGCATCAGTATTTAGCACGTGCCAATATTTACTCAGACAATTCCTGATCTCCCATGATTGATTATTGTACGAGGTTATAACTCTTAAGGGTTCTTCCCCACTTGCGTCTGTAATCTTTGCTTGTAATGTTTCTGCTCTATTGATGGTCATTGCTTTGCTACATGCTTGATTAACAGTTTTCATTGAATAACCTCTTTCCAAAAATCTACCTTTCATGTTAAGCAGCTCAAGTTGGAAGGTCTGCTCAGAGCTACAGTTTCTTTTCGCTCTTAAGAGCTCACCATAAGGTATGCTGTTAATCAAGTTCTTTGGGTGACAGCTTTTGGCAAGAAGCAGACTGTTTCCAGCGGTCGATTTTCTGAACAGTCTGCTTATCAATTTGTCACCTTGTACACTAATTTCTACATCCAGGAATTCAATGCTTTCCTGGTAAACTTTAGATTGCATTTATTGTTATTTAATGCCACTACAAACTGCGCTGCATCTTCTTCTGTTCCCTTCCAACTGCTGTTTGTCCCGCTAAACAAAACAATCACGGATACAGACAGATCTGGCAACATTATAGCCAAGGACTCTTTCAACAAAAGGGAACTTTGGGATAAACTTTGGAAAAGCGCCAAAATGGAGCAGGTGAAGTGGTGGGAAGCCACTGCTCTTCAAAAATATGTGGATTGCGGACGAGTACCTCGTGGTTTGCGCATTTTCATAACACCTACATTCAGTGATCCTGATCTAATCGAGGATCTAATCGAGGAATGGGTTTCAAATAACCGCCAATGTTCGACTGTTATGCTGAAATTACTAGTCAAATATGCATTGAAGGATACGGCTAAGTTAGCTAAAGAAATTGATAAACTCACTACTCAACTCAAAACAATGTACTCTGACAGCGAATTCGAAGCAGAAATGAAGAAACTGACATTAAGGCTGGAAAAAGCCGAGGAAGAAATTAAATTAAAAAAACAAAGAAAATTTAATCGAGATCAACTCGATTATGAACTGGGCCAAATTTTTACCTTCGGCCGGAAATTTGACCATCTGAGCGAACTCAATCAAACGAAGGGGGTAACCCCTGAACAATCACCAATAGTGATTGTAAGCAATTTGCCGGATGATGCTATGGTGGATAAAGTGAATCCTGATACCAACACAGGGTCAGAAGAAGGAGCAAGATCCACCTTAGATCCACAAGAAAATAAGGGAGTAAAATCAAAAATTTTAAAGGAGTTTTCATTGATGGCCCAAGGTCGACAGGGTACAGCAAGCCCAGGACCGCAAGACACGCCAAATCAAGGTCGAGGCACCAGAGGAGGAAACAGAAGAGGCACAAAGAAGCAAGGAGTACTAGATGCCTACGTGGGAATGACAACAAGGGGCAAGACGACTACAAAATGAAGGACACCCTTACAGTGGTAAATCTATCTAACATTCAGTTAACTCTTGACCAAATAGATGTTTTATCGTTAGGATTGACATTTTGCCCTACCAGCAAGTTCAATTATACAGAAGGGAGAATTGACTTGTTTCACTTTATTAGAAAATTAAAGTTGAAAAAATGGTTTGAAACGAAAAGTAAAAATGTTACACCATCGATCGCCAGCAGTCATACAAATTCATCTATTGCGATATGGACCTTTTAAAAACTATGAAGGCATTGGAAAGTGGCGATGAATGCATTGATAATTTTTCAGAGTTTTTAACTGAGGAAATGCTAGATGTTGATTGTACTAGTGGTAGTCATTTTAAGCCAAAATCGAGATTTCTGCCCCAGATACATAACGAGGCCATTGAGGTATTTGAGAAAGGAGTGATCTCAGAATCGAAGAAATTAGAAAAATGTGTAAGGAACACACGCGTCAATCTCACCCGTAAACAATATACAGCAGTTAAGGAACTGCAAGAGAATAGAACTATAGTCATAAAAAAATCTGACAAGAGTGGGAACGTCGTTATTTGGCCGAGGCAGATGTATCTAGATGAAGGCATGCAGCAATTGGGGGATGTTGAAAACTACCAAGTGAGTAACAGAATGGGTTACGTAAAAGAGTAATGAGGTTTTCAAATCCCAATTGTTACAATGGAAAAATGAGAAACTGCTATCAGATGACGAGTATAAATACCTTAATTGCGAACACCCAAAGCTGCCGGTATTGTACTTACTGCCAAAGATACATAAGGATAACCAAATTCCACCAGGGCGCCCCATTGTGTCCTCAATAGGAAGTACATACAAAAATACATCGAAATACATTGATTATTTTCTACGCTCATATGTACAGGCACTTCCGTCTTATATACAAGACACTAGGGACTTTTTAAATGTGATTGAAAAAGTGAATTGGGCAAATGATATGATTCTTATGACGCTTGACGTCAATAGCCTATACACATGTATACCACACACCTTGGGAATGGAGGCTAATCATCACTTTTTGAAACAACGAGATCTATCTTATCTAAAGCATACAGAAATGTTGCTCACTATGATGAATACATGCTTATCCAATAACTACTTCCTGTTTGACCATGTCATCTATTGCCAAATCCGGGGGACTGCGATGGGAACCTGCTTCTCCCCCAGCTATGCGGGTCTTTACCTCGGCTGGTGGGAGGAGCAGGTGGCCAGTAACATCACGGCCTTTACCCAGAACGTGATCCTCTGGGTGAGGTATATAGATGATGTATTCTGCATTGACCCAGCCGGCGTAATTCCACTTCCGGTTGCCGTTTCACTGCCGCCATCTTATCAGGGGAGGCTGTAGGAAAGTGGCTCTGTATATACTGTACCCAACTAAGGTTCAGGGTGTACAGAGTCCACAGTCCCCAGAGGGTTGACAGAGGCTAAAGTTAGATATAACCTTACTCTCCAAAGGGGTAGCTTGGTCGAGCAGTAAGGCAGTATCAGAGGACAGTGTAAAGCATTT
Source organism: Calotriton arnoldi (assembly GCA_963921515.1). NCBI lineage: Eukaryota > Metazoa > Chordata > Amphibia > Caudata > Salamandridae > Calotriton > Calotriton arnoldi. The sequence continues at coordinate 593,298 of CAWUFW010002490.1, read as the reverse complement.
GTTGTACACACTCAGTCAGCAAATGAAACCACACACTCAAGAACTGAACTCTAGGCCAATGGTTTGTATATAAAAAAATATATGCTTGTTTTATTTTAGAACCAACAATAGGATCAAAATATACTTTCTCAGTATGAGATGCTTTGGTTATTCACCTTACAGATAGGCAGTAGACTTTTTTGATAGTGGTTATCACAGTTGGTGCAAGAGGCAACACAGGGTCAAATTCAATGCAACATTGAGCTCAATGGAAAATTATGCTTAATTACAATTGATTACTTTGCAGAGCACTTTTCTAACCACAGGACTGGATCCTGGATTCAGTCCTGGGACACTTCCTGTAAACAGGTAAGAAAAAGCGTTTTGGTTATTGTAGTGATTTTTGAAGAATATTACTATATTTCAAAAGCTGACACTTAGAAACTTTTCTGGGTAAAATTACCAATGTTATCCTATGAAAGGAAATACAGTGTGCAAGCAAAGTATGTTTACGTTATTTTTGTAATCCAGTGCTGGACTCCTAGGTTCAGCACTGGGACATTTACTTAAAACAGGTAAGTAATTACGTTTTTGTAGTTTGTTCGATTTTTAAAGAATATTTGTAAAATACAGAAATCGACACTTAGAAGAAATTTCACAGAAAACCAGTCAATGGATCCCTATGAAAGAAAGGTGAGTTAACGGTAAGTAACGTTGCGATTACTTTTTAGGGCCAGTGTTGGGCACTCGGGTCCAGCACTGAGGCCCCTCCTAATACTAGGTGAGTATTTTCGTTTTCGTGACTCGGTTGATTTTTGGTGAATATTCTAAAGTTTCAGAACTCCACACTTAGAAGAAATTTCGCAGAAAACCAGTCAATGGAACCCTATGGAAGAAAAGTGAGTTATCGGATTTCGGGTAAGTACTTGACTGGCAGGGTTAAGGTTCTGGGTAAGACTCAGGGGTCCCCCAGGATCAGGTAAGTACAGTTTTACACCCTCAGCGGCACAGGGGCGGCCGGGTGCAGAGTGAGAAGGCCCAATGTTATCCTATGGCAGGCGGGGGCCCCGGGTTGGTGGCTGCTGGCAAGCAGGCCACGCGACTGTGGGAGCTGGGCTCCTGGTCACTTGCTCAGGGCAAGTAGGGAAGTAGGTTAGGATAGAGGTTGCACTTCCAGGGGCACTCGGGCGGCTGGGTGCAGGGTGCTTTGAGCCGTCGGGCGCTCAATGTTAAACAATAGAGGTCGTGAAAGGTGAAGAAAGGCTGCAGGCTCGGGGACGGTGATTCTTCAGGGACGACCAACACTTCAGGAGGTAAGTTGGGGTCTTGGAGGATAGGTAGACACCCAGGAGTTGGGCACAGGGGGCCGTGGGGCGCCGGGTGCAGGGGTGTCTTTGAGGTCGGGAAATCTTACCCCCTGCTGGTCGCGGTTGGAGGGGTCCCTTGTCCTGAGGCTGCAGGCGTCGTCTGGGTCGTCGAGGAGGGTCCTTGGCCACTGGATTCCAGGTCAGAATCGCCGGGGGACGTCCTCGAGGTCTTTGGTCACTCAGGCACAGGCTGGACTCGGCGGGTGCAGAGTGTGCAGGTTTCGCGGCTCCGTGCCAGGGCCGGGTCTTTGGTAGGTTTTCTTTTGAGCAGTACCACTGCTCGTGGGAGTCCCTGGGTCGAAGGCTGTAGCACAGAAGTCAGGTCCTCCGGGGTTTGTGAGGTTGCTGAGGCCGGGATTCCGCAGGAGCAGGTTCGGAGGTCGACAGGCCGGTAGGGCTGGGGCCAAGTCAGTTGTTGTCGCCTCCTTTTAGCAGCTGCACGGCTGGTCTTCTTGCTTCGTCTTCTCTTCTTGTTTTCGGATTTGGGAACTCCGGAAGGAAGGTTCAGGGAGCCCCTAAATACTAAATTTAGGGGTGGTTACAGGTAGGTAAGGGCAGGGACCAATGGGTCCCTTCCCTGGGGTGGGTACACCCCCTATTCTGTTCCTCTCCAGTGGGAGGGGGCAGGAGCCTGTCCCTGGTTGGCCAGGTCCCCCCATCCTCAAGATGGCGGGGACTCGAGTTTGTGCTTCACCTCGCCTCCCCCACCTTAGGGGTGGAGTTGGCAGAGGTGGGCACAACCCATTTCCTGCTTCTGGTTTTCCCGCCGGTTCTCCCGCCAGGAGTGGGGTAGAACCAGTGGGGACCAGTTTGCTGGAAGCAGCAAATGGTCTGGGGAAACTCCAAAGGCGGCAGGCCTTTGAAGCTCCCCCTGCCCATCCTGGGGGAGGAGGCTTTGGCACCTCGTCCCGGGATGTGCATTGTTTCAGGCCCCTGAGAGCAGAGGCTCTCGACCCAGGGGTCCAGAAACATGTCTGGTGGTGGCAGCCTGGGCAGCCACTCAGTCCGGACACTGGAGGTCGGGTTGGTTTCAGGGGGCATCTCTAAGATGCCCTCTGGAGTGCGTTTTATATTAAATCCCACACTGGCATCAGTGGGGGTTTAATGTGCTGAGAAGTTTGATACCAAACTTCTTAGTCTTCAGTGGGGCCATTATGGTGCTGTGGAGTTCGTAATGACAGACTCCCAGCACCATATACTCTTAATGGCAGCACTGCACTTACAATGCCCAAGAATGGACTTGGGCACTGTAGGGGCACAGGGCTCATGCCTCTATGCCCTCACCACTGGCATAGTGCACCCAGCTAGAGGGGTGGCTGACCTAGGCCAGGGCAGTGGCTTGTAGGCATGGCACACAGGGATGTGAGCCATGTCGACTCTTCACTTTTGTTCTGCACCAAGACACGCAGCCTGCAAAGGCAGTGTGTGTGTGTAAAGGTGCAGGGTCCCTAAGGGTGGCACAACAAGTGCTGCAGCCCTTAGGGGCCTTCCCTGGTCACAGTGCCCTGGGTACCCATGGTACCATTTACCAGGGGCTGACCTGTGGCCAGGGATGTCAATTGAGTGTAGGTATCAATGCAATTTTAGGGAAGGAACACAGGCCCTGGGTACCTGGTTGGCAGGAGCCCAGGGCACACTCAGTCAAAGTACATCAGCCATTCAGCAAAAAGTGGGGGCATACCATGTAAGAAAGATGGCACTTTCTCACAGAGGCGGGCTAGTCTTTCCACCCCCTTTGTTCCTGGACACACTATTTAGGCTGCTCATGGCGCGGGAGCGCAGCGGACGCGCGCAGCGGGCGCGCCGGCGGCAAGCCCGTCTGCGCCCGTCCACGCCTGGACGTCGCCAGACGCCAGAAATGCTGGCGGTCTCAAGTCTGGTGTGCCAATTTATACCAGGGAACTCCTGATGTCCATCGGCCAGCGGGTAAGCTCATGCACACAGCTCTTGGTGGACGCTGTGGAAGGGCCTTTCTGTTGTCTCAACTGTGGCTATGACTCCTGTCCCGCACTGCCCCCCTACTGTCCCTTGTCTACACCAAGACCCTCTATGAAAATCCTATACCTCAATGTCCGCTCTCTGGCTAAGCATTACATGGATGTGTTCTTTCTAACCGAATCCTGGTTGACTGATGTTATGGTGGCTGAACCGGGCCTAGCTCTCCCCCCGGGTTTCAGTATTTTAACTGTAAACAGGGAGTCTAGAGGTGGGGGCATAGCTGTCATCTTTAAGTCCCGTCACCGCTGCTCATTTGTTGAGGATGTGGCCGGGTGCGAATGCGCACGTTTTGTAATTTCCTTTAGCGCCCACTCTACTTTGACTGGTTTGTTAGTCTACCGCCCCCCGGGGCCGGTCTCGGAATTTAAATCGGCTATTATTGAGGCCGCGGGTTTCTTGGCGCTGACAGCCACTAATTTTAGTCTCATTGGTGATTTAAATCTACACTTTGACCGTCTCTCTGATCCTGAAATCAGCAGCTTGCTCGCCGACTTTGACGCTTGCCAATTAAGACAGCTTGTGGAGGGCCCTACTCATATTGCTGGGCACTTGCTTGACCCTGTTTTTTCTAACATCCCTTCTCTTCTGGTCAACACACCCAGCCCGGTGTGTTGGTCCGTCCATTTTTTGGTCTCCATCTCCTTCCCGCTATCTGAGCCAGTGCCCAGAGCCGATCCTAAGGCCACCTTTAGACGTTGCTGGCATAAACTTAAACTGGAGGACCTGCATGCCATCCTGGCATCCTGCCCCCCTATCCCAGCCACTGATCCTGACCGAGCGTATTAATCATTCTGCGACTGGATCCTACATGCCCTTGACACTCTCATTCCTGCTAAATGGTCCAAGGGTCGCTGCTCGAGTTCCAATCCTTGGTTCAACGACTCTCTGGCCACCCTGCGCAGTACCTGTAAAAAGATAGAACGGGTCTGGAGAAGGGACTACGACCTTGGGGCTAAGAAGTCGTACCAGGACGCGATCAAGCGCTACCGCAAGGCCAGACATCTGGCACGAGTGGCTTACTTCATTAATGAGATCAAGTCCAGTAAGAACCCCGCTAAAAGCATCTTTAAAATACTGAGTGACCTCAAAAACAGGAAAAACCCCTCTATCCCGGTGATCACGTCTGAGCAGCAATGTGAGGATTTGGCCACCTTCTTTGTTAAGAAGGTGGAAGCCATTTACAAATCCTTCCCTATATCTTCTATTGATCCCGTGGCTTCACCTGCTCCTCTCCCCACTCTCACCTTGGCACACACCAATATAACTCTCTCGGGCTTCCTGAACAACACTGGTGTCTTGGATCGTTCCCAGAATGGCTTCCGCCCTGGTCACAGCACCGAGACTGCGCTCTTAGCGGTGAGCGAACACCTGCGGACTATTCTGGATGAGGGACATACAGCGGCCCTGATATTGCTCGATCTAAGCGCCGCTTTTGATTCGGTCTCTCACCGGATCCTCTTACGTCGCTTAGAGGAGGCTGGGGTGGTAGGCCTTGCCTTGGATTGGTTTCGATCCTTCCTGTCTGACAGAACATTCCAGGTCACTGCCCCCCCTTTCTCTCCCTCGCCCATTCCATCAAGCAGGGGGTCCCCCAGGGCTCGGCATTGAGCCCTGTTTTGTTCAACCTGTACGTTCAACCCCTGGCTGCGGTGGCAAGGGACCATGGCTTGACCATGGTCTCATATGCTGACGATACGCAGCTGGTGGTTGCCCTCTCCGATGATCCTACGCGGGGCGCCTCCCAATTTCGGAGCGGCCTAGCGGCGGTCGCACATTGGATGACCACCAACTGCCTTCAACTCAACGCTAATAAGTCAGAAGTGTTGTTGGTGGGGAGAGATAAGGGGCTTTGGAGTACGCATTGGTGGCCGGCAACCTTGGGCTGCGCCCCCACCCCTAAGTCGGCGGTGAAAAATCTTGGGGTCTGGCTCGATTCCACCCTTGGGTTTCAGGAGCACACCAAGAAGGTTGCAGGCACCTGCTTTGGCCTACTCCGGGGACTGAGGCCCATGTTGGGTTTCTTCGATCCACCCACCCGCCAGTTGATAGTCCAGGCGACTATTTTGTCCAGACTGGACTACTCCAACTCACTTATGTTCGGCGCTAACAAGGCAGAAGTGACTCGTCTTCAGCGAGTTCAGAATGCAGCCGCCCGAGTCTTGTTGAGGCTCCCTAGAACTTGTTCCGCGACGGGTGCATTGCGCCGTCTACATTGGTTACCCATGGCCAAAAGGATCGTATTCAAAGCACTATGCCTGACCATCAAAATACTAAAGCTTTCATCCCCTGAGATTCTGGCTAATCTACTGATCCCCTACGTACCTACCCGCCAGCTACGCTCTGCTGAGCAATTTTTGGCTACGGTCCCTCGGGTCAAGCACCTCAGAGCTGGGGGCCGGTCCTTCCGGTATCTAGCCTCTAAATTGTGGAACTCCCTCCCTGTTCAGATCCGCCGCCTGGATTGCTTGCTATCCTTTCGTAAGGCCATCAAAACCTACCTGTTCCCCTTGGTCTAGCCCCTAGCTTCCTTCTGACACTGCTACCAGCGCCGGGACGCCTCTTCGCTGAGGCAGCTGTGCGCTATATAAGATTACCTAACCTAACATAACATAACATAACATAACATGTGTTCTGCATTTGGAAGGGAACAGAAGAAGATGCAGCGCAGTTTGTAGTGGCATTAAATAACAATAAATGCAATCTAAAGTTTACCAGTACAGTACATCAGGAAAGCATTGAATTCCTGGATGTAGAAATTAGTGTACGAGGTGACAAATTGATAAGCAGACTGTTCAGAAAATCGACCGCTGGAAACAGTCTGCTTCATGCCAAAAGCTGTCACCCAAAGAACTTGATTAACAGCATACCTTATGGTGAGCTCTTAAGTGCGAAAAGAAACTGTAGCTCTGAGCAGACCTTCCAACTTGAGCTGCTAAACATGAAAGGTAGATTTTTGGAAGGAGGTTATTCAATGAAAACTGTTAATCAAGCATGTAGCAAAGTAATGACCATCAATAGAGCAGAAACATTACAAGCAAAGATTACAGACGCAAGTGGGGAAGAACCCTTAAGATTTATAACCTCGTACAATAATCAATCATGGGAGATCAGGAATTGTCTGAGTAAATATTGGCATGTGCTAAATACTGATGCCACACTGAGAAAATTTGTAGGTGGCCAACCTAAAATAACGTATAGGAAATGCACTGCATTGAAAGATATATTGTGCAGTAATACACTACAAGATGACAAGAACCTTAGTCCTATACAAGGCTTTTTCCCATGTAATTCATGTAAAGCCTGCAGAAACAGTACTAAGCGTAAAGATATTAAATTGTCCAAAGATCAGAAACCCTTTGTTATAACTAAACATCTCACTTGTAAATCTGATCACTGTGTTTATGCACTAAGTTGTCCCTGTTCACTAATATACATAGGAAGTACTATCCATCAAGTTAAGAAACGCATTTTGGAGCATGTCAGGGCAATTGTCAATGAGGACAGACAATACCCTGTTGCCAGACATTTTAAAGAGTTCCACAATAAAAACACGAATCTCTTACGTTTCTGCGCCCTAGACAGAATTCCTAAATCAGAGAGAGGCGGGAACAGAGTGAGGGAACTTAGATGTCTGGAATCCAAAATAATTATTAAATACGGTACAGTACACCCGAAGGGATTGAACAAGGATGAGGAGATGTGGGTCCATTTGGGTTAATTTGTTCTACTATAATGTTAAGTGAACCAGGTCTGTTCCACTCTATGGATAGTGATTAGTAAATCGTAAGCTATGTTTGTGTTTTTAATTCACATTTTTTCAAGTATTGATTGCACCATTTTTTAATCTTTTGTAGGAGACGGAATTATCAACTTGTCGGGTTGAAGAAATGCATCAGAGCTTTTCGATACCACATTGAAATATTAAATGTTGGCTGAATAGATGTGTGGGACAGTATAAGATATAGGACATTGGCTTAATGAGGCAGTAATCTGACAAAGTCGCAATAAAATGGATGAACAATTTTTAATAAGGCCCACTGGGGCAGAATTGTATGAGAACAATCATGGCGAATTTTCGAAGATTGAAATGATTACATTTTCCGTTTTTTCGTTATTGGCCCACTGGGGCATTATTTAACATAATGTGATATTCTTATTTTGATATTTGAATGATGTTCGTCATGTATTCTATAAACATTAACTGTCCAAATATTCAATATATTTATCACATTATCTCTCAGTCATATGAAGATAAGTGGTTGTTTGGGCTATAGCTGCATTGTAAAAGACCATTTCAAAATGGATGCCACTTTTTCCATGAGTAACGTGACATTGGGATAAGTAGTCCTACATTTATTTCGTTGATTGTGCACTATGTGTATTTTGATTTGACAAACAGTCCTTTGACCCGTGACCAAGGTGCGGCTGCACCGAAACGCGTCGGGCGTTTTGCTTGTTACATGATTAAATAAATAATTTCATGCTTTATGGATTTGGGCTCGAGCTGGCTTCTTGTGGATCGATAAAAGTTTTTTTTGTGATCAAGGCCGGGTAAGGCCGAAACGCGTCATGGCGGTTGTGGTGATGGACGAATAAACAAAAATACTTGCACCAAGTTTGTGTTCGTCTCCGTTTGTTCCTGAGGAAAGGGAGTTTTGGTGAACGGTGCAACAGGAATATATATATATATATATATATATATTACCTACTGGCGGTCGCCAGTAGGTAGTTATAGTTAGGACCTTGTTTCTATTCAAAAAGCGTTTTTTCTTTTGCCAATATCTTTGTGCCATTTGACGAATCTTCGCGAAATTTTCAAAACTAATGGGGCGCTCCGGTCACCTCCTGTCTTGAATGTTTCGGGGTGATTTGTCAAGCGGGGGCCGAGAAAAAAGCGGGGGCCCAAAACGCGTTTTCCCCATGTTAATTTCCATAGGAAACTTTAGACAAGGCTACAGCCCGAACTGCTGAACGGAATTACACCAAATTTGGCAAAAAGGTAGCTCTTGGTTCAGAAAGCGCCTTTTTTTTTAAATGGTGTAAATCCGTTCAGTAGTTTTTTAAATAGTAAAGGAAAAAGAAATGTATTTATCTGGGCGGAGCCTAACCACACATCTCATCGTGAGATCTGATTGGCTGTCAGCACTTCATCCAAGAAGTGTTGGCAGCCATCTTGGGACCAATATACATGATAGCACCCCATTAAAATGCTTTTGAGTGAATGAAAGGTTTTGAGGGTCACCAAAAGGAGAACGTATAAAGGGTGATAAGACTTTAGTTACATTATAAATCATTTGTTGATGGTACCATACTAATTTTAGGAATTGTGGTGTGTTCTAAGGTGATTTTACCCTGTGAAAAAGCCTTCTGCTGGGATATCATGAATCATGTTTGAGAGAAAACTATTTTCTCATACTTTTCCCATAGAGGTTTGGAAGGTGATCTAGAAGCTAAAATGAGAACATATTTTCTGTAAATTCACATTATCTTTCTCAGTCATGTGAGAATGAAGTCTGACATTCTCAGTAAAACATGTACATCCAACAAGGGCAGAGACTGTCAGTTGATTCCTTTGGGTTCTCCTGCAGCTTCACAGAGTGTTCTAAAGAACAACTAGAGAGCTAACAGTCTTACTTATGACAAAAGTATGGCACACCTGAAGCCATCTTGATTGGAATAAAGTGGTAACACTTAAAACATTTAATTTAAAAAGGAACAAAATGACGTGGTTCATTTTGCCATAGAAATTATGATTGGTGCTGCAGAAAGAAAAATTAGGGCACATTTTGAGTGACTTCTCAAATCCTCTTCTATTTCATTAAAAATTCTGACATGCAGACTGAAACATGCACTTTCAATACCAGCAGCAGACTTCCCTAGTGAGCAGTAGCTTTACTACAGTGATCTAATGAGCAACTAGAGTGCTAACATTCAGAATTTATGGCGAATGTGTGACACATCTGAATGCCTTCTTGATGGAATCAAAGTAAAAAACTGAAAGCATTTCCTACTGAGGAGACTGCAGTAAATGAGGAAATTAGGAAACTTCATAACAAATAAATCTCCCAAGATGGCCACCAGAGACAAAAGAGCCCAAATGTAGCACAAATATCACCCAGATGTAGCCCACGTATAGCCCAATGACAGAAGTGTGCAGTTTTATATAGTGCAGACTGGTTAGGTATTGGAGTGCTTTACATGAGCATTGGTTACATCACACAAGGACAAATTCATGTTGGTTGTAGACATGGGGAGATTAAGTGATTTGACCAGAATCACAGAATGTCGAGCTGAAGCAAAAACTCCAACCTGGTTCCCCAGTTGCAAAGTCTGCAGCTCTGGAAGTAATACCACATCCTCTCCCCTAAGTGCAACATTTAATCAAGTGGTCAACTGGTTAAAAAACATAAAGATAACAAATAATTTAAAAGTGCTTTGTCGCTATTTGAAAACTCAGAAAATATGTCCTCATTTTAGTTTTTTAGAGCACTAACCATAATTTCGATGCAAATAAGACCCTCTCATTTCTGTAATTTCTAAAGGAAATGCTCTAGGTATTACAGTTTTGATTACATCAAGATGACGTCAGGCATGCCACACTTTTGTAATAAATATAGAATGTTAGCAATCTAGTTGTTCATTAGGATACTGTTGGGAGGCAGAGGCCAGGGGCAAGGACTCAGAAAATTGAAGGCAGGTAGGAGGGTGCAGAGGCAACAATTTGACCACACAGGGCAGGCAGGAAGGGTAGTGGCAGCACAACAGACTATGGAGGGCAGTGGAAAGGGGGGCAGGGGCAACAAACCAACAATGCAGGACAGGCAAGAGAGGCTGTGGCAATATAATAGACCATTGTGGGCAGAAGGAAGAGGCAGTGGTAGTACAACCATACATGCCAACAGACCCGATTCAGCCAGGAAACGCCCAATGTTTTTAAGCCCAAATGGGCTTTATTTGATCTGTCTCCTGTCTACAATCTCCTCTTTTTCAATGTAAGTCAATGGGGAAAATCAATACCCCATTTTTTTCCCCTCAAAATCTCCCTCTTACCAAGTTCAAAATGGTAGCAAGTATGGTACATTGGATCATGGAAGGCAGGAGGAATTGGGGTAGGGACATTTACTCGGATAACAGAGGACAGGAGGGACATGGACAGGTGCACCAAACTGACCTTACAGGGCAGGCATCAGGGTTTGCAGCAGCACAATATACCACACAGGGCATGCGGTACGGGAGTGCAGCACTACAGTCCATGGAAAGCAATAGGGAGGGGACAGGATCATGCACATGGACAACAGAGAACAGAGGGGAAAGAGGCAATGGCAGCTAGCTGACCATATGGATAGACAGGAGAGAAAGCTGCAGCATAACGGACCATAAAGGGCAGGAGGTAGGGATCAGGGGCATTACAATGGAACAGACAAGCCAGGAGGGAGGGAATAGGGGTCTGCACATGGAAAACAAAGGGCAGGGGGCAGGGCAGGAGCAGCAAGCTGACAATGGAGGTCAGGCAGGATGGGCACTAGAAGCAAGACACACAATGGAGAGCAACAGTGAGACTATAATGACATACACACAGACCATGGAGGGAAGGTGGGAGGGGGTCAGGGGCAGCTAGCTGACCACACAGGGAAGGTGGGAGGGGCCATGGCAGCACAGAAGACCATGCATTGCAAGCGGGAGGGTTAGTGGCAGCACAATGGCCATGATGGGCGAGAAGGAGGGGGCAGGTGTATGCAGAAAGGACCATGGAGGATATAAGGGAGGGGTAGGAGCTGGGCACAGACAAGAGAGTTCAAGGGAAGGGGCCTCACAACAGACCACGCGGGGCAGGCAGGAGGAGCAGTTGCAGCACAACAGACCAGGGAGGGCAGAAGGGTGTGGCAGTAAAATGAACCATGGAGGACAGGAGGAAGGGGATAGGGGCATGGAACGTGGACAGGCAGGGTGGAGGTGGCAGGGACAGGTTACAGTCATCTGACAATGCTAGGAAGGTGGGAGGGGAGTGGCAGCTCAACAGAACACTCAGAGTAGCTAGGAGGGGCAGGTCCATGGAACATGGTGGGCAAAAAGGATGGAGCAGGGGCATGCACACGGACATCGGAGGGCAGGGGGAAGGAGAGTAGGGGCAGAAAGCTACGCACAGAGGCTAAGCAGGAGGTCAATGATGGGGCATAGAATTGGGCAATGGAGGGAAGGAGGAGTGGACTGGGACATCATGCTAAATGGAGGGCAATGGCAGCACATCAAACCATGCATGGCAGGAGGGAGAAGGCTAGTGCATGGATTCAGACAACAGAGGATAGGGAGGAGGTGGATGGGGCAGCAAGCTAACTGTTCAGAGAAGGCGGGAAGGCCAGTGGCAGAACAACGGCCACACAGGGCTGTAATAAGGGAGCAGGGGCATGGACTTGGACAATGGATGGCAAGGAGGAGGGGAGGCAGGAGCAGCAAGCTTAGGTGGGGGCAGCACAATGCCAGGCCAGGCCCTGCTTCCAACCCCCCACCACCCATTGTGATTGGCATCTTACTTAACGTTAGAAAAAAACCTAGAAATTCGCTGAAAAAAACAAAGATTACAGGGACGTTATAGTTAGACTCAGATTTTACTCGTACAAAACCTGTGAAATTCAGCAGTTATAGTTGCCTGAGCTAACTATAACTTACACCCCCGCAATGCACTGCTTATGACCTCAGACATTACATCATTCATGACATGGTCAGTGACATCACTCATGACATCACTCATGACATCTCAAATGAGCTGTGAATGGAATGGAACTATAATCGCTAGAACTTTATTTATGGATAGTGTGTGTATATTAACACCCCTTTTTTTCTTTTCTTTCGTGTAAGAACCATTATAATACGCAACGTGCCCAGATCAATATGGCCGATAGCCTTTCACTTTAAAGTAATGTGTAGTCCATTGTTTATGTTGATGTTTGCAATCCTAAGTATGTTTATTATGAACAAGTCACGTTGACGAACATACAGGTACGGCGGTCACGGGGCAAGATATGCTGAAATGACATTGTGTGCATATTAACACTTGTTTTCTTTTCTTTATTGTATCAATTCCTGAATTTTCACATCGTGACCAGGCCAATATGGCCGCCAGCTTTTTGGATTAAAGTAATATGTAGTCCTTTGTTAATGTTGGCAACTGGAGGCATTTGTACATTTAAATAAGGAAGCTACAATGACGTCTTGTATCGTTATCAAGGTTCGGACGAGCCGAAACACGTTGATCGCATTTGAGATGTCATCAGTGATGTCATCAATGATGTCACTGATCATGTCATGAGTGATGTAATATGTGACGTCATCAGCAGTGCATTGCGGGGGCGTGAGTTATATATATAAATATATACATCACCAAAATACCCTCGTATGAAAAGGATGACGTCGCCTTGTCTTGAACCAGTATTGATTTATTTGTCAGCTGTCGGACGCGTTTCGCCTGTCCTGCAGGCTTGCTCACCAACAAAATCAATAAAGTTTTCAACCATTTAAATACAATTACGTGCTGTGTCATGTGAAACTACTCACTAAGTGTATTAGAAGAAAGACTCGTAGTTTTTTATAATTCAAAACACAGTGGTTAATATTTCATATAACTCTGCTGGACCTGATTCAGCTTATTAGAACGAACCAGTTAGATTTTTACGTCATACGTGCAATTATAACTTCCTCTCTGCATTTTAACATCTGTTGATATTTCCACATACACAATATTTGCAAATGTATCAAAATCAAGCCCAAGTGGGCATTGTACCATCACTGCATAATATAATTGAAATGCAAATGTCAAAACGCCACGAAACACTGTTCATAATTCAGCCCAAGTAGGCTACATTGGAAGCAGAAATAATTTATAGTCATGTCATTATCTTCTAAAGTGCATAGTGCTAAAACAAAAATTATATAAAAGTGAAAAACAAAGAATAATTCATATTCATGAACAGTTAAAAACCTAAAGATTGAAAGGAGACTGACTCATTACTGTCACTGATTACAGATGCGTATGGAGGTCTTCCTCCATATTCAAACCTTCCGGGATTTTTGTGTTTAACTCTATTGTATAGCATGATTCAAGCCTTCTCAGCTTTTTCTCCCGGTCTCCACCTCTTATACTCGGTTTGATCGCATCAATTACAAAATATGATAGTCCTTGTGCACGTTTACAATGGTGTTGCTCAAAATGTCGCGCCACCGGATAGGTTCTATCCCCATTTTTATAGCTCGGAGGTGCTGAAGCACTCGCTTATGTACCGGCAAAAAGAAGCTGGAAAGTGATAGTAAAAATCAATGTCGGATGGTCACCACATATAACAAACAACATAAAAATATGAGAGATATTCTGTTCAAGCATTGGCACTTGATACGCAACGATCCTATTTTAGGAAAATTAGTGCAGAGAAGACCGCAAATAACTTTCAGACGCGCCAAATCCTTTAAACAAATGTTAGTGAGTAACATGGCACCAGTATCTAAACCTAAGACGCCAGCCTCCATGTGGTTGGGCAGAAGAGAAGGGTTTATAAAATGCATGAAATGCAAAGCTTGTGTCCATGACAAAAACACCACAACCTACAAATTAGGACTCTCCCAAAGAGAAAAGAAAATTAAGGGGCAATATACATGGAAGACGGATTTTGCCGTCTACGTACTTCAGTGCCCGTGTGGCCTGAAGTACCTGGGCAGCACAATTTTGCCGGTACATACATACTGATTCTTAGTTAGCTGAACTGGTTTTGTACGAGTGAAATGTCCAACTAACTATAACGTCCCTGAAACCTGTGGTTTTTTCAGTGAATTTCTAAGGTTTTTTAAATGCTAATTTCTAACTATAACGTGCCTGAAACCTATGGTTTTTTCAGTGAATATATATATATATAAATTGTGGTATAAAGGTAGTGATTAGACATATTTATTCTATTGATTTTATGTATTGAGTTCTATTTTCTTGGGTTTATTTATATTTATTTGGTAATATAATGTGAATATTCTATTGTTAAACTATGTGTATATGTTTGTTTGTTTTAATGTTTTCTTTGATGTATATATTCATTATTTTTATGAGTAATTAAAAATATACTTAGTTTAGCGATGTTACTGTTGTCATTGTGTGATGTGCTATTTTTGACAATTTATATGTTTGTTTATAGGGAACGATATTTTTGTAACTGATATTTTTGTATTCAATATTATTAAAAACAATATTGTTAACAGCAATATTTTTGTTCTTCATAATTGTTGTTTTGTTAGATAAGTATAGAAAGGCTATATTTTTCTTCACAATATTTATTTTCCAATATTTTTGTGTATTGATATTCTGTGCATCGATATTCTGTCATTGAACCCTCTAACCCTGTAGCAGTCTGTGTATTATTAATTATAAATTTCTTCATTGAAATTAGCACACACCTTACAGCTTAACGCAAAAAGGCCTCCGGACTGACTTGTGCTGCGCCCATAATGCTGCAGAGGAAAAGGACTTCCTGCATCTTACTTGATCTTGCCCTCCCATTAATGAATATTGGGAAGTGGTTACCACTGCTATTGTTAATATGACTGAAAGTAGCACCTGGGCCCAAAACAGTGCTTAATTTGTGTCAGTGATTTCCGGTGCTCAGCATCGGCACTAATTTCAAAGGGCCATGTCTACTGAATTTTCTGTCCTTGGGCAGTGGGCCCAGTAATTATTAAAAATTAATGTATCTGTTCTCCTTTGGATGTCTGCCTGGTATGGCTGGCACACCCAGATCCAGAAATGAAGACTGCTTCACAATATTGATGTCAGCAGTAAATTACTGCCTTTCACCAAGGAACATCATAATTTTCCATGGTAACTTGTGATTGAGGGTGGGCTCATGGCTGTGCTGGGTGTGGGGGCTGGCTGGCACAGTTCAGGACAAACTTTAGAATGTTGTGGAGCAAATTAAAAGTGCATGACATACTGTTTTTATCAGTTTGCACTGAACTAAAACCAGCTGAAGTTGTATATAATCATGCCTTTACGTGCTCGTGGCCTGGACCCACCAAAAACTGCAGTCACTGTCAGAACTTGGTGCGTACGTGCTGCTCTGCACCGCCACTCTATAAAAACTGCTAGCACTCTAATTGCTGTGCTGTATGAGCCTGGCAGTGGCAGCATTATGGAGAGCAAGCACGGCAGGCCAAGCAGAACTGTAGACACTGGCACCCGCCTGCCTGGTCTCCACTGATTAGAGCATGACGGTGACCTGCTCTGACCAGCCATCACCACATCATCTCTCCTCACTGAGCAGGTAAGTGGAGGTGGATAGGTCGTTGGGGGGATGGTGTGTGTGTGTGTATGTGTAACTTGCCGATTCTGTGGGGCAGGGCATGTATGTGTGTATCCTCATTAGCAAAGTGCATTTCCCCTTGGTAGTGTCTGCCAGCTACTTTTTTACATTATGTTTGTATTTCTTATCTTTAAAACACGTTTTAATATGCATTTTTGCAATGTTACTATCCATTTATAACTTTATATTAAAGTTGGCCCATTTTTGTAGCTTATAGAGCCACAAAAAATAAAAAGAATAAGGGGCATATTATCAAGGGCTGGCGATATAATTATCGCCGCTTTAGCGTCCGTTTTTGGGCGAAAAGCGGCGATAATTATATCGCAATATCATCAAGAACACGCTACCGCGTGTTTCCTTGATGTAGAGCCCGTTTTTTCACAGCCTCGCCTTGCATCGCTAATGAGATGCAAAGAAGGCGTGGCTGTGAAAACAACACATGTTAATATCGCGAAGGCAGCTTCGCGATATTAACAAGGAGGTGCAGCGATAAAAAAATCGCGCTACCTCAGCTTTAACTCAGGAATTTAACGTCTGTTAAATTCCTGACTTAAGCATACTTTTCATGGGAGATGGATTCTGCTGATACGACCACAGGGTCGTATCAGCAGAGGTTATCGCCGTTTAGCAGGGAACATCGCTGGAAAACCAGCGATGTTCCCTGCAAAACGGCGATTTCACCGCTATCGCTGGAATTCTTATCGCCCTGGAGTAACGCGTTGTTAATAACACGCTACCAGGGCGATAAATTCCAGAGATAGACGGCGATAATTATCCTAGCGCTAAGCGCGCTTTGCGATAATTATCGCCGTCCCTTGCTGATATGCCCCTAAGTGAGTGCTTCGAAGCCTGCCAGGCACGTGCTAGAGTACGTACTAGAGCAACTCGCTCTAGTCCAGCACGAGCACCGAAAAGAGCCTTTACAGCATGTCCATTAAAGCAATATTTTGTAATGCAACTGGCGAGCTCAAGGTGCTGCCAACCGTCTCAGTAGATCACGCCTGCATGGGATGTGTCTTCAAGTCATGAGGAACTGTAACAAGGTCATCCAGGTGTCCATTTTCATGTAGCACTGTAATTCTTCCAACCAAATTCCCCCTCCTGGCCCAATCATCGAAAAATGTATGCTGGCATAACTCAAAAACCACATTGAAAAATACAACCTGCACAACACCTACCAATCAGGGTTAAGAAAAGGCTGCAGCACAGAGACTCCAATACTAAACATTGTAGATGACCTACACAGATCTCTGGATGAAGGCCAGGCCTGCCTCCAAGTCCTAGTCCTCCTGGTCCTCTCAGTGGCCTTTGACACTGTCAACCATGACATCCTCCTTAACATTCTCTCACAACGTGCAGGTATCAATGACACTGTCCTTCAGTGGTTTGCTTCCTTCCTGAATGAATGCTCACAGTTATTCAAATTAAACAACTCCATCTAAAAAGTAACACCAGTCTCACAAAAAGGTCTGCAAGGGTCAATCCTGTCTCCTGTTCTATTCAATCTCTATATGGAACCACTTGCAATGATCCTGAAACAAGGCAGAATTGCCTATCATCTCTATGCAGATGACACTCAAATCTACATTAAAATCTCATCAGTTAAAGACATCCAGCATTTAAACAGCACTCTCTCCACGGTTCAATCCTGGCTGTCCAACAACCATTGTAAGTTTAATCCCAGCAAAGCCGAACTCCTGTTCATCCAACCAAAAGAAAAGTCCTTCCCTGTTGATATCTGGCTCGACAGCCACACTGCATTAAACTGCAAATTATTCATCTCCAACTCTGTAAAATCTCTGGGGATTACACTTGAAAAAAACCTGACCATGAAAGAGCATAATAATGCCTCAGCTAAAAGTGCCTTCTACACATTGAAACACCTTAAAATAAATAAAAACTTTTCATCCCCATCGAAGACCTAAAGACTGTGGTACAATTCTTAGTCCTCTCCAAACCGGACTTTGGTAACACAACGATCACAGGCACCTCAAATACACACTTAGCCCCTTTGAAAGCTACACTACTGTTGGGGAGAGCCGCTTCAACCACATCACTCCCTCTCTCAAGAACCTCAACTGGCTACCAATCGAGCCAAGATGTATATTCAAAATTGCTTGAATAACGCTCAAAGCCCTCTACATGGAAAAAACAGTTTACCTTGCAAACAAGCTATCAAAAGCCGGCCAAAAGAGACCTCTTTGAAGCTCGAACAGTCTACTCCGGATTCCGCCCAAATTCAAGATCGAAAACTCGTGCACTTGCTCCTTCTCTGGGAACGCTCCCAGAATCTAGAACTCATTGCCTCAGGATTTACGTGACAATCACTCATTCCCTCACTTCAAGAAGAAACTTAAACTTCTTATTAATTAATACCTAAACCCTCCCCACTTAAATGATCTGATTGGCCTAATGCTCCTACCCCACAACCTTCACTGAAATGTCAGTACCACTGCCTTGGGCAAAAACTGTGTCTCTATTCTCCCCAGCCATGCAACACCCTACAGTAACAACCTTAGAACTATATAATTTGCATATCCTATTGTCTAGTATATACTTCTTTTTTATACGGTTACTATGCACTTTTTATGTAACTTGTGTAATTGCTGCTATATCATTCACATATCCTACTGTCTATCGTATACCTCTTTTTATACTGTTATTATGCTATTATATACTGTTATTTACTTTTTATGTAACTCGTGTAATTGCTGTTATATCATTTACATACCCTGCTGTCTATAGTACGCTACTTTTTATGCGGTTACTATGTACTTTCATTTGCCTTTTATGTAACTCGTGTAATTGCTGCTGTGCTAATTCTGTAAATTGTTCTGATGCCTTTGGGTCAAGTTTGTACTATACAAAACTTGATAAATACATAAATTCTAAAGTTGGACTGGGAGTATTTAGCATCTATTTTTAGCGCTATACCATCAAAGTCCCTGCTGTGAATGAAACACCACAAAGCTGCCTGAGCAAGAATTGTTGAGGGAGGCTGTGCTGTGTGTTCAACAATAAATGAGTGTGTGTACAGGATCAAACTGTTTAGTAAAGGGAAAAGTCAAACACAGATCTAGCTCAGCCAGGGCATATAAACGTTGTTCCGTTGGGTTATTTTTTACAAACATTTAGCCCCAAAACCCAGGAGAGTCAATCAAATACAACCACACAGCCGCTACCAACACACGGCTCAGCTGCCACATGGGAATAGGTTTCAGGTTCTACCTGGCTTGGAAGATAACGATTGACAGCTGATGGGGAAGTGTGACCTGGCTACAGTTCAGATTAGCGGGGGCTTTGTACGATAATCTTGGACTCCCGCTAGAGTCCCCCCTGTTCCAAGGACCTCAGCGAGTATTAATAATATAGGGCTACCCCAAGAAGTGCTGAATCTTTCACCTATGGGTGACCTGTTCAGAGGCTCTCAAGCCTCTGGATCTAAGAGCAGTTATGATATAGATTTGGACCCCTGCTCATCCATGTTTAGTTTGGTTACTCAGTTTGATGATTTTTCACGCCCTGATGCCATCCATACTGGGTCAGCTTGAATACTCATGACTTATCTACCCACTCCCAAATTGACAATGTTGGCATACCTGGGTTATTGTGTACTGGTAATGATTCTCCAGTTCTTGAAATCTCAAATAGCACACTCACTGATTCCGAAGGCACTTTGTCCCTGCCCAAGTGCTCCATTAAAAAGCATGATTTACCTTTGATCTCGGTGGTTTCTTGGAATGTGGCTGGCCTCAAAGACAAGATGATGCAGCCACCATGGGGTGAATTCATCGACAAGCATGACATATGCCACTTCCAAGAAACTTGGTCAATAGAATCTCTACATAAAGTGGGAAAGTGGGGTACTTGTCTTTTCAATTTCCAGCTAGGCCTAATAAGTTTGGAAGACCTATGGGTGGTCTAACAATATGGGTGAAGTCCTTTCTAAATTATAAGATTTGCCAATTAACAACTGATTGTACTGGCATACTAGGCATTGAAGTAAGTAGGGCGAGGGACCATAGTGTGATGATCTTCAACATATATGCACATGGGGTTAAGGGTGACAATTCAAGCCCTAGAGGCTCATCTGGCTAAGTCTTGTTCAAGTTCATATATAATCATTACAAGGGACTTTAATTCTACATTTGAGCCCTTCGACATGGATGATATTGAAATCACTGCTGAGGAGGAAGAATCATGGGCTATCCCCCAGCTGGAGCCTCGCTCAATCAAAAGAGGGACCTAAGCCACCCTTCAGTTTTAAGCTCTCTCCATTGAATTGGGGGTCGAGGCTACTAATGGTCGAACTAAATCCGATACCAAGGGGGCATACACTTTTTACAGCCATTTGTCCAAAATCCGAATTGATTACATCCTCATTGACATAAGATTGTGGTCCAGAGTGGGTGACATGGTAGTACAGGAAAGAGCGGAGAGCGACCATAACCCTCTATGTCTTACGCTGCTCGCTTTGTTTGATAAGTATACAATTGACCCGGCAAGGCCATCTAGTACTCACAATATTGTACATATATCTGGTAGATGTCGCCTCAAATGGCATCAGGTTATTGTAAAGCCAGACATCTTGTCAAACATCAACAAAGATGTTCAGGCAACTCTGAGTACCATTGCAAAAAGTATGGAAAAGAAGGGAGACCACCTAGACTTTATTGTGTTGCATAAAGGATTGCAACTTATTTTATAATTTAAAAAGAAGCCCCCAAACAAAAGACAATGGATGCTTTAACAGGGAGTGTAGGCACCTGAGGCGCACTCTAGCTAGGGCGATCAAGTTGAAAAAGCTGTTTATGATTGCAGCCATCAGAAAGTAATACAAACTTAGCATATTGAATGCAAAGAAGGAGTGGGACAATAATAGATAGCAGGAGTTAGCGGAAGCATGTTCATCCAGAGGCTATTCGCACTTCAGAAAATTGGTTGCTAGTGGTACAAATCCCTTGGGGGAAGAACCGCAAAACCACGTTCCACCCTCAGAATGGGTTACTCATTTTGCTGCCCTGTACTATGAGGAGGTAGTCCCTGTCACCAAAGTTACTCTGTTGTATAGAAACCTCCAGAATTTTACCTCTCCCCATTCACTAAAGAGTAGGTTTTAGACTCACTGTCTACATTTGCATGGGGAAGGGCTCCAGGCCCAGATGGTATTCCTCTTTATTTGTTTGCTTGCAATGCTGATGCCTGGGTTGACTATATAGTAGCTCTATCAAATGCGATTGGTCTGGGAACATCTATTCCAGAATTTTGGCAGGGCGCCAAAATATACCAGTATAAAAGAAGGGCAAGACGTTTTTACCGGTCAATTATAGATTCATTAGCCTTATTGATTGTGTCCAAAAAGTCGATTCTCGTTTGGTTCTGGTAAAAAATCAAACGTGGATATCAGATTGGGATATTACAAGCCCACTTCAAGCAGGATTCAGAGCCAAAACCTCTACGATAGACCAGGTATTTAGGTTTATCCAAATTTTTTTGGAAGATTGATCTGATCGGAAGGGGCAACATATTTGTTGCTTTTGTCAATCTAAAATATGCCTTTGACCTGGTTCCATGCTTGAGGCTGTGGCAGGTTTTGAAGGCGATGGGTATGCCTCACAATATTCCGTCACTACTGATTAAGCTGTATGAAAATAACTTCGCCTGCCACAAATGGGGGTAACAGTGCCAACTGATCACAAGTAACCCTGGGCGGGTAACTCCGCTCCGCCAGTGGAGTTTGCGGAGATTTGCCTACTCCGTGCTCTGTTGCGAACGTGGAGGTAGGCAAAACTCCGCCTCTGTGGCGGAGCGGAGTTAGCCGCTCCTCCTCCCTCCCAAATTCTTTAAAAATGATAAAAGAAGGCACTTACCTGTGTGTCTGCGCTCTCTGCCTGGCCGCACTCCTTCATGCTCCTCTCACGTCCTTCTTCATTGAAAAAACCACTACATTGTACGTCTTCGAGTGAGCATGCGCAGGCGCAAGACGTAAAACGTAGTGTTTTTTTCAATGAAGGACGCGAGGAGCAGGAAGGAGAGCGGCCAGGCAGGGGAGGCGGCAGACACGCAGGTAAGTGCCTTCATTTATAATTTTTATAGAATTTGGGAGGGGGAGGGGGCGGCGCGGAGCGAAGCGTAGCTCCACTGAGTTTTTTTCAAACTCCGTGGAGCTACGCGTAGAGGCACTACACCAGCTCCGCCCACCCTTAATCACAAGATCCCAGTGCTGAAAGGTGTTCGGCAAGGGTGTGTACTAGTCCCCATTCCCTTCACTTTGTATCTAAATGAATTGGGTGACTATCTTTCTGACTGCCGGGTGGATGTCCCTGTTGTAGCTAACACCAAGATTCCTTTTTTGTTATTTGCAGATGACACTCTTTTAATATCGAAAACTCCGAGTGGCCTGAAAATTCTTCTTAACAAATTTGCTGCCTTTTGTCATGTTCATGGCTTAGAAATCAACGCATCCAGAACAAAATGTATGCTGTTTAGCAACCATAAAAACGTTAAGGGAAAGCTGATACTAGGGGATAAGGCCCTAGAGAGAGTTGATTTGTTTGATTACCTAGGGATCAAATTGTCAGCCAATATGTCATGGTGTCCACATATCAATAGTGCTTGCTTGAAGCACAGACATACTATTGGTGCCATTCTGAAAGAACATCGAGCTTCTTTCACTAAGCGAATAGCGCCAGCTCTACAGGTGTATGAGCCCAAGGCCTTGGCGCAGCACTATATGGTGCTGAGCTGTGGGGCTTTGGTGACGTCTCTGTGTTGGAGCGATCGGTGAACAGTTTTTTTAAGATCACTGACCTCCCTTCCATCAAGTACACCATTGCACCTTCTATTTTTGGACTTGGGAGTTTAAAAAGTAGCCCTTAATGTCCCCCTATGGTCCATGCTTTTCTGACAAAGATTATGGGCTACCCCAGAGCTAGCCCAATATGCTGCTGCCTTACAAGACATCATTAAGTTAGATAGATGTCAAAAAATTCTCTGGTTGACCTCAACCAAAACATTGTCAGTTTCGTTAGGCTATGGGGATATTTGCCACCACCCTACTGAACCCCAAATACCCTCCAAGGAGACACTAAAAAAATAGTATTGGGCATTTATGCTGCAGAGGGTGGAGCAAAATGTTGCAGGCACTTCACTGAATGGGGAATTTGTAATGTTTAAACCGGTGTATGGCCTAGAAAAGTATTAGGACTTAATTATGGGGCCTTCAGACACAATCAATTTAAAGTAGGGACGCTCCATCTGAAATCATTCACTGCAAATGGTTGGAATCTGTCTCTGTTAATTGCCCTTTCTGTCTTGATCAAAACGAGTCTTTACCACATGTGCTGTTTGCATGCCCGGCTTATGTCCAATCACACTCTGCATGGCTGTCACCCATTTGCAGACAACTGGGCACATCTAGCCACTGTACTGCTTTGAGGCTATTGAGATCGGACCCTTCCATAATGTATACCTGTGCAGTAGCAACATTTTTGGGGCTGATGTGGGCGAAGAGAAGAACTGGTACTGGCCTTATCAATTTTCGAATGTTATGTTGTTTTTAACAGTTTGTGTGTTTTGCTGTTGATTTTAACTTGGCATTGTAACACTTCCTCATTAACAATGTAATAATGTGTTGCACTTTTCTTTAACCTATATATTTATTGTATTTTTATCAAACTTTTATGGCTTTGCCGAAATATAGTTATATTTGACTTGAAAAGTCAGGATTACAACTGAGGTGATCTCTCACAAAGAAGTGACTGTTAACCTTATTACTGACAGAAATTATGTCATACAATGGCTTATTTGAAATTTGGTTGTGAGTGTTGATCACTTCGTATTTCCTTTTTGATGAAAAAATAGAGCAAAGGGGGAGGATCTGGCATTACATCATAGCGCCATATTTGCAATTGGGAACGAGCTGTGAGTCTCAGCGTCGGGGCTTACCATCCTGTGATTCTAGGCAAATCTCTTAATCTCCCTGTTCAAAAATAAACAAAAAATGTCATTGCGTAATAGAGCTAGTGCTCCTATGAAGGACTCCTATGCCTTCGGGTGGAGTTTACGCTACATAAAACTGCCAGAATAAAATAAAAAAATACGATGTTGGAAGCTGTTTACAATTGTGCAATATCAGTAATTGATGACTAGCTGTAACTTAAGCGTCAATAAAATACATTGAAATACCCTCAGGTACCAGATGTTTTTAATGTCTGAGCATCATCTCAAGTCTCTTGTTTCATGCGTTTTGTCTTTGGCATTCTGATATAAGTTTTTAGGATAATGATTTGCATAGAAACCTACATATTTTTTTTTACGGAGGTAGGTTTGTTTTTGCTCGAATATTAAGGTTCTAAACTACAATATGGGCAGTTTAACCAACAGCACTTCATGGTTGATGGGAGATGGGCCATGCAGCTCCTGGATATCTTTAGTGAGTTTCCTGCTCACAGAAGGTGACTTGTTATAATACTAAGGAAAGAACTACTCGAGGATTTGGTAAATCTATTTTCTCAAATGGCTGGTGAGCACAAATGAAAGTTGCGATAATGTATATTGTAGGTGGTACCAACTGCACATTGCAACGCAGAAAAGACAATTAAACAAAGTGAAAGCTGTTTTATATTAAACAGTTTGAGGACTCTCTCTTTTGATATCCCAGGATGAGAAAACGGAGGGCAGGGAAAGCGCAGTGCATGCCCCAGTGTGAGAGTCAGGCCCTGACTGAGTTCCCAATCTATCCCCAGCAATGCCTGCTTTCTCAGCCTTCCACTCTCGACCATAGAAGAGTATGAAAACTGCTGAATCATGGTGTGAGCAAGGGAATACATTTTCAGCAGATCAGAATACAGACTTTACAAACATTGTACAGCCTTACTACCTAAGCACTAACCTACTACATAAATAATGAATAACCCGCTGACCTAATGTCACCGGGTGGTGTCAAAACAAACTAGTTACATAACAACAGTAAACCATTGTGAATAAATGCAATACCATATACAAGAGCCTTGGAAAAATGTTACATTCTAAGTCCATGCCAAAGAGTATTCTTCAAGAAAAATGTCAATCTGGAATAAACAAACATGACTTGCTTGACTATGTTCAGCAGACAAAAACAGTGAATGTGACATACATTTTGGCAAGATGATGTTGAAACCTACTTGAGCCCTAGTTAGCATAAGCCAGGATAACACACTTTATATCAAAATCGTTTCAAATGCAATAGCATCAGGTGAATATGCACATGTGAATTTGAGTGTAGATTCTTCAGCTTGTTATTAATGCACAACTTTTTATTAACACACAATTCCTTAGCTTGCTTTCCTAGGAATCTTCTTTACTGCTCTGCAATCTCCCTGTGCCTTCTTAATGGTTCGTTCATTCAGGAAAGGGTGGCATAATTTTGATACAGTGTATAATCTTTTCCAGCTACCTAAGAGAAATTTCAAGTCATGTTAATCATTCTCACAGCAATTTCAATGTCGCTGCCTCCTTTGCTCTTACCCACAACATACACTTGCCAAACCGTAGTCATCCGCAGCACAGAGATCAGGTTGAGGTTCGAATATTCTGTGATTGCTTTACGCAGCTTATTCCTGAAAGAGGCATCTAATTAGGCTTCTGGTTTAGATCTCTATGTTCCAGTGTGTCAGGTACCTTGCTTACAGTTCTGTACCAGAACTATTAGGGAGTGCTCTGATAAGAATCTGCTTAGAATGGCAGTGTGTCCAATCAATGATGTCAGGCCCATAGACACCAGCCAATAGACTATTCTTGAGCTTGTATCATGCACAGTAGATTGATAATTGTATTATACTGTGGTTGGATGCTGTGCTCACCAAACATCCAAAAAGTCACAGGCATTCATAATTTATGCTATCATTGCAGACTGCGTAGGAGGTCTAGTCGTACAAGTTAACCTATCTAAATTCAAATTCAGCATTTGGTTTAACTCTTCTTGCCAAATTCCATTGCCTATACGTATATTTAGGAAAGCATCAAAGTTAAGGCAGTATTCATTCACCAGTGTTACTTTAATATTATATAAATATTATTTATGCCACTTGCCATGATACGTTATGACTCATCCTGTTCTGGGATGTTTGTCAATAGATGAAAGTTAAGGTATTGAAAGATGAAGGTAACAACTCCCCTGGAACTAGAGTGTTGGACTCATAATATTTGTGTTTTACCCACTTCAAGGGAAAAGCAGATTGTGAACCAGGGCTCAGGTGTGTTTCTTGTAACATGTTTCTTGTATCATAGGGCCAGATGTACGACCATTGGATTTAGCGCCTCTCAATTTGTGACAAATTGCGAGTCGCAAATTGCAAGGCGCTAAATCCAATGTACAACAGTGTCAGAGACACTGTTAGTGATTCCCAATGGGGTCGCCAAATGCGAGGCTCATCAATATTCATGAGCCACTCGCAATTTGTGACCCCATTGGGAATGGCCATTGGGAATGACCAGCCTCACAGGTATGGTGGCCTGCTGGGGTCAGCAGACCACCATGTCTGTGACTGCTTTTCAATAAAGCAGTTTTTTTTTTTTAAATGCAGCCCGTTTTCCTTAAAGGAAAACGGGATGCATTTAAAAAAGAAAAAATGAAACGTTTTCGTTTCATTTTTTAAGGGCAGGTAGTGGTCCCTGGGACCACTGCCTGCCCTTAAAAAATATTTTCCCCTGCATTCCCAAAGGGGAAGGGGTCCCCTGGGGACCCCTTCCCGTTTGCGAGTGCTTTACCACCCTTCTGAGAAGGGTGGTAAACTGCGACTGTTTTGCAACCGCAATTGCGGTCGCAAAAGAGTCATACATACCTGGAGGACTCGCTATTAGGAAGGGACGCCCTCGGAACGCCCCTTCCTAATAGCGACTCGCTATTCCTATTTTGCGAGTTGCAATTAATTTGCGACTCGCAAAATGGGAATAGTACATGGCCAACTAGTTTTTTGTGGTCGCAAAGGGGTCTGAAACCCCCTGCGACCGCAAAAACGGTCGTACATCTGGCCCATAGTTGTTTCCACTTTATAATGATCCTATGAACGTTCAGCCCTCTAACATTCCAATTTATCATTTTTAACAATTCTTTCATAATGCATTGCATTACCTTCACATATACCAATTGCATAGGTGTTGTACCTGGTGTACCACAGCATGTAACATTATTATTCACATTTTATGCTCTTAGGCGATTTTAATTTTCACCTGGACAAATTGAGTGACATTGAAGCCTCACTCAGAGTTCAAAGAAACTATGGACTCTTTAGGACTAATCGATTTGTTGTAATGCCAACCCACAAGGGTGGTCATATACTGGATCAAGTCTGCTCCAACATTGCTATACGAATGAAGGATCCGCAACCCCCTGATTTGGTCAGACCACTATTTAATTAGATTCACCTGGCAACACCCAATAAAATTACATTCAGCCCCAGAAGGGTTGTCCCATAAAGGGAAAGCCTTTAATAAATTAAAAACTGTGGAGTTTATGAGGGCTCTTGAACAGTGTATAACGGCCTTATTAGGCACGGTGGAGGAAGATGTTAGAAGGTATAATGATTGGATTAGAAATGCAATAGAGAAGTTGGCACCGAATCGTCCGTGCAGAGCAAATAGAAGGAAGCCTTCTAGTCCGTGGTTCTCTGACACTCTTAAAGCAGGCTAAAAATGCTGCAAGGTGTTGGAATGGAAATGGAGGAAAGGACATAACTCCCTGGATATAGAGGCTTATAAGCTAGCATTAAAGGGATATCATGCCTCAATAATTAAAGCTAAACAAGCTTATAATGAGGAGAGGATTACAAAGGCAGGGAACAGTTCGAAAGAGATCTTCTCGATTGTGAAGAGTTTTATGACTCCATCTGCATGTGTTAGATCCCACTCAGTCTCAGTAGAATGGTGTGAATAGCTTGCACATTTTTTTAATACAAAGATTTTAAGTATTCAAGGCAGTTTGTCGCTGGGCTTAAGACAAGCTGAAGACCCTTGGATAAATCTGCAAGCCAGGATGTTTCAGCCCTCTAAAGCAAAGTTAAGTACCTTTAAGCCCATGTCTATGGATGCTCTCTGCGGGCATCGAAGGCCGTTAAATCTGGGTCTACTGCAGAAATGTGTCCCCCTAAATTATTGGCATCAGGGGCTGACATTATTAATCTGGTGGCCAATATGATTGTTAATACATCAATAAGGTCTGCCACAGTTCCCAGGGTGTGAAAAGAGGCTAATATTCTGCTGCTGATAAAAAAGCCTGCCGCAGACCCAGCTATACCCGCCAACTATAGGCCGATCTCCCTATTGCCTGCCCTATCTAAAATTCTAGAGAGACATGTAAATAAACAACTATCTAGCTTACAGGAAGCAAATAAACTACTTCATTCTAGCCAGTCAGGCTTCAGAGCCATATATAGTACGGAGACAGCTTTGCTGGAAGTATCCGATTATATTAAAGGTACTTTGGATGCTGGGGCAGTGGCAGTATTAATCATGCTTGACTTATCAGCCTCATTCATTCTACACAGTCCCCCACTCCATGCTGTTGGACCGTCTTGAGGCTATTGGATTAACAGGGCAAACATTTGGTTGGATAATGTCATTTCTGGCTAAGAGGGGTAAACAAGTCTTGATTCCTCTATGAGCTGGCAATCTTTGTGATATTCAAGTGGGAGTTCAGCAGGGCTGTGCCCTGAGCCCAATTCTCCTCAATGTATATCTTACCCCTCTGCTGTATCTGGCAGAAGATCTGGGAGCTAAAGTGATATCCTATGCAAATGATACACAACTGCTTTTCTCCTGAGAGAAGGGAGCTGAGTTCAAAACCAATCAGATGAAAGCCTGCCTGACTTCTGTTTTTCATTGGTTAGCTATGGCCCAACCTAAATGCAACAAAGAGAAAATGGAAATCCTCTTCTTTGGGAAGATTTCACCAGATTTTTGGCATACCCTTTGGCCTGATGATGCTTCTCCCTCACCCCCCCCCCCAACCCGGGGACCCAGAACAACTCTGGAAAAAAATCTGGGTCTCAAATTTGATAACCGTCTGTCTTTTTTTTAAGCCTCAAGTAATTCTGCTGATAGGCATGCGCGTCCGGCACAGGTAAGAGTGATGGGGCGGTGGGGCGGGGTGGTGTGGGGGAGTTGACTGACAACGGGATAGGGAAAATTAAATAAATAAATAAAACCACTTACCTTACTCTTGCAGTATCGCTGACTCGGTGATGCCGCGTGAGCAAGGTAAGTGGTTTTATTTAATTTTACCTACCCGTCGTCTGTCGACTGCCCCCCACCGCCTCGCCCCACCGTTCTTACCTGCGCTGGCCGCACCTGCTGATAGGCACTATGAGGTCATTACAGAAATGTTTGCCTCTTTTATCCTTGCGCTATATTTGGAGTTACCAGAGTACATAATGGACAAACTCCAAATGATCCAGAATGCTGTGGCATATCTCCTGCTAAATGTTCCTAAGAGATCACGGATATCTCCACATTTGCGTGCACTCCACTGGCTGCCCATCAGGGATAGAGTTAAATTTAAGGCTATGGTGATAGTACATGATGTGCTATATCAATCGTGCCCCTCCTATCTCAGAGCCAGATTTGGCTTTCATAAACCCGCAAAACACC
The DNA here is from genome assembly GCA_963921515.1 of Calotriton arnoldi. Classification (NCBI taxonomy): domain Eukaryota; kingdom Metazoa; phylum Chordata; class Amphibia; order Caudata; family Salamandridae; genus Calotriton; species Calotriton arnoldi. The sequence goes on along the minus strand of CAWUFW010002490.1, from coordinate 563,996 downwards.
TGAGATCCACATACAAATGGTTGACAGAGATTCCTAGGATTCAGCGTGTAAGACCAGGACGAAGGTCCCTAGCTTATCTGGGTGCGACAGCCTGGAATCAGCTCCCTCTGGAGCTGTGGATGATAAGTGAGACGGCACTGTTCAAGAAGAAACTTAAATCCCCTGGCTCTTTGTGCAAATCTAAGACTTCTTTTTCATATTCCGACCTCATTGCTCTTGCCGGGACACTCCTTGGAGTAGCTGTTGCACGTTATAAATTGCTATCATATTACATTACATCACATCGCATTCCTGGTGCCAACTGGAGATTTACTCTGCTGTGCACTGGTAGTGATTAAACTGTCTCCAACCTGCCTAGTATCCCTCCTCCCACAATGACCCCAATCATCAACAAGTGTCCAAACCCCATAAACATATTGTTAGAAATTGTGTTTCGGGCTGGCAAAGGTATGCACCCTGTCCAAACGGACACCACAATCCTAGTCAGGTTAAGTCAGATACACACCCTATATTAACCTGTGCTCACCCTCTGGTAGCTTGGTACAGAGCAGTCAGGCTTACCTTAAGAGGCAATGTGTAAAGCATTTGTTATTTGTGTAACACTTCAAACAGTAAAGCAGTGCAAATACCACACAAAATGATACCACACTTGGTTAGTAAAATAGAGCTTCGTTTAATGAACAAAACAAGACCACAACCACAAACATCCAATGAGTAGATCCTGAGATATGACATTTTAAACGTTTAGGTGAAAATAACACATTAAAAGCGCAAAGCACCAACTGTGGGTCACCCAGTCGTACCAGATTTGGACAAAGCCACAAGTTTAGTCCGACCAGGAGTCAGCGTGGGCCGGCTACGGGGACCCACATGCACCTACAGAACACAGTACCTTAAATTCTGGTGCATTGCTTTGCAAGGCTTACCGTCGTTGGTTCCAAGAAGGACCACAGAAGGCAGAGCACCTTAGGCCAAGTCGCAAGCATCCAGGACTGGGGTGACAACCTTGGCAGGGTAGACTCACAGATGGCAGAGTCCAGGTGCTGTAGCAGGTGAGTTCGAAGTCTTTTGTGTCCCTGAGACTTCAGAAAACAGAAGGCAAGCCAGCAAACCCATAGAGTCACTTAAGTTCTTGAGATGCAGGTCCAGTACTTCTCACTCCCAGGCAATGAGGGCAGCAGCCAGCAGGGCAGGCACAGAAGAACAGGAGCCCAACAAAGTGACAGGCCTCTCAGCAGCACAGCAGTCCTTCCTGGCAGAATGTCCTCAGTGTAGAAGTCCAGAAATGTAGACGTTCAGAAGTGTACTGAAGTGGTGGTGTCTGAGGTCCAGTATTTATAAGTTGGTGCCCTGGTTCTGGAAGGTGGGAGAAGCTTCTAGACAGTAGCTTTGAAGTGCGGGGAGTCCTGTTCCTCCCCTTCCCTGGCTCCAAGCTGGCTGGAATGACAATACAGGGTTGTTAGGCCTATTAAGTGGAGACAAGCACAGCCCATTTGAGTGGATGTGGGTCTGTGCTTAGCTCCGCCCCATCAAGCCAGTTAATGGCCCATTAATGCCCATCAAGTCACACCTAAGATCCCATTGTGTGTGGCTGTCTAGAGGGAGTGCACAAGACCCAGCTGTCACCCACCCCAGACGTATATTCAGAGGCAGCCAGAAGACACTGAATGATTAAAGTAGGAAAACGCCAACTTTCTAAAAGTGGCATTTTCAGACTTGCAACTTAAAATCAAACTTTACCATAAGTTGTGATCTTATAATGTGAGTCCAGAGACACCAAACTCGAAAAGTCTATCTTTTCCCAATTGGGAATTACACTTTTATAGTGCAGCAAGGTAATCCCAATGTTAACCTATAGGAAAGATAGGCCTTGCGTTAGTGAAAAACACATTTAAGAGTTTTTCACTACCAGGACATGTCCTACTTTTTAAATAAAGTGCACCCTGCCCTTTGGGCTGTCCTGGGCCTACCTTAGTGGTGTCTCATATGTATTAAAAAGGAAGGTTTGGGCCTGGCAAGAGGGTTAACTTTAACTTCAGAAAGGATTACTGCTATGAATTTACTTAAAAGGGAAAAGAATTTCCTTTTCAAGAAGAACCCTCACTCACCAACCTAGTTGGTGACATGCTTCATCATAGGGTTCCCACCCGAGGGGCCGAGTGCCTCTCGGGTGTGCTACAATGCCTGATTACAGCGGAGCAGGTTGTTTGTGCAACGTGAATAGTGAGTGGTGAGTTTTAAAATTATCTCTATGCACCCAAGGAATTTAATGGTGGGGTCATAGGACAAGAGTAAAAACAGAGGTGGATGTTCTTTATGGTTGAATTGACCATTGACATCCGTGATAATTAAGTGACAGGGTCTACATGTTTCAGCCTTCCTGTGCAAGATCTCAAGGCTTTCTTCAGGACCAGTGTAGGTGATTCGGTGTGCACTCGCTAAGGTGCACCCACATTAATATGAGACTGACCGTCAACTTACGATTTTACTCGTACTCATTGAATTTCTGTAAAAAAAAACACTGCATGAGATTTAGTACATTCACGGGATTCTCACGCATATCATCACAGTAATCACACACATCAGCGTAAAAAGGTGAGTAATACCGATCCACATGCCTGGATCTCCACAGATTAACTCTCCTCACCCGTAACGCTCAATCCGTGTGTCGGGCATATGACATGCGCATGCTTGCACCCACACAAGTGAGATAATATTGTGTGGTGTGTGCTCTTGAGAGAATTCTCATGTATTCAGATTCAGAAACTACAGAGCAACCATGAGATTGTGATTAAACAAGCAGACAAGGGAGGGGGTGTGGTCCTGCAGAACAAACTAGACTACCAAAGAGAATGCCTTCGCCTGCTGGATGACAAGAAAAACTATGCACTTCTAAGAACTAACCCTACCCAGGCTCTGAAAAATAAGATAAAAGCCCTGGTTGATTTTGCAGAGACGAGGGGCCACATCTCCAAACATGAGGCCGATTTTTTGGTAACAGGAGAAGAAAGAATTCCTTATTTTTATATGTTACCAAAAATACACAAGAACAAAACCCCCCCTCCCAGACGCCCTATTGTCTCAGGGATAGGTTCCCTTCTGGAACCTTTATCCAGGTTCTGTGTCTTTTATTTGAAACACTAGTCCAGAACACTATGACTTACCTAAAAGACACCAAGAGTCTTTTGAATCTCTTAAAAGAGATCAACGTGGACAGCGATTCGACCCTCCTTGTGAGTCTTGACATCGAAAGTCTATATACCAGCTTGCCCCAGGATGATACCATTGAGGTCATCAATAGGGCCCTAGCAGAGGCCACCTGGGATTTTAGGACACCTAAAGCTTTCATTGTCGAATGTGTGAAACTAGCACTCAAAGATAATTTCTTTGAATTTGAAGGGGACCTGTTCCTCCAAATAAACGGGACCTCAATGGGCAGTACATTTGCCCCTAGTATAGCGGGATTGTATGTCTATGATTTTGAGAAGAAATTTATCTGCCACGACAACAACCCCTTCAGCAACCACATCACCTTCTGGAGAAGGTACATTGATGACGTCCTGCTTATCTGGCAAGGACCTGGCGAGGTCCTTCAGGAGTTTCTAGAATGGATGAACAGATGTGACAAGAACCTCAAATTTACCCACTGTGCAGACAAAAAAGAAATGGTTTTCGTAGACATAACCATCGCAAAAGAAAATGGCAGATTGGAGACAAAAACCTACCATAAACCCACTGCCAAAAACAACCTTCTAAAATTCGACAGCTTCCATCCCAGAGCACTAAGGGAAAACTTGCCCTATGGGCAATTTCTCCGTCTCAGGAGAAATTGTAGCAAACTAGGAGACTACCAAGAACAAGCAGTGGACCTGTCAAAAAAACTGAAGATCCGAGGGTACCCTGACAAATTTCTAAATAAATGCCAAAAACGGGCCAGGAATCAACCACGTGAAGCACTCCTAGAAGAAAATCAAAAAACAACAACAGACATCCTACTAACATGTGTGACAACTTTCAGCACCATGTCAAACTCAGTAACAAAATCCATAAACAAACATTGGAAAATTTTAGAAAAAGGCAACAGAAAATGGTAAAAACCTTTATTCTCATTTAAAAGAGCAAGAAGCCTAAGGGAATCCTTGGTTTCCACCCGTCAAAGAAAGGCGAACATGGAAAATACTTTGTCAGTGCTCAACACCTGGTGCCTCTCGAAAGTGACTGGACACTTCCCCTGTGGGAATTGTAGTGTCTGTCATCTCACGACAACCACGAAACAGCTGGAGTTAGAACCTAATAAGATCTGGACACTAAGAGCACACACTAATTGCAATTCTACAAATGTGGTATACCTCATAACTTGCCCCTGCGGACTCAGGTATATAGGGATGACATGCAGAAAAGTGAAACAACGCATCTGCGAGCACCGTAGTAACATCAGGTGCAAGAAACACACAACTAAAATGTCAGAATTTTTTTTGCAGATAGGTCACACAACCAATGATCTAAGATGGACTATCATAGAGCAGATAATAACCCCAGGTTACACACAAAAGTCCCTCTTTGAAAAAGAACAAAGATGGATCTATATACTTTCAACCCACAAACAGGGTCTGAACGAAAACAATCCCTGGAATTCACTGAATTACTATTACAGTATAAATACTTAATTTTCCAGGTGTGATTAGACCTAGGATAGAGGGGAGGAGGACAGATTTCAAACAGGATACCCTTAGCCTGACAATCTTGTAAGAGCTAGTGTTACTACTCAACTAGGGCCTGGTCGGGGGCCGGTTCAATAAGATAACCGCCTCCAAATGATATGGTGTAAGATCTATCAACCCTTTATCCTCCAAGGGTTAATGTATTTTAGGCTGAACAACAAGCCCTCTTTCTACGATATCAAGTCAAGTTTTTTTGTGAAAATAACCACCATGTCTTTTTTCAAAATAACGAGTTAAGTCTACCCTTTATATACTACAATGATGGGGTTCTGTTATGTTTTGCCAGCATTTTTGCCCAATAAAGCTTTGAAGCCGAAACTTTTTTCAACACACCATGCTTAGAGGTAGGACAGGAATGAGTTAATTTCCCTTTTCCGACTGCCTGAAACATCGCGTGATGACGCGCACGTTACCTAGCAACAGACCTACGTGCTGACGTCCTCAAGCACAATGCAATGACACGCATAGGATCCGTCCACTAAAACAATCGGCAAGGCTTTTAAATACGCCCAGCCCAGGAAACCAACTATCCTCGGGATCCCGGACTGGGACTGCAATAGGTGCTTCAGGCGGGCGCTGATCCTTGACAAGGTAAGTAAGGACTTCGGTACCTACATTACGCCAGGTAATACCGATGGCTGTAGTTTTACCTCTTGTTCCATCTTACCCGTAGGGTTTGACAATAGGCAACGCCCCCCGGTAGGATCCATGAGGTTCCGCAATTTTGCGACTTGAGTAAGCCTGATAGATTCTTTATCTCCGCCATAATTTTATCATTTCACATAGCTTGCACTATGCCTTTTTAAATTCGGAATCACTTTGATCACTGTCTCCGGCTAGATGAGAACACACAGACCCATAATACTGGGACCGTTACCGGCACAAAGAGGGAATTTTTTTCGAGTTCAAACCGACTCGTTTTTAAGACATACCACACTCTAAATGAGCACGTGTGGTGAAATGTGGAGAATCTGAATACATGAGAGTTCTCTCAAGAGCACACACCACACAATATTATCTCACTTGTGTGGGTGCAAGCATGCGCATGTCGTATGCCCGACACACGGATTGAGCATTACGGGTGAGGAGAGTTAATCTGTGGAGATCCAGGCATGTGGATCGGTATTACTCACCTTTTTACGCTGATGTGTGTGATTACTGTGATGGTATGCATGAGAGTCCCGTGAATGTACTAAATCTCATGCAGTGTGTTTTTTCATACAGAAATTCAATGAGTACGAGTAAAACCGTAAGTTGACGGTCAGGCTCGTATTAATGTGGGTGCACCTTAGCGAGTGCACACCGAATCACCTACACTGGTCCTGAAGAAAGCCTTGCGATCTTGCACAGGAAGGCTGAAACATGTAGACCCTGTCACCTAATTATCACGGATGTCAATGGTCAATTCAACCATAAAGAACATCCACCTCTGTTTTTACTCTTGTCCTATGACCCCACCATTAAATTCCTTGGGTGCATAGAGATAATTTTAAAAATCACCACTCACTATTCACGTTGCACAAACAACCCGCTCCGCTGTAATCAGGCATTGTAGCACACCCGAGAGGCACTCGGCCCCTCGGGTGGGAACCCTATGATGAAGCATGTCACCAACTAGGTTGGTGAGTGAGGGTTTTTCTTAAAAAGGAAATTCTTGTCCCTTTTAAGCAAATTCATAGCAGTAATCCTTTCTGGAATTGCTCCTTTTGTGTTGATGATATCATTTCTTGGGGGACCAGGAGAGGTTCCTTTAGTCCCTTGCTCTCTTTTTGTTTCCTGATAAAGAGGGTTAACTTGCCAGGTCGACATGGCAGTTAAAAACTACACACACTGGCTCTGCAATGGCTGACCTGAGACATGTTAAAAAGGTGAATAGAAGGGTCCAGTCCAGATCCAGTTGCCACTGATCAGCTGGGCACTTCCAGGAAAAGGCCTCTTGCAGCTTATCTGTCTGGACCCACACATGAGGTCAACCAACTGACCCATGGCGTCTACTTCTTTGTCCTGGGTACAAGAGAGAGCAGGTGCAGTCCTTTAGGGGACATCTCAGGTCACAAACAGAATCTGGATCTTCCTCAGGTCCAGAAAGTGCTCCTAGTACTTCAAATTTGTATTGGGTTTTTAAAATGTTTTTAAAGCATGGGCAAGCATGGTTATCAGAAATATAGAAACACAAAGTACAAAAGAAAAAATGGAAAAATTACCATTAAACATATTTCACCTTCCTCCACCTACTTAAGAGAGACATAATTGCTCAACAGTATCAGAAGTCCCTAATATGCATCTAATATACATCTTCTTTACCTCCTCAGCACCTGGAGCATATTCATTATTCAAAGTCTAAAGTCCTGGTTGTGATTGTCAACCAAGGCCTGTTCATATGGTCAAAATAAAGGAAAATTGGGGAAAGACAGGAAAAGCCGGGCTGACCATACAGATTAAAAAATAGATTGCTGGTCCTGCAGACAATAGATAATGCACCCATAAGATGCAACTGAAAACAGACATTGGACCCAATTATCATGTGTAGGTTTGGCTAATTGTTTCAACCACCTCACATTTTGGCCACTTCAGATGACGGGTCGGGTCTGATAAATGGTCTGCGCAAGGTAAAAGGGTACTCTATATAGAGAAGCCTAATTGGATAGAGTCAGTTGATGCATGGTCTCAGCTACCTTATGCCAACAAATATGAACAGCATGGCAAGACCATAATAAATGTGCCATATCTCCTCCTCAGTTTCCGCACCTCCAGCAATTAGCGGATTTCAATACATTTGCATGGTGAAGCCATTGGGGAGACCAGTGCCATTCATGCAGAATCCTGTAGTAGCTAAATGTTAGTGTGGTTTCTCGTATCCCTCGGCCATGGGAGTGCAAGAGGGATGAGCATGCCTCATTGGAATATTCCGAACCCAAAACAGTTTGCAACCTTGTCTTAAGAGTATACCTCATTGGCTTAGAGGGAATCTCTTCCAAATGTGTGGAGTAAAGTCTCGAGATGACCCCCTTAAATTCACTCCAGGCATAGAGGTAGCGATGAATAGAAGAATCTAACAATGGCTGTGTAAGAGAACAGAGCTTTGAACTCAAGCAGTGCTTTAATTGGAGGAACCTCCAAAATGGAGACTTTCCAATGTGAAATTATGCTTGTAGAGCTTTGAAGGACTTGACTTTGTCACATCTATTAATCATCCCTGTTGGACCGGGCCCTTTCTGCAGGATTATCCCCAAACTTTTTGCCTTCCTCCTCCTATTTTTTCTGACGTGTTTTTTTTGTTTTGTTTTAGGTCTCTAGGCACTTTACCACTGTTAACCAGTGCTAAAGTGCATATGCTCCCTGTCTAAATTGTATTGGTGACTGGTTTATCCATGATTGGCATATTTGTTTTACTAGTAAGTCCCTAGTAAAGTGCCTGGTGTGTACCCAGCGTCTGTAAATAAAATGCTACTAGTGGGCCTGCAGCACTGATTGTGCCACCCACATCAGTAGCTCTGCAGCCATGTCACAGACCTGCCAATACAGTGTCTGTATGGGTAGTTTTAAACTGCCATGCTTACCTAGCAAGTGCAACCACTTGACAGGCCCAAACCTTCGTTTTTACTACATGTAAGGCACCCCTAAGATAGGCCCAAGGTGGCCCCATGGGCAGGGCGCAGTGTATTTGTAAGGTAGGAGATGTACTGGTGTGTTTTACATGTCCTAATAGTGAAATACTGCTAAATTCTTTTTTCACTATTGCAAGGACCATCTCACCCATAAGTTATCATTGGAGTTGCCGTGTAACCTCTACCTTCCAATTGGGAAGAGATAGAGGCTTGAAGTTTGGGGTTGCTGAACTCACAATTTAAAAGTACATCTTTTAGAGAAGTTGGTTTTTAAATTGCTTGTTTGAAAATGCCACATTTAGAAAGTGGGCATTTTCTTGCTTTACCATTCTGTGCCTCTGCCTGCCTGTGGCATCTACGTCTGAGGGAGTTCAACAGTTGGCCTGTTTGTGCATTCACTTCCGACAGCCACACAAAAGGAGCTGAGGTGTGCCCTGCATATCCTGATGGCCCATCGCCAGGCTGATCGGTCTTCTCGAACTAGAGTGGTGGGAAGAGTTGTCACTGAAAACTTGAACAGGGCCTCACACGAAGCAGTCTCCAACCCCCCCCATCCCCAGGTCAGGGAAGGGCAGGGCCTTCTGCATTATAAAGGCTTTCCTTTGAAGCTTGCCTACTTCAAAGGGAGAAACTGGTATAAGTGTTGGAGCTGTGACACCATAACTTCACAACACTTCTGGACTAAGAGGACATTCTGCCAGGACGGACTACCACTTTGCTGTGTGCTTTGGTGTTTTGGCCTGCTGCTTCTATCTTGGGCAATGAAAAGACTAGACTTTGCTTTCTACTTCCTGCTTGCCAAGGTTTTCCAAGGGCTTTTGTGTGCTTGACTCCTGTTAAGAAGTCTCAGGTCCATCAAAGACTTTATCTGCAGCCCCTGAACTCCTCTGCTAGGAGTTCTGACCTGCCAAGTGATGACAACTCCAGTTCTGGGCCCTTTGAGGTGGTTTTGCTGCAAAGAACCAAGAAAATCTAAGCATCGATTCTCAGCGCCTGTTTTTCCCGACCAATGCATTGCCGTGTGCGCCCGCTGAATTGACGCAGTGCCTGCCGTGCGGCTGAAACATCACTGCAACCCGAGTCCCAAGTCCCAAGGACAATTTCACAGAAATCCTTGGTGCACGCTCCAACTCTGACGGCGGCCCTGCTGTGCGGCTGAAGCAAACGACGCATCACCTGCTTCACGACTAGGAAATCGACACAGCGCCTGCTCCGCCACTGCCTCATCGACCCAGTGCATCCGGATTTTCGGCGCATTGTCCCTGTGAGCCAAGTTCTTTATTAAAGTGGCCCTGCAGTAAGGAATCGAAGCCACGTGTCCGAAGATCGACGCATCCCCTCCCTTCACAGTAAGGAACCAACGGATCACCTCCCCTGGCAGAAAGCAATCAACGCATCAACTCCCTTGTGCTGCAGTAGGAATAGACTCATCACCTTCACCTTCCCTGGCAGTAAGGAATCGACGCATCACCTCCACTGACAGGCCCATAGCCAGAAGTATACATTTTGGGGGTATGGACTATAGGTAGGCTTCCCTGTATTCAGTTTCTATTTTTGGTAAATTCTGGTGTGGTTTTTTCAGTGATTTCAATACCTTAAACAAACAGTGGTTATCAGTGGTTACATATTTCCGCGCCATTAAAAACAACAGAAAGTGTTTTTCCAGTGTTTATGGAATGTTTTGCTTTTATTATTGCTTGCTTTCTGAACTCTGCATGGTATATAGACAGGGTATATGAGGTCCAAATACATTTTAACAAATCAAACTTATTGTACTACACCATACAATACTTTTTCAGTAAGTCTTTGGTCATGCATGATTGCTCTTTCCTTCCCATGTAAACTTTTATCTGTGAAAAGGCCCTCTCAACATTGGCACTTTAGACGGGCAACGCCAAAACAGCCAGTACACAATTTGCTAACTCTGGCCACCTACATAGCTTTCCGTGCCAATACTGGTACACCTGAAGATTGTGATTCTCTGGGACAGGTTCTGCAACATATGCATTGAACTGGGTGCATATCCCATCAGAGTTATTAAAGAGGTCAAAAATGAAGCAGTACTTTTCAAAGTCCGGAGAAAATTCCCCTTTACGGAATCAATCTAGAACTTGTGCAGAGTACCACAGTGAGGCTTCATTGACTTCAAATGCAGTGCATGGTGAAGGGACATTTCTATGCATCATTGCAAGCCATTTCTCATGCATTGTAAAATAAAATTTCCTGAATTACTCCTCAACATTTCTTTGCTTACCAAGCGGCAAGCATTCTAACATGGAACATGTTGCAGTGCCAAAGTCACTAAAAGTGTCACCCAGCCTACTCTCAAGGAGATGTTTCACATCTACACCAATTATGCTGAACACTTGGTGTTTGTCAGACTCTAGTCTTTGTATTATGCCCCCTACAGCAGTCATGTTTTCCTGTAAAAATTAAAGGATGCGGTAGAGTGTACTTTTTTTCACATCACTATCACTAATTCTGTAAACGGTCGCCACATGGATAAAATAGCATTCAAGGTCTCTAGGACTGAGAACCACTGGCTACATGACACAGTTGGGTTGACTCTTTCTTTGATGCCACACAAAGCACAAAATTAGAAATATTTGCATTTTAGTTCCCGCGCATAACAAAACAGTGCACCAGAAGGGACTACAAAGTAAATGGTATTCTACATAAACTCTGAAGATTGTAAATATGCGTTCAGCATACCATATAGCAAGTGGCAAGGATCTCTTACAGGGACGCACTTCAGCTCAGGTATAAATTTGGACAGCTGATCACACAACTTTATATATATTACCTACTGGCGGTCGCCAGTAGGTAGTTATAGTTAGGACCTTGTTTCTATTCAAAAACCGTTTTTCTTTTCCCAATAACTTTGGCGCCGGTTGAAGAATCATTGCAAAATTTTCAAAACTAGTGGGGCGCTCCGGTCAGCTCCTGTTTTGAAAGTTTCGGGGTGATTCGGCAAGCGGGGGCCGAGAAAAAAGGGGGTCCCAAAACGTGTTTTCTCCATGTTAATTCCCATAGGAAACTTTAGACACGGCTACAGCCCAAACTGCTGAACGGAATTGCACCAAATTTGGCAAAAAGGTAGCCCTTGTTTCAGAAAGAACTCTTTTTGTTAAATGGTGTAAATCCATTCAGTAGTTCCTGAGAAATAAAAAAAAAAGAGGGCGAAAAATGAATTTCCCATAGGAAACTTTAGACACGGCTACAGCTCGAACTGCTAAACGGAATTACACCAAATTTGGCAAAAAGGTAGTGCTTGATTCAGAAAGCGCCCTTTTTTTAAATGGTGTAAATCCGTTCAGTAGTTGCTGAGAAAATCAAAAAATAAAAGTTGTGATATTTAGAGGCACGGAGGATCCGCGGACCCTCCCGACCACGAGCTTTATTCTAATTGGCTGTCAACACTCCAAACCAGGAAGTGTTGGCAGCCATCTTGTGACTCGGTAGAACCGAGTCACAAGAAAAGAGAAAAACAAACGCTAAAAACAAGGAAAGGGGGCAGGGTAGAAACACCCTGACCCCCTAGGCCTGCTCAGGGGGTCCCACAAGGACCCCCAGGGCCCAAAAAAGCATTTGTTCCCCAAAAAGTCGTCGAGATTCGCGCACCCAGCGCAAATTTCGGCCGAAAATTTAAAAAAAACGAAGCGCAGTCTCCTGCGCTTCGTTATTATTTAGCCCCCGGGTGGGCCAGGTCCTGGGGGCACTGAAAAAATGTGTGGGGGGGCCCCAATCCCCCCCACACTGCCCCGGGGACCGCCACCTCCCCGGGGCTTGATTTATGAGTTGCAGGGGGGCATGCAGCCCCCCCGCAGCCCCGGGGACCGCCACCCCCCGGGGCTTTCATTAATTATTTGCGGGGGGCACACGGCCCCCCCGCAGCCCCGGGGACCGCCACCCCCCGGGGCTTGTTTTTAAAAAAAAAATAAACCTGTGTGGGGGGCTCGAGCCCCCCCACACACCCCGGGGACCGCCACCTCCCCGGGGCACTAAAATGCAAATTTGGGGGTCCGTTACGGACCCCCGAGCCCCGGGGACCACCACCTCCCCGGGGCTTTGTAATTGAAGGGAGGGGGGCCGCACGGCCCCCCTCCTGGAGCCCGTGATGGCCCCCCTCCTGGAGCCCGTGATGGCCCTGGGGACCGCCACCCCCCAGGGCCGGCTCCTGCAGTGTCCCGGGGTGCCCACCCCCGGGACACTGCTGTTTGCTATGGCAGGGACGGGAGCCCGCGGCTCCCGTCCTGCCATAGCAAACTTGCTTTGGATTTTGGAAGCGAGAGCAGGGAAACCTGCTCTCGCTTCCAAAATGCAAGCAGATTGCTTTTCACACGGGGAGCTGCATGTCAGCAGCTCCCCATGTGGAAAAGCAATGCCGGCTCCTGCAGGACGCGGGGAGCCGGCGGGACGTGGGGGCAATGGGGCTCCCCCCACGGTCCCCAACAGAGAGGCCAGGCCCCGGGGGATGGGGTCCCCGGGGCTAGAAGTGGCCCAGGAGGGGGGCCACGTGGCCCCCCTCCCCCATAATAATGAAATTTTTAAAAAAAAACACGCAAAGGCCGGCCCCGGGGGATGGGGTCCCCGGGGCCATAAATGGCCTGAGGAGGGGGGCCACGCAGCCCCCCTCCAAATATATTAAAAAAATAAATAAACACTGGCCATGCCCCGGGAGATGGGGTCCCCGGGGCGAATATGGCCTCGGGAGGGGGGCCACGCTGCCCCCTTCCATTTTTGAAAAAATAGGGGTCAGGCCCTGGGGGATGGGGTGCCCAGGGCCCATAAAATAGGAAAGGAAAGGGGGCCACACAGCCCCCCTTCTAAAAAAAAAAATAATTTAAAAAAAAGCCAGCATTGCGCCGAGGCCCCGCCCCCTCCCAGCAACACTCTGCAAACGCACCCTGTGGCGTGTTTTAAGTTGGGAAATGAATTCCCCTTCAATACTGGGGGTCCCTGGGGGCCAACTAGCCCACCAGGTACCTCCAGTAAGCGCCACAGGGCTGCGTTGCAGAGAGGTGGTCCAGGCCACGCCCCTTTTTACACCTCTCTGCAACACAGCTCTGTGGCGCTTACTGGAGGGCTACCTGGTGGGCTAGTTGGACCCTAGGGACCCTCAGGATTCAAGGGGACTTTATCCCCCAACTTAAAACACGCCACGGGCGCGTTTGCACAGTGGTGAAGGGAGGGGGCGGGGCCTGAGGTGACATGTGTGCAAACACTCCCTGTGGCGCGTTTTAAGTTGGGAAATGAATTCCCCTTCAATACTGGGGGTCCCTGGGGGCCAACTAGCCCACCAGGTACCTCCAGTAAGTGCCACAGGGCTGCGTTGCAGAGAGGTGGTCCAGGCCATGCCCCTTTTTACACCTCTCTGCAACGCAGCTCTGTGGCGCTTACTGGAGGTACCTGGTGGGCTAGTTGGACCCCAGGGACCCTCAGGATTCAAGGAGACTTTATCCCCCAACTTAAAATGCGCCACGGGGCGCGTTTGCACAGTGGTGAAGGGAGGGGGCGGGCCTGAGGTGACATGTGTGCAAACACGCCCTGTGGCGCGTTTAAAGTTGGGGAATTAATTCCTCTTCAATCCTGAGGGTCCCTGGGGGCCAACTAGCCCACCAGGTACCTCCAGTAAGCGCCACAGGGCTGCGTTGCAGAGAGGTGGTCCAGGCCACGCCCCTTTTTACACCTCTCTGCAACGCAGCTCTGTGGCACTTACTGGAGGTACCTGGTGGGCTAGTTGGACCCCAGGGACCCTCAGGATTCAAGGGGACTTTATCCCCCAACTTAAAATGCACCACGGGGCGCGTTTGCACAGTGGTGAAGGGAGGGGGCGGGGCCTGAGGTGACATGTGTGCAAACACGCCCTGTGGCGCATTTTAAGTTGGGGAATTAATTCCCCTTCAATCCTGAGGGCCCCTGGGGGCCAACTAGCCCACCAGGTACCTCCAGTAAGCGCCACAGGCCTGCATTGCAGAGAGGTGGTCCAGGCCACGCCCCTTTTTACACCTCTCTGCAATGCAGCTCTGTGGCGCTTACTGGAGGTACCTGGTGGGCTAGTTGGACCCCAGGGACCCTCAGGATTCAAGGGGACTTAATTCCCCAACTTAAAACGCGCCACGGGGCGCGTTTGCACAGTGGTGAAGGGAGGGGGCGGGGCCTGAGGTGACATGTGTGCAAACACGCCCTGTGGCGTGTTTTAAGTTGGGGGATTAAGTCCCCTTGAATCCTGAGGGTCCCTGGGGTCCAACTTGCCCACCAGGCACCTCCAGTAAGTGCCACAGAGCTGCGTTGCAGAGAGGTGTAAAAAGGGGCGTGGCCTCGGACCACCTCTCTGCAATGCAGGCCTGTGGCGCTTATTGGAAGTACCTGGTGGGCTAGTTGGGCCCCAGGGACCCTCAGGATTCAAGGTGACCTAATCCCCCAACTTAAAATGCACAACGGGGCACGTTTGCACAGTGGTGAAGGGAGGGGGCGGGGCCTCAGGTGACATGTGTGCAAACACGCCCTGTGGCGTGTTTTAAGTTGGGGAATTAATTCCCCTTGAATCCTGAGGGACCCTGGGGGCGAACTAGCCCACCAGGTACCCCCAGTAAGCATCACAGGCCTGCCTTGCAGAGAGGTGGTCCGAGGCCACGCCCCTTTTTAAAACCTCTCTGCAACGCAGCTCTGTGGCGCTTTCTGGAGGTACCTGGTGGGCTAGTTGGACTCCAGGGACCCTCAGGATTCAAGGGGACTTAATCCCCCAACTTAAAACGCGCCACGGGGCGTGTTTACACAGTGGTGAAGGGAGGGGGCGGGGCCTGATGTGACAAGTGTGCAAACGCGCTCCGTGGTGCGTTTTAAGTTGGGGGATTAAGTTCCCTGTATCCTGAGGGTCCCTGGGGCCAACTAGCCCACCAGGTACCTTCAGTAAGTGCAACAGAGTTGCGTTGCAGAGAGGTGTAAAAAGGGCGTGGTCTCGGACCACCTCTCTGCAACGCAGCTCTGTGGTGCTTATTGGACGTACCTGGTGGGATAGTTGGGCCTTAGGGACCCTCAGGATTCAAGGGGACTTAATCTCCCAACTTAAAACGCGCCACGGGCGCGTTTGCACACTTGTCACATCAGGCCCCACCCGCTCCCTTCACCACTGTGCAAACAGGCCCTCTGGCGCGTTGTAAGCTGGGGGATTAAGTCCCCTTGAATCCTGAGGGTCCCTTGGGTCCAACTAGCCCACTAGGTACCTCCAGTAAGTGCCACAGAGCTGCGTTGCAGAGAGGTGTAAAGAGGGGAGTGGCCTTGGACCACCTCTCTGCAACGCAGCTCTGTGGTGCTTACTGGAGGTACCTGGTGGGCTAGTTGGCCCCCAGGGACCCTCAGGATTCAAGGGGAATTAATCCCCCAACTTAAAACCCGCCAGGGGGCGCATTTGCACAGTGGTGAAGGGAGGGGGCGGGCATGATATGACATGTGTGTACTTATCCAATCACTCCGCCAAAACCCAAGCACTTATAAATTCACCATGCACTCTCCTTGCATTATTCTAATCATCCAGTTAGTACCCATCCACTCATGCAATGACCCATGCACTAACTCATGCACTGCTACAATACTCTGAGCCCTACTGATGCAGTCCAGCCATCGCCCTGTCACTACTCATGCACTCCTCCTATCACCCAGCGAGCACCATGTACTTATCCAATCACTCCGCCAAAACCCAAGCACTTATAAATTCACCATGCACTCTCCTTGCATTACTCTAATCATCCAGTCAGTACCCATGCACTCATGCAATGACCCATGCACTAACTCATGCACTGCTACAATACCCTGAGCACTACTGATGCAGTCCAGCCATCGCCCTGTCACTACCCATGCACTCCTCCAATCACCCAGCCAGCACCATGTACTTATCCAATCACTCCGCCAAAACCCAAGCACTTATAGATTCACCATGCACTATCCTTGCAGTACTCTAATCATCCAGTCAGTACCCATGCACTCATGCAATGACCCATGCACTAACTCATGCACTGCTACAATACTCTGAGCACTACTGATGCAGTCCAGCCATTGCCCTGTCACTACCCATGCACTCCTCCGATCACCCAGCGAGCACCATGTACTTATCCAATCACTCTGCCAAAACCCAAGCACTTATAAATTCACCATGCACTCTCCTTGCATTACTCTAATCATCCAGTCAGTACCCATGCACTCATGCAATGACCCATGCACTAACTCATGCACTGCTACAATACCCTGAGCACTACTGATGCAGTCCAGCCATCGCTCTGTCACTACCCATGCACTCCTCCAATCACCCAGCGAGCACCATGTACTTATCCAATCACTCCGCCAAAACACAAGCACTTATAAATTCACCATGCACTCTCCTTGCAGTACTCTAATCATCCAGTCACTACCCATGTACTCATGCAATGACGCAGGCACTAACACATGCAGTGCTACAATCCCCTGAGGACTACTGATGCAGTCCAGCCATCTCCTTGTCACTACCCATGCACTCCTCCAATCACCCAACCAGTTCCATTTCCTTATCCAATCACTCCGCCAAAACACAAGCGTTTATAAATTCACCATCCACTCTCCTTGCAGTACTCTAATCATCCAGTCAGTACCCATGTACTCATCCAATGACCCAGGCACTAACTCATGGCAAATACAGAGGAGGTCATGCTAATCACAGGGGTACCCCAACTCATAGTGTTCCCTAGTGTATGTAGGTGTTTTCACTGTATTCTAAGTGTCTTTTAGCATAGCACTGGCTCTAGGGCCGGTTAGTCAGAGTCAGTTACCACCAGTACCCGTCAGCAAAAAGTTGGGGGCACAGGAGGACTTTCTGCTCCTCTGTTGGTTCTTTCTGCACATCTCTTGCTTCTTCTTGCACTTTTCTTCGTCTTTCTGGACTTCTGTTGCCTCTTTCTGCATTTGTCTTGCTTCTTTGTGCGCTTTTCTTCCTCTTTCTTCACATGTCCTACCTTTGTAGGCATAGTTAGAAATTAGCATTTAAAAAACCTTTGAAATTTACTGAAAAAACCATAGGTTTCAGGGACGTTATAGTTAGAAATTAACATTTAAAAAACCTTTGAAATTCACTGAAAAAACCATAGGTTTCAGGGACGTTATAGTTAGAAATTAGCATTTAAAAAACCTTAGAAATTCACTGAAAAAACCACAGGTTTCAGGGACGTTATAGTTAGTTGGACATTTCACCCGTACAAAACCAGAGAAATTCCCCCGTTATAGTTAGTTCAGCTAACTATAACTCGCGCCCCCGCAATGCACTGCTGATGATGTCACATATTACATCATTCATGACATGGTCAGTGACATCACTGATGACATCACTGATGACATCTCAAATGACATCACTGATGACATCATCCACGTGAAAATCTGATGCACCTCCTCACACTCTAATATAACCTTTGATACACCCACTGTAAAATACAGACTACCATTTTCGAAACCATCAACACACCAATACCAGTTACTACATGCGCACTCACTGATTCCTAGGTCTACACACACATCCACTCATTCACCCATACAATCACTCATACATGCAGTCACTCATCAATACAACACTATCATATGCACTCATACACCTATACAGACACTCACACACCGCCACTCATCCATGGAGTTACTCACACACCTAGTCAGTCATGCAAATAATCAATCACACTCCCATTTACTCACCTATACAGATACTAACGCATACTTACTCTCTTATATAATCACTCATACAAGTATACACTCATCCATACAGCTACTCTCACAATCATTGACTCTCACGTATAGTCATTTATACTCCAACTCTCACATACACTGCCTTTTCCCTATGTAGTTACTTGGACATGTACCACTGAGACATCCATTCACTCACCAACAAACCCATACACACACTCACCCACCCATACAGCTGTTTCCACATGCACTCTTGAACCCATACACCCAGTGAATCAACCACTCACACATCTATGCGCAGTCACACACCTCCCACCCACCCACACACACACTCAGTCTCCCATACAAATTCTCAAGCAACCAATCAATAACCGATATACACACTCATGTAGCTACTCACCAACCCATGCATTCAGTAAGACACATTTAATCACTCACTTATACAGTCAGTCATGCACCTACTAAATCATCCATCCAGACACTTATACACCCACTCATTCTTCAATACACCTTGGCATATATACAAAACATATTTAAACTTTACAGAAACACAGTCACTGGATGATGTCATCAGTGATATCATCAGTGATGTCATTTGAGATGTCATCAGTGATGTCATCAGTGATGTCACTGACCATGTCATGAATGATGTAATATGTGACATCATCAGCAGTGCATTGCGGGGACGCGAGTTATAGTTAGCTGAACTAACTATAACGGGTGAATTTCTCTGGTTTTGTACGAGTGAAATGTCCAACTAACTATAACGTCCCTGACTGAAACCTGTGGTTTTTTCAGTGAATTTCTAAGGTTTTTTAAATGCTAATTTCTAACTATAATGTCCCTGAAACCTATGGTTTTTCAGTGAATATATATATATATATATATATATATATTCACTGAAAAAACCAAAGGTTTCAGGGACGTTATAGTTAGCTGGACATTTCACTCTTACAAAACCATAGAAATTCCACCGTTATAGTTAGTTGAGCTAACTATAACTCGCGCACCCGCAATGCACTGCTCATGACGTCACATATTACATCATTCATGACATGGTCAGTGACATCAATGATGACATCTCAAATGACATCACTGATTACATCACTGATGTCATCATCCAGTGAAATTTAAATATGTTTTAAATATATGCCAAGGTTTATTGAAGAATGAATGGGTGTATAAGTGTCTGGATGGATGATTTAGTTGTGTGTGACTGACTGTATAAGTGAGTGATTAATTGTGTCTTACTGAATGCATGTGTTAGTGACTGATACAGACATTCACACAGTTTAGTTTGTCAGTTGGTGTGTAAGCGGTTGCATGGGTTGGTGAGTAGCTAAATGAGGATCTATATGGGTTATTGATTGGTTGTCTGAGTCTCTGTATGGGTGCCTGAGTGTCTGTGTGACTGGGTGGGGGGTGTAACTCTGTGCATAGATATGTGAGTGGATGATTCACTGGGTGTATGGGTTCAAGAGTGCATCTGTGAAGAGCTGTATGGGTGGGTGAGTGTGTGTATGGGTGTGTTGGTGAGTGAATGGATGCCTCAGAGGTACATGTGTGAGTAACTGCATATGTGAAAGGCAGTATATGTGAGTGTTGGAGTGTATAAATGACTATATGTGAGAGTGAGTGATTGTGAGAGTGGCTGTATGGATCAGTGTGTGCTTGTATTAGTTATTGTAGAAGAGTGTAAGTATGTGTTAGTATATGTTTAAATAAGTGAGGTGGTGTGTGTATAACTGTACAGGTGAGTACAGCCATAGGTGTCAGACGAAAGGCCAAGGCCCTTCTGTCCTCTTTTCTCTTCAAACGAACCCAGTCAGTCAGTATGGGTGATTATAACTCATCAGTCTTCTCTCTCCCCTGTGGTGTTCCGCAGGGATTGTCGGTAAGTCCAACTTTGTTTAACATATATGTGACGGACTTAGCACGACTAATTAAAACCTTTGGAATGGGCCTCACGTCTTATGCCGACGACACGCAACTGGTGCTAGCGGTGCAGAAAGACGGGGAGGCAGTGGCCGCTAGCTTTCATGATGGCATGCTGGCCATTAGCTCATGGATGGCAAACAATTGCCTCAAATTAAATTCAGACAAGACCGAGGTAATGGTCTTCGGCAACCTCACCCCTCGATGGTCTCCGACATGGTGGTCAGCTGAACTGGGATCACTCCCCACCCCTGTCAAGAAGGCCAGAAACTTAGGCATCATGTTTGATGAGAGCCTAACCTTCAAACAGCATGTCAACGCAGTGGCCTCTTCGTCCTTTTATGTTTTAAGGATAATAAAGAAATTGCTACCTTTCCTCCCGACGAGCACTGGAAAAACACTCATCAGTGCCCTAGTTATGTCAAGAGTTGATTACTGTAACGGCCTTTTAATCAATGCTCAAGAAAGTGTTTTGAAAAGGCTGCAACTGATACAGAATGCAGCCGCCAGGTTATTGTCAGGTACTCCAAAGTTTAAGTCAATTTCCAATGTGAGGCGCCAGCTACATTGGCTGCCCATAAAAAGCAGAACCAAATTTAAAGCGCTATGCATTGCCTACAAAGCAGTTCACGGTATAGGACCTGAATACCTGAAAAAAGCTTTTCGGGCATATGCGCCCAGCAGAGCCCTGCACTCCGCAGATGCCAACCTTCTGATCGTTCCCAGAACAAACAAAGTCAACTGGGGCGACAGAAGATTTGTAGTGGCAACGGCTAAACTTTGGAATCTGCTCCCCCTACAAATTAAGACCAGCCCAACGCTACTATCCTTCAGAAAACAAGTAAAAACCTGGCTATTTGAGCAATAAGGGGCCTTTCCGCTTTCCTCTACAGTCCATAGCGCCGAGACACCCACGGGTATTTGTGCGCTCTAGAAATTGCTAACATAACATAAGTGGGAGTGTGATTGATTCTTTGCATGACTGACTAGGTGTGTGAGTAACTCTATGAATGAGTGGCGGTGTGTGAGTGTCTGTATAGATATGTGAGTGCATATGATAATGCCGTATGGATGGCTGCCTGCATGTATGAGTGACTGTATGGGTGAATAAGTGGATGTGTGTGTAGACGTAGGAATTAGTGAGTGGGTATGTACTAACTGGTATTGGTGTGTTTATGGTTTCGAAAATGATAGTCTGTATTTTAGAGTGGGTGTATCAAAGGTTATGTTAGGGTGTGATGAGGTGCATCAGATTTTCACGTGGATGATGTCATCAGTGATGTCATCAGTGTTGTCACTGACCATGTCATGAATGATGTAATATGTGACGTCATGAGCAGTGCATTGCGGGTGCACAAGTTATAGTTAGCTCAACTAACTATAACGGTGGAATTTCTACGGTTTTGTAAGAGTGAAATGTCCAGCTAACTATAACGTCCCTGAAACCTATGGTTTTTTCAGTGCTGATGACGTCACATATTACATCACTCATGACATGGTCAGTGACATCACTTATGACATCACTGATGACATCTCAAATGACATCACTGATGACATCACTGATGACATCATCCAGTGACTGTGTGTTTCTGTAAAGTTTAAATATGTTTAATATATATAGGGAAAGGCGTATTGAAGAATGAGTGGGTATATAAGTGTCTGAATGGATGATTTAGTAGGTGCGTGACTGACTCTATAAGTGAGTGATTAAACGTATCTTAGTGAATGCATGGGTTAGTGACTAAACTGTGTGAATGTCTGTATCCGTCTGTCTGTTGGTGTGTAAGCGGCTGCATGGGTTTGCGAATAGCTACATGAGTGTCTACATGGGTTATTGATTGGTTGTCTGAGTATCTGTATGGGTGCCTGAGTGTTTGTGTGGGTGGGGTGTGTGTGACTCTGTGCATAGATGTGTGAGTGGGTGATTCACTGGGTGCATGGTTTCAAGAGTGTATCTGTGATGGACTGTATGGGTGGGTGAGTGTGTGTATGGGTGTGTTAGTGAGTGAATGTATTTCTCAGTGGTACATGTGTGAGTAACTACATATGTGAAAAGTAGTAAGATGCTTGAAATTTTCACATGGATCATGACATTTTCACATATGTAGTTACTCACACATGTACCACTGAAAAATACATTCACTCACACATCTATGCTCAGAGTCACACACACTCCACCCACACAAACACTCAGGCACCCATACAGATACACAGACAACAAATCAATAACCCATATAGACACTCATGTAGCTGTTTGCAAACCCATGAAGTCGCTTACACACCAACAGACACACGGATCCAGACATTCACACAGTTTACTCACTAACCCATGCATTCAGAAAGATACGTTTAATCACTCACTTATAGAGTCAGTCACGCACCTACTAAATCAACCATACAGACACTTATACACCCACTCATTCTTCAATATGCCTTTCCCTATATATATTAAACATATTTAAACTTTACAGAAACACACAGTCACTGGATGATGTCATCAGTGATGTCATCAGTGATGTCATTTGAGATGTCATCAGTGATGTCATCAGTGATGTCACTGACCATGTCATGAGTGATGTAATATGTGACGTCATCAGCAGTGCATTGTGGGCGCGAGTTATAGTTAGCTGAACTAACTATAACGGGGGAATTTCACTGGTTTTGTACGAGTGAAATGTCCAACTAACTATAACTGTCCCTCAAACCTATGGTTTTTTCAGTGAATTTCTAAGGTTTTTTAAATGCTAATTTCTAACTATAACGTGCCTGAAACCTATGGTTTTTTCAGTGAATTTCAAAGGTTTTTTAAATGCTAATTTCTAACTATAACGTGTCTGAAACCTATGGTTTTTTCAGTGAATTTCAATGGTTTTTTAAATGCTAATTTCTAACTATAACGTGCCTGAAACCTATGGTTTTTTCAGTGAATATATATATTAGTGCACATACTATTTTTTTAACAAAGTTCAAATTCACTAGAAATTATCCCAATATATATCTGTGCATTTAATAAATTAATTTAACCAGCAGAATTTCATAAAAATGTCAAATCTATTTTACATAAATCTCTTAAAAATATAACTCACCTTTTAAATAAATCTGTTGAATGAAAAATCTCACACACTCAGTCAGGATTTTCTTTTTCACACAGAGAATGTAGATGAGCACACTCTCCAATGTAAAACCAGTAATGGCAAACTTTCCCTCTAATTTTTCATACATATACACATAACCCACAAATGACATTACTTCCCAGTGTTTTTCAAATTGGAAAACGAATTTCCATTGGTGATAGAGAATAATACTTTTCAACTGACATCTTCACCCCTTGTCCTTAATATCAGTTTCCATAGCAACAGGTCATGCAACATTCAACTTAGCTGCCAGGTCACAAGTTCAACACACAATGTTGCAAATGACAACAGCAGGTGTGGTTGGCTTTGCAAAGCATGCCCTTATCCTTTCTGCTGTACCTTTCAAACTTTTCTTAATAACCAATAAGAAACATGCTTTCTAAACAAAGTAAAATGCACCCTATATTTGAAAGTAGAGTGTTCTTAAACAGCCAATCAAATCTCTACTTTCCTAAAAACAGTATGTTGTCCACCATTTTAGATAGAGTTCATTCTACCACCTGCCTACCTCAGCTACAGACATCTTCTGATTACCTACAGAGATCCCTTCAAGATGCTTTCAGTGTGGATTGTTGGGCACAGCTATGTTTTCTGGTGCAAAAGGTATGCTGAAAGCAGAGGTATTGACAAAGACCTAGCTTTGCAAAATGTAGATATTAAATGGATTGGACAGAGAGGATTGAAGTGGCACCAATTGATGCCATTGGTTAGAACCTTTATGCACCTCCAACCTCCTGACCTCATTATTGTGCACTGTGGTGGCAATGACCTAGGCACATTGACTGGGATAGGTCTGGAAATGCTAATGAAGGGCACCTTTGCAGAATTGATGTTGCTTTTCCCCCAAACTGCCTTGGTCTACTCTAACATATGCCAAAGACAGAAATGGAAGTGGTCCAATCAATTTTGTCCACAGATCGAGAAAGCTAGAAAAAATGTCAATAAAGCTGTGTCTGCTTATCTCAGAGACCATAGTATGGGGTCCATATACAACAACAATCTGCGTTTTAATATGGATGGCATATACAGGAGAGATGGTGTACATTTCACAGATGAGGGAAACAGAGTATTTCTCAACAACTTCAGACTCTGCATTGGCACTTACATGTAGCTACCATCTTCTCACAATAAACACAAGGGCTCTTTTTAGAGCCACCCAAGATCCAAACATACAACCTAGATTTATTATAAAAAAATCTCCCTTTTTTTTTCCCTGGGAGTCGCGCACCCGGCGTGGCCAGGAGTCGCGCACCCCTCCAGTTCACACCAGGGGGCCGCGCTGGGAGTCGCGCACCCCTCGCGTTCATGCCAGGGGGCCGCGCTGGGAGTCGCGCACCCCTCGCGTTCATGCCAGGGGGCCACGCTGGGAATCGCGCACCCCTTGCGTTCACACCAGGGGGCCGTGCTGGGGACGCGACTCCAATTTTTTTTTTTTTTTAAACGGGCTCCTACCACTAATTTTTATTCGTCCCGGGGACCCCATCCCCCGGGGCCTACTCACTTCGTTGGGGACCATGGGGGGAGCCCCAATGCCCCCATGGTCCCGCCGGCTCCCCGCGTACTGCGAGAGCCGGCATTGCTTTTCCACATGGGGAGCTGCTGACATGCAGCTCCCCGTGTGGAAAAGCAATTCTGCTTTGGATTTTGGAAGAGAGAGCAGGTTTCCCTGCTCTCTCTTCCAAAATCCAAACCAGAGTTTGCTACGGTAGGGCGGGAGACGTGCTCCCGCCCTACCATAGCAAACAGCAGTGTCCCGGGGGTGGGCACCCCGGGACACTGCAGGAGCCGGCCCTGGGGGGTGGCGGTCCCCAGGGCAATCGAAGGCTCCAGGAGGGGGGCCCCACGGCCCCCCACACATCTTTTGCAAAGCCCCGGGGAGGTGGTGGTCCCCGGGGCTTGGGGGTCCAAAATGGACCCCCGCGTTTTAACAGTTAGTGCCCCGGGGAGGTGGTGGACCCCGGGGCATGTGGGGTGGCTGGAGCCCCCTCACACATTTTTTTTTTTTTATTTTATTTAAATTTAGAGCCCCGGGGAGGTGGCGGTCCCCGGGGCTGCGGGGGCCTCCGCGGGCCCCCGCTTTACATTATACAAATCCCCCTGGGACCTGGCCCACCCGGGGGGTTAAAAATAACAAAGCGTGAAAACCCTCGCTTTGTTTATTTTTAAATTTTTCGCCGGCATCCGCGCACCCAGCGTGCATTCCGGTGTTTTTTTTTTTATTTTTTAAAATGCTTTTTTGGGCCCTGAGCAGGCCTAGGGGGTCAGGGTGTATCTACCCTGCCCCCTTTTCTTCTTTGACACCTTTGTTTCCCTGTTTACTTCTGACTCAGTTCTACAGAGTCACAAAATGGCTGCCAACACTTCCTGGTTTGGAGTGTTGACAGCCAATTAGCTTGAAGCTCGTGATCGGGAGGGTGTGCGGATCCACCGCGGCCATAGATATCGAAACTTTTATTTTTGAATTTCTCAGCAACTACTGAACAGATTTACACCATTTAAAAAAGGGTGCTTTCTGAACCAAGCACTACCTTTTTGCCAAATTTGGTGTAATTCCGTTCAGCAGTTTTGGCTGTAACCGTGTCTAAAGTTTCCTATGGGAAATTGATTTTTTGACCTCTATATTTTGATTTTCTCCGCAAGTACTGAACGGATTTACACCATTTAAAAAAAGGGTGCTTTCTGAACCAAGCACTACCTTTTTGCCAAATTTGGTGTAATTCCGTTCAGCAGTTCGGGCTGTAGCCGTGGCTAAATTCCTATGGGAATTAACATGGAGAAAACACGTTTTGGGACCCCCCTTTTTTCTCGGCCCCCGCTTACCGAATCACCCCGAAACTTTCAGGATAGGAGCTGACCGGAGCGGGCCACAAGTTTTAAAACTTTCGCGAAGATTCGTCATCCGACGCCAAAGTTATTGGGAAAACAAAAAACGCTTTTCCTATGGAAACTAGTTCCTAACTATAACTATCTACTGGCGACCGCCAGTAGATAATATATATATATATATATATATATATATATATATATATATATATATATATATATATTCACTGAAAAAACCATAGGTTTCAGGGGCGTTATAGTTAGTTGGACATTTCACTCGTACAAAACCATAGAAATTCCCCCGTTATAGTTAGTTCAGCTAACTATAACTCGCGCGCCTCGCAATGCACTGCTGATGACATCACATATTACATCACTCATGACATGGTCAGTGACATCACTCATGACATCACTGATGACATCTCAAATGACATCACTGATGACATCACTGATGACATCATCCTTGTGATAGAGTGGCAGACCTCCTCTCACCCTAATATAACCTTTGATACACACACACAAAAATACAAACTAACATTTTCAAAACAATGGACATACCAATACCAGTTACAACACACCTATTCAGTAATTCCAAGATCTACACACACATCCACTCATTCACCAACAGTCCCTATACAGTCACTCATACATATACTCACTCATCATATGTACTCATACACCTATACATCCTGTTACACACCGCCACTCATCCATAGAGTTACTCACACACATAGTCACACATGCAAACAAAGTATCAAACATCCATTTACTTGCATATACAGTTATACACACACTACCACACTTACTTCTACAGAAACTTACACATACTTACTCTCTTAAACAATCACTTAGAGAAACACCTACTTATTTGTACAGGAACTCTTCCAATCTCTCACTCTCACATATACTCACTTATATACACCAATACTCACATATACTAGTTTAAAACATATGTAGTTACTCATAAAGACACTATTGAGACAGTCATTCACTCACTAACAAACCCATACACATACTCATCCACCTATACAGTCCTGCACACATGCTGTCTTCAACACATACAAACAGTGAGTCACTCTTTCATGCATCTATGCACTAAGTAATACCCCCCACCGAACCATACAGACACTCAGACACTCATACTGATACTCAAAAAACCAACTAATAACCCATATAGACACTCATGTAGCTACTCACCAACCCATGCAGCCACTTATACACAAAGTGAGAGACTGATACAGATATTTTCATATTTAAACATTACTCACTAACCCATGTATTCACTAAGATACACTTAGTCAGTTATACAATCAATTTTACAAAAAAAATCATCCATTTAGACACTTATATACCCATTTATTCTTCCATCGACCTTGAGATATACATATATAAAACATATTTAATTTTCAGAAAAACACACATTCACTGGATGATGTCATCAGTGATGTCATCAGTGATGTCATTTGAGATGTCATCAGTGATGTCATCAGTGATGTCACTGACCATGTCATGAGTGATGTAATATGTGACGTCATCAGCAGTGCATTGCGGGCACGCGAGTTATAGTTAGCTGAACTAACTATAACGGGGGAATTTCTATGGTTTTGTACGAGTGAAATGTCCAACTAACTATAACGCCCCTGAAACCTATGGTTTTTTCAGTGAATTTCTAAGGTTTTTTAAATGCTAATTTCTAACTATAACGTGCCTGAAACCTATGGTTTTTTCAGTGAATTTCAAAGGTTTTTTAAATGCTAATTTCTAACTATAACGTGCCTGAAACCTATGGTTTTTTCAGTGAATTTCAAAGGTTTTTTAAATGCTAATTTCTAACTATAACGTGTCTGAAACCTATGGTTTTTTCAGTGAATTTCAACGGTTTTTTAAATGCTAATTTCTAACTATAACGTGCCTGAAACCTATGGTTTTTTCAGTGAATATATATATTAGTGCACATACTATTTTTTTAACAAAGTTCAAATTCACTAGAAATTATCCCAATATATATCTGTACATTTAATAAATTAATTTAACCAGCAGAATTTCATAAAAATGTCAAATCTATTTTACATAAATCTCTTAAAAATATAACTCACCTTTTAAATAAATCTGTTGAATGAAAAATCTCACACACTCAGTCAGGATTTTCTTTTCACACAGAGAATGTAGATGAGCACACTCTCCAATGTAAAACCAGTAATGGCAAACTTTCCCTCTAATTTTTCATACATATACACATAACCCACAAATGACATTACTTCCCAGTGTTTTTCAAATTGGAAAACGAATTTCCATTGGTGATAGAGAAGAATACTTTTCAACTGACATCTTCACCCCTTGTCCTTAATATCAGTTTCCATAGCAACAGGTCATGCAACATTCAACTTAGCTGCCAGGTCACAAGTTCAACACACAATGTTGCAAATGACAACAGCAGGTGTGGTTGGCTTTGCAAAGCATGCCCTTATCCTTTCTGCTGTACCTTTCAAACTTTTCTTAATAACCAATAAGAAACATGCTTTCTAAACAAAGTAAAATGCACCCTATATTTGAAAGTAGAGTGTTCTTAAACAGCCAATCAAATCTCTACTTTCCTAAAAACAGTATGTTGTCCACCATTTTAGATAGAGTTCATTCTACCACCTGCCTACCTCAGCTACAGACATCTTCTGATTACCTACAGAGATCCCTTCAAGATGCTTTCAGTGTGGATTGTTGGGCACAGCTATGTTTTCTGGTGCAAAAGGTATGCTGAAAGCAGAGGTATTGACAA
The DNA here is from genome assembly GCA_963921515.1 of Calotriton arnoldi. Classification (NCBI taxonomy): domain Eukaryota; kingdom Metazoa; phylum Chordata; class Amphibia; order Caudata; family Salamandridae; genus Calotriton; species Calotriton arnoldi. The sequence continues at coordinate 535,306 of CAWUFW010002490.1, read as the reverse complement.
AGACCTAGCTTTGCAAAATGTAGATATTAAATGGATTGGACAGAGAGGATTGAAGTGGCACCAATTGATGCCATTGGTTAGAACCTTTATGCACCTCCAACCTCCTGACCTCATTATTGTGCACTGTGGTGGCAATGACCTAGGCACATTGACTGGGTTAGGTCTGGAAATGCTAATGAAGGGCACCTTTGCAGAATTGATGTTGCTTTTCCCCCAAACTGCCTTGGTCTACTCTAACATATGCCAAAGACAGAAATGGAAGTGGTCCAATCAATTTTGTCCACAGATCGAGAAAGCTAGAAAAAATGTCAATAAAGCTGTTTCTGCTTATCTCAGAGACCATAGGATGGGGTCCATATACAACAACAATCTGCGTTTTAATATGGATGGCATATACAGGAGAGATGGTGTACATTTCACAGATGAGGGAAACAGAGTATTTCTCAACAACTTCAGACTCTGCATTGGCACTTACATGTAGCTACCATCTTCTCACAATAAACACAAGGGCTCTTTTAGAGCCACCCAAGATCCAAACATACAACCTAGATTTATTATAAAAAAATCTCCCTTTTTTTTTCCCTGGGAGTTGCGCACCCGGCGTGGCCAGGAGTCACGCACCCCTCGCGTTCACACCAGGGGGCCGCGCACCCCTCGCGTTCACAACAGGGGGCCGCGCTGGGAGTCGCGCACCCCTTGCGTTCATGCCAGGGGGCCACACTGGGAATCGCGCACCCCTTGCGTTCACACCAGGGGGCCGCGCTGAGCGCCGTGCTGGGGACGCGACTCCAACTTTTTTTTTTTTTTAAACGGGCTCCTACCACTAATTTTTATTCGCCCCGGGGACCCCATCCCCCGGGGCCTACTCACTTCGTTGGGGACCATGGGGGGAGCCCCAATGCCCCCATGGTCCCGCCGGCTCCCCGCGTACTGCGAGAGCCAGCATTGCTTTTCCACATGGGGAGCTGCTGACATGCAGCTCCCCGTGTGGAAAGCTATTCTGCTTTGGATTTTGGAAGAGAGAGCAGGTTTCCTGCTCTCTCTTCCAAAATCCAAACCAGAGTTTGCTACGGTAGGGGGAGACGTGCTCCCGCCCTACCATAGCAAACAGCAGTGTCCCGGGGGTGGGCACCCCGGGACACTGCAGGAGCCGGCCCTGGGGGGTGGCGGTCCCCAGGGCCATCGAAGGCTCCAGGAGGGGGGCCCCACAGCCCCCCACACATCTTTTGCAAAGCCCCGGGGAGGTGGTGGTCCCGGGGCTTGGGGGTCCAAAATGGACCCCCGCATTTTAACAGTTAGTGCCCCGGGGAGGTGGTGGACCCCGGGGCATGTGGGATGGCTGGAGCCCCCTCACACATTTTTTTTATTTATTTTTTTTATTTAAATTTAGAGCCCCGGGAGGTGGCGGTCCCCGGGGCTGCGGGGGCCTCCGCGGGCCCCCGCTTTACATTATACAAATCCCCCTGGGACCTGGCCCACCCGGGGGGTTAAAAATAACAAAGCGTGAAAACCCTCGCTTTGCTTTTTTTTTAAAATTTTCGCCGGCATCCGCGCACCGAGCGTGCATTCCGGTGTTTTGGTTTTAAAAAAAAAAATGCTTTTTTTGGCCCCGAGCAGGCCTAGGGGGTCAGGGTGTTTCTACCCTGCCCCCTTTTCTTCTTTGACACCTTTGTTTCCCTGTTTACTTCTGACTCAGTTCTACCGAGTCACAAAATGGCTGCCAACACTTCCTGGTTTGGAGTGTTGACAGCCAATTAGCTTGAAGCTCGTGATCGGGAGGGTGTGCGGATCCACCGCGGCCATAGATATTGAAACTATAATTTTTTGAATTTCTCAGCAACTACTGAACAGATTTACACCATTTAAAAAAAGGGTGCTTTCTGAACCAAGCACTACCTTTTTGCCAAATTTGGGGTAATTCCGTTCAGCAGTTTTGGCTGTAACCGTGTCTAAAGTTTCCTATGGGAAATTGATTTTTTGACTCTTATTTTTTGAATTTCTCCGCAACTACTGAACGGATTTACACCATTTAAAAAAAGGTCGCTTTCTGAACCAAGCGCTACCTTTTGCCAAATTTGGTGTAATTCCGTTCAGCAGTTCGGGCTGTAGCCGTGTCTAAAACTTCCTATGGGAATTAACATGGAGAAAACACGTTTTGGGACCCCCCTTTTTTCTCGGCCCCCGCTTGCTGAATCACCCCGAAACTTTCAGGATATGGGCAGACCGGAGCGCCCCACGAGTTTTGAAACTTTCTTGAAGATTCATCAACCGGCGCCAAAGTTATTGGAAATAGAATGTTGCGAATTTCCTATGGAAAATAGGTCCTAACTATAACTATCTACTGGCGACCGCCAGTAGATAATATATATATATATTCACTGAAAAAACCATAGGTTTCAGACACGTTATAGTTAGAAATTAGCATTTAAAAAACCTTTGAAATTCACTGAAAAAACCATAGGTTTTAGGGACAGTTATAGTTAGTTGGACATTTCACTCGTACAAAACCATAGAAATTCCCCTGTTATAGTTAGTTCAGCTAACTATAACTCGCGCCCCCGCAATGCACTGCTGATGACGTCACATATTACATCACTCATGACATGGTCAGTGACATCACTGATGACATCCCTGATGACATCTCAAATGACATCACTGATGACATCACTGATGACATCATCCAGTGACTGTGTGTTTCTGTAAAGTTTAAATATGTTTAATATATAGAGGGAAAGGCGTATTGAAGAATGAGTGGGTGTATAAGTGTCTGAATGGATGATTTAGTACGTGAGTGACTGACTCTACAAGTGAGTGATTAAACGTATCTTACTGAATGCATGGGTTAGTGACTAAACTGTGTGAATGTCTGTATCCGTCTGTTGGTGTGTAAGTGGATGCATGGATTTGTGAATAGCTACATGAGTGTCTATATGGGTTATTGATTGGTTCTCTGAGTATCTGTATGGCTGCCTGAGTGTTTGTGTGGGTGGGGTGTGTGTGACTCTGTACATAGATGTGTGAGTGGGTGATTCACTAGGTGCATGATTTCAAGAGTGCATCTGTGATGGACTGCTTGGGTGGGTGAGTGTGTGTATGGGTGTGTTAGTGAGTGAATGTATATCTCAGTGGTACATGTGCGAGTAACTACATATGTAAAAGGCAGTATATATGTGTGTTAGAGTATTTCAATGGCTATAAGTGAGAGTATGTGATAGTGAGAGTGGCTGTATGGATGCGTGTGTGCTTGTATCAGTTATTGTATAAGAGCATAAGAATGTGCTAGTATTTGTATGAGTAAGTGAGCTGGTGTGTGTATAACTGTATAGGTGAGTAAATGAGTGTGTGATTAATTTTTTGCATAACTGACTAGGTGTGTGAGTACCTCTATGGATGAGTGGCGGTGTGTGAGTGTTTATATAGGTGTATGAGTGCATATGAGAGTCCTGTACTGAGTGACTGTAAGTATGAGTGACTGTAGAGGTGAGTGAGTGGATGTGTGTGTAGACCTAAGAATCAGTGAGTGGGTATGTAGTTTTTGGTGTTGGAGTGTCTATGGTTTTGAGAATGGCAGTCTGTAATTTAGAGTGGGTGTATCAAAAGTTATATTAGGGTGTGAGAAGATGCATGAAATTATCACATGGATGATGTCATCAGTGATGTCATTTGAGATGTCATCAGTGATGTCATCAGTGATGTCACTGACCATGTTATGAGTGATGTAATATGTGACGTCATCAGCAGTGCATTGCGGGGCGCGAGTTATAGTTAGCTGAACTAGCTATAACGGGGGAATTTCTATGGTTTTGTACGAGTGAAATGTCCAACTAACTATAACTGTCCCTAAAACCTATTGTTTTTCAGTGAATTTCAAAGGTTTTTTAAATGCTAATTTCTAACTATAACGTGCCTGAAACCTATGATTTTTAAGTGAATTTCAAAGGTTTTTTAAATGCTAGTTTCTAACTATGCCTACAGAGGTAGGACATGTGAAGAAAGAAGAAAAAACGCACAGAAAGAAGCAAAAGATATGCAGAAAGAACCAACAGAGGAGCAGAAAGAGGCCTTGTTGCAAAATCATCCTGTGCCCACAACTTTTTCAGACGGGTACTGGTGGTAACTGACTCTGACTAACCAGAGCCAGTGCTATGCTAAAAGACACTTACAATACAGTGAAAACACCTACATACACTAGGGAACACTATGCGTTGGGGTACCCCTGTGATTAGCATGACCTCCTCTGCAAGTCCCTAGTACATAATAGGGCAGGGGGATTAAAACTACCTCTTAAAATGCGCTACAAGGCGCGTTTGCACAGTGGTGAAGGGAGGGGGGCCTGAGGTAACATGTGTGCAAACGCGCCCCGTGGCGCGTTTTAAGTTGCGGGATTAAGTCCCCTTGAATCCTGAGGGTCCCTGGGGCCCAACTAGCCCCCCGGGTACCTACAGTTAGGACCACAGAGCTGAGTTGCAGAGAGGCGTTTCGAGGCCACGCACCTTTTTTCACCTCTCTGCAACGCAACTCTGTTGTGCTTACTGAAGGTACCTGGTGGGCTAGTTGGCCCCCAGGGTCCCTCAGGATTCAAAGGGAATTAATTCCTCAACTTAAAACGCACCACAGGGCGTGTTTGCGCATTTGTCACCTGAGGCTCCGCCCCCTCCCTTCACCACTGTGCAAACACGCCCCGTGGAGCGTTTTAAGTTGGGGGATTAGGTCACCTTGAATCCTGAGGGTCCCTGGGGCCCAACTAGCCCACCAGGTACTTCCAGTAAGCACCACAGGCCTGCGTTGCAACGCCTGTAACAAATTGTGCAGTTGTGTTTAGGTAGTGAAGAGGGTCGTGCTGGGGGTAGTGTTTTAGGGTTTAGGGTAGTGCAGTGGTGTTTGTGTAGTGTAGGGGGTCATGCTGGGGGTAGATTTAGGGTTTAGGGTAGTGCAGTGGTGTTTGGGTAGTGTAGGGAGTCGTGCTGGGGGAGTGTTTTAGGGTTTAGGGTAGTGCAGTGGTGTTTGGGTAGTGTAGGGGGTCGTGCTGGGGGTAGTATTTTAGGGTTTAGGGTAGTGCAGTGGTGTTTGGGTAGTGTAGGGGGTCATGCTGGGGGTAGTGATTTTGGGTAGTGCAGTGGTGTTTGGGTAGTGTAGGGGTACTGCTGGGGGTACTGTTTTAGGGTTTAGGGTAGTGCAGTGGTCTTTGGGTAGTGTAGGGAGTCATGCGGGGGTAGTGTTTTAGGGTTTAGGGTAGTGCAGTGGTCTTTGGGTAGTGTAGGGGTCGTGCGGGGGTAGTGTTTTAGGGATTAGGGTAGTGCATTGGTGTTTGGGTAGTGTAGGGGGTCATGCAGGGGGTAGTGTTTTAGGGTTTAGGGCAGTGCAGTGGTGTTTGGGTAGTGTAGGGGGTCGTGCTGGGTGAAGTGTTTTAGGGTTTAGGGCAGTGCAGTCGTGTTCGGGTAGTGTAGGGGGTCATGCTGGGGGAGTGTTTTAGGGTTTAGGGCAGTGCAGTGGTGTTCGGGTAGTGTAGGGGGTCGTGCTGGGGGGAGTATTTTAGGGTTTAGGGTAGTGCAGTGGTGTTCGGGTAGTGTAGGGGGTCGTGCTGGGGGTAGTGTTCTAGGGTTTAGGGCAGTGCAGTGGTGTTCGGGCAGTGTAGGGGGTCGTGCTGGGAGTGGTGTTTTAGGGTTTAGGGCAGTGCAGTGGTGTTCGGGCAGTGTAGGGGGTCGTGCAGGGGGTGGTGTTTCAGGGTTTAGGGCAGTGCTGTGGTGTTCGGGCAGTGTAGGGGTCGTGCAGGGGGTGGTGTTTCAGGGTTTAGGGCCAGTGGTGTTCGGGCAGTGTAGGGGGTCATGCTGGGGGTGGTGTTTCAGGGTTTGGGGCAGTGCAGTGGTGTTCGAGCAGTAAAGGGGGTCATGCTGGGGGTGGTGTTTCAGGGTTTAGGGCAGTGCAGTGGTGTTCGGGCAGTGTAGGGACGGTGCAGGGGGTGGAGTTTCAGGGTTTAGGGCAGTGCAGTGGTGTTCGGGCAGTGTAGGGGGTGGTGCAGGGGGTGGTGTTTCAGGGTTTAGGGCAGTGCAGTGGTGTTCGGGCAGTGTAGGGGGTCCTGCTGGGGGTAGTGGTTTAGGGTTTAGGGCAGTGCAGTGGTGTTCGGGCAGTGTAGGTGGTCGTGCTGGGAGTGGTGTTTTAGGGTTTAGGGCAGTGCAGTGGTGTTCGGGCACTGTAGGGGGTCGTGCTGGGGGTGGTGTTTCAGGGTTTAGGGCAGTGCAGTGGTGTTCGGGCAGTGTAGGGGGTCGTGCAGGGGGTGGTGTTTCAGGGTTTAGGGCAGTGCTGTGGTGTTCGGGCAGTGTAGGGGGTCGTGCAGGGGGTGGTGTTTCAGGGTTTAGGGCAGTGGTGTTCGGGCAGTGTAGGGGGTCGTGCTGGGGGTGGTGTTTCAGGGTTTAGGGCAGTGCAGTGGTGTTCGGGCAGTGTAGGGGCGGTGCAGGGGGTGGTGTTTCAGGGTTTAGGGCAGTGCAGTGGTGTTCGGGCAGTGTAGGGGGTGGTGCAGGGGGTGGTGTTTCAGGGTTTAGTGCAGTGCAGTGGTGTTCGGGCAGTGTAGGGGGTCCTGCTGGGGCTGGTGTTTCAGGGTTTAGGGCAGTACAGTGGTGTTCGGGCAGTGTAGGGGGTCGTGCTGGGGCTGGTGTTTCAAGGTTTAGGGCAGTGCAGTTGTTTTCGGGCAGTGTAGGGGGTTGTGCTGGGGCTGGTGTTTCAGGGTTTAGGGCAGTGCAGTGGTGTCTGGGCAGTGTAGGTGGTGGTGCTGGGGCTGGTGTTTCAGGGTTTAGGGCAGTGCAGTGGTGTTCGGGCAGTGTAGGGGGTCATGCTGGGGGAGTATTTTAGGGTTTAGGGTAGTGCAGTGGTGTTCGGGTAGTGTAGGGGGTCGTGCTGGGGGAGTATTTTAGGGTTTAGGGTAGTGCAGTGGTGTTCGGGTAGTGTAGGGGGTCGTGCTGGGGGTAGTGTTCTAGGGTTTAGGGCAGTGCAGTGGTGTTCGGGCAGTGTAGGGGGTCGTGCAGGGGGTGGTGTTTCAGGGTTTAGGGCAGTGCTGTGGTGTTCGGGCAGTGTAGGGGGTCGTGCAGGGGGTGGTGTTTCAGGGTTTAGGGCAGTGGTGTTTGGGCAGTGTAGGGGGTCGTGCTGGGGGTGGTGTTTCAGGGTTTGGGGCAGTGCAGTGGTGTTCGAGCAGTAAAGGGGGTCATGCTGGGGGTGGTGTTTCAGGGTTTAGGGCAGTGCAGTGGTGTTCGGGCAGTGTAGGGACGGTGCAGGGGGTGGAGTTTCAGGGTTTAGGGCAGTGCAGTGGTGTTCGGGCAGTGTAGGGGGTGGTGCAGGGGGTGGTGTTTCAGGGTTTAGGGCAGTGCAGTGGTGTTCGGGCAGTGTAGGGGGTCCTGCTGGGGGTAGTGTTCTAGGGTTTAGGGCAGTGCAGTGGTGTTCGGGCAGTGTAGGTGGTCGTGCTGGGAGTGGTGTTTTAGGGTTTAGGGCAGTGCAGTGGTGTTTGGGCACTGTAGGGGGTTGTGCTGGGGGTGGTGTTTCAGGGTTTAGGGCAGTGCAGTGGTGTTCGGGCAGTGTAGGGGGTCGTGCAGGGGGTGGTGTTTCAGGGTTTAGGGCAGTGCTGTGGTGTTCGGGCAGTGTAGGGGGTCGTGCAGGGGGTGGTGTTTCAGGGTTTAGGGCAGTGGTGTTCGGGCAGTGTAGGGGGTCGTGCTGGGGGTGGTGTTTCAGGGTTTAGGGCAGTGCAGTGGTGTTCGGGCAGTGTAGGGGCGGTGCAGGGGTGGTGTTTCAGGGTTTAGGGCAGTGCAGTGGTGTTCGGGCAGTGTAGGGGGTGGTGCAGGGGTGGTGTTTCAGGGTTTAGGGCAGTGCAGTGGTGTTCGGGCAGTGTAGGGGGTCCTGCTGGGGCTGGTGTTTCAGGGTTTAGGGCAGTACAGTGGTGTTCGGGCAGTGTAGGGGGTCGTGCTGGGGCTGGTGTTTCAGGGTTTAGGGCAGTGCAGTTGTTTTCGGGCAGTGTAGGGGGTTGTGCTGGGGCTGGTGTTTCAGGGTTTAGGGCAGTGCAGTGGTGTCTGGGCAGTGTAGGTGGTGGTGCTGGGGCTGGTGTTTCAGGGTTTAGGGCAGTGCAGTGGTGTTCGGGCAGTGTAGGGGGTCATGCTGGGGCTGGTGTTTCAGGGTTTAGGGCAGTGCAGTGGTGTTCGGGCAGTGTAGGGGGTCTTGCTGGGGCTGGTTTTTCAGGGTTTAGGGCAGTGCAGTGGTGTTCGGGCAGTGTAGGGGATCGTGCTGGGGCTAGTGTTTTAGGGTTTAGGGCAGAGCAATGGTGTTCAGGCAGTGTAGGGGGTTGTGCTGGAGGTGGTGTTTCAGGGTTTAGGGCAGTGCAGTGGTGTTCGGGCAGTGTAGGGGGTCTTGCTGGGGGTGGTGTTTCCGGGTTTAGGGCAGTGGTGTTCAGGCAGTGTAGGGGGTCTTGCTGGGGGTCATGTTTCAGGGTTAGGGCAGTGCAGTGGTGTTCGGGCAGTGTAGGGGGTCGTGCTGGGGGTGGTGTTTCAGGGTTTAGGGCAGTGCAGTGGTGTTCGGGCAGTGTAGGGGTGGTGCAGGGGGTGGTGTTTCAGGGTTTAGGGCAGTGCAGTGGTGTTTGGGCAGTGTAGGGGGTCGTGCTGGGGGTGGTGTTTCAGGGTTTAGGGCAGTGAAGTGGTGTTCGGGCAGTGTAGGGTGTGGTGCTGAGGGGTGGTGGTTCAGGGTTTAGGGCAGTGCAGTGGTGTTCGGGCAGTGTAGGGAGTCGTGCAGGGGGTGGTGTTTCAGGGTTTAGGGCAGTGCAGTGGTGTTTGGGCAGTGTAGGGGGTCGTGCAGGGGGTTGTGTTTCAGGGTTTAGGGCAGTGCAGTGGAGTTCGGCCAGTGTAGGTGGTCTTGCTGGGGGTGGTGTTTCAGGGTTTAGGGCAGTGCAGTGGTGTTCGGGCAGTGTAGGGTGTCATACTGAGGGGTGGTGTTTCAGGGTTTAGGGCAGTGCAGTGGTGTTCGGGCAGTGTAGGGGGTCGTGCAGGGGTGGTGTTTCAGGGTTTAGGGCAGTGCAGAGGTGTTTGGGCAGTGTAGGGGGTCGTGAAGGGGGTGGTGTTTCAGGGTTTAGGGCAGTGCAGTGGTGTTCGGCCAGTGTAGGTGGTCTTGCTGGGGGTGGTGTTTCAGGGTTTAGTGCAGTGGTGTTCGGGCAGTGTAGGGGTCTTGCTGGGGGTGGTGTTTCAGGGTTTAGGGCAGTGCAGTGGTGTTCGGGCAGTGTAGGGGGTCTTGCTGGGGTTGGTGTTTCAGGGTTTAGGGCAGTGCAGTGGTGTTCGGGCAGTGTAGGGGGTCGTGCTGGGACTGGTGTTTCAGGGTTTAGGGCAGTGCAGTGGTATTCAGGCAGTGTAGGGGGTCGTGCTGGGGCTGGTGTTTCAGGGTTTAGGGCAGTGCAGTGGTTTTCGGGCAGTGTAGGCAGTCGTGCTGGGGCTGGTGTTTCAGGGTTTAGGGCAGTGCAGTGGTGTTCGGGAAGTGTACGGGGTTGTGCTGGGGCTGGTGTTTCAGGGTTTAGGGCAGTGCAGTGGTGTTTGGGCAGTGTAGGGGGTTGTGCTGGGGGTGGTGTTTCAGGGTTTAGGGCAGTGCAGTGGTGTTCGGGCAGTGTAGGGGGTCGTGCTGGGGCTGGTGTTTCAGGGTTTTGGGCAGAGCAGTTGTTTTTGGGCAGTGTAGGGGGTCGTGCTGGGGGTGGTGTTTCAGGGTTTAGGGCAGTGCAGTGGTGTTCGGGCAGTGTAGGGGTCTTGCTGGGGGTGGTGTGTCAGGGTTTAGGACAGTGGTGTTCGGGCAGTGTAGGGTGTCTTGCTGGGGGTGATGTTTCAGGGTTTAGGGCAGTGCAGTGGTGTTCGGGCAGTGTAGGGGGTCTTGCTGGGGGTAGTGTTTCAGGGTTTAGGGCAGTGCAGTGGTGTTCGTGCAGTGTAGGGGTCATGCTGGGGGTGGTGTTTCAGGGTTTAGGGCAGTGCAGTAGTGTTCGGGCAGTGTAGGGGGTCGTGCAGGGGGTGGTGTTTCATGGTTTAGGGCAGTGCAGTGGTGTTCGGGCAGTGTAGGTGCTCGTGCTGGGGGTGGTGTTTCAGGGTTTAGGGCAGTGCAGTGGTGTTCGGGCAGTGTAGGGGGTCGTGCAGGGGGTGGTGTTTCAGGGTTTAGGGCAGTGCAGTGGTGTTCGGGCAGTGTATGGGGTCATGCAGGGGGTGGTGTTTCAGGGTTTAGGGCAGTGCAGTGGTGTTTGGGCAGTGTAGGGGTCGTGCAGGGGGTGGTGTTTCAGGGTTTAGGGCAGTGCAGTGGTGTTTGGCCAGTGTAGGTGGTCTTGCTGGGGGTGGTGTTTCAGGGTTTAGTGCAGTGGTGTTCGGGCAGTGTAGGGGGTCTTGCTGGGGGTGGTGTTTCAGGGTTTAAGGCAGTGCAGTGGTGTTCGGACAGTGTAGGGGGTCTTGCTGGGGCTGGTGTTTCAGGGGTTAGGGCAGTGCAGTGGTGTTTGGGCAGTGTAGGGGGTCGTGCTGGGGCTGGTGTTTGAGGGATTAGGGCAGTGCAGTGGAGTTCGGGCAGTGTAGGGGGTCGTGCTGGGGCTGGTGTTTCAGGGTTTAGGGCAGTGCAGTGGTTTTCGGGCAGTGTAGGCGGTCGTGCTGGGGCTGGTGTTTCAGGGTTTAGGGCAGTGCAGTGGTGTTCGGGAAGTGTACGGGGTTGTGCTGGGGCTGGTGTTTCAGGGTTTAGGGCAGTGCAGTGGTGTTCGGGCAGTGTAGGGGGTTGTGCTAGGGGTGGTGTTTCAGGGTTTAGGGCAGTGCAGTGGTCTTCGGGCAGTGTAGGGGGTCGTGCTGGGGCTGGTGTTTCAGGGTTTAGGGCAGTGCAGTGGTGTTCGGGCAGTGTAGGGGGTCGTGCTGGGGCTGGTGTTTCAGGGTTTTGGGCAGAGCAGTGATGTTCGGGCAGTATAGGGGGTCATGCTGGGGGTGGTGTTTCAGGGTTTAGGGCAGTGCAGTGGTGTTCGGGCAGTGTAGGGGGTCTTGCTGGGGGTGGTGTGTCAGGGTTTAGGGCAGTGGTGTTCGGGCAGTGTAGGGGTCTTGCTGGGGGTGATGTTTCAGGGTTTAGGGCAGTGCAGTGGTGTTCGGGCAGTGTAGGGGGTCTTGCTGGGGGTAGTGTTTCAGGGTTTAGGGCAGTGCAGTGGTGTTTGTGCAGTGTAGGGGGTCGTGCTGGGGGTGGTGTTTCAGGGTTTAGGGCAGTGCAGTAGTGTTCGTGCAGTGTAGGGGGTCGTGCAGGGGTGGTGTTTCAGGGTTTAGGGCAGTGCTGTGGTGTTCGGGCAGTGTAGGGGGTCGTGCTGGGGGTAGTGTTTCAGGGTTTAGGGCAGTGCAGTGGTGTTCGGGCAGTGTAGGGGGTCGTGCAGGGGGTGGTGTTTCAGGGTTTAGGGCAGTGCAGTGGTGTTCGGCCAGTGTAGGTGGTCTTGCTGGGGGTGGTGTTTCAGGGTTTAGTGCAGTGGTGTTCGGGCAGTGTAGGGGGTCTTGCTGGGGGTGGTGTTTCAGGGTTTAAGGCAGTGCAGTGGTGTTCGGACAGTGTAGGGGGTCTTGCTGGGGCTGGTGTTTCAGGGGTTAGGGCAGTGCAGTGGTGTTTGGGCAGTGTAGGGGGTCGTGCTGGGGCTGGTGTTTGAGGGTTTAGGGCAGTGCAGTGGAGTTCGGGCAGTGTAGGGGGTCGTGCTGGGGCTGGTGTTTCAGGGTTTAGGGCAGTGCAGTGGTGTTCGGGAAGTGTACGGGGTTGTGCTGGGGCTGGTGTTTCAGGGTTTAGGGCAGTGCAGTGGTGTTCGGGCAGTGTAGGGGGTTGTGCTAGGGGTGGTGTTTCAGGGTTTAGGGCAGTGCAGTGGTCTTCGGGCAGTGTAGGGGGTCGTGCTGGGGCTGGTGTTTCAGGGTTTAGGGCAGTGCAGTGGTGTTCGGGCAGTGTAGGGGGTCGTGCTGGGGCTGGTGTTTCAGGGTTTTGGGCAGAGCAGTGGTGTTTGGGCAGTGTAGGGGGTCATGCTGGGGGTGGTGTTTCAGGGTTTAGGGCAGTGCAGTGGTGTTCGGGCAGTGTAGGGGGTCTTGCTGGGGGTGGTGTTTCAGGGTTTAGGGCAGTGGTGTTCGGGCAGTGTAGGGGGTCTTGCTGGGGGTGATGTTTCAGGGTTTAGGGCAGTGCAGTGGTGTTCGGGCAGTGTAGGGGGTCTTGCTGGGGGTAGTGTTTCAGGGTTTAGGGCAGTGCAGTGGTGTTCGTGCAGTGTAGGGGGTCGTGCTGGGGGTGGTGTTTCAGGGTTTAGGGCAGTGCAGTAGTGTTCGGGCAGTGTAGGGGGCCGTGCAGGGGGTGGTGTTTCAGGGTTTAGGGCAGTGCTGTGGTGTTCGGGCAGTGTAGGGGGTCGTGCTGGGGGTAGTGTTTCAGGGTTTAGGGCAGTGCAGTGGTGTTCGGGCAGTGTAGGGGGTCGTGCAGGGGTGGTGTTTCAGGGTTTAGAGCAGTGCAGTGGTGTTCGGGCAGTGTAGGGGGTCGTGCTGGGGCTGTTGTTTCAGGGTTTAGAGCAGTGCAGTGGTGTTCGGGCAGTGTAGGGGGTCTTGCTGGGGGTGGTGTTTCAGGGTTTAGGGCAGTGGTGTTCGGGCAGTGTAGGGGGTCTTGCTGGGGGTGATGTTTCAGGGTTTAGGGCAGTGCAGTGGTGTTCGGGCAGTGTAGGGGGTCTTGCTGGGGGTAGTGTTTCAGGGTTTAGGGCAGTGCAGTGGTGTTTGTGCAGTGTAGGGGGTCGTGCTGGGGATGGTGTTTCAGGGTTTAGGGCAGTGCAGTAGTGTTCGGGCAGTGTAGGGGGTCGTGCAGGGGGTGGTGTTTCAGGGTTTAGGGCAGTGCAGTGGTGCTCGGGCAGTGAGGGGGTCGTGCTGGGGGTGGTGTTTCAGGGTTTAGGGCAGTGCAGTGGTGTTCCGGGAGTGTAGGGGGTCGTGCTTGGGGTGGTGTTTCAGGGTTTAGGGCAGTGCAGTGGTGTTCAGGCAGTGTAGGGGGTCGTGTTGAGGCTGGTGTTTCACGGTTTAGGGCAGTGTAGGGGGTCGTGCTGGGGCTGGTGTTTCAGGGTTTAGGGCAGTGCAGTGGGGTTCGGGCAGTGTAGGCGGTCGTGCTGGGGCTGGTGTTTCAGGGTTTAGGGCAGTGCAGTTGTGTTCGGGCAGTGTAGGGGGTCGTGCTGGGGCTGGTGTTTCAGGGTTTAGGGCAGTGCAGTGGTGCTCGGGCAGTGTAGGGGGTCGTGCTGGGGGTGGTGTTTCAGGGTTTAGGGTAGTGCAGTGGTGTTCGGGCAGTGTAGGGGGTCGTGCTGGGGCTGGTGTTTCAAGGTTTAGGGCAGTGCAGTGGTGTTCGGGCAGTGTAGGGGGTCGTGCTGGGGCTGGTGTTTCAGGGTTTTGGACAGAGCAGTGGTGTTCGGGCAGTGTAGGGGGTCGTGCTGGGGGTGGTTTTTCAGGGTTTAGGGCAGTGCAGTGGTGTTCGGGCAGTGTAGGGGGTCGTGCTGGGGGTAGTGTTTCAGGGTTTAGGGCAGTTCAGTGTTGTTCGGGCAGTGTAGGGGGTTGTGCTGGGGGTGGTGTTTCAGGGTTTAGGGCAGTGCAGTGGTGTTCGGGCAGTGTAGGGGGTCGTGAAGGGGGTGGTGTTTCAGGGTTTAGGGCAGTGCAGTGGTGTTCGGGCAGTGTAGGGGGTCGTGCTAGGGGTGGTGTTTCAGGGTTTAGGGCAGTGCAGTGGTGTTCGGGCAGTGTAGGGGGTCATGCAGGGGCTGGTGTTTCAGGGTTTAGGACAGTGCAGTGGTGTTCGGGCAGTGTAGGGGGTCGTGCTGGGAGTAGTATTTTAGGGTTTAGGGTAGTGCAGTGGTGCTTGTGTAGTATAGGGGTCGTGCTGGGGGTAGTGTTTTAGGGTTTTGGGTAGTGCAGTGGTGTTTGTGTAGTGTAGGGGGTCATGTTTTAGGGTAGTGCAGTGGTGTTTGGGTAGTGTAGGGGTCGTGCTGGGGGTAGTGTTTTAGGATTTAGGTTAGTGCAGTGGTGTTTGGGTAGTGTAGGGGGTCGTGCTGGGGGTAGTGTTTTAGGGTTTAGGGTAGTGCAGTGGTGTTTGTGTAGTGTAGGGGGTCGTGCTGGGGGTAGTGTTTTAGGGTTTAGGGTAGTGCAGTGGTGCTTGTGTAGTGTAGGGGGTCGTGCTGGGGATAATGTTTTATGGTTTAGGGTAGTGCAGTGGTATTTGTGTAGTGTAGGGGGTCATGTTTTAGGGTAGTGCAGTGGTGTTTGGGTAGTGTAGGGGTCGTGCTGGGGGTAGTGTTTTAGGATTTAGGTTAGTGCAGTGGTGTTTGGGCAGTGTAGGGGGTCGTGCTGGGGGTGGTGTTTCAGGGTTTAGGGCAGTGGTGTTCGGGCAGTGTAGGGGGTCTTGCTGGGGGTAGTGTTTCAGGGTTTAGGGCAGTGCAGTGGTGTTCGGGCAGTGTAGGGGGTCGTGCTGGGGGTGGTGTTTCAGGGTTTAGGGCAGTGCAGTGGTGTTCGGGCAGTGTAGGGGGTCGTGAAGGGGGTGGTGTTTCAGGGTTTAGGGCAGTGCAGTGGTGTTCGGGCAGTGTAGGGGGTTGTGCTGGGGCTGGTGTTTCAGGGTTTTGGGCAGAGCAGTGGTGTACGGGCAGTATAGGGGGTCGTGCTGGGGGTGGTGTTTCAGGGTTTAGGGCAGTGCAGTGGTGTTCGGGCAGTGTAGGGGGTCTTGCTGGGGGTGGTGTTTCAGGGTTTAGGACAGTGGGGTTCGGGCAGTGTAGGGGGTCTTGCTGGGGGTGATGTTTCAGGTTTAGGGCAGTGCAGTGGTGTTCGGGCAGTGTAGGGGGTTTTGCTGGGGGTAGTGTTTCAGGGTTTAGGGCAGTGCAGTGGTGTTTGTGCAGTGTAGGGGGTCGTGCTGGGGGTGGTGTTTCAGGGTTTTGGGTAGTGCAGTGGTGTTTGTGTAGTATAGGGGGTCATGTTTTAGGGTAGTGCAGTGGTGTTTGGGTAGTGTAGGGGGTCGTGCTGGGGGTAGTGTTTTAGGGTTTAGGGTAGTGCAGTGGTGTTTGTGTAGTGTAGGGGGTCATGTTTTAGGGTAGTGCAGTGGTGTTTGGGTAGTGTAGGGGGTCGTGCTGGGGGTAGTGTTTTAGGATTTAGGTTAGTGCAGTGGTGTTTGGGTAGTGTAGGGGGTCGTGCTGGGGAGAGTGTTTTAGGGTTTAGGGTAGTGCAGTGGTGTTTGTGTAGTGTAGGGTGTCATGCTGGGGGTAGTGTTTTAGGGTTTAGGCTAGTGCAGTGGTGCTTGTGTAGTGTAGGGGTCGTGCTGGGGTAGTGTTTTAGGGTTTAGGGTAGTGCAGTGGTGTTTGGGTAGTGTAGGGGGTCGTGCTGGGGGTAGTGTTTTAGGATTTAGGTTAGTGCAGTGGTGTTTGGGCAGTGTAGGGGTCGTGCTGGGGGTGGTGTTTCAGGGTTTAGGGCAGTGGTGTTCGGGCACTGTAGGGGTCTTGCTTGGGGTAGTGTTTCAGGGTTTAGGGCAGTGCAGTGGTGTTCGGGCAGTGTAGGGGTCGTGCTGGGGGTGGTGTTTCAGGGTTTAGGGCAGTGCAGTGGGGTTCGGGCAGTGTAGGGGGTCGTGAAGGGGTGGTGTTTCAGGGTTTAGGGCAGTGCAGTGGTGTTCGGGCAGTGTAGGGGGTCGTGCTAGGGGTGGTGTTTCAGGGTTTAGGGCAGTGCAGTGGTGTTCGGGCAGTGTAGGGGGTCATGCAGGGGCTGGTGTTTCAGGGTTTAGGACAGTGCAGTGGTGTTCGGGCAGTGTAGGGGGTCGTGCTGGGGTAGTGTTTTAGGGTTTAGGGTAGTGCAGTGGTGCTTGTGTAGTATAGGGGGTCATGCTGGGGGTAGTGTTTTAGGGTTTTGGGTAGTGCAGTGGTGTTTGTGTAGTGTAGGGGGTCATGTTTTAGGGTAGTGCAGTGGTGTTTGGGTAGTGTAGGGGTCGTGCTGGGGGTAGTGTTTTAGGATTTAGGTTAGTGCAGTGGTGTTTGGGTAGTGTAGGGGTCGTGCTGGGGGTAGTGTTTTAGGGTTTAGGGTAGTGCAGTGGTGTTTGTGTAGTGTAGGGGGTCGTGCTGGGGGTAGTGTTTTAGGGTTTAGGGTAGTGCAGTGGTGCTTGTGTAGTGTAGGGGGTCGTGCTGGGGGTAGTGTTTTAGGGTTTAGGGTAGTGCAGTAGTGTTTGTGTAGTGTAGGGGGTCATGTTTTAGGGTAGTGCAGTGGTGTTTGGGTAGTGTAGGGGTCGTGCTGGGGGTAGTGTTTTAGGATTTAGGTTAGTGCAGTGGTGTTTGGGTAGTGTAGGGGGTCGTGCTGGGGGTAGTGTTTTAGGGTTTAGGATAGTGCAGTGGTGTTTGTGTAGTGTAGGGTGTCATGCTGGGGGTAATGTTTTAGGGTTTAGGCTAGTGCAGTGGTGCTTGTGTAGTGTAGGGGGTCGTGCTGGGGGTAGTGTTTTAGGGTTTAGGGTAGTGCAGTGGTGTTTTTGTAGTGTAGGGGGTCATGTTTTAAGATGCAACGCTCCAATACCTGACCAGTCTGCACTACATAAAACTGCAAAAAGCTCAAAATAAAAAGTGTTTTGCACACTTTTGTCATTGGGCTATATGTGGGCTACATCTGGGTAATGTTTGTGCTACATTTGGGCTCTTTTTTCACTGGTGGCCATCTTGGAAGAGTTCTTTGTTATGAAGTTTCCTAATTTCCTCATTTACTGCAGTCTCCTCAGTAGGAAATGCTTTCAGTTTTTACTTTGATTCCATCAAGAAGGCATTCAGATGTGTCTCACATTTGCCATAAATTCAGAATGTTAGCACTCTAGTTGCTCATTAGATCACTGTAGTAAAGCTACTGCTCACCAGGGAGTTAACTGGAAGTCTGCTGCTGGTATTGAAAGTGATTGTTTCAGTCTGCATGTCAGAATTTTCTAATGAAATAAAAGAGGATTTGAGATCTCACTTAAAACATGCCCTAATTTTTCTTTCTGCAGCACTAACCATAATTTCTATTTCAAAAAGAACCCCTCATTTTGTTCCTTTTAAATTAAATGTTTTAAGTGTTACCGGTTTATTCCAATCAAGATGGCTTCAGGTGTGCCATACTTTTGTCATAAGTAAGTCTGTTAGCGCTCTAGTTGTTCTTTAGAACACTCTGGGAAGCTGCAGTAGAACACAAAGGAATCAACTGACAGTCTCTGCCCTTGTTGGATGTAAATGTTTTACTGAGAATGTCAGACTTCATTCTCACATGACTGAGAAAGATAATGTGAATTTACAGAAAATATGCTCTCATTTTAGCTTCTGGAGCACCTTCCAAAACTGTATGGGACAAGCATGTGAAAATAGTTTTCTCTCAAACATGATTCATGATATCCCAGCAGAAGGTTTTTCACAGGGTAAAATCACCTTAGAACACACCACAATTCCTGAAATTAGTATGGTACCATCAACAAATGAATTCTAATGTAACTAAAGTCTGTTATCACCCTTTATAGTTCTCCTTTTGGTAACCCTCAAAATCTTTGATTCACTACAATGCATTTCAATGGGGTACTATCATTTATATTGGTCCCAAGATGGCTGCCAACAATTCCAGGATGAAGTGCTGACAGCCAATTAGATCTCACGATGACATTTGTGGTTAGGCTCCGCCCAGATATATATGTGATTTTACTTTTGATTTTCTCAAGAACTACTGAACGGATTTACACCATTTAAGCAAAAGGCACGACACTGAACCAAGGGCTACCTCTTTGCCAAATTTGGTGTAATTCCGTTCAGCAGTTCGGGCTGTAGCTGCGACTAAAGGTTCCTATGGAAAAATGAATGGGGAAAACATGTTTTGGGACCCCCCTTTTTTCTCGGCCCCCGCTTGGCGAATCACCCCGAGACTTTCAGGATAGGAGCGGACCGGAGCGCCCCAACAAGTTGGAAACTTTCACGAAGATTCGTCAACCGGCGCCAACGTTATTTCAAATAGAATGTTGCGGATTTCCTATGGAAAATAGGTCCTAACTATAACTATCTACTGGCGACCGCCAGTAGATAATATATATATACAGAGCTGAATCACTGCAAATACAAACAATATCACTCCAATCTTTGTTGAATTTGGTAGGAACTTTTTGCAGCAGCATTCCAAGTGACACTGTGTTCCATGTTTTCCAAAAGTCTGGTGCCATATTTTCACCACTATCCCAGATGCTTGGTGACAGCACTCTCTTCACATATACCTGTCACTATGCCTTGCATTGAATGTTTAAAGCCTGGGGTGTTTGGCAATTCACCTGCTATCAATACTGATTTGCTAGAAAAGGGGGCTGATGTATGAAAGGGTTTCACCCATTTTCTGTCTGGGGAATCAATATGATGGTACAAATTGGGAAATTTGTTATGAAACCAGCCATTTTATCTATCAGTGAAAGAATTAAATGTAGCCAAAATATCAAATATGATTTTGATATTTCCTGATTCTCTATAGTTTATAAAACAATCAACTATTATCTAAAACATGCTTCTAAACCCTGCAACATTAGACAAAAGACCACAAAACTGAAAAATGCAAATGGGACCTCCCTAAAAAGCAAAACTCAAGCAGAATGTTAGGCCAGTCTTTCTTGCTGCTACTTCCATTTATTTTTTTACACTTTTATATAGTGCAAAGTCGACCCAAAGGTATCAAATCACTTCACATGAGCACCAGTTGCATTACAGATGGACACATTGATATATATATTTTAGGCATGGGGAGATTACGTGATTCACAGGATGTTTGAGCCTCCCACCAGGCTCGAACCTGGTTCCCCAGCTTCAAAGTCAGCCGCCCTAGCAGTTAAGCCACCCCGCTCCGCAATATAACAAAGTTACATTGTATTGGCCCCTTCAGGAAGAAATAAAATTGACTTTCACTGTCCTTATTCTTTCTTTGAATGGCATTTAGTTTGTGGTTCTGCCGGTGTTTTTTCCAGTTTTTATATGTTTACACTGGTGAGGGCTATTTCCCTTTCGGTGGGGTTTTATCAGTTATTATAGGTTTAAACCTAAAACTGGATAGCCTAACTATAGGGGGTTCTGGGTGGGGTGTAATGGTTTCTAGCCACAGAATCTGTTTGAAAGAAGTCTTTAATTTTGGTGATATTTGAAAACAGGCCGTTTTTTTGTATATTTGGGCTAATGTATTATCAAATTGATCATTTAAAACATGCTAGTCAAAACTGACCATAAATAATAAAACATATTGGAGCAATCATAATAGGATATAATTTAAATATGGCTTTACAGTGGATTTGGGGTCTATTAATGTTTGAGCAAAAATGATGGCAATAGTCAAATTGCATATGGTCCAATATTATTTGATTGAAGGATTTAATTAAAGATGACTTCATAGGTATGTTTGCCGTTGGTCCACTAAGCAATGGTAGGCTAAAATATGTGTAACCTAGTATATTGTAAAGCACGTCTGGCCAAAAGCATCAGTGCACTGTAATTGTATTTTAATGTTAACACAATAAAACAATTGAATTTAATAACAAAATCATTTTTAACTGATATATTTTGGTATCAGCTTATCTCTGCATACACACACAGAACACACACACAAACGCACACACCCCACACACACACACACACACACACACACACACACACACACACACAGATGCAAAGCCTGTACTGAAATGGGGACAACTGCAGACCGAATATTTATATTCCTTCAGGGCACCGTGATCTTAATTTTAGCCAACCAATGCCCTTGCAGGTTTGATGGACTGCAAAAAGGCCCTAAGTGCTCAAAATTAATATAACAAACATCCATGTAGGATGACGTGAGATAGAACAGAGGGAGCCAGAAATTTGTGAGAGCAGTAAAAACAGCTACTGTTTAAACCCAGAATGTCAGAGCAGATGTGTCTGGTGATCTTTTAAAGTGCTGAGGATTGCACTTAGCAAGCAAACAAAGTTTGAAAATCTCAATTCCTCCAGATTATTTGGAAGGTTGAGGGGTTATGCCAGATAATTTCTCTGAAGAGTGTGTAACAAAAATGTCAGCCATCTCACAATCTTCTTCATACATAACATAGACAACAGAGCCACATGTTTTACAGGCCCACACACAGTGCTATTACTTTACAGAGCTCTTACAGGTCTGGATAAAGCAATGTCTAAAAAAAAAAACAGGCTGGTACTAGCACTCACTTCTAAAGAAAGTGAAACTGTTTCTTTTAGAAATCGACTTCATAATTGCTGTTCAAGCCCTTGTGCTTTTGCATCTGGATGGTTGTAATGCTCTGCTCCTTGGCATCCCAGTCTCCACACTGACACTTCTTAAGTGCATCCTTTAAGCTATGGCACGTCTCATTCTCATCCATCACCTCCAACATGAGGGAACTCCTTGGCTCCATTTGCCGGCACACGTCATTTTTAAATCTAGCTGCATCATTTACAAAGTCATTTCGACCAACACACTGTCTAGTCTTGCAGATCAGCACGCCGTCTTTGGTGGTTCTCGCACACCCGCAGCCAGGACAGCATCAGACTGCAGAGTAAGAAGTATAAAAAAGAAAAACAAAGCAGTAGGCCTTTTCTATCTATGCACCCAGGATCCATTTATCCATCAGGACTGACCCAATACTGAGCCAGTTTAGGAAAGAGTTGAAGACTCAGGGGCCTATTAAATTTGTAAGTCAGAAAGCCTCTGACATCAGGTCGGAGGCTTTTCAACTTACATCGTACGTTTCAGATCTGACAGCCTTATTACAATGAAGGCTGTCGGATTTGGAACCTGCAATTCGGACCGACTGGCTCAAGGAGCCCATCAGCCAATCGGAGGCTGCTCATAATCCCCTATGTATAGCGTTTACGCCATGGGGAATATGATGTTGGTTTCTGACAGGCTTTTCATGTTGGGCCCCCATGTCTCAGAGGCCTCTGCTTGGCGGCCTGGGGGGCACCCGCCTGTTAATCCCTGCACCGTGTGGCAGGCACCGTGAGGTGCAGGGATTAACAGAAACTCCCATTTCTCTATGGGAGCTTTGCTGCGGCCGGTTTCTGACCACAGCACAAGCTCCCATAGAGAAATGGGAGCTTGCAAGCGCCCCCTGCGGTCGCATCGTAATTGTGCTGTCGTGACCGCTGACCTGATGTAGGTTGGATGCAACTCCGACCGACATCGTAATTGGCCCCTCATTCTTTAAGAACACTTCACCACAAAGCATTATCCTTTCACAACCCATCTAACTTTCCTATAACGGACAGCATTCTGCTGCCTTTAGGCTAGGTCCGCACTATCGAAATATCATATACATACATAAAAGTTACACTAATCATTCAGCCTATATTCTCAGACTGCAGCAGTGATTGTCATTTAAATATTTGATGTAAATAGACCGTAGAAAATGCAAATATTTTGTCCCCAAACCTTAGTTTTAGAGTGTATAAATAAATATGCACAGTTGTACTATTGATTACATGTTTTTCATTCTAGGAAAATATACCCCCAAAACAAAAGCTTATCAGTGTTACGAAAAACAAACTTTTTGTCCAAAGTGCTAGTCATTTTTAGCAAATGTAAGTGTGGTGTCTCAACACTGGTTTGTCAATTTGATCAAGTTCTCTCATGTACTAGTGCCACACATGGATATATTATAACTTGAATGTTCACTAATCATCATGTCATGTAATGGCTGCACATAATATAAAAAATTAACAATATTATGCCTGGTATAAAATTTCACTGTGGTACACACATCACACAATCACCCTTACACATACTTGTGCACACTCATGCACATATACCTATGGGAAATATTATACAGTTCCCTGTAAAATGTTTTTTAGCATCATAGCAATAGACCCAAACCACTCTGCAGAGTTTTAATATTGTCAGGAGTACTAGGATTATGTGGCAAACTTTCTGTATGTTGAAGGGATAGAATTTGTTCTCTTATGGTGCAGCTATCAATGGTCACTGATTTGAATTAGAATGTTTAGGTTTTTTTGAAGAAGCAGATTGCTAAATGGTCAGAGCAAGGGGAATGATGCTATTCATTTTGTACCGCATATACTGCATAATAATAGAGTAACCACATTTGCCGCAACGTTTTTGTAGCTCAAATGTGTTAAAATGATACTTAAAAATTTGCCGCACAATGCTGCATAATATGGATTATATATATATATATATATACACATATATACATATATATATATTCACTGAAAAAACCATAGGTGTCAGGGGCGTTATAGTTAGTTGGACATTTCACTCGTACAAAACCATAGAAATTCCCCCGTTATAGTTAGTTCAGCTAACTATAACTCGCGCGCCCGCAATGCACTGCTGATGACGTCACATATTACATCACTCATGACATGGTCAGTGACATCACTCATGACATCACTGATGACATCTCAAATGACATCACTGATGACATCATCCTTGTGATAGAGTGGCAGACCTCCTCTCACCCTAATATAACCTTTGATACACACACTCAAAAATACAAACTAACATTTTCAAAACAATGGACATACCAACCAGTTACAACACACCTATTCAGTAATTCCAAGATCTACACACACATCCACTCATTCACCAACAGTCCCTATACAGTCACTCATACATGTACTCACTCATCATATGTACTCATACACCTATACATCCTGTTACACACCGCCACTCATCCATAGAGTTACTCACACACATAGTCACACATGCAAACAAAGTATCAAACATCCATTTACTTGCATATACAGTTATACACACACTACCACACTTACTTCTACAGAAACTTACACATACTTACTCTCTTAAACAATCACTTATAGAAACACCTACTTATTTGTACAGGAACTCTTCCAATCTCTCACTCACATATACTCACTTATATACACCAATACTCACATATACTAGTTTAAAACATATGTAGTTACTCATAAAGACACTATTGAGACAGTCATTCACTCACTAACACACCCATACACATACTCATCCACCTATACAGTCCTGCACACATGCTGTCTTCAACACATACAAACAGTGAGTCACTCATTCATGCATCTATGCACTAAGTAATACCCCCACCGAACCATACAGACACTCAGACACTCATACTGATACTCAAAAAACCAACTAATAACCCATATAGACACTCATGTAGCTACTCACCAACCCATGCAGCCACTTATACACAAAGTGAGAGACTGATACAGATATTTTCATATTTAAACATTACTCACTAACCCATGTATTCACTAAGATACACTTAGTCAGTTATACAATCAATTTTACAAAAAAATCATCCATTTAGACACTTATATACCCATTTATTCTTCCATCGACCTTGAGATATACATATATAAAACATATTTAATTTTCAGAAAAACACACATTCACTGGATGATGTCATCAGTGATGTCATCAGTGATGTCATTTGAGATGTCATGAGTGATGTCATGAGTGATGTCACTGACCATGTCATGAGTGATGTAATATGTGACGTCATCAGCAGTGCATTGCAGGCGCTGCGAGTTATAGTTAGCTGAACTAACTATAACGGGGAATTTCTATGGTTTTGTACGAGTGAAATGTCCAACTAACTATAACGCCCCTGAAACCTATGGTTTTTTCAGTGAATTTCTAAGGTTTTTTAAATGCTAATTTCTAACTATAACGTGCCTGAAACCTATGGTTTTTTCAGTGAATTTCTAAGGTTTTTTAAATGCTAATTTCTAACTATAACGTGCCTGAAACCTATGGTTTTTTCAGTGAATATATATATATTTATTATACTATCCACAACGCTCCACGCCAACAGAAACCTCTCCAAAGACGGGAAAGCAGACCCAAGATTTGTGCAAAACGGGTTTATTTCAGGAATGCCCGCACCTCCACCATTACGCGTTTCAGCCTCCTCCGAGGCCTTGATCACATACTATGTATACATGTGAAAATGTCTCGGTCCCCTGTTTGCCTCGGTGGCACGGAAAAAATGGGTGGAACTGACGTCAGCACGCCGACGAGGTCCTCTTATGGCTCCGATGACGTCATACGGTGTCGCGAGCGGAGCCGTGTTATTATGACGTCTTCGTTGACGTGGGAGAGCTAGGAAAGAATTTCCGTGGAATGCTGGTGCAGGGGATATTCACCTAAGTGTTCAGGCTAGTCCTTTGGGAGCAACTGTTTATGTTGCCACTCCAGAAACCAAAACCAGTGATCCGAGGGCAGAGGCCCTGCAGATGGCACACGAGGTGGGGTGCCCAGTCGTGTGCACCGGCGGGGCAGCGAAGTGACAAGCACCACAACCCACAAAAAAGGTAACGAGGGCACTGAATAACACAGGATCTTCTCTTGTATCTGGCAGGAACAACGAAGTTAAAATGCCCTAGTACCAAAATGTAGAATTAGTGCTACAACGGTCTTCAAGAGGACCTGCGATGCCGCTTCTGCCTCCCGTACCCTGGAGGCGGCACATGGGTCACGCGGTACGGTCATACTGCGGTGGGACGCACACTCGTTGACCTCTCATGGCACTGCTCCACACTTCAGGGAGGACGCTTTCCATTAGCTATGTTTTCTGATGACATGTCACGCCGGCCCCGTCCAACAACAGAACTCCTTTAGATCCAAACAGACTCTTCCACTCTCTCACCGGAAGTGAAACCAGGCCACGCGGACACTTTCACAATACAACAGCCGGGAATGCACTTTTCGGTAAAAAATCACATTCCTTCCTCCTAATTAATCAAATAAACGCCTCACTGAAGAACAGGGGCCAGCTTCGATCGGTAAACAGCCGTTACAACGACTTTTTTACTTTGCGATACCATTACAACGCATGCATTACCACGCATGCGTTGTACATCACGAAGTCATTACTACGCATTTTTTAGAACGCATGGTCATTTACCACGCATGCCTTTACAACGAATTTTGTTGTAAAGGTATGTATGGTAAATGACCATGCGTTCTAAAAACATGTAGACTGATCCATGTCGTTGTAAGGAAACAGAGGCTGTTCCGTTTCCTCACAACGACATGCACCGCCCTCAGAGACGACGTGAAGCAGGAACCACAAGGAGAGAGGAACCACGAGGAGTGAGAGGTAAGGGGGATTGGGCATGGGGTGGGGGTTTCTTTTCTAGGGTTTAGGGTAGTGCAGTGGTGTTTGGGTAGTGTAGGGGGTCATGCTGGGGGTAGTGTTTTAGGGTTTAGGGTAGTGTAGGGGGTCGTGCTGGGGGTAGTGTTTTAGGGTTTAGGGTAGTGCAGTGGTGTATGGGTAGTGTAGGGGTCGTGCTGGGTAGTGTTTTAGGGTTTAGGGTAGTGCAGTGGTGTTTGAGTAGTGTAGGGGTCATGCTGGTGGTAGTGTTTTAGGGTTTAGGGTAGTGCAGTGGTGTTTGTGTAGTGTAGGGGTCATGCTGGGGGTAGTGTTTTATGGTTTAGGGTAGTGCAGTGGTGTTTGGGTAGTGTAGGGGGTCGTGCTGGGGATAGATTTAGGGTTTAGGGTAGTGTAGTGGTGTTTGGGTAGTGTAGGTAGTCATGCTGGGGGTAGTGTTTTAGGGTTTAGGGTAGTGCAGTGGTGTTTGTGTAGTGTAGGGGGTTGTGCTGGGGGTAGTGTTTTAGGGTTTATGTTAGTGCAGTGGTGTTTGGGTAGTGTAGGGGGTAGTGCTGGGGTAGTGTTTTAGGGTTTAGGGTAGTGCAGTGGTGTTTGTGTAGTGTAGGGGGTAGTGCTGGGGGTAGTGTTTTAGGGTTTAAGGTAGTGCAGTGGTGTTTGGGTAGTGTAGGGGTTCATGCTGGGGGCAGTGTTTTAGGGTATGGCAGTGGTGTTTGGGTAGTGTAGGGGGTCATGCTGGGGATAGATTTTGGGTTTAGGGTAGTGCAGTGGTGTTTGTGTTGCGAGGGGGTCGTGTTGGGGATAGTGTTTTAGGGTTTAGAGTAATGCAGTGGTGTTTGTATAGTGTAGGGGGGCTTAGGGTAGTGCAGTGGTGTTTGTGTAGTGTAGGGGTCATGCTGGGGATAGTGTTTTAGGGTTTAGGGTAGTGCAGTGGTGTTTGTGTAGTGTAGGGAGTAGTGTTTTAGGTTTAGGGTAGTGCAGTGGTGTTTGTGTAGTGTAGGGGGTCATGCTGTGGGTAGTGTTTTAGGGTTTAGGGTAGTGCAGTCGTGTTTGTGTAGTGTAGGGGTCGTGTTTTAGGGCATAGGGTAGTGCAGTGGTGTTTGGGTAGTGTAGGGGGTCATGCTGGGGTTAGTGTTTTAGGGTTTAGGGTAGTGCAGTGGTGTTTGGGTAGTGTAGGGGTCGTGGTTGGGGGTAGTGTTTTAGGGTTTAGGGTAGTGCAGTGGTGTTTGTGTACTGTAGGGGTCGTGGTTGGGTTCTAGAGTTTTAGGGTTTAGGGTAGTGCAGTGGTGTTTGTGTAGTGTAGGGGTCGTGGTTTAGGGTCGTGCAGTGGTGTTTGGGTAGTGTAGGGGGTCGTGCTGGGGGTTGTGTTTTTGGGTTTAGGGTAGTGCAGTTGTGTTTGGGTAGTGAAGGGGTCGTGCTGGGGGTAGTGTTTTAGGGTTTAGGGTAGTGCAGTTGTGTTTAGGTAGTGAAGGGGGTCATGCTGGGGGTAGTGTTTTAGGGTTTAGGTAGTGCAGTGGTGTTTGTGTAGTGTAGGGGGTCATGCTGGGGGTAGATTTAGGGTTTAGGGTAGTGCAGTGGTGTTTGTGTAGTGTAGGGGGTCGTGTGTTTGTGTAGTGTAGGGGTCGTGCTGGGGGTAGTGTTTTAGGGTTTAAGGCAGTGCAGTGGTGTTTGTGTGGTGAAGGGGTTGTGCTGGGGGTAGTGTTTTAGGGTTTAGGGTAGTGCAGTGGTGTTTGTGTAGTGTAGGGGGTTGTGCTGTGGGTAGATTTAGGGTTTAGGGTAGTGCAGTGGTGTTTGGGTAGTGTAGGGAGTCGTGCTGGTGGTAGTGTTTTTGGGTTTAGGGTAGTGCAGTTATGTTTGGGTAGTGTAGGGTGTCGTGCTGGGGGTAGTGTTTTAGAGTTTAGGGTAGTGCAGTGGTGTTTGGGTAGTGGAGGGGGTAGTGTTTTAGGGTTTAGGGTAGTGCGCCCAACCAGCCACAATATCCGTGGACAAAGGGGATCCTGACTCTTTGGAACGCTCCGTCAATTGAATAATTTGGGTCAAGGGCCCTACCACGTCCAAAACCTATCAATTCCTTTCTTGGGATCCCTCATATACTTGGAGAAAAAGGTACATAGTTTCTCATCAATTTCAGGCGTGTGTGCCACCTTCCCCTTTAGTGAGGGCCTGGGGCATTCTCCCCTCATCCTATTCCTGACCTCCATTTCAAGGGGTTGATGGATTTTCCCCACCACATACTCTGCCACTTTGGCGTCAGGTGTCCACTCCGCCGACCTAGGATGGTAAATTTGGGTAGGCTCGAACATGTCCGAGTGGACCCCGTCCCCAACCGGGGACTGAGAGGAGTGGGACTCTGGACGCCAGGGACGCCCGAGTCCTTATCCTCATCGGAGGAGAAATCGTCCTCCGATACACCCTCTCCCTCTAAGGAAACCCGCCGTCGGGGTCTACAATAGTGGTGACAGTGTCGCAATTTTCTCCGGGCGCCTCCTCCTCCCGGCAGGGTGCATATTTTAGCGTTCGCGCACTCTTGAGGAAGGTCTCCATAAGTTTATCAAATCCTTCCAAGTGCCCCGCGTTATGCTTAACGGCCCTTTTATTCCCCATCTGGGAGCTACTGGGACCCGCCACCACCAGATCTGGGTCACTGAACACCCCAGGGATGCTTTTCGCCAGCTTATCAACCTGATCCCTAAGAGGAGCCAGCGCCCTAGAAATAGCCAGAGAGAGGGCTTGGTCCACTGCTGGAGGGAGAAGTTGGGGGCCATTCCTCCTCCACTTCCTGGTAGGAGGAGTAAAAATGGTCTTCTGGAGAAGACATGATAGCAGAGGGTGTGAGCACAGAACAAATGCCCTTAAAATCCTTAAGGCAGCCCCTCGCCGGTGCTCCAACAGCTGGGCTTTCCCTGAAGCTGTTATAAGAATAGACTGAGGCGCAATACCAATTACCACCACCAGGTGGCGCTGGTCACTAACGTGGCCGTGTGGGGAAATCACCGCGTAGCGGTGTCAAAATTAGGCGAGGGTTGGTCGGGAATCAAGCGGACACTAAAGGAGTGACCGGATTCCCAAACGCGCGTAAAGACCAGCGGGAGCGCTCGACAAAGCTGCTTCGCTCGGACCAGACGCGCCTGACAGGATCTCACCGCGCACAGAGCACACAGCGGGAGAAACTGCGAGGGGGAGAACGTGCTCGGGCAAGAGCCTGCTGCGCAGGGAATATGAAACAATACCAAGGCAATAATGCTAATAACGTGCACAAGAAACCGCTATACAAACAGCAACAACGCCAGATTAAGCCAAGAATGTAAGGAATGCACTTAACTGACGAGCAGTGAAGAAAGAGGAAGCGGAAGGGACGTCACAATATTATATACGATGGACTGTGATATGATTGGACTATAGATGCCTTGGAGACTACCCCCCTAATGGTTCATGGGTTGTGTAGTCTTTTGTTTAATGATTGTTGTGTTACTTTTTCTTTGAACTGCTATGCAAATAAAGTGAGGAAAGATATGCATAATCCTCGCTCCGTCCTGCCATAGAATTCATTAAACTTTATTTGATCTGATCTAGAAACATAGATCATAAAAGTGTACATAAAAACAGTAAATCCTCTTTCCTAATACAATACAGTGAGAATTAATTAAAACCAGTAGGTAAAAACGGGTGTTACAAAGCCCGGTTCAGAGCAACTTCAGGTTAACAGAATCGTAAAGTTCAATGTTTCGCAAGATCAATCTCATGTACTTCGTGCAAAATACGCAATAAGGGGTCCAAGTAAGATGTAACGCTCCAATACCTGACCAGTTTGCACTATATAAAACTGCAGAAAACTAAAAATAAAAAGTGTTTTGCACACTTCTGTCATTGGGCTATATGTGGGCTACATCTGGGTGATATTTGTGCTACATTTGGGCTCTTTTTCTCTGGTGGCCATCTTGGGAGACTTATTTGTTATGAAGTTTCCTAATTTCATCATTTACTGCAGTCTCCTCAGTAGGTAATGCTTTCAGTTTTTTACTTTGATTCCATCAAGAAGGCATTCAGATGTGTCACACATTTGCCATAAATTCAGAATGTTAGCACTCTAGTTGTTCATTAGATCACTGTAGTAAAGCTACTGCTCACCAGGGAGTTAACTGGAAGTCTACTGCTGGTATTGAAAGTGATTGTTTCAGTCTGCATGTCAGAATTTTCTAATGAAATAGAAGAGGATTTGAGATCTCACTTAAAACATGCCCTAAATTTTCTTTCTGCAGCACTAACCATAATTTCTATGGCAAAATGAACCCCCTCATTTTGTTCCTTTTTAAATTAAATGTTTTAAGTGTTACCAGTTTATTCCAATCAAGATGGCTTCAGGTGTGCCATACTTTTGTCATAAGTAAGACTGTTAGCGCTCTAGTTGTTCTTTAGAACACTCTGGGAAGCTGCAGTAGAACACAAAGGCATCAACTGACAGGCTGCTCCTGTTGAAATATAACAGGAAGATATTTGAGATCACACTTGAAACATGTCCTAATTTTTCTTTCTACAGCACTAACCATAATTTCTATGACAAAAATGAACCCCATCATTTTGTTCCTTTTTAAATTAAATGTTTTAAGTGTTACCAGTTTATTCCAATCAAGATGGCTTCAGGTGTTCCATACTTTTGTCATAAGTAAGGCTGTTAGCACTCTAGTTGTTCTTTAGAACACTCTGGGAAGCTGCAGTAGAACACAAAGGCATCAACTGACAGGCTGCTCCTGTTGAAATATAACAGGAAGATATTTGAGATCTCACTTAAAACATGTCCAAATTTTTCTTTCTACAGCACTAACCATAATTTCTTTGGCAAAATGAACCCCTCATTTTGTTCCTTTTTAATTAAATGTTTTAAGTGTTACCAGTTTATTCCAATCAAGATGGCTTCAGGTGTGCCATACTTTTGTCATAAGTAAGACTGTTAGCGCTCTAGTTGTTCTTTAGAACACTCTGGGAAGCTGCAGTAGAACACAAAGGAATCAACTGACAGTCTCTGCCCTTGTTGGATGTACATGTTTTACTGAGAATGTCAGACTTCATTCTCACATGACTGAGAAAGATAATGTGAATTTACAGAAAATATGCTCTCATTTTAGCTTCTGGAGCACCTTCCAAAACTGTATGGGACAAGCATGTGAAAATAGTTTTCTCTCAAACATGATTCATGATATCCCAGCAGAAGGTTTTTCACAGGGTAAAATCACCTTAGAACACACCACAATTCCTGAAATTACTATGGTACCATCAACAAATGAATTCTAATGTAACTAAAGTCTGTTATCACCCTTTATAGTTCTCCTTTTGGTAACCCTCAAAATCTTCGATTCACTACAATGCATTTCAATGGGGTACTATCATTTATATTGGTCTCAAGATGGCTGTCAGCAATTCCAGGATGAAGTGCTGACAGCCAATCAGATCTCACGATGACATGTGTGGTTAGGCTCCGCCCAGATATCGATATGTTTTCTTTTTCAGATTTCTCAGGAACTACTAAATGGATTTACACCATTTAACAAAAAGGGTTCTTTCTGAACCAAGAACTACCTCTTTGCCAAATTTGGTGTATTTCCGTTCAGCAGTTCGGGCTGTAGCCGTGTCTAAAGTTTCCTATGGAAAATTGCATGGGGAAAACACGTTTTGGGACCCCTTTTTTCTCGGCCCCCGCTTGCCGAATCACCCCGAAACTTTCAGGATAGGAGCATACCGGAGCGCACCACGAGTTTTGAAAATTTCGCGAAGATTCATCAACCGGCGCCAAAGTTATTGGAAATAGAATGTTCTGAATTTCCTATGGAAAATAGGTCCTAACTATAACTACCTACTGGCGACCGCCAGTAGGTAATATATATATATATATATATATATATATATATATATATATAGAGAGAGAGAGAGAGAGATGTACCTACACTTACCGTGTTGAGAGTCCTGCTCTGGTTGCCTCGGTTCTCACTTGGGGGCATATTTACGAGAAAATGTCGGAGTGCAGAGATGCGTCAAATTTGGCAGCGCAGCGCACTGACATTTTCACAGAGCAGGGCTGTGCCGTATTCACAAGACTACAGCGCACCCCTGTGTTTTTCCTAGCGATGCGCTAAATTTAGCTGCCTAATGCCAATGTAGGCACCCTTGCACCATAGTGCAAGCATGCCTGCATTGCAGGGAGTGATTGTTTATGTGTAGGAAGGTGTCCCTTCCTGCATATAAACAATCACTAATAGCAATGTGTTACTTCTATGTGTGCTGCAGAATCCAGCACACATAGAAGTAGCAAATCGTCATTATTCATATATCGTCATTTTTAATGATTGTTTATGTGCAGGAAGTGACACCTTCCTGCACATAAACAATCATTAATGTCATTTTATCTCTCTATGTGTGCTGCATTCTGCAGCACACATAGAAAAAGAAAAAGCGAGGAGAAATATAAGTATTTCTCCTCGTTTTGTCATTCTAACGCCTGCTCTTGGATGGAGTTAGTTTTTGCCACTGCCTCAGATTTACACCTCCTTGTAAATCTGGGGCAGCAAAAGCAATGGATGTTGTGGTTGAACGCCCTCAGCAACATCCATTGCACACCCCTTTCACGCTAAGAGATGCGTGTAAAGGGGCCTCATTAACAAAAAGTGGCTTAACGCTGCGTTGTAAATATTGAAAAGGGTATATCGCCACCAGAACATTGCTGAAAGTATCGTTCTGGTGGTGATATCCCCTTGCAAATATACCCCTGGGTTTCTCTTCCAGCCATGTGGGAGGCCCTGTATCACTTGCAGAGTAATTGGCAGTGCCAGGGCATATGAAACAGTAAACCACTGTGCGGCTTGAGCTGCATGGTGATTGGTTGTGTAATCACATTGTAAGTGTGATGCAGGGCCTGTAATTTGCTTTCAATCGCTGGCATACAGCGAGCTGTAGGCTATATTTTCAGTCCACTGATCACTAACAGAGTGCAAGTCTGTCAGCGATCTATAAAACACAAATAGTGCATGTGTGATAGGCTGAGCATAGCCTGCCAATCGTTCAAACAGGCAGTTTGTTTTTTTCATGTCACAATGAGGGTCTGGTACTGTGGTGCTAAAGCAGTTCTGTACAACTTTAGACTATTAGAGTAAAATTGGAACAAGTCTAATGATTCACTCCATGAACCCCTATGAAGTGAGCCTCTCTGTTTCAGACCTTTGGCTGGAGTATCTCAACAAGGTCAGTATGGAAATATATGCTTTGTAAAGTGCACAATGACTCCCAGAGTGATCTTTTCATACGGATGGCAATATGTACTGTTAATTAACTCAGGAGTGCTCATTTTATTGATTTGGGTAAAAGGTAGGCAAGTGAAAAATTTAGTTTACAGTGGCATAATCTCACAAACTATCCTGCATTTCACATCAGACTAATTCCACAAAATGCCCATGATTAAAGTATTACACCATGTTGCATATTCAGCTTTCATTTATTTTAAAATGTGACTGTGGGAGCATGGGAACAAATTGAATGAAAAGAACATGAGTGGCTGTTCACATCACATGCAAGTGTTCACTTTTGATAGTGTCATATGGGCCCTGAAAATGAATGTAAGGAAGAATTTCATGCTAAAAATACCACAAAGTGCCAGATCAGCATGTTGCATCATTTCTGAAAAGAAAATTGTTGGGACAGAAAAGTCCTTTGCATGGTAATGGACTTGTACCCCTACCCTGAGTGCCCAACTGTACTGTTGTCCAACCCCTACAGCTGATTTTTGCTGTCATAGGCAGACACGGATCACACGTGCATGCCATGACATAGGCCTGTCTTACGGATTGTGGTCTTGTTGGACTTGGGGTTCCCAAAGCTCTACCCTCATAGTGGTGGAAGGCTACCACCTTCACCAGGAGTAAAGCAGCCCTACGCGGTGGTGGCAGTATACTGTGTAGTGATCAGCAGTAGTTAACAGGTACTGTTTACCCTGTCACTGGAGTGAGGCCTACAGGTTCACTCACCTTTTTAAAAGTTCAGCAGCTGTTTGCTTAACTCACCCTTACCCTATATCAGGTACATGTGGAAGTGCTACACAGCGCAAGAGTTGTGACTCGGCTCTGGGTGTATGTGTGCCTGGGAAGGGTACAATACAGGGATAGGGCAGCGCTGAGCAGTGCTTCATGGTGAGTGTATGTGCTGGGTGAGTGTACCTGCGAGGAGAACAGAACATGAAGGATGTAGTGCTGTGCAGTGCATGCATGGTGAATGCATATACTGGTTATATGTGTACCCACGAGAAGTACAGTACATGAACTAAATAGTGTTGTGCAGCGTGTACATGGTGAATGTGTGTGCTGGGTGTATGGGTCCCTGTGGAGGCACAATACATAGAGGTAACAGTGCTGGGCAGTGTGTGTGCTGTCTGTGGCTGTGTACATGCACTGAGTGCAACTTTGTCTGTAATGGAGGACCTTAGGTTCCCTTTTGGAAGACCCAGGCATGTTTGGTAAAGACATGAGGTGGTAGAGGAATCTTCCCAGACAGATTTGTGTATTGCTGCATTTCTGTGAGCTAGGTAGGACACACTTAGGAAATGAGAGCTAGGCCCCGCAAGGGTGATCTTTGATTCAGTGAGACAGTGAGTTAGTATAGAGGTACATAATGTAGGGTTTGGTAGAGGGGCAAAGTGAGAGTGATAAGATAGAAGAGGTGATATGATGATCGAAAGAGATACATAAGACAGAAAGTTTATTCTTTAACTTAATTACCACAAAATACCGGGGAGCATGAGGGTTAAGGAGGGGTAGGTGGGTATGTGGTTTAAGATTCTCTGAAGTGTGCATGCCCATCAGACAAACAAAAATCTGTTCTTCTGGCTATCTTGATCACTTTACCAGGGGCCCTTTGGATGCTGGAGGTCTTGGGCAATCAGCCAATTTGCCCATGCCTTAACATTACCCTGCAACAAGCACCAGAAATCCAATAAAGATCAGAACTGGTGCAATTTCTCACATAATTATATGGAAGAACATGAGTGCACCCAAGAGCAAGGGGCAAACGCTATGTGTATCAGGGGAGCAATGTGTGGTGTGCAACAAAGGCTTAAAGATGATATGCAGCAAAGGACTAACTGGTATTCTGCAAGATGGACGTGCAGGATAGTGTGCTTCAGGTCAGGGAAGTGCAAGCCAATGTACATTGGGAGCAATGAATGCTGTGCATTTAGGAGGACAGGGTGATTGACAGTAAAGGGCACAGACTGGTTGGTATACATTGGAGGACATAGTGTGATGTGGAGCAGTGAGCACAGGCTGATGTGCACATGCTCAATGTCCATTGGTAGATGTGCACATGGTGATATCAGAGCCTTCTGCAGAACAAAATAGTATGTATGGGTGTTGGTCTGTACACATGGAGCCTGTGTGTCTGAACGCTTGCGTGCATGAGTATCTGTATATTTGTTGATCAGCAGCAAGCATAAATACCTTCTCTCATTGACAGGAAAGACTGCACCCCCCCCCCCCATCCATGACATTTATTAGATTTTAACAGAGAAGAGATTTTATCTCTAGGTGTTTGTAACTTCGAAATCCATAGATGGACAGAGGGACCTCTAACTTTAAACCAACACTTCCCTTTACCAGTATGCATTCTTTCAAAACAACCGCTCCACCCTTTAGAACCAATGACTATTGAAGGTTTTTAAATACCACTTCCAATTCCATTATACATTACTACCAGAGGCAGTCTACATACAGCCACATGGGCACACATTGATCAGAATGTTGGCAGCTGTGCATAGGGCCTGTATCTGTTAGTCTGTCTGCATGGGTGGTATTTGTGACTATATATACTGCATGTTCTTCTGTGTGCACGGATACCTTTATGTTTGTGATTCTGTCCATACAGGTGGCTTTATGTCTGTGTGCATGGTTGTCCATATTTTCTTTTGTGTAAGTGTCTAAATCTGTTGTCTCTAGGGAAAGTTGGACAGAGGTTCCAGATAGGGAAGTAAAATTAAAAGATGTCAAGCGTGGCTCTTGCTCAAGCTGGTATAACATATTTAGCTGAGGCCCAGACCCCAACCCACCAGCCTGACTGGGATCACACTGCTACTGCTGTCAAAGATGTCTGCCTGATTGTTTTATGGCAGAGCTGGGTGAAGTATATTATTTATGTGAGATCAGCGGAGTGAGTGAGGGTTTCATAAGGCCCGTGTACATGTACACTGGTCTTCCATTGTTGTCTTGTATTTCTGGCTCTTTAATGAGCCTGTCTACAGACTGAAACGCAATGTGCATGTCTTGCACCTTCAATAGAAACATAGTGCACATACGCAGCCCAACATGTCAACCCTTACAATGGCTTTACAACAGAGGGTCAGTGCCAGTATTTTATTTTATCTGTTTTGTTTTAGATGTGCTATTATTGTAAAAAACACAACTGTTACATAGAAAACTGAAGCCATGGGGCTGTCCCAACCACATATCAGGTGGCCACCCTGTGTGGGCTCTGGGCAATTGTCCATTTTGATTTTGCTTTATAACATGCTTGACTCCTCTACCATCCCGGTCTTTGCTGGACAGATAAGAGAGGCCCAGATGCAGTGTGTTCACGCTGCATGTCATCCTGCTGCCTGCCCGCAGTGCCCTCACCAATGATAGTGAGGCTCCAGGAGAGGCAGTTCTGATGAATCATAAGTCATATTACTATCATTCAGTGCACCAGGGTGTGCATGACAGCCTTAGCCCAGCCTCCCCTTGCATCTGTCTGTCTCCTTGCCTCACTCTCTTACTCTGGAGACAGCAACAGTTCTTTCAGTTTCAGTGTTGGTAATGCAGGCAGAGTTGAGGCCGCATATCACGTGCACTTTCACAAATGTCAAGCTTAACCATATTTTTATCAAATGACAGAAACTGAAAGATCTGGGCTTTCAGTTGAGGAGCCAGAGCACATTATGGTCTGGCTAGGCCCTGCTCGCCCCCCTCCCCTCCCCCCATCCGTAGCTACAACTCAGAAGCATCATTTTGGAACCTGCACATCCCTGCAAAACTGCTGCATCGCCGCTGCCTGCACCAAAGCCGTGGACAATGCTCACCAAGTGCACAACACAACGACCTTGACCTTGACTTTCAACGAACCCACGACTGCACAGCACCTCCGAAGAACTGCTTTTGCGTGAGTCTCGGACACCGTATCACCGACATCCATGGTGCACCGTCCCGACTCCAATGCATTCCCGGCCCTGCGTGGCTGTCGACTGACGCATCGCTTTCAGCCCGGTGGTTCGACTACGACACCATGAAATTGACTCACTGCGCTCTTGACATTGACACATCACTGACGCTGCACCGCCTTCGGAAACCAAAGCCTCGCACCCGAAACTGGCGCATCACCTACTTTCCGCAATGCATCATCCCCGAGTACCAACACCTCAACAACTTTGCACTTCCCCCGGAACCAACACATCACCTGCACCCGCGATGCATCCTCTTCCATTGCATATCACATCGTCCCCAAGCATCGATGTATCCAAGGTACTGTCAGCGGGTCTGTGTGACTCCTGTCTCCGGTCCGCTCTCCATCGCGGTTGGAGAGAAGGTTTGGATTTGCACGAGTCAAGCATGAATTGATAGCTCCAGTTACAGTTGTTGCACCGGTTACTTACCGGTAATCTTCATTACTCCAAGTATATTCTTACTCGCCACATGAGTTACACAGTGAGCTTCAACTCCACAACATAATCCTCCAAGCAATTTTATGCTCCAATCCTCCCATCCCTCCCCAACATGGACGACCATCTTCACCCTTGACCCAGTACAAGAGGAGGCACGACCCACCCCCCTTCCTGTACAACTACCATGCCCAGCAAGCAACCACATAATGCCAATAGTCAAACAGGGAGGGAGGGATGGGAACTCATGTGGCGAGGAAGACTATAATCTGAGTAATGAATATTACTGGTAAGTAACCGGGGCATTACCTCCTCGTAAGTCTTCCTCGCCACCTGAGTTACAAAGTGAGCATATACCAAAGCCAAGCGGCTACATGGTCACCAACAACAAACCACATACTAAAGGTTGAGGCAAACAACAAGTTTTTAATCCAAACAACAAAACAGACGAAAAACAAACAAACAGACACCCAACAGAAGAAGCTCCAATCAAGTGCAGAGCAAAGCCAGCCTGTAGAACAGCCTCAGCAAAACCCCCAGCAGCAGGACCACCCAACACCACACAATAGTGGTCCATGAACATGTGTGGAGAGGCCCACGTAGAGGCCCTACATATATCCTCAATCAAGACTCCCTTGAAAGAGGCCCAGAAGACGGAAAATACCCTGGGTAGACTCACCCTGGATCCGGGCCGACACCTCCGACCCCTGGAAACCATAGGCCAGAAGGATCATCTGCTTAATCCACCTGCTCAGGGTGGAAAGAGAAGGCTTATGACCCAATCTCACCAGGCCAGGCATGGGGGAGAAAGTCGGCAGAACGACCTCCCTGGAACGGTTGACAACTAAGGGGACCTTGGGAAAGAACTTAGGATCGGGGCAAAGGGCAACATGATCCAGCAAGACACGCAAAAAAGGAAGAGAACTCAAAAACGACCCCAACTCTCCAATACAACCAGCGGACACAATGGCCACCAGAAACACCACCTTCGTGGTCAAGAATTTAATGTCCACAGACCCCAAGGGCTCAGAAGGAGCCAACTGAAGGGCCTGTAACACCAACAGGAGATCCCAGGCTGGGGCAGGACAAATCACTCCAGGCCCAATGCAAAACCATGCGACAGAAAATCCGGCACCCTGATCGGCTCCACTGAAACAGACGCCAGGCCTTTTGAAACACACCACCTAGAAAAGGACCCCCAATGTCGGGAATAAGACTGAAGAGTCGCCAGTCATTGGGAACCCTGGAGCAAGTCAACCACTTCCTCGGAGTAGCAACGGGACAAGAGGCTCACCCTCTCAAGAGCCAGGCCTGAAGATGGAGCCGACACAGAACCCCCACAGGAAGACACGAATCCCTCAGCAGATAAGGAAGATCGGGAATCGCCCAACACTCCTGAACAGCCAACTCCCTCAGAAGAGGATACCAAGGGCGGTGAGCCCAGCCCGACAAAATCAATAAAACAAATGCCTTGTCCAGGCAAATCTTGCACAGAACCCGGGCAATTAAAGGGATCGACGGAAATGGTAAAGCAGAGTGTCCGGCGACCTGAATGACATCGCATCCACCCGCCATGCCTACGGACAGGGAATAATCATGCAGAAGCGGGGCAGCTGAGCATTGTCCTTGGCCACAAACAAGTCCACTGTCGGGCACTCAAACTTCGTTTGCAACACATGGAAAAACTCCCCCGACAGTGAAATCGAAGACATGGGGGAAAAACCCTGCTCAGGTGATCTGCCCCACAATCCTCTCTCCCTGGGAGATACACAACCCGCAGAGACAACACAGTGGCTTCCACCCAGGTAAGAATCTCCTGAGCCAGGAGCCACAAGGACAGAACTCTACAGCCCCCCTGGGGATTGAGGTAACCCATCACCACCTGATTGTCCGTCAGGACCAGAACATGATGCCCCCGAAGGGCCAATGCAAACTCCAGACAAGCCATCTGAACCGCCTTCAGCTCCCGGAAGTTGGATGAGCAACCAGCCTGCAGGCGATCCCAGAGACCCTGCACGGACCAGGAATCCAACGTCGCCTCCCAGCCCAACCGGCTGGCATCTGTCATCACCACCTGGGAAGCGGACACCTGAAAAGGAAGTCCCCTGGTCAGATTGGACTCCACCAACCCAGGGCGATCCGAATCTGAGGGGACACTATCACTGGCAGATCGTCAGCAGCGGAGCAAGGGGACCAATGGGATAGGAGATGGTTTACCAATGGGTACAGATGCAAACGAGCCCATGGCAGTACATTTATCGCCGCCGACATGCACCGGGGCAGAATCCAAGGCCAGCAGACAACCCAGGTTTCTCCTCAAGGTTGCCCTCCTCACAGCCAGCAAAAACACCAGCCCCTTGACCGTGTCCAGGTGACCCCCAATAAACGCTATCTCCTAGGTGGGAACCAGATGCAACCCTTTGTGGTTGATCAGGAAGCCGTGCCTCTCCAGAATCTCACAGACCCTCTGGACGTGAAGAGTCCCCTTTGAAAAAGAAGAGGCAGAAATCAGCCAGTCATCAAGCTACGGGAATACCCGAATTCCCTCTGTATGGATGAGCCCAACCAAGGGAGCCAGGACCTTAGTGAGGACCCTCAGGGCAGAAGACAAACCAAATGGCATTACCTGGAATTGCAAATCCTTGGGTCCCACACAAAACCTGAGGAACAGCTGGGACGCAGGGTTAATGGGCATGTGGAGGTAGGCATCGAGCAGATCCAAGGAAGCTACAACATCCCCCTGAACCAGGAAGGGAAGGATCTCCTGCAAAGACAGCATCTTAAACTTAACATGAGGGACAAACGAGTTCCCTCTTTTCAAATCCAGCACAGGACGGAAGTCCCCGGAAACCTTCCTTACCAGAAAAAGAAAAGAGTAGACCCCTTGATCCCTTTGACAGGACGAATGGCCCCTTTCTCAAGAAGATCCTGAACACTCACCAAAAGCACCTCGCTCTTTGGCGCAGCTGATGGCGAGGGAGTGTGGACAAAAACTTCTGGGGGTGGAGAGTCGAAGAAAATCGAGTAACCCTCCCTGGCAATGCGCAGGACCCACTGGTCGGAGACCGACCTTTCCCAAGTCTCCATAAAAGTCAACAATCAACTCCCCACAGAGGGTCAACCAGCAAGGCCCCACTGATAGTCTGGACTTTCTGTGAAAAAAAAGGGCAGGCACAGGGGCAGAGCCGCAACCAGCACCTGTGATGCACAGCCCCCACACCCCAGAATGAACTCGCTGAACCAGGGCTTCCAACCTCCATGATGAGCTCGCTCTGCCTCGCCGAAAAGCCCAGTAGAATAAGGGGAAAAAGGCGTACAACAAGAGCCCGCTTGGCAGGGCCTCCACTCCGGGCGTTAGGGCCGGCTAAGGCACAACCTCGCCCCTCTTACCTGCAAATTGTGCTCGGAGATTCTGCAGCGCAGAACAAAAAAAACAGGAAGTGGGGTGGGTCCTGCCTCTTGTACTAGGTTAAGGGTGAAGGTGGGCGGCCATGTTGAGGAGGGATGGGAGGACTGAAACTTAAAATTGCTTGGAGGGTTCTGTTGTGGAGCCGAAGCTCACTGTGTAACTCAGGTGGCGAGGAAGACTTAAAGGCGGAGGTAATGACTTCTAAGCACTTCATTTTGAGTTAATCTGGAAAAATTCATATCTTGACTTGTGAATGTTGGATGTTTGTTGTTTTGGCCTTGTTTTACTCAGATAAATATTGGCTATTCATCTAAACTGGTGTGGAGTATGTTTTGTGATGTTTTCGCTGTGTTACTGTGTGTGTGCACAAATAATTCACACATTGCCTCTTTAGTATAGCCTGACTGCTCTGTGCCAAGCTACCAGAGGGTGAGCAGGGGCAAACTTTAAGTGTGTATTACCCTTAACCTGACTGGGACTGTGGTTGCAGCTTGGACAGGGTGCATACCTCTGCCAACCAGAAACCCCATTTCCAACAGTATGGAAGAAGCATGTTGGCTTCAAGCTGTAATGAAGAACATATTTTAGTGTAAGAATATGGATTGGTCATCGCCCTGCTTCTTTAGAAGCAGCAGTAGAATGTCTTTTTAAAATACTGAGTTATTATACGGTGAGAAATAGGGTTATTGTTTGAGTGGGATGAAATGCTACTCAAGCAACAAGAAGAATCCTTGTCAGCATGAACCACAAAAGTCACTGAATTAACGTGCGCTTAGCCATCTGCTAGCTTGGCGCAAAAGCTTTCAGGCTTCACTTAGAGTCACTGTGTAAAGTTTTTACGCAGCAAACAGTAATAAAGTGAAAACACAACACAAGAAAAATCCCAACCCAATTTTGAAAAATAAGATACCTTTTTTAATAAATAAAATAACACCAGAACAAAATAAAATCTTATCAGTACAACCAGATTCTTTAAGTTTTCAGTGAAATCTAGCACCTAAAAGACCAAAATGTGAACCGAGTGTATCTGGTTGTGTAAGACCGGGACGAAGTCAAAAGTTAAGATTGACCACGATGGAGCACAAGTCAGATACACAAGGTGGATTGGGCCTGGTCTTGGCTGAACTTCGGACTGAGATTACATTTTGAAGAAAAAGTCCAGGAGATGGTAGAGTTCACCAGGGCAAGAAATCAGGCTGCATCCAAAGAGGAGTTGTCATTGCCAGGGAGCACTGGACGAAGTCTCGGTGAAGCCATTGACAATGGCAGGAAAAAGCTCTGAGCAGAAGAAGCAGGATGTTCAGGCTGAGGAGTTTGTCGTCATCAATGGGGAGCTGGTCACCATCAAGCACAGTGAAAAACTTTACCTTTGGACTTAGACAATGTTTTGGAAGCCAGAAACCTCCAGTGTGACAGAGCTACAACCTGTAGCAGAAGAGGGCTCCAAGAGGCCAGAACTGTCACTGAGAGGTCCTGGTGAAAAGGATTTGCTCCTGCGTGGAATAATGTAGCAGGAGCTACTGCAAAGTCAGACCAACTGGAAATTCTCCTTGAGCAGATCAACTGTCAGGTAGCTCCTTGTCTTCTGTCAGTTCTTCTAGTACTTTCGGTTAAACTTTTTCGAAGTCCCACGTTTTTGGACTAGGCAGGAGCAGGACCTTTAACACCACTTCCAAGAGTGCAAGACCTGGGAGGCACCATTTGGTGGGAGGGGGGAGGGATTAACACTCACTTCAGCAAAGATGAGGTGTTGATTTCAAGGTCTCTGGAGCTTGTTATGCCCCTGTAGCTCACACGGAAGGCCAGCCAACTATCCCTTGGACTCATGTCTGGTGGTCCTGCGTTCATGGAGATGGTCCAGTCCTCCTTCAAGCATCAAGGCAGGCCTCTAGCAGCAGGGAAGTCCTCTGGGAAGCAAGGCATTCCTCAAGCAGCAGAGCAGTCCTTTGGTAGCAGCAGTGCAGACCTCTGGGAACCAAGGCAGGCCTCAAGCAGCAGGGTGGTCCTCTAGGGGTCCAGGAAGTCATTCTGAAGTCTTCCACAAGTTCAGAAATGTACAGAAGAGGTGTTCTGGGGTGCAATATTTATACCTTGTGCCAGCCTTTGAAGTGGTGTAATTTCCCATGCTACCCCCACATCTGGTTCTGGAATGTTCTTCCCTTAACCTACCAAGGCTCCAAGAAGTATGGGGTGAAAAAAGGCCAGTGCCAGGTTCCTTAGTGTGTGTTCTGGAGGCAGCCCTTTGAACTGTAGCTGGGCAGGGAACAGCTCTTCCCCCAGCCATCCTGGCAGGGTGGCCAAATCTGCCAACACCTAATCCCCATTTGTCTCACTGGGAGGAATACACAAAGACCAACAGCTAAGTAAATCGCAGTCATATGACCAGCCAGCCAAGTACCACGCATCAGGCATTAGACTAAAGCATTTCAGTGTGGTGGTCCGCATCTCTGCACTGAAATGCATTGTCATGCATTTATAGTGTCTCCTTAGCAAGCCGGAACTGAACGCTGCAAATTAAACCACACTGACAGAGTAAAGCCTGTTAGCTGGCAGCAGCGCATTTGCACTGCTTGTGGCAGGCTTGGGGGCTGTTGGCAGGCTTGGGGGCTGAGTCAACTCACTCAGCTGCCTACAAAGTATAACATGATATTCACCCGACACTCTGGCACAGTACCTCTGACTAACTCAGGACGTCACGAGCGCCATTGCCCAATCGCTGCTGCTGAGAAAGACTTACAGGGCACACTGTGTGAGACCCACACCTGTAGTCCGCAGGCGCAGCACAGTTTAACTTTGGAAGCCTGCCAACGCAGCTAGGAGCCTGCTGCCAGTGCTGCAACTTCCACCGCATTGTACCTCTAGAGCCCGACGGGACCCAGCAGCGTAATGATCACCCGTACGGACTCCCAGCTTACTCGCGGCCGCCACCAAAGTGGTGGTCTGGTGCCTTAGCACTGCAACCTGGCCCCCAGGTACGTGATTTCCACAGCTTCAGAGCCTGGCAGCTTTCTGTAATGTCATTCCTTTTGTAATTCACATCTTTTCCTCTGATATCAAGGTACGATGTCCTGTGTCTTTCATGCAGCTACCTATTCCTTTGGGCAAGGCTTTCTGATGTGATTTTGGTCACTGTGGTGCCCCAATACACTGCGGAGGCCTCGGGGTGAGCCCAGAAGAAGAAGGAGCCAGTGACAGGTGATCTTTGGGAGGTAACGCAGTGCGTGCAGCCTCTGCTTCCAAATCATCGGTGTAATGTAGCACCCCCCATTTTGTCAGAGTAGGTACTGCGGGGGCAGAGTGCATGATCCTGTAACCTAGTCCGGTGCCATTCAATGGTCTAGAGGAACCCTTGGTCACCTGAGAGGCGAGAACCTCCACTGTGGAGGACTGGGTCCCACGCGGCCTGGCTCCACCTGACCGAAGCTGTCAGCAGAACTCTGGCTCAGTCCATATGCATGTGTAGCCCCCCAACAGCAGGATCCCGCTGCAACCCCTAGAAAGGTGAGAGATGCCACAGAGCAAGGGTTGGAAGCAGTAGCACCTATGTATAAGGGCAGTGACCTGTTTGTGATGTTATATGTGCAGGAAGGGGAACGGTGTACTCCAATTAATAACACAGAGACCTAGCAGGAGATAATTCGGTAATAAGGCTCCATGCATGAGCAATAAGGACATGCTGGGTAAATTCTTTCTCAGAATAAGGGATACGCATGCTTTAAAGAACCAAATATTTAGCTACATTGCACAGTGTCAGCAACATGTACAAATAGGCTCTCTCATGAGTACACAATGTGCGGAGCATCATGTTTCAAATAACGGAATACATTACATGTCTTCTTGGGTTTAAAGCAACTTTTATTTATCATTGCGTAATGTGTCATATCAAACATCTTCAGTAAGGTCTGGCTTTTTAGTCAGCAATACAAAAAAAAGTTTAACTATATGTCCCAGAATGCAACTTTATATTGCATAAGAAATGTCATAAATGGCTGAAAATGTAACACATTATGAGGCTACTTGAAAGTAGTTTACCTGCTTTGGCACAATGTAAT
This sequence comes from Calotriton arnoldi, assembly GCA_963921515.1. NCBI lineage: Eukaryota > Metazoa > Chordata > Amphibia > Caudata > Salamandridae > Calotriton > Calotriton arnoldi. The sequence goes on along the minus strand of CAWUFW010002490.1, from coordinate 491,091 downwards.
GTTGCTCTATAGCCATCAGCTCAGGTCTAACTCCCTGCCCTTCACATGTGTGCACCCGGCTCACGAACGTATTCGAAATCAGCAATGCAGCTTTTGTTTGTACTTTATGCTACAGTTCATATTTGCATTTTTTAGAAGATATTTTTTCCTTCTGCTTGTGCTCACATCACCAATCCTGCAGTCTGTAAATATCATGGTTATACATTTGTTTAACTACAATGAAGTTGCAAGGTCACTAATGCCCTTCTATTTCTGGTTCAGTTTTAAAATCTTTTTAGAGTTTCTTCTTGCTCAAATAAATGGGTGTAATTTCCTGATATTTATATATGCTTCCCTCGTCTTCATTGTTTCATTTTGCTCGCAAAAAAGTGTCACTCATATTCGTCGAATGTCACTCAGAATTACATTGAAATTATGAAAGTGCCACACATAAGCAATCTGAAACCGTGGCAGCTATGTATGACCCAGGACACAGGCAGCAGGCACCAAATGCTCTACCCTTCTGCTCGTCTCTGCTCTACCCTGACATTTACGGCCAGAGCTGTCTGCATTGGAACTGGGTATCCAGGTTCAAGTCTCAACATCTACTCAACATTCTGGGATTCTGGGCAAATCACTTAACCTCCGCATGCCAAAAGAAATGTGACCATGTTTAATGTAAATATTGCTGATATAAACCACCCCAATGTCTTAGCGTTGAGTTTGCGTTATATAAAAGCCATGGCTGATCCTTGGCTCAGCTGTCCATGTTAATTGGTTGTATAATCACCTCTGGGTTGAATAGAGAGTCAGAGAGGTGTCATATGAGATATCACCACCAGGCACATGTCTACACGCAAATAAGGAAGGCTTTTGCTGTTTCTGTCCATGTAGTATCTTTAAGGCTTTGAATATGTTTTTTTATTAAAAAGCCAAAATGTTTTCTTTCTCCATTTTCTTGTCATGCATTCTCTCTCGTTCTTTTTCAATTCTGAAATTATTCATTGTTCCCTCTTTAATTTTTGCATTATTTCCTTGCTTTTTCCATTACTGTGATATTTTCACCTCCCTTTTAATTATGTTTAACTCATGGTGATTTCATTCCATTTCCTTAATATTTTCATTTCGTTTTGTATTCGAGATATGCCTTTATTTTTCTCTTTTGTTTTACATGTAGTTAATATCTCGAGGCTGTGCCTTCAAATAGTCAGAGGTCACAGCAGAGTAAACAAATGAAAGAGTTAAGTTATTTAATGACACCCTTTTTGAGTGTCCCAGTTAGCGCTAAGCAGATAGATGTGGGCATTACTGACAGCTTTTCGGATGGATGCGCTGCTGCTTCTGCCTGCTAAAGGCAGAAGCAGCAGCGCATCCATCCGAAAAGATCTAGAGGCTAACAATCTGCTAGATCCCTCTCAGTCGGGCTTCTGTGCCTCCTATAGCACGGAATCAGCCTTAACTGAAGTCACTGACACTATCAAGCTGGCTTTAGACAAGGGGACCCCAGTCATGCTCATGCTTTTAGATCTATCAGCGGCGTTTGATACTATCTCCCATCAGATTCAAATTTCTTAACAGAACGAACCTACGTAGTGCAGCTGTACTCTTTTATTTCAAAATCCATGATCTTAGACAAAGGGAAGCCACAGGGATCGATTCTTAGCCCCACTCTTTTTAATATTTATGTATCCTTTCTGGCAAAACTCATCAGATCATGTGGCTTTGACACCATCTCCTATGCGAATGATACGCAATTGATCATCACTATGGACACTGATCAAACTCTCACTAAGGCAAAATTTAAAAATTGTTTGTTAAAGATTGCTGCATGGATGACAGCAAACTTCCTCCAGCTTAATACAAACAAGACGGAGCTTCTCTTGTTTGGGAAAGCCCACTCAGTATGGTCCTCAGATTGATGGCTCCCGGAATTGGGACCACCTCCGACTCCAAAAAAATGCGTAAAAAATGTAGGTGTCCTATGTTAAAATCATATCAGGATCGTGTTTAGGCCTGATGTGCATGCTTAGGAAGGTGTTTCACTGGATCACTCTACATGCCGAAATAACCCTGACCCAGGCTTTGATAGTGAGTCGTCTGTATTATGGTAATTCCCTAATGGTCGGTATGAATGAAGGCCTTTTTTCTAGACTTCAGGTGGTACAGAACACTGCGGCACGCCTCGCCCTCAATCTTCCTCCTCGTTACCCATCTGAACCTCTACTGCACCTTTTTCATTGGCTGTCCGTAAAAAAGCGGGCACTATTCAAGCTTTTATGTCTGGTCTTTAAAACCCTGCAAGGAAGGGGACCATGCTTTCTGAAAAATAAATTGCAGCCATAAATCCCTACCCGGCAGCTCAGATCTAGTGATCAGTTACTGTTGTGCCCTAAACGGATTTATAAAACCAGACTGGGCAGTCGTTCCTTCTCTTTTTTGGCTCGCACCATTGGAATCGGCTGCCGTTATACATTCGCTCTTGTACTAACTTAACTAAGTTTAGAAAATTTCTCAAAACCTGGTTGTTCAATCTTTAACCCTGACATAGTTCTGGTAAGTGTTGTCTGATGCTACGGCACCGAGAGATCACCTCGGGGATGATTCGTAGCGCATAACAAATGATAATAAATATAATAATAAGGGGAGGGCGACAATGGTAGAGATAAGCCCACTAGGGCTGGGGCGCCTAGTAGATGCAAGAATTCGCTCCGCTAGATAAGGCCTGTGGTGAAATTGATGATGATACAGTCCCCCACAAAGGATTTCTTGACCCTGCCAACCCAGCTCACTCTTCGTACCATGATAGTATGACTTGCCACCCTAAACCCCAGGGTGGTATTTAAGTTCAGCCAGTGCAAAACTTATTAAGTTGATCAAAGTCCTCCGTGGTACCTGTGGAAAGGATAGGAACATTCCCCAGCACTACCACACAAGGGTTAGATTGGGGAGGAAGATTAAGAGTAACCTGCCTGGGGCAAGAAGAACGCATGTCATGATTGCGTTGTCTATTAACCCCACCTTCAGAAGGATCAGTTCAGGGGCTCATTCCTACCTGCCCCCTCCCCCGGTGCACACCAGCTCTTAACGATTGAGGAATGGTGTTTGGCCTCGTGACATGGGTATGGGGGCTAGGAATTGCACCAGAACTCTGAGATCTTGTTGATTCAGCATCCCCTACCAGATGTTGTGTCCCGTTTCGGTTAGCGGGGGTGATGAAACTTTACAAGAGTGATTGGGGGCGGGGATTTCCACATGACAAGTGGACTGGGACTGGATTTAGAAAGCTCTTTTTCAATAGCTGTTAAGCGATAACTAATAGGCTCCAATTTAGCCACCAATGCAGCTATAACAGAGTATCTAAAAGAGATAAGCAACGCCACCAGATCGGACTTTGCCATATCTGTAGTGTTGATGCTAATTGGTGGTAAATCATCAGTAACCCTGGGGCTCTCGGATTTAGTGGCAGTCGTCGGCCACTTTCTTTTGCCTCCCACTCTGGTGACCTCCTCCATGGCCTGAGCAACAGGTAGCATCTGGTTGACTGAGTCTTGCATCAGGGGGGACAAAGGACATGAAGGCGCCTCCACTGCCTCCGCGGTCAATGGTACGCGGTCAGTGTCCTCCCAGCCACTATCCTGTGCTTGAGGTAAGGCGGACAATCCCACCCCCAGCGCAGGCAAAAGAACACCAGAAGATAAACGAGAAAGGGGGGAATGAGCCTATGAGTGACAAGCTCTATTTCCTTATCAAGCGCTCCAGCGGCACGCTGCAAAAAGGCTTCCATGGTGGTAACCTTTTCCATAGGGGCCTTCGGTGCAAACACAGGTACTTTGCGTTTTCCCATGAATATCCACAGACTATCCTCAAGTCAAGAAACCAAAGAAGGGTTGTGATATCTCCACTGGCCTTCAATGTCCTCACTAGTACCTTTAAGGCTACGGATATGGGTCAACCTGCCATCAGACTTAGTCTACATGGAAGCGCAATGACAGCAGCAGCAGAGGCAGAGCAGACAGTGACAAACAATGACGCCAACTGTCCACTTACCTCCTCCTCCTGGTCTTGCTGCAGCCGCTTCCTCCACCCACATGAGACGAAGGGCCGTTGCAAAAAGTCAATAGTGGCAACAACAACAAAAAATCAGACTAGTGACAGTGAGGCAAGCTTGTAGATTGTAGATTGCAAATGAGCTGCTTGCAACTGGCAAAATGGCAACGGCAAATGGCAACGATGTTCTGTAGTGGGCTTGAAGTCCCTCCTCTATAGGTCCACTGTGGCCAAGAAGTTCACTCTATGAGGGTCTCTCAGCTAGAGGGCCGAGGCCAAGCGGGACCAGAACCAAAGGATCTCCTCCCGGCCAGATAGCCTAAAAAAGCCCAGAGCTGTATCACCCAGGCAGCCACTGACAGAAAAATCTCAGGGCAGCAAGGTAGCAAGGCAGCCAACCAGACAGACCTCTTCTGCACCGCCTGTAGCTACTTCCACTGCCGGTATAACCACCCTGCCATGCACCTGTATTCAGTCGCAGTGACGGTGTCAGGGCGTCAGGGCATCAGCAGCGCGTGCGGGTTGCAGGAGTACGGAGGTGCCACAAATCAATGCTGACTGCCGTAACAGTCGAGTAGCCGAGTAGTCGAGTAGCCGGGGGATCCCATTTGACCGGGCGAAGGATCTTCTCTCTGCGGGCAGTAAATCTCAGATTTCCCCTCCAATGGCTCCGAGGGCTTCCAGGTTCTGAAACTCCTCTCACTGCATGAAACGCTGTGATGTGAGACGTGTGAATGGGCACAAGCACGGCGTCAGGAGGAGGGACTCATCATTCATCCTTTACCTCAGTGTTATAATTAGAATACCCTAACAATAAAAAGAGGAACAGTTGACCAGGTTTCTTGAAATGCACAAATGTCAAAGTTCTGAATGCATCCAACCCACTTGGTGTCTTTTATTTTGCTTTTTAACCCTTTGATATTCCAATAAAGGAATTGTAGGTTATCAGACACCAGTTTAATCAGCTGTTTATTGTCTGGTTCAGTATGATAATTGTTGTCTGTGTTAGGTGGGCCACGGTTTCATGTTCAGCTAGATAACTTATCAGAGGCATTAGTTGGAACTTTAGTGATGTGGAAAAAGTTTAGTATCAAATACACAAGGAGGGACAAAGGGCTAATCTGAGGTCCAGCACACACGCCCCTGGGTCAACTGAAAAACAAAGGTGTGCAGTTCCTATGGAAGGTAGGTTGGAAGGGTCCTGAGGGATCAAGTCCGGGGGAGCTGATCCTTCAGGAGCAAGAGCCCTCACACACCCCGAGGGGTGTCATGCTTCATCATTGGGCAGCTCCTCGTTGGGCCGGAGCTGCAATGCCCAACGGGCCCTGCGAGGGAGCTCTTTACCGGAGTGCTTTTGAGCTGCCGTCTGTGAAGTGTAGGTGTAATGATGAGGGTGTCTTGTGTGAGTAGAGTGCAATGAAGTGTTAAAAATAACTCTAGGGATTCGTCAATGAGGTCTTTAATGTGTTGAACCCTAGGTTATATTAAAAACAAGTGTGAGCTTGGGTGGATATAATGGTCCACGTTAGCTCAGGGTGTAAGTGGTGGTCAACATGTTTCTTGCCGATAAAGTCTGGGCAGATCAAGGCAATTCGTCAGGACCATGTGCAACACGTACTAAACTACACATAAAGGGACAGATACGTACACATGTCTAGCTAAGTGCCGAACTATCCCATGTGCAAGAAAGATATAGAGTATACCTTAATGCGTACAACAAAAATGCCGACCTAGAAGGGGGAGAAGAAGGGTAGGGGAGACAGGGATGAAAAGGCACAGCAATAATATATACAAGATGCAACGGCAGTGTCTGTGCCAAACTAGGTAAGCATGCCTAGTGGTTGCATGCGCCTATCAAGTACCTGGCTGGTCTAGTTATGCATCCGCATTACTATCCAAGGATAATGATCATGGTGGATAAGTGATCTCGAGACAAAGCAGGTGCTACATAGTGGATCATATCAGTCTAGAATCGCGACATGCCAACCCACATATCCTTAAAGCTACTCTCTGGCAGATCGTCATGCCGCTCATTCAAAATAGTGATATTATTATATTACACTTAAATATCGGTGTGTGGTGATTGCCACAACGTTAACATTAACACATCTCTCCTTGAAGTATATCGCTAAAGCAGATTGGTGCCGTACATTCGTGATGGTGATAGGCTGTAGCATGATGTGGTAAAATCATTGCGTTAAAGTACTTGAACACCAGTGTGGGCTAAGAAAATTCTGACTCTCATGCGCTATGCGAGGTGTAATCACAGGTACAGATTCTTACCATGGTGGTCGGACGGAAACTGAAAAAGTTTAGTATCCATTGAAGGGGCACTAATCATGTTAAATGGTCCATCAAGGGAAGGCATTTCTGCTTTTATTGGTTATAGTGTTGATTTAAATTACTTACAGGGAAGAGCCTGACAGTCCAGTGATAGGAGGCCATCCTTTATGTCAGTATTCAATATTATTAACTTAACAGCGTCTTTCCTATTATTAGGGGGGCTGAAATTATTTTTTAATCTATATATGTCTTAGCTTATCACTGAATAACAATTCCATACAGAGTGGATCCAGTGTATGACTTTATTTATTGGAGAAAAGTAATTTTCATGAATACCAGGGCTAAGTTTAAGGATGCCATCCATATACAGTTGTGCTTTGTCAAGAGGTCATAGCATGTGAGTCAAGGCAAACATCATGGTGTAATACCAGAGTTCTCGAGAGGTGTAAGATTTTCCGAGCTTTGTTATTATTGCTGGTTCTCTTGGCACTAATGCTAAAGTCATGGATGCTAGGATTTGAATTTCTATATTCTACACTTCAACCCCTCATAAATATTGCCTAGTCATTAATTACCCCTGTAATTACTTCCAGTGAATGCCTTTTGGCCATGTAGAGCTGTTTCCGCTAAGAGAGATAACTGTATGTATTTCAACCTTCTTGGTTTCAGGCTCATTTTGAAGAGCAGAATAACAATTCTTAAAAGGAGGACTTAAAATCTGTATTGAAGCCGAATGTATCTTGTTTGGAGAATCTGTTTTAGCATTTGAAACCAATGTTTGATGCCTGCATGGCTGAATAGTGTTTTAAACATAAGTTTTAGGAATAATGATAGAGCTACTTTTTAAATTTTACAACATGCACAAGAGAGATGTAAATTACAGTTGTTTGTTGCTTTGGGTGCTATGTCATGATTAGAAAGTGTCATATTTTCATTTATCAGAGGCTTCAAACTATCCGCCCCCATGCTATCCACGGTTTGACAAGGCTGGGCTGGGCTCGGCCACCCCTCTGCACCTGACCCCTGCCTAAGATACTATGCCCGCCCACTCCTGCTGTCCCTACCCCTGTGCAGTCACTCCCCCTGCACTGTTCCTGCACTGCCTGCCCTGTCCTGTCCCTGCACTGCCTCTTGTTGCTGCCCATGTGCTGCTGCACCCTCTGCACTGTCCCTGCACTGTCCCTGCACTGCCTGCTGTCCCTGCACTGCCACTTCTCCTGTACTGTCCCTGCACTGTCCCTGCACTGCCTGCTGTCCCTGCGCTGCCACTCCTCCTGTACTGTCCCTGCGCTACACCCACCAGGAGCACCAATAGAGGCCCCCTCACCTCCACGCAGCGGGTGCCACCAACACACTGTCGGTTGGACAACGCCAAGCGCCAGGACCACTGGCCTCTCCACCACCCGACGGTGCACCGCCAATAAACTCCTGAACCTTGATCCCGGGCGCTGAAACAACAGCTACTTATCCTCCCCCCTCTATCCACCACAGGACCCTTCACCTGCTGATACTGCCACTTCTCTTGCGACACAACCTATGAAAGATCCAGCACCACTCCTCCCCACAAGACCAAGAACATCCTGCAACCGCTCTACTGTATACTACTCAATGCCCGCTCCCTCTACAAACACACCACGGAAATCTGCGCCACATTCACAACCCTCGCCATGGACCTTGCCTTCATCTTCGAAATGTGGCTCAACCCCTCCTCGAACCCCGACATCACCTCCGCCATTCCAGAAAGCTACAAGATGATACACCGTGCCAACAAACAAGGAGGAGGCATCATCTTCAAGGAAACCATCAGATGCACCTTCACCAACGACGACCCCATGCCTCCCATGGAACACCTCAACTTCCTACTACAAACTGACGTGAAGACCACGATAAGAGGCACCCTCACCTACAGACACCGGGACTCTGAGCAAAGTTCTGCGATGCCATCCCCAACCTCATTGCCCACCCTAGCAATTGACTCTCACCACTACGTCCTATTCGGCGACTTCAACTTCCACATCAACAACGCCAACTCCATCGCCCTCCAGGAGAACCTAAATAATCATCTGCCTCATCCAACTGGTCACCGAACCCACGCAGAAAGCTGGACACACACTCGACCCCATCTTCACCTCCAGCTACAGAATCAAATTCAGCCACACCACAGAACTTACCTGGATGGACCACACCATTGTACAATTCACCATCATCGATGCCCAGCACACCATCACCAGGCGTCAGCTCTCCACCACCACAGCTGGAGCAAGGTCACCGAAACCCAGTGGTCACAGGCCCTCACCACCTCCCAACCCAAGGACTCAACAGACCTCGACCAGGCTATCCAGAAGTTCGCCGCCTGGGTCACTGACAGCACCGACAGATTGCCCCACTGAAACCTACAAAATCCAACAGAACCTCCAAACATGCCATCTGGTACACCCCAGAACTCAGGGTCACCAAACGCAACTGCTATCAGCTGTAGAAACGATGGAGCACCACTAAGAACCCAGCCAACAGAGCAGCTCACAAAACGGCCCTCAGCAGATATCACTGGCACATCAAGGAAGCCAAGATAGCGGCCATCACCTCCCGCATCAACTCCACAGCCAACCACACAAAGGAACTCTTCAAAACAGTTCAAGAGTTCTCCAACCCAACAGCCACAGAGAACCCCATCCACCCTCCCAAGAACTCTGGGACACCCTCTCAGACTACATCCAACATCTACAACAATTTCAACCTCCAACCCACCACCCTCAACCCCAACGACCTCTACCAACCAGTGAAAATCAGCCAAACCATTACCACCTGGTCTCCACTCGCTACCCTGACCACCTCAGCCATCATATCTTCCATCCACTCTGGGGCACCCACCAACCCCTGCCCCCACCACCTCTACAACCTCGCAACGAGCCCAATCAGCTCGCAATCAACATGCAACTCACTAGCATCCTCAACACCTCCATCTCTATCCACAGCAACCTCCGGGATAGATGGGAACACGCAGACATCAGACCCCTCCTAAAGAAAGCCTCCGCCGACTCCAGCGATTTAAAAAATTATCATCCAATCTCCCAGCTCCACTACCCGGCCAAAGTACTTGAGAAAGCCATCAACCAGCAACTTACCAAATTCCTGGAACAAAACCACCTACTGGATGCCTCACAATCAGGATTCTGTGCCAACCACAACACCGAGACCGTGCTGATTGCCAACACAAACAACATCAGAACACTCCTCGATTGCAGAGAAACTGTGGCCCTGATCCTCCTTGACTTCTCAGCAGCATTCAACATCATCTCCCACAACACCCTCCTCAACAAATTATACAACAAAGGCATGAAGCACGACGACCTCAAGTGGATCACCTCCTTCCTTACTGGATGCACACAGAGCATCCGACTGCCTCCCTTCACCTCCGCCCCCAAAAACATTATATGAGGTGTACCACAAGAATCATTCCTCAGCCCCATTCTGTTCAACATCTACATGATCCCTCACGCAGATGTCGTCAGATCCCATGGACTCAACATAATCTCCTATGCAGACAATACTGCAACTGATCCTCTTGCTTACCGACGACCCCTCCAACACCAAATCAAACTTCAGCAACGCACTGAACAATGTAGCTAAATGGATGAGTGACAACTGCCTCCAACTCAACTCTGACAAAACTGATCTTTGGGAAGAACACCTCTGCAAGGGACCACAGCTGGTGGCCTGCAGAATTCGGACCTACACCTACACCGACTGACCATGGATGCAACCTCGGCATCATCCTCGACAGGCAACTGACCATGAAAAGAAAAGTCAATGCAGTTGCCTCCTCCTGCTTCCACATACTTTGCATGCTCTGCAGAATCTTCAGATGGATCACAACCAACACCAGAAAGACTGTCACTCAGGCCCTCGCCACCAGCCACCTCGATTACAGTAACACCCAATATGCCGGCATCTCCACGCAGCTCCTCAGAAGACTCCAGACCATACAGAACTCTGCAGCTAGACTCATCCTGAACCTCCCCAACCGAACCCTCATTGCCCCCACCTGAGAGACCTCCACTGCCTCCCCATCCAGAAAAGATGCCAAATCAAGATCTTCACACACACGTACAAAACCCACCATGACCTAGCAGCAAATTCACTCCTACAATGCAGTGATTTCTTGATCTTCCAAACTTCATCAGAGAAGGGTAAACAGATCTGTGTGGTGTTGACTCCATGGTTACAGGCTTTACACCTATGGCATTTCTTGAACCCACCACTGCCTGTCAGCCAAGTCCCCATAGCTGCATTTCTAGACTGCTCACTATCAGTTCTTCTCTCATAAATCTGGCTCTACGAAACGCAATAAGGGGCCTATGCTGTAGTTGAGATCCTATCACAGGATCACTGCGAAGCAAATGCCCGTGCTGCCGTAAAATCTGCCTCACTTTTTTGATGTTGAATGCAACAACCTGTGATTAGCCGGATCTCCTGCTGACTCTGAAGCATTGTACTCCTCTCTGAAAAGAGCACCTTATCTCTGGTCTTGAAATTTGCTCTGACTCCTTCCCCTTGTGATACCTCTTGATTATATCCTCGGGCACTAAATCTTTCAGTAAGTTCTTGTAGGGTCTGTTTAAATTGCACATCACTACTACAGTTCCTACACATTCGACGATCCTGCCCATACGGAATGCTAAATTTCAATTTGTTAGGATGAAAGCTGTGGGCATGCAACACCGTATTGCCCGCAGTAGATGTACGATAAGTCTTTGTGTGCAGCTTGCCCTGGTCAATATACACTGTGAGTTCTAAAAATGGAACTTCCCGTGGACTAATATGGGAAGTAAACTGTTAATTGACATCATTGATGTTGATCTTATCTACAAATTGTTGTACAGCAGCCTCAGTTCCGCCCCATATGACGAACAGGCTGCCAATATAGCTCGACCAGAGAATCACATTGTCCGCCATTTCCTGGGCGAACTTTTGGGCCAGCACCTGCTCCTCCCACCAGCCAATATGGAAATTAGCATAACTGGGGGTGAAGCAGGTGCACATGGCTGTTCCTCTCAGCTGCCGATAGATCTCATGCCCAAACAGGAAGATATTATTGTGCAGACACCAGTGAATCATCCTAAGCAACATTTCTGTATGCTTATATAGCACTAATGGTCTGGAACTGAGATAGTATTCCATTGCTCTTATTCCGTCCCTATGGGAGATGCTAATATTTAAGGACGAAATGTCCAAAGTCATTCAAATATACCCATCCTCCCAATTTACATCATAAACTTTTTTTTAAAAATCACTGGTGTCCTGCACATACGAGGACAGATTTCTAACTGACTCTTGAAGGAAAATAATCTATATACTTGGATGTACTTTCAAATAGGCCCTCAATCACTGAAATAATAGGCCAGCCCGGTGGTTTGGTCAAACTCTTATAGACCTTCGGGATAAGGTAAAAAATAGGAAAAATTGGTGAATCTGTTTTCAAAAATAGAAATTCTGCCTGTGTGATAAGACCTACTCCTCTCCATTGACCTAGTTCCTCAAGATACTCAATCTTGATGTTTTGGGCCACACCTTTGTCAATTTTACAATAACACTGGGAGTCTCCTAGCTGCCCCAGGGCTTCTTCCATATACATATGCAGTGGCCATAAAACAATGTTACCGCCTTTATCAGCCTTTCGCACCACTATATAATTTCTTCGCCGGATCTTTTTGATTAGACAATTATATTTAGATTGAAACGGACCATGAGAACATATCAATAGAATCTCATAGACCTACAGGGGAAAAAATAGATTTTGGTCTAAAAGGTGTTGTTGGTCTATCAAAGACATTCAGCCCTTGCTCTTCAATTAGCCTCTCATCTGTAACCACTTGCACATCCCCCTAGACATGCTATCCATATCTCTTAGAAGGTCTAGGTCTGAAATTTGCAAATTGCCCATCTCGCCTCCCTGCATTATAGTGCCTGGCGAGGCCATACACCTGTTATTGAAGAATTTGCAGAGTTTCAACTTCCTGATAAATTTATAACAATCAATCCTTATTTGGACATAGTCCAACTTGGTTGGGGTACTATACGATAATCCCAATGATAGAATAGCGCTTTCTTCCATACTCAGTTTCATGTCAGACAAATTGATCATATTAATCTCATCGTTCTCCTTTATTTTTTCTTCTGGGTGTTGCTTGTTTTGCCGCTTTTTATACCTGAATCTTATTTTTCTTCTTCCTCTGCCTCCGCCTTGTGGGTTTCTGTCCCGGCTCTGGAAAGGGCTGTGGTTTAAATTGCGGTCCCAGGGTAAAAAACGCAGTTCATCCTTGACCGATGGTACTGGCTGACTCTGTCTGTTGTCTTCAGTGTCAGTTTCTACTTCAGAGCTCAACTCTGAGCTTGTCTCATTCTCCCTTTTAGGAACACTGCTCTGCAAACCTTGTCACATCTTCTGACAATGCAAGTTGTCAAATCTTTTTGAAAATGTAAAAATGTGGCCCCATTGATAGTCCAACTTATTGCTTTTAAACACTATGGTAACCAGGACACAGAGGACAGCAAAAGGTGATCAGCAATGTATATGGGGAAGATGAAAATCACAACTATCTAAAGGTGCTCTGAGGAAAAGAGGGTTGGTAACCAAACAACCCTAATAAGTCCACCAAGAGAGGAGGACACAATACGTAAACAAGCAAATCTGAGCACTCAACAGGTTTATAAAATCAGTCTCAAGCCCAGTAATGATAAACAACAGTCCACTTTAATCCAATTCCTTTGTGCGGGCCAAGATGGTGTCATCCAAAATCTTCACATTCAGCTAGTAGCGATTCTTGCAGCCAGTATGCATTCCAAACAGAAAACGGTGGTACAGCCAACATAGAACTCTACATCCACATAGAACTTTACAGCCAACACGTGTTTTGTCGCTAGGTAGGTACCACCTCGACTTCTTCAGGGCTGATACGCAGGTAGATTCCTATTCATCCGTAAGTCAAGGTTCAGGAAAATTTGGCACACAAGTACCAAAATCAAGTAAAGTATACAACGTAACTGTGTAAAGCAGGGTATCCAATCAAGGTAAGGTATCACGGCAAGAAGAGTACGCCTCGTGTGCATAGTGGCATGGATTTGCTTGTTTACTTATCTCGTTTAAATTTTGTCGCTTTCTTTATATATATATATATATATATATAATATATATATATATATATATATCCAAACACCTCCGGCACACGAAATCCTCAAGCCAGACACCGACACTGCAGTTCCAGTAATCCAGATAAGTTTTAATATTTCATTACAGGGCTGTAACGCGTTTTGGCAGGATCCCCTGCCTTGTTCACACAGCGAGCCATCATACTGCAATTGCTTTTATGTTGATATAAAAAACAAGAATTACAAAACACCGAAATCTCGGTTATGGAAACCTAGCCAGTTTTTTCAGAAAATTAAATTTACTAATATAAGATTCAGAAAAAATAGTTAGTAAAGGATATATGCGGTCGGGAGGGAAGCAGGCAACAGCCGGAGCAGTTTTCATTCTCAATGGCGATGATCTCTCCAGCCCCTCTCAGACCATGAAGCACATTGTTGCTCCATAATTAATACTACGTGATCAAAGTACTGTATGTATTAACTCTTGCCTGCTAGTATTTTGCAGCATTTTTTCCTAACCTTAGGTCACTTTGGAGTGGTACTAAACAGGGCTGGACCCTGTTTGTCCTGAAAGAAGAGCACTGGGGTAGCTCGAAACTAGTTGACGTTCACTAGGGACCCCTGACTAATTAAAAACAGACACCCTAGCGACCAACCCCGTTTTTAATATATCGGCTAGGAGCCTGAATAAATTCTTTTTGCCCACTAGCTAGATATTTTTAGTCTCACCCACTCCACTCCCATCACTGCACCACACATAGTCACTCACAAGTAGTGCTCCTACGTAGTGTCGCAAGTCGTAGCACGCCTCAGCCCGTAGCGGGTTGGGATGGCCCCTATGATGAAGCATGTCACCATGGGAAACCCTGGTGAGTGAGGGGACTCAAGAAAGGACATTTTTCCTTTACTAACTATTTTTTCTGAATCTTATATTAGTAAATTTAATTTTCTGAAAAAACTGGCTAGGTTTCCATAACCGAGATTTCGGTGTTTTGTAATTCTTGATCATTTTTGGAGGGTGGACCTAGCATATCCCTCTTTCTCCCCTTATTTTTCTGATATAAAAACAGTCACATGATATCATGGACATAAACAACATACTTCCGAAAGCACATACTTCGTTCTCTGTTGTATAGGTTTCATTTGTCTTTTGACCATCTCTGGTTTTTTACATTTTTTACACATACATTGATCTTTTTTCATTTTCTTATTATACTTTATTGTTGCAATGTTCAATTTTCCAATTTTTATTTTCATTATTTTTTCATTTTTTCCTATTTATTATTTATTATTTTTATTTTCATTTTGACAAAATTTAAACTTTATGTGCAAATAAGTGAAATTTTCTTCCAAACAAAACCGCATGTGAATAGCTAATCTTTTATGTGCCTCATCTTAAAGCCCCTTACTGTCTGTTTCTCTCAGTGAGTTTCTTCCATGGGTAGCTATCTGGCACATGCATGAATATATAAATATCTCTCCTTCATATATCTTTAGGTCTGTTTAAAACCGACCAGTGATATCCTTGTGATTTTGCTCTACCCTGAACGGAGATATTTTCCAATGTAATATAGACAATATTTCTCCATGAGATAATGAATTCTTTAACCTGATGGGTCATAACAAGGTGCGAGTGCATTTACCTCGTATCTTGCGCGTAAAGTGCAAGTGCTCAGGTTACCATCAAAGTTGGCGAGTCAGTATCAGATATCCCAATATTTATGTTGGAACATTCAAGTTCTATCTCTCATCTGTTGCTTTGGACTCAACCTAACTAATTTGGCTTAGAAATGTGCAATTACGCAGAGAAAGTGCAAAAATGCTCATTCCTGTAGATCTCTAGACTACCAATAATACTGAAACAAGATGCCTATTCCAAATGGAATTTCTTTCTTCCAGTCTCACAAGACTGGAGAACATTTCTGGAATTTGGCATAAAAGTGCAAGTGCATGCAAAAGATGTTGGTTACAATATATCAGTATAGTATAGTCTAATCTGAGCATAGCATTAGCATCATCTCAAGTATATTCAAATTGCTCAAATAACATTTTTACCTGAATGCCTAATACACTCCATATTGAAAGAAGAGAGAACATTGGGGGCATAGTCCTAAAATTAAGTTGTTCACATAAAAAATTCACCTCAGTGATGAATCCCATAAAACATTAAAACGGTGTACAGACATGGATAACCTAATTCATACATAGATTTCATTTAATAGATTTCATAGATTTCATTTTTCTAATGTTAAATCAGTCATTTGTGTGTTAATCTCACTCTAGGTGGACATACATATCTTCATCAGAGTTTAGGCCTCTAGGTGTCTTACAATCAAACATGAGTATGTACCGAGATTCTAGCTGCCTAAGCTTCCCTTCACGATTCCCACCTCGTCTACTTCTGGGAACAGAGTCCACTACAAAGTATATCAACTCTTCAACTTTTCCTGCATGAACATCATTTATGTGGCGGGCTACAGGGTATGACTTGTCTCCGTTCTTCACTGCCCTAAGGTGCTGTAAGATCCTAACATGGACCATGTGGATTGTGCTACCCACATAGTACTTGGGGCAGGTGCATTGAAGGACATACACTACATGGTCGCTTTTACAATTGAAGAAGCGTGGAATTTTCCAAGGTTTATTAAAAAATGATAGTTGGATTTCCTTTTTATTTATTCCATGTTTGCACGCCTTGCACTTAAGACATCTGTTAAAACCTGGGTTTGCCTTCAGCCAACTCTGTCTCAACTACTTCTGGGCTGTTTTTCACCAATTGCTACCTCATGGAAGTAGCTCGTCTAAAGGAGATGAGGGGTTTGCGTGAAACCAAAGTGCTTAACATTGAGTCCCCTTTCACCAGGTGCCAATGCCTATTCATGCAGTCTCTCACCCTTGCATGATAGGCATTGTATCAGGTTATCATCCTCACTTCCTGTGCTGCATCTCCTGTCGGTATCTTCACTCTTTTTTCTTTGACTAAGATGTCTTCTCTGGGTATCCCATCTACTTTCACTAATGCTTGATTCAGAACTTGCTGACTATAGCCTCTCTCTTTAAATCTTACTGTTAAATCAGTTTGTGCTTGCTTAAGAGAGCTGACCTCACTGCAGTTTCTCTTCATGCGGAGATGTTCTGCATAGGGGATACTTTGTTTCAACTTTTGAGGAAGAAAACTACTTGAGTGAAGAATGGAGTTTCCTGCAGTGGGTTTCCTAAAAGTGCATGTGTGCAATTTACCTTCTTTAATAAAAACTTCCAGATCTAAAAATTGCACTCGTGATTCACTGATGGTACTTGTAAAGGTTAGGTTTAACTCATTGTTATTCAAAGCTGCTATAAAATCTCTCGCCCTTTCAGCTGCCCCTCTCCATACAATAAACAGGTCATCTATAAAACGACACCAGACCTTAATGTTATTTTGCCACTCTGCCTCATATTCGACCCTGAGCACCTGCTCCTCCCACCAGCCCATGTGTTAGTTCGCATAGCTGGGGGCGAAGCAGGTGCCCATGGCCGTGCCCCTTAGCTGCCCGTAGGTGTCATTCCCAAAGAGGAAGAAATTATTTTTTAGGCACAGTTCAGCCATTTTGATTAGCATCTCCGAGTGCTGATAAACCTTTATCGGTCTGGTGCCCAGAAAGTGTCTAAGAACCCTTAAACCATCTCTGTGTGCAATACTCGTAAACAACGAGGCTACATCTAAAGTTATCAGGAGATCTGATTCTTCCCAATGAACCTCATGCAATTTTCTTTAAAAATCCCTGGTGCCCTGGATATAGGACGGCAGGGATTTTACAAGATCCTGTAGGAAGTAATCTATGTATCGTGATGAGGTTTCGAAAAGACTCCCAATGGCCGAGATTATCGGTCTGCCTGGAGGGGATGCCATATCTTTATGGACCTTTGGTATAAGATACAATACTGGTGTTACAGGGTTATTGATTCTTAAATATTGATATTCTCCTTCCGTAATGAGTCCCATACCCCTCCATCTCGATAGCTCCTTATGATATTTATTCTTGACCTCCACGAGATTACTTTGTGGTACTCGCTGATAGCATTCAGTGTCCCTTAGTTGTAGTTTGGCTTCCTCGTTGTATTTGCTCAGGGGTCACAGAACTACATTTCCCCCTTTATCCGATTGTCGGATCACTATGTCCGTCCTTGATTTCAATTTGTCCATGATTCTTGTGTAGTTTCTTTCTTTTTCCGTGATGTCCTTTCCATCGTTTTTGCTGGATTCTATCGAAAGTTCTTTTAGGTCCTTAATGACTCGATCTGAAAATAAGTCAATTGAATCTTTTGGAAGTATCGGGACAAAGGTTGATTTCTTTTTAAAATCAGTTGTACTGGTTCCATAAATGTCTATGCCCAGTTCTATCAGCAGTGTCCTTGAACGATGTTTCCATATTCAAATCCTCATTTGCTCTCTCCAATGCATCCATATCCCTAAGAAGGTTTAAGACGTCTATCACCAAATTGCTCTGTGCCTCTTGACACAAGTTCTCTTGTCCACGACCTTTACTGCCTGTTTTATTTCCAAAATATTTTTTTAGTTTTCATTTTCTTACATATTTGTAAAAGTCAATTTGAGTTTGGGCATAATTAAAATTTGTTTGTTTGTAATAGGAAAGGCCTAGAGATAAGGTGTTGATCTCTGCTTCAGATAGTATCAGGTCTGATAGGGTGATGACAGTAATGGATGTTTTTTCTACTTTCTCTGTTGGGGGCTGATACGCAGGTAGATTCCTATTCATCCGTAAGTCAAGGATCAGGAAAATTTGGCACACAAATACCAAAATCAAGTAAAGTATACAACGTAACTGTGTACAAGCAGGGTATCCAATCAAGGTAAGGTATGACGGCAAGGAGAGTATGCCTTGTGTGCATAGTGGCGTGGATTTGCTGGTTTACTTATCTCTTTTAAATTTTGTCGCTTTTCTTTTTATATATATATATTTTTTTTTTTCTTCAAAAAACCGGAAGCCACCGTCGCCGCTCCTACTCGTCCTGGGTGCTCACTCCTGCGGTGGTGAGCCGCATATCATTCAGCAACAGAAGCATACATTGTCATGCCCCAAACAGAAAGCACTCACGGGTGTAATTTTAGAAAAATACTTTATTGTGCAGACCCCCCTGCACTGACAGACGCGTTTCGCCTTGCGGCTTTTTCTATAGTTAGAAATTAGCATTTAATAAACCTTTGACATTCACTGAAAAAACCATAGGTTTCAGACACGTTATAGTTAGAAATTAGCATTTAAAAAACCTTTGAAAATCACTGAAAAAACCATAGGTTTTAGGGAAAGTTATAGTTAGGTGGACATTGCACTCGTACAAAACCTGTGAAATTCCCCCGTTATAGTTAGTTCAGCTAACTATAACTCGCGCTCCGCAATGCACTGCTGATGATGTCACATATTACATCACTCATGACATGGTCAGTGACATCACTGATGACATCACTGATGACATCTCAAATGACATCACTGATGACATCACTGATGACATCATCCATGTGATAATTTCATGCATCTTCTCACACCCTAATATAACTTTTGATACACCCACTCTAAATTGCAGACTGCCATTCTCAAAACCATAGACACTCCAACACCAATAACTACATACCCACTCACTGATTCTTAGGTCTACACACACATCCACTCACTCACCCGTACAGTCACTCATACTTACGGTCACTCAGTACAGGACTATCATATGTACTCATACACCTACATAGACACTCACACACCACCACTCATCCATAGAGGTACTCAAACACCTAGTCAGTCATGCAAATAATTAATCACACTGCCATTTACTCACCTATATAGTTATACACACACCAGCTCACTTACTCATACAAATACTAGCACATTCTTACGCTCTTATACAATCACTGATACAAGTACACACTCATCCATACAGCCACTCTCACAATCACACACTCTCACTTATAGCCATTTATATACTCCAACACACATATATACTGCCTTTCACATATGTAGTTACTCACACATGTACCACTGAGATATACATTCACTCACTAACACACCCATACATACACTCATCCACACATACAGTCCATCACAGATGCACTCTTGAAACCATGCACCCAGTGAATCACCCACTCACACATCTATGCACAGAGTCACACACACCCCACCCACACAAACACTCAGGCACACATACAGATACTCAGACAACCAATCAATAACTCATATAGACCCTCATGTAGCTATTCACAAACCCATGCAGTCGCTTACACAGCAACAGACAGACGGATACAGACATTCACACAGTTTAGTCACTAACCCATGCATTCAGTAAGATACGTTTAATCACTCACTTAGAGTCAGTAACGCACCTACTAAATCATCCATTCAGACACTTATACACCCACGCATTCTTCAATACGCCTTTCCCTATATATATTAAACATATTTAAACTTTACAGAAACACACAGTCACTGGATGATGTCATCAGTGATGTCATTTGAGATGTCATCAGTGATGTCACTGACCATGTCATGAGTGATGTAATATGTGACGTCATCAGCAGTGCATTGCGGGGGCGCGAGTTATAGTTAGCTGAACTAACTATAGCGGGGGAATTTCACGGGTTTTGTACGAGTGCAATGTCCAACTAACTATAACTTTCCCTAAAACCTATGGTTTTTTCAGTGATTTTCAAAGGTTTTTTAAATGCTAATTTCTAACTATAACGTGTCTGAAACCTATGGTTTTTTCAGTGAATATATATATATATATATATATATAAACGCTGCACGCCTCGTACCTTCCTCGTACAAAAGCCAAGCACTCACGGGGATGGGTCAGGGTGTTTGTTTATTGCCTGACTTACAACACCAGACGCGTTTCGGCAGTCACCTTTCTCGATGGTGAATGGACGCGCCGTCAATGGCCATTTTTATTTACATCATCAACCAGTATCACCGGCACAAAGAAGGGACCAACAACCTGTTGGAAATGTAGCGCCATCTTGTAACATATTACAGCGAAAAATTAGAAAATTCATAATTGCGCTGTATGCACTTACATTCATGTTCGGATTTTGCCATTTTAACAATATTAATACATTGCATAATTAAAAACCGGTAAATACCTCACATCATAATCACGCCCTGTATGGGCCATGTGGCTTCATCCCCATATTTCATATTGTGCAGCTGCATTTCCACAATTTCCCAAATCGCCATAGTCAAGCCCTGTATGGGCCATACCTTCGTCTTACACAGTTACATTGTCACAATATCCCGCCCTGTATGGGCACTTGCGCTCTACAATAGTTACATTATTTCCAATGTACTTTTCAATGGTTTCACCACCTTTCCTCACTTCCCAAAAAGGGGGGGGGTTGTTTATCCTTCAGTTACATAAAACCTCTGCAAATGATGATGTGAGGTATTTACTGGTTTTTAATTATGCAATGTATTAATATTGTATTAATATTGTTAAATTGGCAAAATCCGAACATGAATGTAAGTGCATACAGCGCATTTATGAATTTTCTAATTTTTCGCTGTAATATGTTACAAGATGGCGCTACATTTCCAACAGGTTGTTGGTCCCTTCTTTGTGCCGGTGATACTGGTTGATGATGTAAATAAAAATGGCCATTGACGGCGCGCCCATTCACCATCGAGAAAGGCGACTGCCGAAACGCGTCTGGTGTTGTAAGTCAGGCAATAAACGAACACCCTGACCCATCCCCCGTGAGTGCTTGGCTTTTGTACGAGGAAGGTACGAGGCGTGCAGCGTTTATACAGGCGGGGGCACCGCCCACAACAAGCACCCGTTCGCGAGTGAGCTGAGTTGGTGCAAAACAGAAGCGGTTATATAATTCTCTGCGCACCGCTGCCCGTGGATTTGTCCAACGATTGGAAAGTACATATTACTATGATACAATCGAGTGGCGGCAGAACGAGGGGGTGATTCTAGTATTCGAGTGCGGGTACTAGTAATGCAAAGTGGGCGTACGCTATGTATAGCGCATCTGAGCGCCACGAGGCAGCCCTTGATGTTTTTAAGAAGAGACCAGCGACGGCGACTGGGGCCACGAGCAGACAAGGGGAACCCCGGGTTTCAATTACATTGAGTTCACAGTTCACGGACTTGGAGAGGCTTCACGAGCGCGCGATCCGAAAGTGGTGGGAGGCCACCTCTTTACAGAATTATGTGGAGGTGGAAAGAGTTCCGAGGGGCCTCCCTATCTACACCGTGCCAACGTACGAGAACCCCAACCCGCAGCTTCTTGAGGAATGGGCGGAGCACACAGGAAACTCGTGCAGAGGGATGCTGACCATCCTCATTAAATTTGCGTGGAGCGATCGCGACAAAGCGAGGAAGGCGATTGAGGAATTAGAGCTGGAAATCGCAAAGGATGAAAATAAGACTAGACAAGAGGAACTGAGGGCACAAATGATGAAACGATTGAGAAGCTATGAAGGTAAAATACGGCAGCGCAAACAGGAGAAGTTCGAACGTGATGAGCGGGACTATGCCCTGGGCAGGGTATTAACCTTTGCCAAGCGCTATGATGCACCAAGAAAGGCCCTCCAAACGAAACAGGCTCCAACAACAACGGAACAGTATGATACCACAGAGTCGGAGGCGACCGACGGAGAATTGCTGGGGGAAGCGAGTGGAGGGGCCCCAGGGCCAATGGTGCCTAAGAAATTTCCTTTTCACGACGAGTTCAAAATTATTTGCCAGTCATGGCAGCAAGGGGGCAGAGGCAAACCGCCAGAGAGAAAACGCGGAGACCAACGAGAAGAAGAGGGCACTGGCGCAAAAAGCAACTACTCGCCCCGAGTAACCAGGAGCAAGAAGGGCAAAAAAGGCAAGTAGGATTGGCGGAGCAAGAAAATCTAAATGTCATCAATTTAACGCCAAGAGCATTACCAACAAGTGAGGAAGCGGTTTTAAAGCTGGGCCTCACATTTTGCCCTCAACTAAATCTTGAAAACACGCAAACAAGAATTGACTTGTTCAAGTTTACCAGAAAAATGAAACTGCATACATTTTTTAAGACGAGGCCATCAAGGCATCAATTAAGAAAAACGGACAATCAAATGGCAATTACGGATGCTCTAACCAGTCGAGACATCCCGGCATTGCAGGCATTGAGAGACCTGGGGAATGAAATTGGGGATTCACAAGCGGATCAGGAACCCACATTGACATTGGGAGTACAGCAAGTGAACTGCGAGACCCCTTTTAAACCAGTATCAGTTTTTCTGCCACAAATGCCAAATGACAATATTGATACCTTTTCGGATGCAGTGATAAAGGAACTGGTACACTTGGGGAGCAAACCATATGCATATAAGAAAAGAAATAATCTTACACAGGAACAGTTCAAGTCAGTGGACAGCATTGCGAAAGATCTGAGCATTGTGGTGAAACCCTCAGATAAAGGGGGAAACGTGGTGCTTCAGACTTATGAGGCTTATAACAAGGAAGCACTGCGCCAACTATCGGACCCATTGTGTTACCTAACAGTGAGTAAAAATGACTATACAGCAAGCATTACAGACTGCTATTCTTTATTGCGCAAATGGTACGAGAAAGGAATGTTGGAATCTGATGAGTACTTTTATCTGCGTCGTTTAAATCCAGTGATTCCATGTTTTTATCATTTGCCGAAAGTGCATAAGGATAGTAACTCACCTCCTGGGAGACCAATAGTCTCTTCACAAGGTAGCCTTTTAGAACATCTTTCTGTGTATATAGATTATTTTTTATCTGATTTGGTAGTGTCTCTCAAATCTTACATTAAGGATACAAAGGATTTCCTGACATGTGTAGAACATTTGGATTGGCAAGAGGGAGACTGCATGATAGTAATGGACATAGCCAGCCTGTATACGTCCATAGCACATAAGGATGGAATAAATGCAACACAATTCTTCCTTAACAATCGGCAGATGAAGTTGACAGAACATAGCAATATGCTATTGGAATTTCTGGAATTCTGTCTCACAAACAACATCTTTCTGTACCAGGACCGACACTACAAACAGATGTCGGGCACGGCGATGGGCACCTGCTTCGCCCCCAGCTATGCGAACTTGTTCGTTGGCTGGTGGGAGGAGCAGGTGGCCTGGTCGGGTGCCAACGACATATGGATGGAGAAGGTGATAGCCTGGTACAGATATATAGATGACCTCTTTTTGGTGTGGAGGGGATCAAAAGAGACAGCGCTAGCATTCATAGATGTACTGAATCATAATGACTATAATTTGAAATTCAGTGCAGATATTAGTACCAAAGTGGTCAACTTTCTAGATTTGGAGGTATTTGAATCAGAACATAGATTATGTACTCGATTATACCGCAAACCTACTGCGGGAAATTCGATACTTCATGCCTCAAGCAGTCACCCCCCCCAAACTTATTAGCAGTATCCCATATGGGGAACTGCTTAGAATTAAAAGGAATAACACTAGAGAGACAGACTTTCAAAGATTTGCAGGCGAGTGTATGGAAAGATTTCGGGCTCGTGGTTACAGAGAAAATACTTTGAGAGAAGCACTAGATAAAGTGAATTTGGTCCCTAGACAGGAGCTCTTGAGAACAAAAGGAAGGAAATCACAGCAAGACAATAAATTCAGAATGGTGACAACTTTCTCTAATGGGGCGGAGGAGTTAAGGACTATATTAAGGAGAAACTGTAATCTATTGAGAGCAGATCCGATAATTGGGAATGACATACCAGCACGTCCCTTGATAACTTTCAAAAAGCTAGAGCCCTGAGGGATTCCCTTACTAGTAGCCATCTTGATAAGCCTGTACCTAAACCCTTTGGGAGTGATCTAAAAGGGTTTTTCCCTTGTGGGAGGTGCAAAGCCTGTGCGAATAGCAAAAGGGTTTTGTCGTACATGGTACCAGGCTTTGATAAACCGAGATGGATCAGAAAATTCATCACATGCAGCACACCTTATACAGTGTATTGTTTGACTTGCCCTTGTGGGCTAAGATACATTGGTAGTACCATCAACCAAACTAAGATGCGTATCTTGGAGCACACAAGGGCAATAAAAAACTGCGATTCTGCGTATCCGGTGGCGAGACATTTTCTGGCAGAACACAAGAGCAATAGTAACCTCATGACATATTTTGCTTTGGACCATGTACCATTACATCCAAGGGGTGGAGAAAGAATATCAAGGCTGAGGAGACTAAAGTCCAGGTATATTATTGATCTCCGCACAAAGACCCCCAACGGTCTGAACACTAATGAGGAACTGTCAGTACATTTAGGGGAGTAAACTTTTAATACTTAACCTGAAGTAACAGGATGAATTAATCTGAATTTGATGAGAGATCTATGGGAACTCTAGGGAATTTTTAAGAAATGATGTAGAGAAATTTTGGAAAGTGTGATTCTCTTCACTAGAATGTCAATGAATTGGAACTGATGATAATATTTAAAAGTCATACATTACTTTCATTTGCAGAGGTTTTATGTAACTGAAGGATAAACAACCCCCCCCTTTTTGGAAAGTGAGGAAAGGTGGTGAAACCATTGAAAAGTACATTGGAAATAATGTAACTATTGTAGAGCGCAAGTGCCCATACAGGGCGGGATATTGTGACAATGTAACTGTGTAAGACGAAGGTATGGCCCATACAGGGCTTGACTATGGCGATTTGGGAAATTGTGGAAATGCAGCTGCACAATATGAAATATGGGGATGAAGCCACATGGCCCATACAGGGCGTGATTATGATGTGAGGTATTTACCGGTTTTTAATTATGCAATGTATTAATATTGTTAAATTGGCAAAATCCGAACATGAATGTAAGTGCATACAGCGCATTTATGAATTTTCTAATTTTTCGCTGTAATATGTTACAAGATGGCGCTACATTTCCAACAGGTTGTTGGTCCCTTCTTTGTGCCGGTGATACTGGTTGATGATGTAAATAAAAATGGCCATTGACGGCGCGTCCATTCACCATCGAGAAAGGTGACTGCCGAAACGCGTCTGGTGTTGTAAGTCAGGCAATAAACGAACACCCTGACCCATCCCCCGTGAGTGCTTGGCTTTTGTACGAGGAAGGTACGAGGCGTGCAGTGTTTATACAGGCAGGGGCACCTCCCACAACAAGCACCCATTCGCGAGTGAGCAGAGTTGGTGCAAAACAGAAGCGGTTATATATATATTCACTGAAAAAACCATAGGTTTTAGGGACAGTTATAGTTAGTTGGACATTGCACTCGTACAAAACCCGTGAAATTCCCCCGTTATAGTTAGTTCAGCTAACTATAACTCGCGCCCCCGCAGTGCACTGCTGATGACGTCACATATTACATCACTCATGACATGGTCAGTGACATCACTGATGACATCACTGATGATATCATCCAGTGACTGTGTGTTTCTGTAAAGTTTAAATATTTTTAATATATATAGGGAAAGGCGTATTGAAGAATGAGTGGGTGTATAAGTGTCTGTATGGATGATTTAGTAGGTGCGTGACTAACTCTATAAGTGAGTGATTAAACGTATCTTACTGAATGCATGGGTTAGTGACTAAACTGTGTGAATGTCTGTATCCGTCTGTCTGTTGCTGTGTAAGTGGCTGCATGGGTTTGTGAATAGCTACATGAGTGTCTATATGAGTTATTGATTGGTTGTCTGAGTATCTGTATGGGTGCCTGAGTGTTTGTGCGGGTGGGGTGTGTGCGACTCTGTGCATAGATGTGTGAGTGGGTGATTCACTGGGTGGATGGTTTCAAGAGTGCATCTGTGATAGACTGTATGGGTGGGTAAGTGTGTGTAAGAGTGTGTTAGTGAGTGAATGTATGTCCCAGTGGTACATGTGTGAGTAACTACATATGTGAAATGCAGTATATATGTGTGTTGGAGTATATAAATAGCTATAAGCGAGAGTGTGTGATTGTGAGAGTGACTGTATGGATGAGTGTGTGCTTGTATCAGTGATTGTATAAGAGCGTAAGAATGTGCTAGTATTTGTATGAGTAAGTGAGCTGGTGTGTGTATAACTGTATAGGTGAGTAAATGGCAGTGTGTTTAATTATTTGCATGACTGACTAGGTGTGTGAGTACCTCTATGGATGAGTGGCGGTGTTTGAGTGTCTATATAGGAGTATGAGTGCATATGATAGTCCTGTACTGAGTGACCGTAAGTATGAGTGACTGTACGGGTGAGTGAGTGGATGTGTGTGTAGACCTAAGAATCAGTGAGTGGGTATGTAGTTATTGGTGTTGGAGTGTCTATGGTTTTGCGAATGGCAGTCTGTAATTTAGAGTGGGTGTATCAAAGGTTATATTAGGGTGTGAGGAGGTGCATCAGATTATCACGCGGATGATGTCATCAGTGATGTCATCAGTGATGTCACTGACCATGTCATGAGTGATGTAATATGTGACGTCATCAGCAGTGCATTGCGGGGGCGCGAGTTATAGTTAGCTGAACTAACTATAACGGGGGAATTTCACGGGTTTTGTACGAGTGCAATGTCCAACTAACTATAACTGTCCCTAAAACCTATGGTTTTTCAGTGAATTTGTAAGGTTTTTAAATGCTAATTTCTAACTATAACGTGCCTGAAACCTATGGTTTTTTCAGTGAATTTCAAAGGTTTTTTAAATGCTAATTCCTAACTATAACATGTCTGAAACCTATGGTTTTTTTCAGTGAATTTCAAAGGTTTTGTAAATGACAATTTTTAAATGTATTAATTGTTATATTTATTTTTTTGATACTGATTTACTACATTTTTTAAACTATTTATTTTTAGATATTTTATTTTTAAATTACATTGTAATTACATTATACATTACATTACAAAATATACTTTCTCAGAATGAATTACTTTAGTTTAAATACTTTGCAAATAGGCAATAGACTTTTAAGTACAGTAGTTACAGTTGTTGCAATGGGCAACACAATTTCAAACATAATGCAACATTGAGCTCAATGTGAATTTCTAGTTAAATGCAATTAGTTACTTTATGGATTACTTTTCTAACCACAGGACTGGATCTTAGATTCAGTCCTGGGACATCTCCTGTAAACAGTTGAGTAAAAGCGTTTTGGTTACAGTAGTGATTTTTAAGGAATATTATTGTATTTTAAAAGTTGACACAGAGAAACTTTTTCACATAGAATCACCAATGTTATCCTATGGGAGGAAATTCACTTAGCAGGTAAGTAGTGTTATCGTTACTTTTTCTTACTCAGTGGTGGATCCTGGATCCAGCACTGGTGCATCTCCTGTAAACAGTTGAAAGAATGCGTTTAAGTCAGACAGGCGATTTTTAAGGAATATTTGTAGTTTGTGAAAATCGACACTTTGAAACTTTTCTGCTGAAAACCAGACAATGGATTCCTATGGAAGGAAATACAAGTTACTGGTAAGTACGGTTAGAATTACTTTTCAGGGTCAGTGCTGGGCTAAAAGATGCAGCACTGGGTTCTCTCCTGATAACAGGTGAGTAAATCGGAATTCGTAGTTCGGCTGATTTTAGAGGAATATTATAAAGTTCCAAAACTCCACACTTAGAAGAATTTCCAAGTGAAACCCGTCAATGTTAGCCTATGGAAGGAAATTCAAGTTACTGGTAAGTACGGTTAGAATTACTTTTCAGGATCTGTACTGGGCTCAAAGATGAAGCACTGAGGTCTCTCCTGATAACAGGTGAGTAAATTGGAATTCGTAGTTCAGCTGATTTTAGAGGAATATTATAAAGTTCCAAAACTCCACACACAGAAGAATTTCCAAGTGAAACCAGTCAATGTTAGCCTATGGAAGGAAATTCAAGTTACTGGTAAGAACGGTTAGAATTACTTTTCAGGATCAGTACTGGGCTCAAAGATGCAGCACTGAGGTCTCTCCTGATAACAGGTGAGTAAATCGGAATTCGTAGTTCGGCTGATTTTAGAGGAATATTATAAAGTTCCAAAACTCCACACTTAGAAGAATTTCCAAGTGAAACCAGTCAATGTTAGCCTATGGAAGGAAATTCAAGTTACTGGTAAGAACGGTTAAAATTACTTTTCATGATCAGTACTGGGCTCAAAGATGCAGCACTGAGGTCTCTCCTGATAACAGGTGAGTAAATCGAGTTTCGTAGTTCGGCTGATTTTAGAGGAATATTTGCACAATGGTGAAGGAAGGGGGTGGGGCCTGAGGTGACATGTCTGCAAACACGCCCTGTGGCGCGTTTTAAGTTGGAGAATTAATTCCTCCTCAATCCCGAGGGTCCCTAGGGGCCAACTAGCCCACCAGATACCTCCAGTATGCGCCAGAGAGCTGCGTTGCAGAGAGGTGTTCAGAGGCCACGCCCTTTTACAACACTCTGCAACGCAGCTCCGTTGCGCTTACTGGAGGTACCTGGTGGGCTAGTTGGCCCTCAGGACCCTCAGGATTGAAGACGAATTAATTCCTGAACTTAAAACACGCCGCGGGGCCTGTTTGCACACATGTCACCTGAATCCCCGCCCCCTCCCTTCACCACTGTGCAAACGCGCCCAGAGGCGCGTTTTAAGTTGGGGGATTAACTCCCCTTGAATCCTGAGGGTCCCTGGAGTCCAAGTAGCCCACCATGTACCTCCAAAAAGCGCCACAGAGCTGCGTTGCAGAGAGGTGTAAAAAGGGGCGTGGCCTCTGTACACCTCTCAGCAATGCAGCTCCCTGGCGCATACTGGAGGTTCCTGGTGGGCTAGTTGGCCCCCAGGCACCCCCAGTATTCAAGGGGAGTTCGTTCCCCATCTGCAAACGCGCCAGGGGGCGCGTTTGCAGACTGCTGCAGCGAGGGGGCGGGGCCTCCGGCACGATGCCGGTCTTTTTTTTTTTTTTACTTTTTTTTTGTATGGGAGGGGGCTGCGTGGCCCCCCTTCCCTGGGCCTCTATTGGCCCCGGAGACCCCATCCCCCGGGGCATGCCCTCTTTTTTTTATTTTTAAAATATTTGGAGGGGGGCTGCGTGGCCCCCCTCCTCAGGCCATTTAAGGCCCCGGGGACCCCATCCCCCGGGGCCGGCTTTTCCCTTTTTTTAAAACAAATGTTTTAATTTTTTGGGGGGGGAGGGGGGCTGCGTGGCCCCCCTCCCGGGCCACTACTTGCCCCGGGGACCCCATCCCCCGGGGCTGGCCCTCTCCGTTGGGGACCGTGGGGGGGTCCCCAATCCCCCCAAGGTCCCGCCGGCACGTCCCTCGGGAGCCGGCATTGCTTTTCCACATGGGGAGCTGCTAAGATGCAGCTCCCGTGTGGAAAGCAATTTGCTTTGAATTTTGGAAGAGAGCAGGTTTCCTGCTCTCTCTTACAAAATTCAAAGCAGTTTGCTATGACAGGACGGGAGCCGCGAGGCTCCCGCCCTGCCATAGCAAACTACAGTGTCCCGGGGCTAGGCACCCCGGGACACTGCAGGAGCCGGCCCTGGGGGGTGGTGGTCCCCAAGGCCATCACAGGCTCCAGGAGGGGGGCCGCGCGGCCCCCCTCCCAACATGTTGAAAGCCCCGGGGAGGTGGTGGTCCCCGGGGCTCTGGGGGTCCGTAACGGACCCCCATATTTAACAATTTAGTGCCCCGGGGAGGTGGCGTGCCCCGGGGCGTGTGGGGGGGCTGGAGCCCCCCCCCACAACTAATTTTAATTTTAAAAAAAGAAGCCCCGGGGCTGCGGGAGAGCTGAGAGCCCTCCCGCACCATTTTGTTTAAAGCCCCGGGGGGTGGCGGTCCCTGGGGCTTGGGGGGGCCTTAGAGGCCCCCCCATGTTATTTATTAAACCCCCGCATGCCCCCGGGACTTGGCCCACCCTGGGGCCAATTAACCACGAAGCGCGGGAGCCCGCGCTTCGTTTTTTTTTATCGGCAGGATCCGCGCACCCAGCGCGTTTTTTGCCGATTTTTTTAATCCCCTAGGGGGTTAGGGGGTTTCTACCCTGCCCCCTTTTTGCGTTTTGCGCAGTTGTTTTACTGCTTTCTTGTTCCTCGGTTCTACCGAGGAACAAGATGGCTGCCAACACTTCCTGATTTGGAGTGTTGACAGCCAATTACCATACAGCTGGTGATCGGGAGGGTACGCGGACCCTACGCGGCCATAGATATATATGTGATTTTACTTTTGATTTTCTCAGGAACTACTGAATGGATTTACACCATTTAAGCAAAAGGCACGACTCTGAACCAAGGGTGTAATTCCGTTCAGCAGTTCGGGCTGTAGCTGCGATTAAAGGTTCCTATGGAAAATTGCATGGGGAAAACACGTTTTGGGACCCCCCTTTTTTCTCAACCCCCGCTTGACGAATCACCCCGAGACTTTCAGGATAGGAGCGGACCGGAGCGCCCCAACAAGTTTGAAAATTTCGCGAAGATTCGTCAACCGGCGCCAAAGTTATTTCAAATAGAATGTTGCGGATTTCCTATGGAAAATAGGTCCTAACTATAACTATCTACTGGCGACCTGACTAGATATATATATATATATATATATATATATATATATATATATATATATATAATTTATATATATATATATATATATATATATATATATATATATATATATATATATATATAATTTATATTTATTTTACATTATATTATTTATTCTTTTACATTTATTACTATGAATATATATTGACTATATATATATATATAAAATTATAATGCAAAATAAATATATTGATCAATTATGATACTCTACTACTTATGATACTTTACATATATACATATATTCTATATATATGAAAGCAAACACATATATATGTATTTATGTATATCTATAAGTATATATCTATACATAGTATTCAATATTAATTGAATATATTTAATTTACATTATATTAAATTTACATATTAAAATATTTAACATTTACTGCTTTAAACTCTATATTAAAAACATCTATATTTGTGTCCATTTTTGGACACTATCAATGTCAACTATATTTTTTTCCTGATATTTTAGTACTTCCCATTATAAGTATAGGAGCAAAATATTGTAGTAAATTATATTTTTGACAATATTTTTGTCAATGATATTGTTTACCATGATATTGTGTCAGTGATCCTACTTATCACACCAAAAGCTATTAAGTAAGCTACACATAGAGCACATTTTCTATACCTTTTGCATTGCTAATAATTATAAGATTTTGCAACTTGCTTGGCATCCTAATGTGTTTTGTGTCTGGAAGGCATAGGCTTTCTGGGACGAGCCATACAGAGGGCAAAGGCTGTGCATAGTAAGGGCTTGGCTTCACAATGAGGCTTGGGTGTCTGGAGGGAGTTGGCTCTCTATGAACAGTTGTCCACAGGGCAAATGCTGTGCATAGTATGCGTTCGACCACCTAACATGGCTTGTGTGTTTGAAGGGAGTTTGCTCACTGTAGAGAGTTTTGCACACGGCAATGACTTTGCAAAGTAAGGGCTTGACCGCATAAAGAGGCTTGTTTGTCTAGAAGTTAGCTCTCTGCGAAGAATTGTGCACAGGATGAAGTCTGTGCATAGTAGGAGCTTGGGCATTTTAGGTTGCTTGGGTATTTGGAGGGAATGTGGTCTCCATAAAGTGTTGTGCGAAGGACGAAGGCTGTGCATACTAGTGACTTGGCCACATAAGGCTGGAGGGAGTGTGGTCATTATGAACAGTTCAATACAGGATGTATGCTTTCTATAGTAATGGCCTGGTCACATAAGGGGTCTTTGGTGCCCAAAGGAATGGGCTTCCCTATAATCATTTTGTATATGCATACATGTTCATGTGATTTATACTTTACATGATTCTCCTCCATTTAGTACTTCCTTACTAATGAGAGATCCTTTACTGGTTTGTGATTGTCTGAAAAGTTTCAGCGCTCTGTCCATCATCTCCTTGTGTTTGCTTTGTTCAACCTAAGTTGCCAGGGTATGCCCAGACGTGGATCCCTTGCTCACTTTGCCACTGGATTCAAGCTGGCCTGGCTGATGAGGGGTGCTACCCCGAAACCAGTCCCAGGATGCTGGTTTCCGGTCCAGGGAAGACATGGCTTGGCAGTTCGGGCTGGACTGTTCCCATGAGGCACAGGGTCAGACTGATTTGCATATGGCCATGTCTGAACTGGGGTGGCATGGGGAGCAAACAAAATGATGGAATCTAGGCCCAGATCTCTGTACTGGGGTGAATGTATCACATTGTTCTGCATTCTGTCCATCAATTGTTCTATTTGCAGATAACTGGAAAAGAACATGTATAACTACATTACAATAATAGTTTATTCCAGAAGTATTTAAAGATTGACAGCCTACCATTTAAACTTTTGCACTTTCCCTTTCTGGACTTATTGTATCAAAATGGACACCGCCTAGAGGTTCCATGTTTTTCTACAATTGGGTATAAATTCAAATAAGAAGCATATAGACCTCTCAGTCGATTGTATTCTCCTACACATGAGCTGTCTGCATTTACACTCAAGAAGGTACAACCCTGAAAGTGTCCTAAAACGAGACAACGCAACATAAGACATAACTTCTTTAAAAACTGTATAACCTATGTTTATCATGGCTGCATCCACAGTTAAACTGTATGATTTATAAATGGTGACAGCAAAGGCCAGACACAGAAAAGCAGTTCTCCATGCGCATAAAGATATAACAGAACCCCAGCATTACACCTTCCTTTTTGCTGAATTTCTCATAGCTTCATTCACTAACCATTCCTTAATGCTCAAATTGCGTCATAATATTAGCGTGCAATTATTACAGGCACTTAGACTATTATCTAAACCAGC
Source organism: Calotriton arnoldi (assembly GCA_963921515.1). Lineage (NCBI taxonomy): Eukaryota > Metazoa > Chordata > Amphibia > Caudata > Salamandridae > Calotriton > Calotriton arnoldi. The sequence goes on along the minus strand of CAWUFW010002490.1, from coordinate 457,869 downwards.
TGTACATGAAACAGCTTTTTCCAGTCTTTGAAGCTTCTTTACCATAGTGATAAGGTTCAGCCTTGATGTTCTATTTTAACTATGCAGGGAATTATAATAATTCTTTCCTTTTCAAACTGAAGCATTTCAGAATTAAAATGTGCAAGCTCATCCAATGTTAGCATGAGACACACAATCTCCTTGCAACTTTTAAAGAGATGCTGCATAGCGATTGCAGGCAAGTATTTCTGTGGAAAAAGACTAGATAGCTTGCAACTGTTGAGAACCTTCTTTGCTTCTTTACTATCTATTCCTATTCTGATGTCTTTTAAAATATCACCATACTCTATATCTGCAGCTTGTCTCAATTTTAGTTAACTCTACATATTGAAAATTTGAGCCATATATTAACATTTTCAGTATTGCCAAAAGATTTTCAAGTTTCTTCGTGAAGCAGTTAAAAACTGACTGACTTTTGACAAGTGTCAGCTGAAGTAGATCACCAAAAACCATGACATGTTTTCTACCAAAATGCACATAATAGCCGGTTCTAAGAACTTCCTGCATTCTCAGATGAATGAAAAGTAGCATTAAGTTTGACACCATGGTAACCTCATCAATAATTAGAACCTGCATTTTCTTTAGACCCTTTGAGCCCTCATGGCCAGCATCACCAGCTGATTTGAGATTCTCTATTTTTTTGTCATGCTCAACTGTCAACATCAGAAGGTGATGCAAAGTGATACATTTTATGTTGTGTAAAGCTAGTCCAGTGGGTGATGTCACAACACAAGAAAGATTTCTATATCTCTTTTTGTGAACAAATGTAGTGAGCACTTTTATTATGAGGCTTTACCCTGTGCCTGTTTGACCAACGACATAGAGAAGTGCAGGTTTGTATGCAGTACATGCACATTCAGACTTATCATGTAGAATTCAATGCTCAACTGATGCAGTTAATTGTTGGTAAATTTGTAGTTGTTCCTCATTAAGTTGAGCTACTACGTTTTCTAAGTCAGTAGTGTCAGTTTTCACCTGTTTCATAGCATTTTCTACCTCATTCATTACTATGGACGCCTCATTTTCGACAATAGGCTGCCCTAGTGGGTCTTAACTATAAGTCTCTGAATTCTGACTGTCTTGTGAACTGTTCTTTGCAACATCAACTGCTACTGTTTCATCTTGTTGAATTTTATCATTCAATATTTTGAGAAACAAAGGAAACACTGGACATTCAATTTGGTCTTTAACTGCATTGATAGTCTTCATAGCAGTCATATTGACCTAACAGTTCTTCCTCAGTATGCCAAGGTTTAAACATGTGCAGAAGAGCCAATAAAAATAACTCTCTTTTATCTGCAGTTTGGCAACTGAGTTCATGGTGGTTGATGAAACTTGGTTTAGTTTGTCTCACTAAACAACCATCAAAGCCAGAGACAGCAAACCTCTTAGCTTCAGTGTTTTGTTGCACATTGTTTCTGTATGTGTAGAATTGAACTACTTCATACAGGCAAAGGTTTTTCCAATGAACACTACAACTGGAATAGTAATTGTTCGTCATGGTTGTTTATCACTATTTCTGTGGTGTCAGGATCGAACTGAGCAAGACACAATTTCAGCAAACGTTTAAACATTATTTTATGTGTCAAAGCAAGGCCTAAACTAATCCAAACTACCGATTTGCTTTTGCCATATAAGCTTAAGGTGCTCAACTAGTCACAGGTGTAGGAACGTTGGAATCTGACTGCATGGTTACCCCCACTTTTTTCCTGGTGTTTTGCTGGTTTTTGACTTAGTCTGATTGGGACCCTGCTAATCAGGACCCCAGTTTATCTGCTATCTCCCTAAATTTGTTGTGCATGTACTTTAGGTACACTCCAGATTGGATTCTGGGGTACCCTTATAAGTCCCTAGTATATGGTATACTATGTACCCAGGGCATAGGTACCCAGAGGCCTCCCAGGGGCTGCAGCATGTATTGTGCCACCCCTGAGAGACCATTTAAAATGACACAACAGGTCTGCTACAGCAGCCTGTGTAAGGTGGTGCATGCACCCCTTACTTAGATATAGGTTCACTATATCTATCCTAATCACTGCACATATAAACCTATCAGTCACCCCTATAGCAGGCCTTATCAATCCTGAAGGCAGGGTGCTGGGTTTTATGTGAGAGGTTGCCCATGCATGAGCAGAGCCCCTCTGCAGCCCTCGGAACCTATATTCCGGGGCTGTTTGTGATGCAGCCAACCATATATACTTAAGTGCATTATAACCTCGCGGTAAATGCTAACTTTAAAACGGCTGTATGGAAACATGTCGTGTTTGGTGTCAAACACCTTGGAATCATACCTCCACACCAGTAACTGGTGTGGAGGTATGATTCCACCCTCCTAGAGGGAGAAATATGACAACACCAGTACACCCGGTACCAGCTTTCTTGACCCTGGCATCACAAAATGGATGCTGCCAGCCACAGACACGAGTCTGCCCTCCTGCTGCTGGACGAAACTCCGGCAGGGGAAGGTTTGACAATAGGTTTCCTGTCACAGGGAGGTGTGACCACCTCCCAGACAGGCTTTAGTGTATTGGGTCTAGGTGGGTGCACTTTGAGAGTGCTTTGATATCTGCACTGGGGGCACATTTGGTGTCCCTGTGCATAGTCCAGCTCAAACCGGTTGCAGGAGCCATTTGCTCCTGCTCTGGTGCCAAACTGGACAAAGGACATGGGTGTAGCCACCCCTCTGTCCTGACCCTCCCATAGGTGGGTCCCCAGAGTTTGTCCCACCCCCTCCTTGGGTATAAAGTAGGATCCCTGACTACAGGACTTGGGATTTACCTGGACTAAACTCTGCTACAGAAACCAAGTACTTTTGACGATCTACACTTCGTTGGACGACAGAAGAATCTCCCTTGGAGTAAAGGAGTTACTCCCCTGCTGAGCAGGCACCTAAACACATCTGACCGGTTTGCATCTACGAAGCTCCTGAATGACTCTGGAGATTTCTGCAACAGCGGAGGTGGGTTCCCAAGGTCTCAGCAATTCTGAGGCCCGTGTCCCTCGTGGGGACCGTGAAACCCGTACCCCTGGGCACCGTGTACATTTGCAGCAGCATATGCTTTTTGGTGACCCCCTGAAGCTGTGCTTTGGGCTACTTGTAGTCCTGACCCCAAGCAGTAATTGCACTGAAGATTTCCGGTCTACACTCCACGAGTGTTCCGTGAGCTGGTACTTTGTGATTCAGCTTGAGGTCCCTTTGCGATCCCTGGTCCGTTGGCCTGTGGGTCCCTGTGAAGGTAACTTTGACTTTCAGTGGGCTTTCCTGGTTGCTCCAGACGTGCCCTGACTCTCCATAGCTTGGAGAGTCCCCAGGACCTTGCTGGTCCTCACAGAAGCATCTTTCCTCTGACCGCGTGGGTTGCAGTTGCCAAGGCTTGTTGGTGTTCAATCCGGACACTGACCCCCAGCACTCGACATCCTTTGTGGGACAGCTCACCTCCAGACTGTGGTCATCGTCGACACCTCCTGGTCCCCGTGGCTGCAGAGTCAAGCTTCACCTCTTCTCACCTGAAACACCCGACATCGGTGGGTATTCGATTGCTCCGCTCCTGGTCACATGAAGTGACCCAGACTTTGTCCCCTCTGCTTTCAGGTTCTTCTCATCTCTGATCCAGGCTTGGGTCACACCGGACACTTTTCTTCTCCACGGCAGCAGTACTTTTTCGCATCACGCCATTGAAAACGACGAGGGTTTCCAACACCACTTGACCCCTATGCACCCGGCTCCTCTGGGATAGGTAACACGGGTACCTCGGTACTCTCAAGGGTGCTGGCCTTAGAACCATCTATGTTTAGCTGGGTTTGCTTAAAGTCCTCTCCTAAGTGTCCTTAATCTTTAAATTTCCAACTGCGACTTTCCCATTGAGTTGTACGGAGCTCGCGTCTGTGTTCCCACACTGCACCCGTCCTCCGTAGGTCCCCTGTGTCACTACCTTGGGTGGTTCCTTGGGGTCCCAGCGATTCTGCGTGCTCTCGGCACTGTGCCTAGTCAAGTCGTGGTTGTTATACCACTTTCTTAGTATATGGTTTGGTCTCCCCCTGGAGCCCACTGTGTATTGTGCTATTTACTGTCGTTCTAGTGATTTAATATTGTGTGCTTTGTTCTCTAATCTCATAAAGAGGTTAGTAGAGAGTGTTTAGTAATAAATACATATATTTTATATATACCTTGTCTGGTTCTCCTTTCATTTGGTCATTCAGGAGGTTATATACTGGTAATACAAGCTGCTTTACATTCCTTCGAGACTTAGCCTGAAGGCTGCTCTCCATAGCTACCACTAGGATAGCTTTCAATAAAGGTTGTCTTTAACCTAATCATCAATAAAGGTCGTTTGGACTGGTGCAAGGTGCCCACTTTAATTAGTGGACAGCATATACCAGGCCAACTTCTCACATTGGTGTGCAGCGGTTGGGATTCAAGCTTGCTATTGTTTTACCAGATAATCTCATTGAGTAACTAACTGAAAACCACTAAAGGTACTTAGGTACATATAAGTCAAGACTAGAATAAAGTAAGTTCTACTGAACTTAGAGTTGGGTAAGTCAAGGGTCTAGCACACCCTTTCTCCAACTCAAGAGAGTTTCAGTTCCCATTAGGGTAGGTAGGTGCCTACACCACACCACGCTAGTATGTCTTCTAGGCCTGAAGCCAGTGGCTCCTTGCCAACTAAGTATGACCATCTCTCATTCCAAGAATTGAGAACCATGTGTACATCTAGGAAACTGAAGACAGGGAAAAACCCAAACACTCAACGTCTCATAGAGAGTTTGATTTTAGATGACCTCAGAAAGACCCCAGGGTCTGATGAGACAGGCAAGTTGGGTGGGGCAGCAGAAGAGGAAAGGCCAGTAAGTGAGAACTTCTATGACCTGGACTCTGATGCTGGCCAGGAGGATCAAAATGATTCTAACCTGGACAATCCAATTCTTCCTGAAGGTGAGGAAGGAGGCCTCAGTGCACCTCTCTTTACCCCACCTGGAAGGGTTAACCGTTTACCAAGAAGATCAAGATCTCCTTCTCAGGAATATAATCATTCTGGTACATCTGTAGGGAGCTCTGTTTCTCATAGGACCTCTGCCTCTCATAAAAGGGAGTCCTCTTATGAGAGGAAGTGCCAACTGCTTGAGTTTGAGAGAGCTAAGCTCAGAATCAAGAGAGAGCAATTGGCCTTAGATAGGGAATCCCTTGAGCTTCAGAGAGCTTCTAAAAAGTTGGGGCTAGAGCCCCATGGTGGCAGCAACAGTGTCCCTAGGAGTAGAGAACATACTCATGACCATAGGAACCTGAACAAGATTGTCCCTCCCTACCAGAGTGGGGATGACATCCACAAATGGATAACTGCACTGGAGAGGGCCTGTAAGGTACAGAGGGTCCCTCAGGAGCAGTGGGCAGCAATCGTGTGGCTCTCCTTTGCAGACAAAGGTAGAGACAAGCTCCTCACTGTTAGAGAAGAGGATGCTGATAATTACAAAGTCTTGAAGAGTGCTCTGATTGATGGGTTTGTCTTAACCACTGAGCAATACAGGATCAAGTTCAGAGATACCCAAAAGGCACAGACTCAAGACTGGGTTGACTTTGTAGATTGTGCTACTAAGGCTCTGGAAGGTTGGATACATGGCAGCAAGGTGCATGACTTTTTAGTATTGTACAATTTGATTATGAGGGAGCAGATCCTTAATAATTGTCAAAACCAGCTTTTACACCAGTACCTGGTGGACTCTGATCTGACCTCTCCCCAAGAATTGGGAAAGAAGGCAGACAAATGGGTCAGAACCAGAGTAAAGCCAAAGAATCAGGGTGGTGACCAGAAGAAAGATTCTTCCAAAAACCAAGAGAAAGGTGGGGATAAATCAAAAGATAAATCCACTACAGGGCCCCAAAAGTCCTCTTCTGGGGGTGGGTCCCAAACTCCTTCCTCCCCTGAAAAGAAACCTTATTGCCATATATGTAAGAAGCCTGGCCACTGGAAAAATGACCCCAGTTGCCCTAAGGCCAGCAATAAGGAAAATGTTCCTCCCAGCAATACTACCACTCCTCCTGGTACTACAAGTAGTAATCCCCCAGGTGGTAGTAATGCACCCAAAAAGTTAGGTGGGTTCTTATGGGGAACTGAGGTGGACCATGGATTAGAAAGGTCCCCCTCACAGGCCTCCTCAGTCTGTGATGGTGGCATGGGATTTGCCACTTTCACTGTCAGTCCTAATTCTTTAGGCAAGTACAGACAGGAGCCACTGATAAATGGTCAGAAAGCTTTGGCATTCAGGGACACAGGGGCTAGTGTCACCATGGTGACAGGGAAACTAGTCCCCCCTCAACAGCTTTTACCTGAGTTTAAGTACCAGGTGACCAACATTGATGGTATTAGAACAGATCATCCCATGGCCATAGTCAATCTCAGCTGGGGAGGGGTCACTGGCCCAAAGAGAGTGGCAGTGTCCCCAAACTTGCCTGTAGATTGCCTGTTGGGCAATGATCTGGAAATTTCAGCCTGGGATGAAGTTGAATACCAGGCCCATTTAAGAATGTTAGGCCTCTCTGAGAAAGTTGGTGGGGCTCTTAGGGCCTCAGCCCAATTCCAGGGAAATTTTGGAGAGGTGGAGCCTGAAAGAATGGCCCACTCTACTCCACAAGAGAGCAGAAGGGTTGAAGAAAAGTCTTCTTCCCCCCAGACTATAGGTAAGGGTCAGCTTCCTCAGGGATCTGATCCTACCCCTAGTGAAGGAACTGCCCAAGAGGTGGTCAGGCCTGGCCTGGCAACACCCCTGATGGCAGGGGACCCTTCCAAGGTGGTACCCAGTCTGGAGCAGGTATCCTGCCCCTCTCTACCCTACCTCAATCAGCCTAGGGCTGCAGAGGTCAGGGAGGTCAGTGGACCCCTAAGGGCCCATTGTCCAGAGGAACCCCCTCATCCACAGATTAGGGGCACCCAGTCTAGTAGCCCTAGCCGGGTGAAAATTCCTCAACCCACTGAGGGATCCCTCTTACCATTGAATAGGGACCACCCCCAGATGGACTCTGTTGGGCAAAGGCAAACCTGGGACCAAGTGGTTCCAAACCTACCATGTCCCTCCAGTGTTCCAACCAAAGGGACCCAACCCCCAGCTGTAGGCAGCCAGAGGTTGACCCTTAGGGCCAGATACAACTCAGTCATGGAAAGAAAGGCCTCCATGGTGACCAGTGCTCTGAGGAAGCTGAGACCAACTTTATTAGGGCCTCACTTCTCTACTCAGACACCCCACCAGCCTTTTACTTTTCCAAAACACCCTACAGGTAGAAATCCCAACTTTTGGAGACCACCCCCTACCCTTAGGGGTAGGGACTGCTTAGTGTACCATAAGACAGGGGGTATCCATGCTAGTTCAGGATCTTCCTTATATGGCCACTTAGTCAATAAAGGCTCAACTGGACAAGGTTAGCCTTATCTCCTTTCGTTTGGGGGGGGTTATGTAGGAAGGTGGAATCTGACTGCATGGTTACCCCCACTTTTTTCGTGGTATTTTGCTGGTTTTCGAGTTAGTCTGACTGGGATCCTGCTAATCAGGACCCCAGTTTATCTGCTTTCTCCCTAAATTGGTTGTGCATGTACTTTAGGTACACTCCAGATTGGATTCTGGGGTACCCTTATTAGTCCCTAGTATATGGTATACTATGTACCCAGGGCATAGGTACCCCAGAGGCCTCCCAGGGGCTGCAGCATGTATTGTGCCACCCCTGAGAGACCATTTAAAATGACACAACAGGTCTGCTACAGCAGTCTGTGTAAGGTGGTGCATGCACCCCTTACTTAGATATAGGTTCACTATATCTATCCTAATCACTGCACATATAAATTTATCAGTCACCCCTATAGCAGGCCTTATCAATCCTGAAGGCAGGGTGCTGGGTTTTATGTGAGAGGGTGCCCATGCATGAGCAGAGCCCCTCTGCAGCCCTCGGAACCTATATTCCGGGGTTGTTTGTGATGCAGCCAATCATATATACTTACGTGCATTATAACCTCGCGGTAAATGCTAACTTTAAAACGGCTGCATGGAAACATGTCGTGTTTGGTGTCAAACACCTTGGAATCATACCTCCACACCAGTAACTGGTGTGGGAGGTATGATTCCACCCTCCTAGAGGGAGAAATATGACAACACCGGTACACCCGGTACCAGCTTTCTTGACCCTGGCATCACAAAATGGATGCTGCCAGCCACAGACACAAGTCTGCCCTCCTGCTGCTGGATGAAACTCCGGCAGGGGAAGGTTTGACAATAGGTTTCCTGTCACAGGGAGGTGTGACCACCACCCAGACAGGCTTTAGTGTATTGGGGCTGGGTGGGTGCACTCTGAGAGTGCTTTGATGTCTGCACTGGGGGCACATTTGGTGTCCGTGTGCATAGTCCAGCTCAAACCGGTTGCAGGAGCCATTTTCTCCTGCTCTGGCGCCAAACTGGACAAAGGACATGGGTGTAGCCACCCCTCTGTCCTGACCCTCCCATAGGTGGGTCCCCAGAGTTTGTCCCACCCCCTCCTTGGGTATAAAGTAGGATCCCTGACTACAGGACTTGGGATTTACCTGGACTAAACTCTGCTACAGAAACCAAGTACTTTTGACGATCTACACTTCGTTGGACGACAGAAGAATCTCCCTTGGAGTAAAGGAGTTACTCCCCTGCTGAGCAGGCACCTAAACGCATCTGACCAGTTTGCATCTACGAAGCTCCTGAAGGACTCCGGAGATTTCTGCAACACAGGAGGTGGGTTCCCGAGGTCTCTGAGGTTGATCTGCGCTCTCAGCAATTTTGAGGCCCGTATCCCTCGTGGGGACCGTGAAACCCGTACCCCTGGGCACCGTGTACATTTGCAGCAGCATATGCTTTTCGGTAACCCCTGAAGCTGTGCTTTGGGCTACTTGTAATCCTGACCCCGAGCAGTAATTGCACCGAAGATTTCCAGCCTACACTCCACGAGTGTTCCGTGGGCTGGTACTTTGTGATTCAGCTCGAGGTCCCTTCGCGATCACTGGTCCGTTGGCCTGTGGGTCCCTGTGAAGGTAACTTTGACTTTCAGTGGGCTTTCCTGGTTGCTCCAGACGTGCCCTGACTCTCCATAGCTTGGAGAGTCCCCTGGACCTTGCTGGTCCTCATAGAAGCATCTTTCCTCTGACCGCATGGGTTGCAGTTGCCAAGGCTTGTTGGGGTTCAATCCGGACACTGACCCCCCAGCACTCGACATCCTTTGTGGGACAGCTCGCCTCCAGACTGTGGTCATCGTCGACGCCTCCTGGTCCCCGTGGCTGCAGAGTCAAGCTTCACCTCTTCTCACCTGAAGCACCCGACATCGGTGGGCATTCGATTGCTCCGCTCCTGGTCACGTGAAGTGACCCAGACTTTGTCCACTCTGCTATCAAGTTTCTTCTCATCTCCGATCCAGGCTTGGGTCACACAGGACACTTTTCTTCTCCACGGCAGCAGTACTTTTTCGCATCACGCCATTGAAAACGACAAGGGTTTCCGACACCACTTGACCCCTATGCACCCGGCTCCTCTGGGATAGGTAACACGGGTATCTCAGTACTCTCAAGGGTGCTGGCCTTAGAACCTTCTATGTTTAGCTGGGTTTGCTTAAAGTCCTCTCCTAAGTGTCCTTGATCTTTAAATTTTGAACCGCAACTTTCCCATAGAGTTGGACGGAGCTCGCGTCTGTGTTCCCACACTGCACCCGTCCTCCGTGGGTCCCCTGTGTCACTACCTTGGGTGGTTCCTTGGGGTCCCAGCGATTCTGCATGCTCTTGGCACTGTGTCTAGTCAAGTCGTGGTTGTTATACCACTTTCTTAGTATATGGTTTGGTCTCCCCCTGGAGCCCACTGTGTATTGTGCTATTTACTGTCGTTCTAGTGATTTAATATTGTGTGCTTTGTTCTCTAATCTCATAAAGAGGTTAGTAGAGAGTGTTTAGTAATAAATACATATATTTTATATATACCTTGTCTGGTTCTCCTTTCATTTGGTCATTCAGGAGGTTATATACTGGTAAAACAAGCTGCTTTACATTCCTTCGAGACTTAGCCTGAAGGCTGCTCTCCATAGCTATCACTAGGATAGCTTTCAATAAAGGTTGTCTTTAACCTAATCATCAATAAAGGTCGTTTGGACTGGTGCAAGGTGCCCACTTTAATTAGTGGACAGCATATACCAGGCCAACTTCTCACAACAGGCATCAAAAGACCCAATGTCCCTTTATGAAAGCATCTTTATACTAAAGCTATATAGATTTTTGGTTAATGGTTTCTCTGTTGAGATCTCTTCCCATACTTCTTAATTTGAGTCTTTTCAGACTTTGCAATGTATGAAATTACATATCGAGCAACAGCAATAGAATTGTCTGCTACAAAAGCAATGTCCATATAGGCAAAGCTACATAATTGTAGTCATTGATCAGTTTAGAAGCCTGACATCTCTTAATGTTGCATGTATTCTTGGGAGGTTTACCTGCAACATTATGTCTGACTGCAGCCCTAAAATTGTTCGCTTTTCCTTTCGAGAGAACAGAAAATCCAAACTTACATTTTGTGTAATATTTTCCTTTGGTTCTGTATTTGCGACAACAGTATTTTCCACATTTGTGAGACTGAAATTGCCACACTTGGTCCCTAAGGGGTCTGCTCTGAGACTCCTTTGGAATGTCACATACTGCTCAATGAATGACAATACTGGTTCATCAGTATCTAGTCCAAACTTTGGTGCCCCTTTTACCCACAGAAACATGTGAATGTGTGGAGCACCTCTAGCTTAATATTTTTTCTTCCAAAGGTAGTCAATAACCTCACTGAGAGGAGGATATTTTTGTTACAGCTAAATTGAAGTATGGTTTCAAATCGATACTTAAAGAACCCACAAATATTTGTTTGATCCATAGAGAACAATTCTCCATGGGTTTTAAGATTAATTCCAGAAATGTCTGCACTAGCTTGCCTGCGAAAATCTAGCAGATCATTCCAGGCATACTCAGCACAGCTGAAAGTTACTAACCCAGTAGGAGCACCTAAGTTCTGCAACATACACTTCAACTCATTATGCCGATGAAACCAATACTCCTTTGTTTCACATTTACATGCCATTAAGTTCATGAGGTTGCACTCAAGAATCTCATCTTTATAATAAACTTTGTCAATAAAATCTCTAGCCTCATATTTGCAAACAATGCTCCTGTTTTCTCAACATGCCCTACTGCATGTGAGAGCACAGAGCGTTCACTTTCAAAAAGAAGATCAACAATATATGGAATGTTTTTTCTAAAGTGTGCATCTTTTGAATACAATCTAGTTGATCTGTACTCAGAAGCAGGAATCTATACTAGACAATCATCATACCAGACACCTTCACCTGTAGGAACCCGAAGTGGAAAACAACAGGCTTTTAATGTCTTTTCCCACACTCTAACAAGTTCTCCTTTCTATTGTTTCATTAGATATAATGTATAGTGTAGAGGATGAATGCTGTAGTGTTCATATATTAATTCTGCTTTAGCAGAATCATCTGTTTCAAACTGACCCCCATTTCTAATCTTAGAAGGTTGTGTACTGACAGAACTTCCATGCTGGTCTACATCTACATCTTTGTAAAATTTGTTTTCTAGTTTCAGGTAATGCAAGGCTTTCTTAACTATGTCAGTACTCACAAGTTCTCGCCAAATGTTTCTATCTTTTGTTGGCAATCCATTGACAAGAACCACTAGAGGTTCCTGTACATCTCGATGTACACATACAGTTTCAATATTTTCCTATAAATCCAGTGGTAAATACACCTTTTTTATTTTAGGCCTTTTAATAGCTCTACCGGATGTAATATAGTGGGTTTTACCTGAAATCGTACTGTGTCTTGAAAAGGATGAACATTTCGAATTCGAAAAGTCTTGTGTACATTGAGCTGTTCAAGATCAGCAGTAATAGGAAAAACCTCTAACTTACTTATTATGAATTCCTCTTGCACACATTTTATTATCATCCAGTTTGGTTATGCAATATTTGCATACAATGTGGCTCACACATACATCAAAACAATCCTCAGCTTTTAAGTAGAGAGCCAATTAAAATCACTGTACACTGTCTGCCTCTTCTGCTTTTTGTTCTTTTTTGTTTGTGCTTTGTAATGAGTTTGCCGACAACAGACACATACTATATATGGGATTTCGGCAGATGTTGCTGTAAATCCAAATATTCCATTCCTTAAACAGCCTAACACATTTTCTGTAGTGATATCATCATTAGAAATCTGGACCACCTCTTCATTTTCCTTACTCTGTCTTTCTGGTCCAAAGTATGTCATCTGGATATCCTGTTGCATAAACTATGACGTTGGCATATTCTACAAGTCTACTTTCCTACCCATGGGTGGACTTAGTTTAGTACACCAAAAATGAATGTGAAAGACAGATTATTGTAGCCTCGCAGAACACAATTCAATGTATTATTGTAATAGAGTTATTGCTTTTGGGTTACTAACAATCCCTATACTGGATCAAGGACACCGTGGTAACAATAACAAACCTATTTCTATGTTCACAATATCACACACACACACACACTGCACTAAGAAGAAGGCACACTTTTAAGTAAGAAGTAGTTATCACTACAGGAATAACCGGTTTCTCAGAACGGCTAAAACAACTAAACAGAATATTATAAAAACAACAAGAAGGCATGTTATAAATAACGAGAATAAAATGAACATTTGTTACATGGTAAAAATGTAATCTACAACCTAACATCTACTTCTATGCGCTACACAAAGAGAGAATGGAAGGCAGAGAAACTTGCAGTCTACAGTTTCTTAGGGAGAAGAGGTGCACTAATACCTTGTGAAAAGCAAGAGCTATCTTTATCAGAGGAGGCGTGAAGATAGTGTTCCCTGCGAAGGGCAAACATGCGCTGCTGTAGTGGTCTTCTTCTGAGACTCAGCTTTATCTGTTTCAGGTGAGATGTAGCATCTGCAAAGTGTGTTGGCAGTAGGTGAGACTGTCTCTGGCAGAATCTTGTGTGATAATATGGAAAAAGAAACTCTCCTGACAAGTGATCAAGTGTCAGTCCTTACATACTAAATCTTATCAGAAATTCGAATTTCTGACATCAGTTTAGGATGTCTGACATAGATTATGTGCATCAATGTGTGTATCCCAGACATTTCCTTATGAACATATAAGGTAAAAGGACGTCAATGCAGCCTACACTATTTCGGCTATGTATCTGTATTTGTTCTTATTTGACCTTTACATGGTGAAAAGTAGACACTTGTCCCAGACTAATGTTGCATCAGGTGTTATATCTATGTCATTAGTCGAATGACTTGGCACTTTCACAGTTCTTAGAAATATAAGGTCATATGACACTGCATCAAATAGCTGACATGACAATGATTCTGCATAAATCAGGGAAGATGGCGACTTACATTGTCTAAGATTGAGAAGATGGCGACTTCCAATACCCAAGATGGAGTCAATGCCTACATAAAATGGAGGCGGGCCTTAGGGACTTTACGTCAATATTCTACAATAGTACTCACTTGACAGTGAGTTCCATGTAACTGAGTGTTATTTAGGGCTTGTAGATGTAGGGCAGGACTTTATACAAAGTATAGCTTTCTCACTAGTTGACACATTTTTTGTGTGGTACACAGACAGCATTCGTATATGATGAAAAATGCTGTCACAAACTTGCTATGAAAGCTAAGGCAATGAATGTCCTTGTAGATTTTATGGTTTTCTAACTTTGCAGGGGTCTAGAGATTGTAAAAGTTAATTTTTTTGCCTCACAGTTCTACCTTTTAAGAAAAAACGATGTTTTTTTCATTAGACTCTTGTCTTATGTTGCAAATGTTTCTACACATCCACTGATAGACAGGTGCTTGGGGTCAGCCGTGAAGCAATTCATTCCTTGCGTCATCTTCTCTGTTTTGGGCACTATTTTCTCTTCTTCTTTTGGTGTGCCTTCTTTCATTTCATATGCACTTGCATCAAAATCCACTGCAAACACTAAACTATTGTGTTGTAAATAACTTTCCTCATTTTAAAAAATGCCTCAGAACTGAAAGTGTGTTTCCACTTTCCATGGAACATAGTGCAATAGTTGGATTTGTTAATTTTTAGCTTTTGGTGGCACTTCTTTTTCAGACAACCTACTAGTCTTTCTATAGATCTTATTCTGTTTAAGACAAGAATGAATAACTTTCTTTTTATATGAAATTATCTATCTACCAGACTCTCAACAAACTTTTTCTGTCTAGGTTTTGCATATCTCCTGTTTAACTGTTTCATGGATTTCATAATATTGGTCACAACCAAATTGAGAAAAAACTTCTAGCGAAGTTCCTTAAGTTTGTTGTTCTTCATACTACATTCCATTTGTCTCCTTCTGCAATCATTTTCTTTTCTCACATAAATACCAGAAGTAACCTTGCATTTTGTTGCTGCTCTGTTTTCAGTAATACCTGTATGAGAAAGGTTACTTGTCTTTACTATTTTTCTAGTAATGATCGAATACTCTTACCAGGAAAAATTATAATATTTATTTTTTCTCATAAATTTCACGCTAATTTCTCTACATTTTAATTTATTAATTACATTCACAGCTTCTAAAAACAATACAAAATAATACCACACTGAAGTATTTCTGTTGTAGGCTTTGTTCAGACACTAACCTTTCTATTCAGGCATGCACATATAGGACTTTATTATATATAGTAGGATTTGTCGAGGAACTAGGTCCTCTGCATGCTCCTTTCAGCATGGTTAAAGGTGTGCATAATAGAGATTATTCTCGGACTACGGTTTCTACAAAGACCTCTGTTCAAGCTGAAGGCTGTGTTTACAAGAACTTTGTGACACACATTGGGTTCTCTGATAAGACTACACTACAGCATGATGTCTGAGTGTAGAAGAGTTTGGTGAAAGAGTACCCTCTGTGCTAACACCTCTATAGAAGGTGAAGGGTGTGTGTTGAAGGCTTTAGTGAGAGAATGCCCCCTCTGCAAATACATTTCAGCAGGGTGAAATCTGCACAATTTCATTTATTCAGGGAGTGGCTCTCTCCTAAAACTTCTAAAAAGGCTAAAGACTGTCCACAGAACAGTTTACTGTGACACCTGTTTCTATGATAACACCTCTGTAAAGGATTATGTCTTTGTGCTATAAATTATGGTGAGGGACTTGCCTCTGTGGTTGCACTTCTGTACAGGATGAACACTGTGTATTGAAGGGTTTAGTGAAAGACTGTCCCCTCTGTAAACATCTTTCAATAGAATGAAAATAGTGCATAATATAGTTTGGGAGTCTGGGATCTCTTCTAAGGTCTCTATACAGAATGAAGGCTATATATAGAAGAGTTTAATCACACACTGGCCTCCCTGATAAAGTTGCTAAATCATCTTTTTAGCATGTTAGAGTTTGGTGAGGGCCTATCCTCTGTGCTAACACCTCTCTACAGAATGTAGGCTAGTTGTAAAGGATTTATCGAAAGACTGGCTGCTCTCAAAACACCTTTCAACACAGTGAAAATGTGTATGATAGTGTTTGCCCACAAACTGGGTATCTCTTAATATATTTGCACATGCGGAAAGACTATATACATCAGTTTAGTGTGTTAGAGGCCTCTCAGATAAGAGCTCTGAAAAGGATATCTGTGCAAAAGATTTTGGTGAGGGACTAAGCTCTCTGTGAACACCTCTACACATGGTGAAAACCGCATGTAGAAAGGTTTAATGAGAGACAGGTGCCGCTGGATGCACCTTTCAACATGGTAAAATGTATGCCTAATAGGGTTTTACCAGGCACTGTCTATCTCTTAATACCTCTATAGTGGGTGAAACCTGTATATACAACAGTTTACTGAGACTCTGACCTGTCTCATAAGAGCTCTGTAAAGCATGATGTCTGTGTTAAGTAGAGTTAGCTGACAAGCTGACCTATCTGCTAACACCTCCATCCAGAGTGAATGTTTTATTAAAAGAGTTTACTTAGAGAATGCCCCCTCTGCAAGCACCTTTCAACTTGTTGAAATCTTTACATCATGTCATTTATTCTGCAACTTGTTATCTCCTAATACCTCTGAAAAGGCTGAATAGTGTCCATACAACAGTTTACTAAGATATTGGTTTCTCTGATAAGACCTCTCTGAAAGATGATATCTGTGTGTTCTGGAACTTAGCTTTTCCTTATGCCTCTATACAAGCTAAAAGCAGTATATGTAAAAGTTTACTTAGAAGCAGACCTTTCTGAGACTTCTGTAAAATATGATTTGTAGGTGCAGTAGAGTTTGGTGAAACAGTTGCCTGTCTGGTAACAACTCTATAATGAGTAAAAGCTGTAACTAAAAGGCTTTACAGGCACTTCTGGAAACACCTTCCAACACAGAGAAATAGGTGTGTAATTCATGTCATTCTTGTACTGAACTCTCTCTCTATGCCTCTATGAAGGCTGACAGCTATACTTACAATGGTTTACTGAGACACTGGCCTCTCTGATAAGACGTGTAAAATATGATGTACGTATGCAGTAGATATTGTGAGGGACTGGCCTCTCTATTAACACCTATATACAGGGTGAAAGATGTATGTAGAAAGGTTTACTGAGACACTTGTCCCTCTGGAAACAACTTTCAACATGGTGAAATGTATGCATAATTTGTTTTGTTCAGGAACTGGGCCTTTCCTTATACCCTGTACAGAGTGAAAGGAGTAGATGCAACAGTTTACTCAGGCAGTGACCTCTCTGATAAGACATCTGTAAAACAGGGTGTATGTGTGCAGTAGAGTTTGGTGAAAAACTGTCCTGTCTGCTAACACCTCCATACAGAGAGAAAGCTCTATGTAACAGTGTTGGCTGAGAATATGTCCCCTCTGGAAATACCTTTCAGCATGATGACATCTGTGTATAATTTCATTTCTTTAGAGACTGGCTCTCCTCTAATAAATCTAAAAAGGCTGAACGCTGTCCATACAACAGTTACTTGAGACCCTGGCCTCTCTTTTAAGAACTCTTTAAAGGATGATGTCCCTGTGCTGTAGATTGTGGTTAGGGACTGGCCTCTCTACTAACACCTGTATACAAAGTGAAAGCAGTGTGATAATAGGTCTATTGAGAGACTGGCTCTTCTGGAAATACCATTCAGCATGGTGAAATCCCTAAGTAATATCATTTCCTCAGAGGCTTGGTCTCTCCTAATGCCTCTAAACAACCTAAAGGCTATCAATAGACCAGTTTACTGAGACACTGGCCTACCTGATATGACGTCTATAAAGGATGATGTCTGTGTGCCGTAGATTTTGTTGTGGAACTGGCCTCTCTACTAACATTTTCAAACAAGGTGAAGGCTGTGTGTAGAAGAGTTTAGTGAGAGTCTAGGGCCTCTGAAAACAAGTTTCATTATGGTTAAATCTATGTATAATATTGTTGCTCAAAGACTGAGCATCTCCTTGTACCTCTATACAAAACGAAAGCTGTTGCTACAACACTTTACTGAGACACTCACCTCTCTGATAAGACCTTTATGAAGAATGATGTCTGTCAGCAGTAGACTTTATTGAAGGACTCATCTATCTGTTAACACCTCTATACAGGGTGACGACTGTGTGGAAGGGTTTAGCCAAAGACTGCACCCTCTGGAAACACCTTTCAACTTGGTGAAAACTGTACATAACAGGATTTGTTCAGGGACTGGACCTCTCGTACTTCCAGGTTGAAAGCTGTGGATATAACAGTTTACAAAGACACTTACTTCTCTCATAAGACCTCTGTAAAGCATGATTTCTCAGTGCAATAGAACTTTCATGAAAACTGGGCTATCTACTAACAAGTCCAATAGAAAGTGAAGGCTCTATGTAAAACGGTTTAGAGAGAGATTTGCCCCTCTAGTTACACCTTTCAGCATGGTGAAATCCATGCATAATAGGCTTTCTTCAGGGACTGGGCCTCTCCTTATACCCCTGCAGAGGGTGGAAGCTGTCCATACACCAGTTTACTGAGGCACTGACCTCTCTGATAAGACCTCATTAAAGCATGATGTCTGTATGCAGTAGAGTTTGGTGAAAAACTGGCCCCTCTGGGAACATCATTCAACGTGTTGTAATACGTGCTCTTAAGAGACTAAAAACAGTCCGTACAACAGTTTACTGAGACCATGGCCTTTCTGGTAATATGTCTGAAAAGTATAATGTCTTTGTGTAGTAGATTTAGGTAAAGGAGTGGCCTCTATGGTAACATTTCCATCAGAGGGAAAGCTGTGAGTAGAAGCATTTAGTGAGAGTCTGGTGCCTCTGCAACACCTTTCAACATGTTTAAATCAGTGAATATTACAATTTATACTGGGGATGGGCTGTCTGCTGACACCTCTGTACAGGCTGACAAGTGTGCATAGAAGAGTGTAGTATGCACTGCTCTATCGCATAAAAGCTTTGCCCAACATGATGCCTGTCTGTATAACACTATGCTCCTGATACCTTTATGCAAAACAAAGACTGTGTATGCAAGACTTTACAGAGAAACTGGCCTCTCTGCAACCCCCTTTTAACATGGTGAAATCTGTCTATATTAGGATTACTTCAAAGACTGGACTCTCAGCTGAAATCTCTGTATAGTCTAAAAACGGTGTATAGAACACTTTTGTAACACACTAACATCTTTCATAAAAGCTCTGTACACATGATGACCATGTGCAGTACACTTTAAGAGACTACCTTTCTGCAAACAGCTGCATACAGGATGAAGGTCTGTCCACATGCAAATATTTGACAACTTGATATGCATCTTATTGACTCTGGAAGGATGGAAGGCAGAGATGGCCATGCTGCAGTTGAGCGAGCGAGTGAACGAACGGAGAGTGGCTGTGCGGCGGTGCGGCTGCTGAGCCGGGTACCTGAGCGGTCTGCAGGTCCAGCCAGGTGAAAGCGGAGTCAACGGAGGCTGAGGAACTACACGTCAAGGCTGGAAGCCTCGTACTCGCCATACCTCACGCTACCCCACGCTTGCAAGCCAGGAGAGAACGGTGGGATCAGATGGTTGAAGTTAGACCTGCGGCACCTGCTGACTGTGCGGAGACAGCCGGCACTAGGCGGTGCGGCTTGCACGCCGGTGAGGGCGGCTACCGTTCGCTCCTGTTCTGCTCCTTTTTTTTAGGTCTCGCCTTTTGCAATCAATTCGGCTTTTCAGCCAAAAACGTGCACGCGTTCCATTGCCTTCAATGGCAACGCGTGCACGTTTGGCGATTCACTTGCGGGAGCGAGCAGCTGGCGCCATTTGGTAGCAATTATCGCTCCTGGCGCCGCTCGCTCTCGCAAGGGAATCGCACTCCCCCCACCCCTCCCACTTCTTTAACCCGGAGTACTGTTTCACTTTCCCGGCCGCGGCACGGGGCCGCACTTGTGTTTCAGTGCTTGTTACTCCTTTCAAGCTAATACCCGTTGACTTTTAAAGGAGTTATATTTGACTAAAAAAAGAAAAGAAAAGCCGTATAGATTAATATCACAACATGAGCTCCTGCAAAACACTTGTGTTATTTCAGGTCTGCGTCTTGGAACAGCGCTAATGAAACTTTCATGCAATAAATGTTACTTCTGAACGGACTTGTTTTGCATTTTCCACATCCAGAGGATTGGACTTGTTCAGTGAATTAATCGAAATAATGAGGGACTCTGTGAATTTTGATTAGAAAGCCTGTGAAAATGAATCCGCATTAAAACTGTCAGTGTAAAGCTAAAGACGATAATATTGTTCCACAACAGTTTAATTAGCACTTCAGCTTTTTTTCTGAATGTCAAAAGAGTGTTTTTCCCCTCAATACAAATCATTTTTTTAAAACGCAAGGAAACGGAAGACTTGAGTTCAAAAGCTCCAGCGCGAGCAGCAATGACAGTCCCGCATTTTTTTTAAATTAAGGTGTTACAATGCACAGCCGCTCCAGACGAGAAACAGGGCACATCCGCTTGACTAGCAATGAGCACTGCCGCGAAGAACAAAGAACAGACGAGATGCGATTATTCGTGTTGCCTGTAGTTAATTTCCTTCTAATGCTGCCTGCTCTTGTGTGCGGGTTTCACGACCCGAAGCAGAACCAGCTGAATCCAATTTAGTTGAACACATGCTGGTTCACGATTGATTCTATCGGTGGACTGCCTGTGCCACGCGCGGCGCTTCAAGGAGGACGCCGCGTTATTTTATGGTCCTCGAATTTGTTCCTCGACTTGTAAATTTGCGGTCTAGCGGAATCAGGGCTCGCATCCAGCCACTGGAAGAGGAGCGCTCGTGGCAAGGCGCAGGCTGTGGAATGCAAATGTTCCAATAGTCCATATCCACCCGAGAATAAGAACATCAAATATCTTTTTCATATAAGTCAGATCAATGGAGTATCCGAAAGGTGCTATATTGCCTTGGTGGAGCTGTCATTGGCATAGCCAATAGGTCTCGCCTTTGGGACCTTATAAGTGTTTAGCCATGCAACAGTTGATGTTGTGGCACCAAGGATATTGTGCTGCATAACGAAATACTTATAAGGCCCCAAAAGCGAGACCTCTTGGCTATGCCAATGCTTGTTTTACAAGTATCTGCCATACCACCGCACGCGTTAGTGTTCCAGGGGCAGAGCGGGCCTAAAGGAGCTGGAACGAGTTGTCCTAAGAATCAAAGCAAGCTGGGAACTCGCTTTTATGATGTGTCTGACCAGCCGGATCCCCCATCCTGACCTGACTCGTTCAGTCCTCCTAAAGCTCCTGAAGGTACACAGAAGGATGGTAGGCTGGCCCTTTTCTTCACCCTAGCCAGCCCAGCCAGCCAAGGCATTCTGGTAAGAGCGAGGAGAGTACAGTGATGTGTGTAGTGCAGTCGCTGTGGTCTGGCCGCAGAGTGAGTGCCCCAGGCGGTCCGCGAATGCAGCCCGGCTAGAGCCGGGTGCGGCCTGCGGATCTGCCTGTAGTGCCCCACTCATCAGCGGCCAAAGAAAGAAGTATAACTTGATATTCAGGGCCGGGGAAGGAATTGTACCCTAGGAGTGTTGCTTTATACTTCTTGCCTCTCACTGCACACACCTGACAGGCAAAGAGGGGCGGCTAGCAATAGCAGCCCTAACAGTAGAACAGGGCAAGCCAGCCTCATCAATTGTGTTAACCACCTATAAGGCACAAGGAAATACTGTTGGTCTGCAGGGCAAATACTTTTACGTTACTCATTGTAAGCCTGAGACTAATTTGCAAAAGAACAGAATTATCTTCAGCAGCTCCCTTAGATTTAAAGAAGTAATCTTGGCTCCCTCTCCCTGTACATTAAGGCAATTATCTCCTCGCAATTAGATCAGTATAAAAATTTATCTGATCCCATAACAGGATACAAAGACACAGTTTCTACTCTTGTGGCTACCCTCCTGGAAATAACAAACGGCCAGGAAAAGAGCTCTAGGCCTCCACAAAGAAAGAGTCCAGACTACAAAACGACTAACAGACTGGTCAGAGTGCAATTTCAGCACGGGGTACAGACAGAAAGAAATTATAAAGCAAAAAAAAGTTCATAAATGAAAAGAAGAGAAAAAACATCAAGACCAAAAGGACAAAACCTGGGTCGATATACAAATAGCCGTAAAACAGAAACACAGCAGGACATTTTGGAGTATAATTGCAAAAGAAACGGGAACAATGAAACCTCTGCAAGCTTCTCCGATTTCATCATTTGATTGGAAAAAATATATTTATAAGCTGTACAAACCAAACATGAGCTCCGGAAAATTGAGTAAATATATTCACTGGAAGATTAAAGAGAATCAAGATTCTTTAGCTCCAACAGTTTGGCAAATAGTCCATCACATAAAGGCCGCTAGATCTTCCGCAGCAATGGGTCCTGATAAAATTCTGATTAAAGTTCTTCAAAGCAACCCAGAAGAGTGGAATAAGTTCTTAGCCCCCCTACATTCCTATTGTTATGCCTCCAGATAAATTCCAAAATCGTGGCGGGGGAGCATCGTAATTCCTCTTTTAAAAAAAGGCCTGAGGACAATTCCCAGCAACTATCGTCAAATTGCCTTGCTGGACGCCACTGGGAAGATCTTCACGGCCATTGTACCGGACCACTTGAAGGATTGGGCTTTTACTAGAGGAGTGATTCCTATGACTCAAGCTGGTTTCTGCCCAAAACACTCTGTAACAGATAATATTGCAGCTTTACAGACGATCATAGACAAATATGTAGTGTCAAAATCACAGGTTGTCTATTGCGTATTTGTTGACTTTACAACTGCTTTTGACTGAGTAGATAGACCTACACTCTGGAAGAAGCTTGAGAAGTTAGGAATACCTGATAACCTTCTTACAATAATTATATCACTACATACAGAAACATGGTGCAGAGTACAAATGGGGGGAGAAAAAGGATTAACCCGATTAATAGCTATGCCGCACGGATTAAAGCAAGGCTGTCTTTTGCCTCTTCTTTTATTTTCCCTTTATATAAGCGATCTCCTGGATTGCTTTTTAAAAATAAAAAAATTCCCTCCAAAAATAGCTGCCAGTAATATCCATATTTTGATGTATGCTGATGTTGTCATACTAGATCTTTAGCAATATAGCCCACACCTTCCACAAACTGCTCCCACGTCTCCGTCAGTCATAGCACACCCCGTCCCACAGCGGGGCAGAAAGAAGCCGATGATGAAGCATGCCACCAGGGGACCTTTTGGTGGGTGAGGGTTATTTTAAGAAAATTTATAATTTCCCTTAGGGATCACCAACACGTCTGGAAAGATATTTTCAGTGCTTTTTCTAGTGGACTTCCCTTGGTTGTTTGTATGATACAGGAGGCTAGGTCCACTACATGCCTCTCTCTCCCCCTTTTGATTAACCTGATACCTGATCTTACACCAATCGGCCTACAACTAAACTTAAATGCGCAGACTTGCTACGCAGAAGAAAACCTCCTGGTGCCAAATATTCTTGAAACAAAAGTTGTACCCTTCAGATGAAAGTAACAGTCTTCTCATTTTAATTGGACACTTGGGGGTAAACTTTTAGAGGTGGTCAAAGAATATACTTATTTGGGGAGAATTTTTTCGCAAACTTTACAAAACTCTTCCCATTTCCAGCATATAGGCCTAAAAGCAGACACCCATGTTGGCGCTCTGCAGCTGTTATATTCTTCCTCTCGGAATAGACATTTCTACGCTTTATTAGAGGTTTACCGTATAAAAATACCTGCTATTTTATCTTATGTTCTAGAATATATTCCATATAAGCAGCAAAAACAAGAGAAGGTGTCACGTGACCGTTGGGGACATTGTCGACATCACTAAGTTAGCATGAGCCCTGCAGCCATTATGCAGCTTTGCGCACTTTACTAGATGGCTTTATTTTTGCAATCAACTTTGTTTATGCCTTTCACATGAGAACTGTCTGCTGTGTTCATTCTCTGCCTGTTCCTGGAGTTTAGTCTGAACATTATGAGCAAGGTCGATAAACAATGCCCCTTGTTATTCTGTTCTGGTCAGGCCCTAGCACCTAGGCAAAACATACCAATGCAGCTGTTGTTGGAAACTCGTACTTTGATATTATGGGGATACATGCTTAGGGAGCACACACTTGGAGAGGGACCTTTCCAGGGAGAAGAGCGAGACAGCACCTATGATGTAGATCTACCATCTATAGTCTAAGGTCAACCAGACAAAACCCAGAGATCTTCTAATCTATAATAATACTTCTTCTTAGCAAGGGGAGGGAGGTTAGGCTCTATAGTCTTTTCTCTACTGTCTTTTCATTATGACACCTCCCGTCATGATATATGGACTAAAAACACACAATTGATGGACGGAATGCAGAACAAATCAAAACATTCACCCCCAGTCAAGAGATCTGGGTTAAATCCATCATTCTTTTGCTCACCATGCCACCCCAGTTTAGACCTGGCCATATGCAAATCAGTCTTGACCCTGTGCCTCATGGGAACAGTCCAGCCCGAACTGCCAAGCCAGGTCCTCCCTGGACCGGAAACAAGCATCCTAGGACCGGTTTCGGGGTTTCACCCCTCTTCAGCCAGGATAGCTTGAATCCAGTGGCACAGTGAGCCCGGGACCCACGTCTGGGCATACCCGGCGCACTTAGGGCGATGAAGCAAAAGACACACAATTGATTGACGGAATGCAGAACAAATCAAAACATTCACCCCCAGTCAAGAGATCTGGGTTAAATCCATCATTCTTTTGCTCACCATGCCACCCCAGTTTAGACCTGGCCATATGCAAATCAGTCTTGACCCTGTGCCTCATGGGAACAGTCCAGCCCGAACTGCCATATGGACTAGCTGCTATGCTGACTGGATTTGTATTATGCATTTTCCTGCTTGTTGTGGCACGTATACTGCATGTTAGGGCACGTTAGTTAAAATAAAGATTTTAAACTGTTTTCGTGTCTCTGTCAGATCTTATTGTGGACAGGTACAAGAGTGAGAGCGAAAGTCTATGTCTTGTTACCACGATTCCTGAGAGATCTGGGAGTGTTGTGTTCTGGGGTGTCTAATCACTTGTTTCTCTGTGAGTGAGTGGGAGAGCAAGTGAGAAACTATAGCTAGTCGGTGCTGGGCTTATGGGTACTCAGGTGGTAGGATGACTCAGTCCCTACTCACTAATGTCCCATAATCCTACGCATAGTTCTGTTCTTGGGCAGAATCCCTGCAGCAGAGCGCTGCCAAAGTTTGGTCTGGCACTTATTCACGAGAACCCTGAGTAGCGCTTGTGCTTGTCCACAATCCCTCTCGCTGGTTTACGGAGACGTCTGTGGTGGGGGGGCTAGGCCTCCTATATGGTTATATTTATAGTTTTTTCAAACTTGAGATTTAAAAGGTATTTGTTTTGACCCAGTGTTGTGCTATTGTTTTCCTTGCTTTCTTTTCCGTGTCTATTATGGCAACGGCTATTCCAGCGCCTAACCGCACTGCGGTTACAGCGTTTTTAACTGGCCATGGAGTCCCCGTTACAGGGGCTAATGTTATTTTTGTTACTGAAGAGGACGCTGCTTTTCGCTTCGAGGTCTTCTACTCTTGGGTTGCCTTTCCCGCGATGGATGGGACTGATATTTTCTTTCATGAATATACGGGAGCGGCTGCTCCGCGTGCTTATCATCCTTATGCATTACTTGAAGTTACGTTGACAGCTTGGGAGCATACCGTTTGGTTTAATGGCGCCCTTCCTCACTCTGTTGCAGTTGTTTGGCTGGGCCCCTTGTCTATCGATGGGGGCACTTGGCCGGTTTTGGCTTGTTTTACACCACATCCTAATTACATGAATGTTACTCTTGTTGAGCTTCGTCAACTACATACGACGTTGATTCACATACATAGAAGTGTCATACAATTTATGTCACGTGCCATTCAGGTGGCTCCGGCTGGAGCTGCTGCTCCGCTGCCTGGACACGGTGGCCTTGTTATTAGTCCCGTGCTGATTAAATCGGTCATGGGCAAACGTCCTCAAAATTGAGATGATTTACCGTTTTGGCTTGCACAAAAATTGGAGCAGCTAGAGGCTGTTTTTCCACATACAACTCCTATGGAGAAACACAGGATCCTTACAATGAGTTTGCAGAGTGGTCTGATTCCTACTTTAACTGACTGCACTAACTGGGGGGCAGTGTTTGCTACGGTGTACACACTGTGCTTTGGCACCTCCTCCATGAGCGTTCTACCGAGTGTTCTAAAGAAGGTTCAAGATGAACACGGGGCTGGTCCAGCCCTGGATTTGGGGATGAAACTAGTGGGCATGTTCCCTATTGTCTCCGAAATTATTCTGGCCAACATTAAAGGTGAGGCAGTTTGCTTGCAAGTGCGCCAGCGCCTAGCGGCATTGGCGGACGTGGATCGGCAGCGGCAGTTGCCGTCTATTATTGCGGATGTGTATACATCTTTAGGACGCAATAGCTTGGGAATTCGACCTTTTGCTCAGGCGCAGAATAAACCCCTTCCTGAAAAGGAGGGTCTTTCCTAAAAAGGCTTGGAACAAGCGGCAGCAACAACAGAAGCCTAGTTCTCGTGCAGGTTCGCCTCCACCTGATGCTTCTGAGCGTAGATATGATTTGCGCGACCGCTCTAAAATTAAGACACCAGAGAGGTTCCAGGTCCCTGATCCTCGTTCTCCTCGTTCCTTTCAGGAATTGTCAGATCAACAGTTCGGCGGAGGGGGACGTCAGGATCGCAGACATGGCGAGTCTAGTCAAACCAGACGTGACCCGCAGCGCCAGTTTGACGTGAAAGTCAAACAGGAGGGACCACCTCCATATTTTGCCCCATTTCAGAAGTAAAAAGTTGCCGCTTTGACAGCAAAGTATGCCCCAGACAGTGAGTACCCTGCTCCTCGACAGGAGTTGGGCGGTTACCCTCCTTGTCAGCGGGGCGGAGGTTACCATAGTGCGGAAGACACTCCACCAGCGTCTGGAGGCGAAAGCAACTGATACTTTAATTGCAGTGGAAACAGCTGACACTCGTGTTGCCCCCCCATGAAAGGCTCTATGAAATAGGCCTCCAAATTGAAGGTGATATTAAACGCACTATTAAAGCAGTCTTTTGGGATGATCTCACATCTTCTTATGATATTCTGTTGGTGGAGGTGGATTGGCCTCCCCCATTTGTTCTTGCTTCCTCTAAAGGGCAGGATGTTATTCTCCCGAGTTTTTTGCAATATGTCCCAGAAGAAACTAAACTTGCTTATGCTTCGAAGTCGGCATTAACCCGTGCTCCCGCATTATACCGGAATCAGGCGGGATGGTACAGAGATTCGCATGAGCATGTAGTTCCTTTGCGTTCTGCACTGCAGCCCCAACCCTCAATAAAACGTGATGCAAAAGCGTCCTTAAGTGAAATTCTTACCCAGTTGGAATATCAGGGTGTGATTGAACCCTGTGTTTCTTCGATGAATAATCCTCTTTTTCCAATATTGAAACCGGACGGTTCATATCGTATAGTTTTGGATTACAGACATTTGAACATTCATGTTCGCACCTTTGCGATATATAACACCCATAGCTCTGCCTTAATCAACAACATTGTCAGAAAAAATATAAAACTACTTTAGATATTTCCAATGGATTTTTCAGTCACGCTTCGGCTCTTCAAAGCCGTGACTTGACAGCATTCAGCGCGCTAGGCAATCAGAAAGATATATGAGATTGCCTATGGGATATAAGAATAGCCCAGGTGTGTTTGCGGCACGCATTGTGTCAATTTTGCATGAGATTGATCCAGATGCTTTCTCTTACGTCAATGACATGTCGATGACATTTACTTGACAGATGATGAATTAAATCTGAATCTCTTTCATTGAGACCGCATTATCACACATTTTGCTGACTTAGGTTACAAATTTAATTTTGAAAAATCACACATAGCCTTCTTGGCAGTTCTTTTTCTTGGTTATGAACTCAATAATAAAGGTAGGGGGTTGGCCCCCCACTTCCTGGAGAAATGTGGTCAATTGCAACCTCCATCCACTCTTAAAAAATTGCAATCTTTGCTGGGTTTTTTGAATTTCGGGAGAACATACATTCCTGATTATGCCCAGCGTATCAAACTGCTTTACGCTTTGATACAACCCTCTTTTTCGTCTTCCAGCTGGCTTCCGGAACACACTGCAATTCTTCGATCTTTGCAATCTGATCTGCTTGCGACCAACTTCTTGTTAACACGAGACAATTCTAAAAATTTGGTCATAAGGATTGTACCAGGGACGTTATGTTTCACTTACTTGACATTCAGTGAAGGGGACACGGTCCCCATTGCTTATAAATCACATTTGTATACTTCAGCGGAGTTGCATTTTTCCTCTATTGAAAAAAGTTTGACTGCTGTGCAGATGGCGATTCTGAAGGAACGCTCTCTGGCACAGGGAAAACGCATTCTCATGGTCTCGCCCGTGCCTGCTTTGGAAGCTGTCACAAAGGTGAGTGTTCAGAATTCTAATGCTTTACATCCACGTGGGATTCAATGGGCAAGTTCATTGACATCGGCTGATGTCAATTTTATCCTTGACCCTTCTTTGCAGGCAAAGGAATTTTTACAATATGAACACGTTCATCCTCCTCCATTGTCTTTGCTTTCCCATTATCAGTACAAATGTATCATTTACACCGACTGTTCCGCTCAACCAGCCGTTGGTTCTAAGCATGCTTATTCGGCTGCCTGCGCAATTGTGGCAGGCACGATTGTTGAGGGGGATTTTAAATCCTCCTTGGTGCACACACAATCCCTTGGTGACTGTACGGCTCAATTAGCTGAGCTACGTGCTTTGGTTTTGGCTCTAGAATTTGCTGATCCCAAAGTCCCCACAATTATAGTGTGTGATTCTTTTTACTGTGTACAATCCTTTAATGAAAACTTGTTTTTTTGGTCACAGAATGATTATCGTGATTCTAAAGGTTGCGCAATTAAGCATAAAACGCTTTGGGTCTGGGTGGCCGCTCTTAAGGAACGTTTGCCACTCACACATGTTATTCATACGTTAGGACATCAGCATGTGGGAGCACATGCTGTTGGAAGACAAAAGAGGTACAGTGTTCCTGGGTGGCAAGTTGGCCACCTGGTTAGTACTCAGAGTGGTGGGGAGGTGGGAAATACCTCCTTTCGGAACTAGGACCCTCACACACCCAGCAAGCTAGGTGTCATGCTTCATCATATGGGTCTGCTCCTCGTCGAGCCGGCGCTGCAATGCTCGACGGGCACCCATTAAGGGGCTCTTTATCGGAGATCTTTTGTTCCTTGCCGTATAGGTGCCGTGGGTGTGAGGGGCCTGGTAAGATGTAGATGTGGTGTGTGGGTTAAAACAGGTAAGGGAATCTTGAGGGCCAATATTGCACCAAACGGCCTAATAGTTAAGAACTTCCCTAGACTTTTCCTGGATGACGCTGTCTTTAAAAAGGAATGGTCCCTGGTAGCATGGAAATGCACCAGGGACTTACTTATCCTCATTATTAATTCAGCAAAGAGGATAGCTGATGCCCTCCTTATTAGAATACAGGTTGCTGAAGGGGCCATAAAGACTACCATACATGGCACTGTATTTAAAACCAAATTGACAGAACTCAACCATGAGATTGCTGAGCACAAGGAATTTCTGATGAAGCAGAAGGTTAGCAAGCTTCAGAAGGATATAAGCAGATTTAACAAAGAAAAAATATACCCCTATCTGAAAGCAGACTATACCAACAGCAAAACTAGCTACTCTTCTGATGAAAATAGTGAATCCGACAGAAGAGACTCGGCTAGCAGTAACTCCAGCAATGGGAGCTGGAAGGGTTCGAATCAGAGGAGAAAGAATTATCCACAAAACCCCCACTACCCTGTACAGAATTTTCAAGGGCCGCAGCCTCCTTTTTGGCCTTTCCGATGTATCCCCAGGGCCAACTGCAATACTTCCCTGCCAGCAATCCACCTTTTTTAGGCAGAGGCTGGGGCAGAGGAAGAGGGCGCAAAAGAGGAGGACAAAAACAAGTCCAGTGGCAGGACTAGGAACCGAATATGATGGAAACCAGGAGCAAAACACAGGGCAGGAGAGTCTAGTGGTTAATTTGTCACATAGACAACTGACACCTACAGAACAAACAGTACTTGAGAAAGGCCTTGGCTATGTCCCCACCCCTAAAGAGGACAGTTTTTGGGAACAATGCGAAATCCAGAACCTGTTTAGAAAAATACGCCTTAAAGCCCACTTTGATGGTACTGAGGAACCAGCCAGACTGGATTCAGGCCTTCGCAATCCCTCGACCTTCACACCTACCGTTGGCATGGTACCTGTGGAGGTAGTGACCTTTGAGAAAGCTGTCTTAAAAGAACTGAAGAACCAGGATACCAGAGTTCCTTTCCATAATCTTCTAATCAAGAACATGCAGCGATTAGATCATTGACTGAGGACAAAAGCATTACAATAAAGCAAGCTGACAAAGGGGGCGCCACGGTCATACAATCCACTTCGGATTACAACACCGAGTGCCAACGCCAACTATGGAATAGTAAATTCTATACTCCGATAACAACAAACCCCACGACTCGATTAACGAACGAGATAACCACCATGGTCTATGAGGCAGAGAGTAATGGGTGGATCAGTGGTAAAGAAGCTGATTTCTTGATTACCAAACATCCCAAAACACCCTATTTTTACACTCTGCCGAAAATACATAAGGGGACCACCCCTGTTCCGGGCAGACCTATAGTTTCAGGAATCGGCTCACTCTTAGAGCCGCTCTCAAAATTCTGCGACCATTACCTACAACCTTTGGTCAAACAGACACCATCATACATCAGGGACACAACAGATATCCTCTGTGTTATAGGTAAAATAGAAAACACAGGCGATATTGACCTCCTGGTCACCTTGGATGTAGAACAACTGTATACCAATATCCCACAGAGAGAGACATTGGCAGTAATAGAATCTGCACTAATTGGAGTGAATGGACAGCAGCAACACCCATTTCGTTCATCATGCAATGTGCCACCCTGGCCTTAACAGAAAACTTTTTTGAGTTTGACAGCCAACTCTTCCACCAGTCTCAGGGTACTTCGATGGGGAGTACCTTTGCCCCCAGTGTGGCATGTTTGTATATGGCGGCGTTTGAACAAGAGACCATCCAACATGCGAGTAACCCCTTCGGAGCTAACTTGAGACTGTGGAAGAGGTACATAGATGACATCCTCATCTTTTGGCAGGGTGACATACAGAGATGCGCTGAATTTTGCGAGTGGATTAACACAAAAACCAGCACTTGAAATTCACCCACACTATATCTGCCACGAACATTGCCTTCCTAGATCTCACCATCAGATTACAAGAGGGTAGAATAACGACATCCCTATACAAAAAGCCTACCGACAGAAACAGCTTGCTACTGTACAGCAGCTATCATCCTGCTACACTGAGAAATAACCTTCCCTTCAGCCAATTTCTAAGAATTAGAAGAAATTGTAGTTCTACAGAGGACTACAAAATTGAAGCAGAGATACTGGCTGACAATCTGCTGAAGAGACAATACCCTAAGAAACAGGTTCACTCTTGCATGAAACGAGCAAGAAACAATAATCGTGAAAGCCTCCTAGAGGTACATGAGAAAGAACCCACTGACATTTTGACCTGTGTGACCACGTACACACCTAGATCCAATCTAATAAAGAAGGCAGTGAACAAACACTGGGCAATTCTGAACACGGGTACTCTGTCAATACCCAAACCAAGGTTTGCGTTTAAACGTACCAACAATTTGAAAGATATGTTGGTGCACACTAGACCCAAGAAGAGCAACATTCCTAACCAGAGGCAACTTTGGTATCTCCCACCCGTGACAGGACACTATCCCTGCGGCTCTTGTATCGTGTGCCCACAGACCAGACACACCAAACAATTGGTTCTATCAGACACATTTACATGGACGCTAATCAAACACACTAACTGTAACACCCCACGTTGTGTGTACATGCTGACCTGCCCTTGTGACAAGAGGTATGTTGGCATGACCATGAGGCCCGTTAAGGTCAGAATCACTGAGCACAAGAGCAATATTCGTTGCCATAAAACTACCACCAAACTATACGCCCACTTCTCTGAACTCGGACACCCCCTAGAGAGTCTACGCTGGGTCATCCTAGAATCCCACCAACAAATAACACAGACTGCTTTGTAGAGGATTGAACAAAGGTGGGTGTTCCGTCTTGACTTAGCAAATGACGGCCTGAATGACGCCATACCCTGGAGTACCATTAATTAATCTGATATATACAACCATTATCCGCAACTTTAACGAATGAATATATCAGCTTAGGACTCCACGCTAGTCTCTCACCTCTTTATACATCTCTGCCACATGATATCGACATCAGGCTAGTCAGATATGGAGATTAGGCCATGTTAGGACGATATATCTAATAACTAACAATAGAGTACAATACTACACTCTAAGATGGCCGACATACGAATCACCCAATCGGCAGTCGCCAGCAACTTATGCACAAATTTAGCGCAGTGACGCGAGCACTTTTGCACTGTATAAATTCTTGTTTACATTGTTGATAAAACCGCGCCACTCAATGCCAAAATTGAAGCCCTTGATGCGCGTCCACATCAAGGTAATAGCCAGAACTACAGACTTTCACCACATTCAAAGATGGCCTCCATGGTTACACTGTAGATGATGTCATGCCGACACCATCACACCACACACCAGGTGCGGCTGATTTACCATGCTTAATGGCACCAGGAGAGGGTATTTAAGACAGGAACCGACAACCTGTCTTTTCCTTCCTGATGCAGCGGATCGGGTAGGTGAGCCGGACTGCTCTGAGCGGGAGCAGGTGAGTACGGATTACACGTTGAGACTATGCCTGGTTACAAGCTTTTAAGAGAGGTAAGAGGTGCTGGGAATTCCTGACAAGTTACCGCTGGTCTCTGGGAAGGGTAGGCTGACTCTGATGTTCTGTAGAGCTCTGCACTAAGACATAGCTTGGGCGCTGTAGGCGCTCTTAACGCATCGCGCGATTGGCATAATGTCGAAGCGCATGGTGAAGGCGCCAGCAGCTACGCAGGCAGGTCTGGGGCACTTTTGAGTCTGTTGAATAACCTTGTCAATGATACCAATTTCACGACTTTGGGCTTACTTTAACCTGAACCATGCCCACTTTCACTTTTAATGCTCTAGAGTCATGGCCTTAGCAACTAAACGTTGTGCTTACAAGCCCACACCCAACATATTTTGTTGTTTGTTTTTTTTTTCTTTTTTTTTTTTCCTTTTAATAAACAGCAACACTACGTTGAGTGTCCATATACTCCGCTGCGGTCTGATGAAGCAGCACTTGAATCCTTAAGAGGTGAGCTGATACTCACTCACCATGTTGTCCAATTACTCTAACTGGTTATACAGAGGTTTTATATTCTAAATACAAATGAAGGCACACGTAGAATGTGATATGCATGAAATCACGTTGTTTTTATTACTTGTACAGATTCAAAGAGGTTGTGTACGGTGAAACACACCCACTTGAATCAATAGGACCATGTACCAATATTTCCATTTGGTTTTTGATCCTTTTGTTTGTACTCTAGGTTGGCTGCTTTTCTCCGGGGCAACGTCCTACCGAGAGAAGAAGTGGTATGTAGAACCACACCACACACTGTAGATAGTTTTCATTTAGTCACTAGGTCCTGAGGAATCGCCAACTGATCTATTAGAGACATTTTATAGGTGAGAAACATATTGACCACTAAGGGGTAGAGCATAATTTTTGTCAGATTAAAACAAAATAATCGCCCTCCTTCTTCTTTTTATTTTTTAATCAGGTTGTGACCTCTCCAGAATAAAAATAATTATAGAGGATTCCCTTACCTGTTTTAACCCACACACCACATATACATCTTACCAGGCCCCTCACACCCACGGCACCTATACGACAAGGAACAAAAGATCTCCGATAAAGAGCCCCTTTATGGGTGCTCGTCGAGCATTGCAGCGCCGGCTCGATGAGGAGCAGACCCATATGATGAAGCATGACACCTAGCTTGCTGGGTGTGTGAGGGTCCTAGTTCCGAAAGGAGGTATTTCCCACCTCCCCACCACTCTGAGTACTAACCAGGTGGCCAACTTGCCACCCAGGAACACCGTACCTCTTTTGTCTTCTAGTTCTACCCAGGGCAAGTACGGTGGACCTTTATCAAGCCCTCATTGTCCCCCTTGTTGTTTACTAAGCACATGCTGTTGGTAATTCTTTGGCTGATGAGGCAGCTAAATCTGCAGTAGCCACATGTTCAGTAGTAGCAGTCACTAGGTCTATCACTAACATTGATGATGATATTCTTGCGGCTATAGCTGCAACGAAGGAGGGGACATAGTTCCCCCAAGGTTTTCCTTCAAGTTACTCATATCACTTATCTTCTGATCAAGTCCCATTTGCAACTATTCCGTCGGTTGGAGATCTGCTGATTTCCAACAAGGACTGCAGACTTTTTTTAATCATTGCCGCACATGAGGGCATGGCATCCGCCCATGCCGGAATGAATGCGACAATTTCTCTATTACAGCAACGTTTCTGGTGGTGTGGTTTATATCAGCAAGCGCGTAAATATGTTCTTGCTTGCAATATTTGTCAACACATTAAACCTTCTACAGTAGCACGCCCACCACATACTCAACTTTACATTTCCAATCAGTCCTTTGGCTGTATTTACCTTGATCACTGCGGTGCTTTGACATCTGACACTGCATTTAAAGATATTTTGGTTGCAGTGGATTTGTGCACAAGGTTCCTTTGGGTTTGGCCGCAACGCAGTGCTGACGCTGGAACTGTTATAGATGATTTGTGTGTCTTTGTCGTGACATATGCCTGTGGCACTTTCCATTCTGACCAAGGTCCGGCGTTTACCTCTAAGGCTTACCGGGATGCGGTGACGTCTTTGGGAGTGCAGGTGCAATTCTTGTCTCCATACCGGCCTGAGGGCAATTCAGTTGTGGAGCGGATGAACTGTGACTTAAAGCAATCTTTAACAGCAAGGGTATTAGGTGCTGGCAGGAGGGGGCTGACTCATCTTTATGGAGTCCAGCGTGCACTTAATAATCTCCCAAGAAGATCTCTGGGTGGACGGACCCCATACAAATTGTTCTTTGGCATTAAAATGTTTGTGCCAGACCTTGATGGTCTAGATGTTGTGGTGGCTGCCGCAACATTTGACGCAGATAACCATTCTGCTATGTTACAGGATCTACAAAAGTCTCGTGACACTCTGGCAAAAGATCATTTACCCTCATCCACAGAAGCAGCGGTGCTGATTCCCGTTACTGGCTGGCTTCCTAAAGTTGGAGATCTGGTCCGAGAGAAAATGGAGAACAAAAAAGAATTTGGTCCCTCCTACCGTGCACCAGTCCCAGTTCTTGGATTGAAGGGTACCCGTAGTGTGATTTTACCTCCGCTGCTGGTCGCAAGGAAAATCAATTCATTTCCATCGAACATGTCAAGCTACACCATATGGCCGATACTAAATAGTATGCCTAGAAGCATTCCTCAGCAGGATGTTTCATTGAGTCTGATGCCTTCCACGACAAATCCTCTACAACAGGAAAGCGAGGTGGAGACTTCAATCGATTTGTTGCCTGTTTTACCGTCAACTTCAACGACTATGTCTCATGACTATGCCTCTCCACCAGTCGAGCTTACAGTTGACATTCCTGATTCTGAAATTCATTCATCTTCTAATGCAGATCAGCCCCATTATTTCATCTGGGTGCTAGTGGTTATTATATGGACAGAGATAGCTTTTCTTCCGATTCTTCTTCTTTATCATCTGCAGAGGCCCCAACTCGTATTTGCGTTTTCATCTCCTGGTTTCAAAGAACTTATCTGGTTCCTCCTTGGACATATGTCTGGCTGGTGCTCACAATGGTGTTCCTCTTCATGTGGATTGGTTTTATGAGTTTTTTCCTTCTAATAAATGGCCATTACTTGCCTGAATGCTCTGCAGTCCATTTGGTAGATGGATTATTGGCCCCACACACTTCGTCTCATAAAATGAAAAGGGATCAAGCCCTCATTAATATTTCAGCATTTCCAGTCGTTGATGGTATAGTTTGGGATAAAGTACCATTCGAAGTCTACGGTCCGACCGAAACAATCCAGATTCCATACGTATTCCGTGTCTCTTTAAGTGATGTCATCACACAAGGAATACATTCCGATGACTGGGATGTCAATGCAGTTCATTCACTGTTTTCAGACTTAAAGTATTATACTGCTTTGGAGACAGAAGATCTGTATTTAAATTCTGCCAATTATGCTGATTTATTCTGTTTTCAACATTATGGTCATCATTTTTTACACAAATCCGGTTAAATATACACAATGGGAGCATTGTCCGACACCATTCCAGGGGAGTTCACAGACACAGAAAAAATAAGTTTGGATATTTTTCAGGTTATAATCTTTCTGACCCAGAGTCATATTATTATAAATTGAATGCACCAACGCGCACAAAATTCATGCTGACCCATACTAAATTGGTATATTCTTCAACTTTCATAACCGATTTATCCCTGAAAGGTTATGATTATTGGAAGGACATGATTGCTTTGAAATCAATATGGGGTACCAAAGATTGGCAGGGCACTGAATCATTACATCACACGTGTTTAATTCCATCACAGCTGATATTTTTAAATCAGACTGTTCAACAGACTACATGTTTTGTTTTGGCCACTGCTAAAAATGTAAATATTCCCTCAATTCCGTCTTTGGCTGCCTATGATACTTGGCAGCAATACACAAATTGTTCTCTAGATGATTTTAATGAAATGATTCAAAATGGTGCTCTTAACTCATCCGATATTGATCCATTAGGCTGGTTAGTGTGGCCATTCAATACCAATGCATGTCAATTATGCTTTTCTGATGCCTCCAGTGAGTTTACGCTCAGTAGATCTGACCCTCGTTTCCCTCATTCTCATACAGTTACTACATATTCTGTTGGTAAATTGTGTCAGCAATGGTTGAAACACTCCACACTGTCATCTGTGAAACAACATCTTTCTCTTTTATCAGGTGACATTGAACTGGCTGATTTCCTTTTTTCGTCCGTAGTTTCCTCGCCCTAAACCCCCCCCCCCGGACGCACAAAGCGCTCCACCATAATACTCCCACTTACTTGGCAAATAAGCTCAAACTCTCTGGTATGTCTCGGTCCCGAAGAAGCTTCAACACTCTCCTGCTGAAACCGCACAAATTCAGAAAGAAAAGAACATACAACCGCGCCTTCTCTGGTCTGGCCCCAAGAATTTGGAACGCTCTTCGGCCCGATATCTATTACAACCCTTCGACCTAATCATTCAAAATTCAAGTCAAAGGTCTTCTCCTGAATAATCAGCTGCAACAACTGTCTTGAAGACACTATAACTAATCTTTTTATACCCTAGAGAAATCATGACTATCTCATTTGTTTGAGACATTTTCGGAATGCAACTTATGTTCTTGCTACATGTTCCTCATGTTTGGGTTCGCTCTTATTGTATTGGGGTTGGTTCTCTACAAATGTTTAGGATGTTTACTTGCTTAGTGACTAATCGTATCCTTTTTCTGATGTACAGCGCTCTGATACCCTTTTTCGGGTCATGTTCGCGCTTTATAAAACTCTTCAAATAAATAAACGTTTTGTATATGCTGCATATAATGAATTTTGGAAACTGTCCCAGATGAAAGCTGCTTTCCGCTTACGATAAATTGATCAAGATAATTTGAAAAAGGTTCTTGACGTAGTTGATAATAGTATTAACACTTTATCTTCTTGTATTTACACTTTGGATAATATTGTTTCATCTGTTATTGACGTACAGAATGATGTATCTGTTTTGTATCATGGTCAAAATCAGTTGCGCTCTGTAATGCAATTTGGTTGGACATTGCAAACGCTGAAAAGTGGGAAAGTGCCATGGGAGTATTTGAATGCTTCAGCACTGTTTTTACCGTTTAACCTGATGGATAAATAGAAGCTTATGTCAATGAAAGACGCTACATACACTATGTTACACATTGAGAAATTAGAATAGTTACCATTCTCAATAGCGGAGACTGATTCTTCTGTATGGTTAATACACGGGTTATCTCATTGCCCATTTCACTATTTCAGTTCACTGCATGCATGAAACATTATCCTATAGGTAGATATGAGCCCCTTGGAACTAGTTTTATCCATGAATTGTGGTCATTACCCTTCACATTTCACTGTCAACGTGCGGATAAGGAAGTTTTCTTAACAGGGAAAGACTGTGATTCCACTGTAGGACATTCTTTAGTTTGTAAACAAGTTAAACTTCACGGGGCTTGTAATGCGTCGGCCCCTAATTTGGCCTGTTTTTTTAAAAGGGACGCCAGTCCCTGCTATTATTTCCACGCTCACTCTACTTTCTAACGGAAGTTATCTTATCCTGAATAACCACAACTGCTGCGGCTTACGGGCAGGCATCCCGTATATAGCACCTGTTTCACAACGTGTTACATGTTGCAGCAACGTTCTTTTTCCACTCCCACATGGGATTGTAGATAGTTCACTGTGGCCTTCCATTCCTACTTTGAAAACAGATTTCAATAAGCTAAGCAGACTCAAAGCGCTATTGTTTCAACAAGAAGTCGCTCTCACTTCAGCTCGTGAGACCTTCGAATTGCAGGTGGCTAGAACATCTAGTGAGATTCATTCACTGCTGAATACAAATCTCCCACTACACTTTGGAGAATTAATTCACTAAATAATGAATGCGTCTGATATCGAGGGCCTTTCACATTTTTTTAAACTTGTGGGATCCGGCCTCGTTACATCCTTTCAGACTATTTTTGGCGTAATACCCACTTTTATTCATTCCATTTTTTCAAGCCTTCGGTGGGTTTCCCCTGGTGCTCTTGTTGGTTTGCAGAGTGCTGGTTCTTCTACTCCTACTACGTAATGGCTGCCCGTCCTGTGGTTCAGCCCAGCCCAGTCCAATTGCGGCTGTCCCGTGACCAAATGCAGCAACTTTTTGGATGCTTGCCATTAGCGACTCTTGGCATCCGCTATAGGCTAACCTTCCGCTACACCTACTTCACCTGCGTACAACCTGTGTTCGACAGTTGCCGGTGCCCCTTTGATTGGGCCCTGGATGTCTGCCTCTCCAATACATCACACGCTGACCTGGATTATGAACTGTTGGTGGGTCCGTTGCTGGCCCATGACCAGGACTGTTCCGAGGACAGACGCTTAATGTATGCAGCTACTCTTGGAGCTTTGGCAGGCTTGAGTACATGTACTTATGCAGCTCCTCTTGTAGCCGAGTATCATCGAATATCACGCAGGTTGCCCGGAGATGCACAGAATTATGAGGAGCATGTCTGTTTGTTCGCCTTGCTCAATTGGATGGTGACCCTCTTTGCAGGGGACGGTACGGATGGCCTTTTGGAGATGATTGCATTCCATGGTGCACGTGATCTTTTTGATTTCAATGGATCCCCATAGGTGGGCTTGGGGACAAGTCACAAAGGCAACTTGCTACGTAAATTGCTAAAAGTCAATCAAGCAGACCCAGCTCAAGTATTATGTCTTGAGCTATCTTTAGTCTGCATACCTAATAAGATGGGCTTATAATCTCTTAAACGCCGATCCAGGATCTTTAAGGAGCATCCTAAAACTTGAAATCTTTAAAAATGAGTTGTTGCAATATACTTTTAATAAAAACCTTAGTATAGCACTGAACCTTTCACACTGTACAATAGCACTTTTAAAATCGTGGACTCCTGCACACTTGAGGCTATTCTTAAAAAATCTGACTCCAAGAATAAGCTACGATCTCGATGTTAAACACTGTTCCCAATTAAAACATTATGCACAATGCGTAGAAACTGTAGAATATAAATCCCTGCAAGGATATTTGTGTTTCACTTTAGTCCATAGGGTTCGAGTTGTATTATTTTATTGCGACTAGGGATTTTACTGTTAAAAGTTTTTACATCTAAATGGAATAACTGTGATAATACTACAGGTATTTGTGATTTGAGTGAGGGAGGAGTCCAAGATTTAATACATGTATTGTTTTTATGTCCAAATTCGACCCTGGTAAAGATCAGACGTCTGTTTTAGATATAACATAACTACAGTACAAGGTCTTATAATGCTCTGTAAATCGCCACCTGATGAATATGTCCGTTATAATTTGTTTACAGTTTTAAAGAGTTTTTTTTAAAAAAATTAAGTAAAAATTATAACGTTTTTTTTTGTTGAAAACTTTATTCATCTTTTTCCATGTTAAAATCTGACAATATTATGCAACAGTTTCTCAAAGCAGCATTACCATAACAGCAATTCTAGCAACAATAAACCACAAGTCTACAGTGCACCAGGGGGGGATCCACGCCCGGGACATCCAAATCGTGACATCATATTAACATTTTATAATATCCTCGTTTCTTCCATTTATAAATAACATTCATGTCCACATTATCTCGATTCTATGGGTCAGCCTATCCCAGTGGGGACAATCCCAGCAGGGGGCTGCGATGATTTGGTCGCCTCCTCGTCTAGCAAATAACTTTTCAAAGGGTCCCAAATGTACTTAGGCCTCGACGTCGGTGGCAAAGTGGTAGCAAACAGTTCACTGTTCGTGTTGCAGTAGATGGGGCTATTAAGCCAAGCCTTGGTTGTTGGAATGTATTTGTTACCCCAATTCAACGCAATCTCACGTTTAGCTAAAACTAAAGCAATAGAAACAAACCTACGCACTGTCTTAGGGAAATTGCGCACATATCCCATCAGAGCCACCTCGGGCGCAGGGTGAAGGTCTAGGCGCGTCATTCGAGACAGGATTGAATAGACACCCCTCCAGTACCGCCCAATTTTCACGCAGTTCCAGGTCAAGTGTGCAAAGTCTGCCCGAGGAGCCCCGCACTTCGGGAATGAGTGTGGCCGTGAGGGGTCTATGGAGTTGAGCTTAGCCGGGGACATATATGCCCTCCATAAGAATTTAAAATGAATTAGTTTATGTTTACTATTCAAGGAGACTTCCTTAGTCTGAGCACAGCAAAAGGCCCGTTGAGCGTCTTCTATTGGATGTCCCAGATCCCGTTCCCAAGTTTCCCGAATCTTGACATCTCTGCTGGGGATTAATGTCTTAGAGGCTGTGTACAACTTAGATATGAGGTGCTCTCCCTCTCTGTCTGTAATCAGCAGGGACAAGGGTGTAAAGGACTCAGGCTCCAGGGGGAACTCATTTACTCACGCTCTCAGTGCGCTGCATAATCGATTAAGTATAAAATGGTCCATGAAAGTTGCCTCACTAAACCTTATGTCCTCAGAGTTGGAAATGAGATGTCCCCCCGGGAAGAGGTCCCCGATCGTGTCCAGTGCGTATGTTGTGAGTGTGCGTTGTACCAATTTTTACCTTGTGATGGGCAGCCACGGATTGTTGGCTATCGGAATGGCTGAGGAAGATAATGTACGTTGTCCAGTCACACGCGAAATTATATCTGTTTTTAATCAATTGTATTTTAAACTATTTGTTGACCTCAGCAGAGGTCTAAATCAAATTAAATAAATACTTGAAAATACTTGAATACAGGATGAAGGCTGTGTGTAGAACGATTGAGTCAGAGACTAGGCCCTTTTCAAACAGCTAACAACATGGTGAAAGCTGTTCATAATAAGATTTGTTTAAGACCTCAGGTCTCTGCTGAGATCTGTGAACAGGATAAAGACAATCCATAAAAGAGTTTAGTGACACACTGGCCTCTCACTAACAGTTCTGTTCAGCATGAAGTCTGTGTGTTGTAGACTTCAGTGAGGGACTGGCCTGTCTCCTAAAAGCTCTATGATGCAGAATGAAGACTGATCACAAAACATGTTATAGAGGGTTGGCACCTCTGCAAACATCTTACAACAGACTGAAATCTTTCCATAATGTAATGTATTGAGAGTCCGAGCTCTCTGTTGAGACCTGTATGCAGCTTGAAGGCTATACATTGAACAGTTTAGTTACACAGTGCGCTCTTTGATGAGACTTCATTGCAGCATCACGTGTGTGTAAAGTACACTTGGTAAGGGACTACACTCTTTACTAACACCTCTATACAGGGCATCAGCAGGTTGTAGAAGGCTTTACTGAGAAACTAGCCCCTCTTCAAATACCTTTCAAAAGTGTAGTAAGTATGCATAATTCACTTTGTTGTGGAACTAACCTCTTCACTTACTCCTGCCTACAGGCTGAAATGACCGCATAAAACATTTAACAGACACACTGGCCACTCTAATAAAACCTCCTTACAAAATGATGTCTATGTGTAGTAGACTTTAGAGAGGGCCTGGCTTCTCTCCTAAGACCTCTCTGCAGAGTGAAGACTGTGCCTGAAAGTGTTTACTGAGAGACTGGTCCTTCTGCAAACATCTTTTAACAATATGAAAACTATGGATTATGGAATTTATTGAGAGTCCGGTGTCTCTGCTATTACATCTGTATTGGCTAAAGGTTGTGCACAGAAGTGTTCAGTGACACATTGGCCTCTTTGATAACACCTCAGTACACCATGATGTGTGAGTGTAGTAGGGTTTGGTGATGTAAGACCCCCTCTCCTAACACCTGTATACAGGATGAAGGCTGTCTGTACAAGAGTTTAGCGAAAGACTGACTCCCCTTTACAAACACTTTTCATTAGGGTTAAAGGTGTTTATTTTAGGGTTTGTTGTGGGATTGGGCTCTCTACAAACACTTCTGTGCAGGCTGAAGGCTGTGCATGAAATAGTATACTAACACACTAGCCACTGTGACAAAACCTCTGTACAGTATGATGTATGTGTGTAGTAGACTTTAGTGAGGGACTTGCTTCTGTCTAAAGTGCTTTACGTAGATTGAAGACTCTGGTACTGAGCACTACATCTCATAATTGGACTTGGGTATTGCTAGAGAGTCACTGGTCTGTAAACAGGCTTTCACAGTGTGAAATCTGTCCACAATACTGTAGGAAGGTGGAGTATTTTGTGGTGATGCTGGCTAGGCTTCTCCATGCAGTACTCTCACAGACCTCAAAGATGGTCCTTTGATTCACAACAATAAATCCTTAGCTGAGACCCGGTATAGTGGGAAAGAGCAGTCATGCTTTACTAGAGGAACATTAAGCATTTCAGAGTGCAACATGGACGATAAGTAATTGACATGACTTGATAGAAATCTGACACCAGTTTGTAAAAATAAAGTGTATTTTTAACTTAATTTACACACCAAAATGAACGGAATTGCATACATATAACCAGAGGTATAGATTTTAAAAGCAAAATTAAATCAGTGCAAAAGGATACAGTGAGACTATCATTGCGTTCAAAGGGAAAAAAACACTATTGACAATCGGTCACTTGCAGGTATGGCTGCGTGGAACTCTTGCAGGGTAAAGGTGATGTGGGTCCCAGCACCAGGCCACGACAGTCAGTTCAATTTTACCTGGCTGATGGAGCCCGGGGGCAGAGTTGTCCTTTTTAACCCTGGTGCTTAATGGGAGCCGCGGGAGAGCTGCTTTTATTGCTTACACAATGTTGCGGGGAACAAGATTCAGAAACACAACAATAGGGTGGTTGCGGACGTCTGTCGAAGGTCAGATGGAATTCCCTCTAGCTGCAGTGCCAAGTGCAGGGGTCGGTTGCCAGACTGGCGACCAACAAGCCTTGGGCAAGGGCAATCCTTGGGAAAAAAGGTACTTCGATGTCCGGTGGTCCTGGGAGAACGCAGGGCCTGCCTGTAAATTCGTGAAAGGCAGGAGTACAGTTCACACAATGCACTACACCATCTCATCTGGATTTGGGCAATCCCTCGGAGGGCCCGACGGCCAGTGATTTGTCAGATCCGGAGTGTTGTTTTACATACAGTTTGCAGGGGACTAGTGCCACTAGTCGAGGGGAGTCTGAGGGTGATTCAGGCTCTCACAGGGGTCCCTCTGTCTGGGGAAACCGAGAGTTAGCCTAGGACGAGTCTTGATCAGGCAGTTCCAGGACAGTTGCCACAGGTTCAGAGTATCCCTCTTTTGGTTTGTGCAAGTCCTGTTGTCACAGACACCAGTCTCTTCTTTATCCTCTTTGATGCAGGATGTTCAGAACTGAGTTTCTGGTGTCAGCGGTAGCCCTTAAATCCTAGATTTAGGGGCATTAGGGGTGTGGGTTTAAGTGGCCAATGGGCTGCTTGCCCCAGTGGTTAATTGGCCTCAGGGGTGACCATATCCGGGGGTGTAGGTCGCCTTTTCTACCCAGAACCCACTATTCCTACAACTTTTACAAATGGCAGACGTCTTCTTTAGCTGTACAAACCAGACAGCCCACCCTGGAGGTGTGGCTAGCCTTCTGGG
Source organism: Calotriton arnoldi (assembly GCA_963921515.1). NCBI lineage: Eukaryota > Metazoa > Chordata > Amphibia > Caudata > Salamandridae > Calotriton > Calotriton arnoldi. Next base: position 413,980 of record CAWUFW010002490.1, on the reverse strand, counting down.
GGTGTATACCTTCCACATACCTAATTTCCTGCCTACCTGGGTACTAGTGTGCCTGGGGCAGAAGAAGAGCTGTTTTCTCCTTTGGGAGTCAACCCTGATGCAGATCAGAGGTGGTGTAGCTTTTGAAGCTCACCGCCTTGATGTGCCACTTCACTAGCCTTACTGGGAGGGAGGAGGTGTGACCTCCTCTCTGCCCAGGCCTTTATTCCTGACTTCTGGGAGCGATCACACTGCCTGGCAGGAGGCCAGAATCATGTCTTGGCTGCAGCTAGCACGGGTTGCCAGCCAGAGCACAGAGAAGCTGGGCCAACCAGGTGGGCAACCTCTAAGGTAGCCACCAGGGTGCATGCCACATCACCCTCGACACAAGAGTGGTGTCAGGGGTGAGAAGGCACGTTGTTTGATACCAAACATGACATTAGGCAGTACTATAATGGACCTGCCAACCTCGGGTTTACCCGGGTGCCAGCCTATGTTATCCTAAGGGCTACCTATCACTTATACTATTCTTTTTTTTAAAGTGTAGGTTATTATTGGCATTTTACAACAGCAAGGCAATATAGTATCACAGGTCTCACAGGTCAGAATGATGGCTGAATAGAAACAGCAATGTATATTCAGCAGCAAAATAAATCCCTGCCCACCCAGAACCCAACAACCCAAACCCCGTCACAGTACAGCATAATGGGCCACTAGACATATCAGATATCCTAAACCAAGCGCCCGGACCCCCCTATCCCTAGTACCAGTGACCCCTGACCCCCCTCACGCATGGGCCCATCTTCCCGCTCAGCTCAGTTCATGGAGGACAAGCATCTGGGGGAGGGGGTCCAACAGCTCAGTGAGCATCGCAGCCCATGCCTGCAAATCATTAGCAAGTTTATCATCCCTGCGGGTTTTCCGCATATGGCATTCTTCCGCATTTGCCCATTCAGCCATGTCCCCTTTTCACTTAGCAAACGTGGGGGGCCTCGGGGACAACCATCGTATAGCTAACCGTTGTTTGGCTAATGTAAGCCCCAACACTAAAAACTTCCTAGTTAATTTCTTTTTCTTTTTAAATGGGACCCATCCTAAGAGGCATTGCCCATATCCCTGGGGGTGGCCCAGCCAGTGGCCCCACCCAGGGAGGCCAGGATCTCGCCCCAATAGCCGACTATGTCTGGGCAGCGCCATATCATATGAAGGAAGTCTGCGTCCATATGAATGCACCTTGAACAGGAGAAGGATCGCATGGGGTAAATGGCATACAAGGTTATGGGGGATAAGTACACCTGGTGTATTACATTAAATTGAATAATTTTAAAGCGGTCGTTAGACGACACCATCCTGACCCCCTCATGTACAGTGACCCAGTCTTTAGAAGACTTTGGAGTATCCAGTAGATTCTGCTATCTATTTTGCAGAGGGAGCTCATCAGTCGGGAAGTCCTCCCTCAATTACCAGTGAAGGTGAGATACCAGTCTACGTCCACCTCCCAAGTTCAACAAGGTCCCCAGGATCTGGGATTCCGGGGGTGCCTCCGGAAAGGACAGCCAAATCGCACAGGCTGTCAGCGAGATTTTAGCATATTGAAGAAATTGCCCTGCACCCAGGCCAAAATCGGATATAGTATAGGGTCAGCGAATGAAACAAACCAGGCATCTGGGTACAAGTCTTTTAGGGTCTCACATCCCTCCTCACGCCACCTAACCACAGACGTTGATCTGGCTATCTAGGAGAAGGGTCGGAGGGCCCAAATAGGCATTTCAAAGGCAAACGACGCTTGACGCGGTACCCCCTGAACCGCTCGCTCCCAGGTCACACATACCTTTTTAACTACTACCGGCACTATAGGAGGAAGTCTGGTGCCCATCATTAAGAGCTCAGGTAAGGAAAGGTCTCCGCAGCTGCCCCTACACAGTCGAGTTTTCCATTTCTCATTGTCATCAAACCAATGAACTGCATGTTTCAGTTGTGGAACAAAATAATAGAGTTCTAAAGAGGGCAGTTCCAGGCCTCCCTTCCCCAGGTACGGTTAGGTGTAGCGAGGCCCACCCGTTTCCTACCCGATACCCGTTTCCTACCCGATGCCCATAATAACTCAACAATTAGTTTATCCAGTTCTATAAATACATTCCTGGGGATCTCGTGTAAGGTTCCCTTAAAAATATACAGGCAGTGGGGCAAGACAATCATCTTAACTAGCGCCACCTTTCCCATTAAAGATAAATGCAAAGTGTTCCGGAATCTTATGGATGGTTTTACCTTCTCAAATACTCTCCCCATGTTGAGGTCCACAAAACTCGATGTGCTATGCGCCAGTCTAATTCCCTAGTACCTAATAGTGTCAGTTATCCAGGGCATGTCTGTACGGGGGGAGTCGCCAAAGCCCTACCAGTGAGCCCTCCCATGGGGAACAACTTAGATTTGGTACGGTTAACAGTGAGACCCGATATTTCACTGTACTCAGTCAAACGTGCCAACAAGATATGGACTGAATATTCAGGTTGTCTCAGATAAATCAAGTTATCAGCATTAAGAGAGATCACATGTGTTCTGCACTCCCCAACCCTGTAAGGCATCGTGCAGTTTGCATGCCAACGGCTCCATCGCTAACGCGAACAACAGGGGGGACAACAGGCACCCATGTCGAGTATCGCAATACAGAGAGAACCAGTGAAACATCGCCCCCCCACCCTCACCCGCGTCGTTGGCTGTGTGTAAAGCAATTGAACCCATCGCAGGAAGGTATCCCCAACTACCGCTCTGAGTAAGACATCGCACAAATAGTCCCATGATAAAGAATCAAAGGCTTGTTTGATATCTAGGGTCCTCCTCAGGGGTCAGGGCATGCCAGACCAATGCAAGACTCCTCAGATTGCAGATGGTATTTCTCCATGGTATAAAACCACATTGATCCTCGTGAATCAATCGAGGCATGGAGGGCAGGACTTGCATCACCAGGACCTTGCTCAGGATCTTTATATCGACTTTAAACATGGAGAGTGTGTGGTACGAATTGACTGCCTCTGCGTCCCTATCTGGCATGGGCAGCATACCCACAATGGCTTCCCTCATGGAGACCGGGAGTATTCCTTTCCCGAATACTTCAGGATAGACCTCTAAGAGCCTTTCAGCCATCACCCCCAGGCTGTGCTGATAGAATTCTGCTGGTAAGCCATCGTCATCAATGCCCATATGGTCTCCACTATCTCTTCTTTAGACAAGGGGGCCTCCAGACTTTTCCTCTCTTCCCGGGACAGAGATGGCAACTTCAAGCCCTCCAAATAGTGGAGTCTCGTCTGTGCCGAGCCAGGTAGCGGGATGGCATAAAGTGTCTCCAAATGTGAGGCAAACACCCCCGTTATGCCTCGCTGTGTGCAAAACCTACCCCAACTTATCACGAATCCCTGTTAATGTTGGAGCCCACGTGTCACTATAGAGGAGAGTGGCAAGCAACCTACTAGACTTGTCTCCCTCCATATGGAGCCGCTATCGGTAGCTAGTGCAAACAAATTTATCAAGACGGTCCCAAGTTTCAAGTAACTCTTGTTTACACTCTCTCCACTCAGCCAGTGCCTGCGGCTGCTCTGTCACCTCGATCTCCAGGGTGGCCAGTCTTTGTTCCAGAGAATCTAAAGATCTGGATAATTGTTGTTTCACCCCGTAGGTTACTTTTAAACACTCCCCACGCAATACCACTTTCATAGCATCCCATTCAACTCCTCTCTTTGATGCACTGCCCCAATTTTCTTTAAAATAATGATCAACCGTCTCTTGCACAGCCTCATCAAACACCGGGTCAGTGAGGGCTTCAGCGCATTCGCCATAGGGGTATACTTGGGGGCTCTCTGGACAATCGAGCATCAACAACAAAGGGGAGTTGTCAAAAATATAATGTGCCAGGTATGTCAAAGCCTGTGCACAATGTAATAGTGCACAGATTAACAAGTAATAGTCTAAGCAACTATAAGTTCCAGTAGCGGGCACATGGCAGGTATATACTTTAGCAGATGGGTTGCTCACGCTCCATACATCCTGAAGGCCAGCACCAACCATCACACCTTTAAGGGCACCAGTCATAGTGGGCTTAGTATCCAATCGAGGGGGAAGGCGATCCAACTCCCCGTCAAGCACACAATTAAGGTCCCCTATAAAGAGGATACCCGTACCCATATTCCTCAGCCACTGAACACATCACAGTTCCAAAAAAGCTCCCATCATCCGTGTTGGTTTCCATAGACAATAACCAAGCAAACGTCCCTAGCATCCAACGCTCCCAAAACAATCACATACCTCCCCTGGGGATCAGTCATGGTTTTCAGAGCAACAAAGGGGACTCCGGGAGCCACCCACAAAAGTACGCTTCTCATGTAGCTAGAATAGGAAGTAGTAAAGAGCTGGCCCCTCCACCTGCGCTTCAAAGATGCCACACAGTTCCCCCATGTATTGTTAGGTTTGAAAACCCCATTCCTGCTATGCGCTCGTTTCATGTCATATTAGGTTAGCAGTGTGTGGCTAAATAGACACCATTTGTATTCACGTTATGCAACTCACTGAGTTATCCCTGTAACGTGCAAGCTTTAGTTAGCGAGTGTAACTCCATTTTGTATTTCGTAATCCCTATTAGGCTGTGCTTGAACTAAGCCTCATTATTCGTATTGCTTGCCTCAGCAGAACACTGTATTTAGTTATTATTTTCTTTTCTGTTCAAGGCTGCCTCCCGACTTACTAATGAATAGGCCATTCTGCCCTCGCATACCTATCTGAGTGTGTAGTTCTGCTTCCATGTTAGGAGACGCTGAGACACAGCGCGGTAACCTTGAGTTGCAGATAGCATGTACCCATCTGGCAGGTGGTAGCCCATCCTTCTGTGCCTCCTTTGTTCATGTTCGGCCTAGGCCGGTAACTTTCCACTGTGGGCATGGTTGGAGGCTCTTGGGAAGAATGATTATGTGTTGCAGACTGTTGGGGGGTCTGTCCCTCGGCAGACATCTTAGGGTGCAGGTCAGATTGGACTCCTCTGCAGAGTATTGCTAATAAAACCCGTTTATATTCTCTACTGTCTGACCAACTCTTCATTACTTGGGAAGGCATAGCAGGTGGTTGTAAATAACCCGGGTGGCCCCTAAGGGCCACCTCCTTCAGTTGGCGCCCGAACAGGGACCCCGCAAGGTGATCCGACTCACCCGCAATCGGGTTGCAGGGTCGGGGTTGCGTCCAGTCGGTCGGATCGGGGTACCCCACACGATTGAGCTTGGTTCTCGCAGCTGCCCCGCCCGTCTGATCGGGCGACTCCTCGTCTAGTGGTCACCGGCTGGGGTCCTGAGAAGGCGAAACCTTGGAGTTGATTGTTTGGTCCGAAGAGTCGGCAGTGGAGAATAACTTGACTCGACCTGTGTGCACCAGGTGAGTGAATTGATTCTTGGAAAAATTGTGCCATTCATGAACGGCACAAGTCTACGGGCTGTGTCTTGGTACAGTCTCCGGACTGTCTTGGTGCAGTTTTCGGACTGCCTTGCTTGAACGGCACGAGCCTATGGGCTGTGTCTTGGTACAGTCTCCGGACTGTCTTGGTGCAGTTTTCGGACTGCCTTGCTTGAACGGCACGAGCCGACGGGCTGTGTCTTGGTACGGTCTTCGGGCTGTCTTGGTTTGAACTTGGTGGGGTTGCGGACCCTTTAAAAAGACACAGAATGTTTGCGAACAATCTGCCAGGCCAACTGGAAATTGGGTCTACTTTTGAAAAGGTCTGGGGCTAGAGCCTGTCTTCTTGAACTTGGTACAGTCTCCGGACTGTAGGGAGCGGTTTTCGGACCGCTTTGGTTTGGTTCTTGAACAATATTTGTATTCTTTATTTTTTTCTTTTATTATTTTGTTTGTTGGTGTTATATTTGTCCGTTGGGGACAGCTGTGCATGTGTCTTATATTAAGATGCCTTGTGTTAGACCTGGCATCCTTGGCGTGGGTCTCCCTTCCATTTTTTTCATAATGCCTCCACTGTTGTCGATATGTTTTTGCTGGACTAGATGCTCATGGGCACTTTGCCACTGCTAATCAGTGCCAAAGTACAAGTGCTCCCTATGATAAATTGTGTTGTGTATTAGTGACTCCATGATTGGATGATTGGTTTACTTGTCAGTCCCTAGTACAGTGCACTGAGTGTGCCCAGGGCTTGTAAATCCAATGCTGCTGGTGGGCTTGCAGCACTGGTTGTACCACCCACAGGAGCAGCTTGTAAAGTGTGTCTCAGGCCTGCCATTGCAGAGCCTGTGTGCAGCCTAGGGCTGCCATGTCGACTTGGTAAGTACACCCACTTACCAGGCCCTAAACCTTCCCTTTACTGCATGTTGGTCACCCCTAAAGTAGGCCCTAGGGCAGGGTGCATTGTAAGTATAAGGTAGGACATGCCCTGGTGTGTGTGGCATGTCCTAATAGTGAATTACAGCCATTTTCGTTTTTTCACTATTGCAAGGCTACCTGTTCTCCATAGGCCAGAATGGGCAGTTAGATTATTACATTTTATAATCCTAACTGACTCAGGGAGCAATGGTGGAAATTCGAGTTTAGTATGCCTGAACTCAGAATGATAAAATACATCTTTTAGTGAAGTTGGTTTTAACATTCTGTGTTTGAAAATACCACTTTTAGAAAGTAGGTATTTTTTTGTCTAACTATCCAAAGCCTGCCTCTGCTAGGTTGTGTATTCCTTGTCTGGTGTTTTTGAGTGACAGGGCTGGGGATTCCAGGAGACAGAATGAGTCAGCCCAGTGGTGAATAGAGAGATCTGCATCTAGATGGGTGGGAGGAGTTGCACCTGGGACCTGAATAGGACAGTGCCTGCCCCCCACAGTGCTGGCTCCACCCCCTGTGGTGCGTCTGATGTCTCTGCCCTGCACAGTGAAAGAAGAGAAGGAATCATGTCAAGAAAGTGCTCCAGGGCTCGGCTTTCCCACCACAATGCTGGCTCCACCTCCTGTGGGGCGTCTGATGTTTCTGCCCTGCACTGTGAAAGGAAAGAAGGAGTCATGTAAACAGAGTGCTCCAGAACTGGTTTGGACTGGGCAAAGGCCCCTCTGCCCTCAGAGGACAAAGGATTTTGGGGTATAAATATTGGGACCCTGATCCCAAGAAATTAGATCACTTTTGGGAACAAGAAGAAACCTTTGCTGAGGAGCGGAACCAAGAAGAAACTGAGGAGAGACTATCCCTAAGCCTGAAGTGCTGCTTGGGGGATTGGCCTGCAGTGGTTTGCCTGACTGCCAAAGAAAGGAGAAAGGAACTTTTGCTTTGCTGTGACTTTCATCAACTTGTGAAGGATCTCCAAGGGCTTGGAAGAGAGCTTGCCCCCTGATCGAAGTCCCAGGACCATTGGACTTCACCCCCTTTGTGAATTGCTGCTGGAAACTCTGTTTCAGTGGCTACAGAGGTAGGGAGCTGTGACCGACTCTCCCGACCAGCTCGGTGTCCTGTTGGCACCGCATCGAGCAACGCCTGCATCTTGCAACGCACGGCCTTGGTCTCACCGACTCCGTCAACGAGCCGCTGCCTGCACCGTAACCTGTGAGCACCGCACCTTGCAACGCCTCGCTACACCGAATCCATCTGGTCCGACCGACACGGTCACTGTTGCTGAGTTCGAGTCCTGTGACCGCACCGGAGTTGGGCACCGCCTCGCAAGCTTCGCGACGCACCGCCCGACTCGCACCGCTGTCCGGACTGATCGCCGCCAGCTCCTGAATCCGGCTCCGTCGCCGCACCGCAACTTGCCAGCACCGCATCGAAGCACTGTCTCGCCCTGCAACGCACGGCCCTGGTCTCACCGACTCCGTCTCGACGATGTCAACGAGCCGCTGCCTGCACCGCATCGAGGGACAACGCGTCCTGCCACGCTTCCATTTTTGCATCGCGACGACGACAGCCATCCGGCTCGCACGCCCGTGCCTGCCGCTTCAAGTAAAAGGTACTGTGACCGAGTCTGTCTACGCTGTGCTGGCCCGTCTCGACGCGGTCAGCTGGATTTGTTAGACTCTGTTTGTTCTTGACATCGCCTTAGCCGGAGGAGGCTACCGACTCGCACAGAACCTTGAATTAAGCCTTTTTGATCAGAACTAAGCATTCTTGACAGTACTGTGGATTATTTTTGTCGTTTATGGTCTTGTGGTAATTCTATATAAAATATTCTTATTTTTATAAATATACAAACTGTGTGGTGTCCATTTGTAGTGTTGTTACTTGGTTACTGAATGTGTTCACAAATGCTTTACACACTGCCTCTGAACTAAGCCTGTCTGCACGTGCCAAGCTACCAAGAGGGTGAGCAGGGGTTATTTCAGGAGTGTACCTACTTTCCCTGACTAGACTCAAGGGTCCCTATTTGGACAAAGGTACCTACCTCTGCCAACTAGAGACCCCCAAATCTAACATTGGTGGTCAGCGGTGAGGATTCTGGACTTGCATTTGTGACTCATGTACAGTAATTGGTGAACACTACTTAGTGAGTGCAGACCAAAACGCAACCACATACTCTTTGATAGCATTTTTTCTGGGATTTTCTATTTGTGCAACTGCCAAGTTTAATCACCATGGAGAAACCAGCATCAGTAGCCTCTGTTGAGTGTGATTGGGAAGAGGAGAGGCTAGAATGCTACACCCTCAAGCAGCTCAAGAATTTCTGCAAAAAGTTTAAAGTGTCCATGACCGGGCTCTCCAGGAAGGAGGACCTCCAAAAGGCGCTGAGGGCCTGGGTCGAATCAAGGAGTGCCCCTGTGGAGGGGGCTGAGAATGCAGAAGGGCAGCTGGAGGGGCTATTGGGTCTAGGGGCTGGAAGACCACCTTCCCCAGTAGGTAGCAGTGTTTCTGCCAGAGGTCTGTCTCCAGAAGAGTTGGAGGACAGGAAAGAGAGTAGGATGCACGAAATGGAGCTGACAAAGCTCAAGCTGAATGGGCAGTTAGAATTTGAAATGCAAACTAGGAAATTAGCCCTAGAGGAAAAGAAAATGCAGTTTGAACATGAGAAAGTTTTGAGGGAGTTGGAATTGAAGGCCAAAAGCTTAGAGATTACTCCCTCTGGTGGCAGTGTACCGCCTGTGCCTGTTGAAGCTAGGGTGTATATTCCAAAAGATGTGGTTAAGGAATTTTTTAAAAATGATGACATTGGGCAGTGGTTCAAAGCCTATGAGGTAGCCATGTCTTCCCACCGGGTCCCTGAGAAGGATTGGGGAGCGGGGTTGTGGGGACGGTTCCTTAGTGAGGGGCGGGATACCTTGTTGGATTTGCCCTCTGAAGTCTATAATTCATATAGCCACATGAAAGATGCATTGATGACTAGATATGGTTTAACCCCTGAGCTTTATAGGCAGAGGTTCAGGAACTGTAAGAAGATTGAAGGCAGTACCTGGGTTGAATATGTGACCTTCTTTTGCAGAGCCTTGGATGGTTGGGTAAAGGGTAGCAAAGCGACTGATTTTCAGGCGCTCTTTGATTTGATTGCCTGGGAGCACTTGTCCAGTAATTGTTTTCCTGAGCTACGCCAGCACCTGATTGATAGTAAGCTGACTAACCCTAGGCAGCTTGCTGAGGAGGCGGACCGCTGGGTGAGTACCCGGGTCCACAAGGGTCACGTGGGAGACTCCGCCAAGGGTGGGCAGGGTCCCCAGCAGAAGAGTGGGGGGACAAAGGTAAACAGAGGGAGTTCCATAAAGGGCCCCAAAGTAGACCCCAAGGGAACCAAGGGAAAGGTTCCCAGCCTCCCCTGAGAAGAAGCCAGTGGCCCTGACAGGCCCCCCTGTTCACCAGGGACCACTGGTGTGTTACAAGTGTGGCGCCCCTGGCCACAAGGCAAACGATCCTCGTTGCCCTTTGCATGGAAAACCAGCACCCACTGGTGCCCGGCAGTTGGCTAGTGTAGCCCTGGGGGAGGAGTGGGGTGCCCAAGGTGGGGGGATCCCACAGTGTTTTCCCTTGTCTCATTAGGAGACTCTGAGATGGTCCCTAGGACCCAGCTGCCTGATAACACTAAAAAATACAGGCAGTGGGTGACCATCAATGGCCATAGGGTGGAGGCTCTGAGAGACACAGGAGCCAGTGTGACAGCTGTCAAGTGTCACCTGGTGTCTAAAGAGCAGGTTGTCCCTGATGCATTCTATCCAGTTGTTGCCGCTGACAACACAGAGAGTCACTGCAAGGTGGCTCAGGTTCCCTTTGAGTGGGGGGGTCTCGGGTACTCTTCAAGTAGCTGTGAGGCCAGCCATGCCTGTTGACTGTTTGTTAGGGAACGATTTGGAGAGCTCACCTTGGGCTAAGGTGGAGCGGAGTGCGCATTTAGAAATGTTGGGCTTGCCTGATTGGGCATGTGTGACCACCCGGTCAATGGCAGCTAAAGGTGTTCAAGAGGACCTGGAGCCTGAGAGGGAGGCCCAGGTGCCTGCCGGAGAGAGAGGAGGCAGGGGCGCGGGAAACCGGCCCCCGAAGTTCCCACGGTCCAGGAGGAGGCAGACCCTGAGGGGGATGCCCTGGAGCCTACAGGGGAACAGGTAGCTGAACTGGGGGACCTACCTGAGCTGACCCATTGGCAGCAAGAAGGAGGACCCTCCAGGGAAGAGTTCTGCGAGGAGCAGAACACATGCCCTTCTCTCGTGGGTCTGAGGCAACAGGCCACAGACCAGGCAGCAGGTGATCAGTCTGGGTCACATTGGATTTACTGGGAGAATGGTCTCCTGTATTCAGAGCCTAAGGTTGCTGAGCCTGGGTCAGCCCGTGTGCTGGTGGTACCCCAGCGCTTCAGAGCCTTCCTACTGGGGTTGGCTCATGATGTACCGTTAGCAGGACATCTGGGGCAGGACAAGACCTTTGAAAGGCTTGTCACCCATTTCTATTGGCCCCAGATGCGCAGGAGTGCCGCCACTCACTGCAGGACATGCCAGACTTGCCAGGCAAGTGGAAAGAGTGGGAGGAAGCAGAAGGCTCCTCTCCAACCATTCCCTGTGGTCAGCACCCCCTTTGAACGGGTGGGTATTGACATTGTGGGGCCACTGGACCCCAAGACAGCCATGGGCAACAGGTTTATCCTGGTCTTGGTGGACCATGCCACCCGGTACCCTGAAGCCATCCCTCTCAGGACAGTGACGGCCCCCGTGGTGGGACGGGCACTGATGGGAATTTTCTCACGTGTGGGATTCCCTCAAGAGGTGGTGTCTGACAGAGGTACCAACTTCGTGTCCAAGTACATGAAGTCCCTGTGGCAGGAGTGCGGTGTAACTTACAAGTTCACCACTCCTTACCACCCTCAAGGAAATGGGCTGGTTGAGAGATTCAACCGGACCCTCAAAGGCATGATTATGGGTCTGGAAGAACCCATGAGGCGTAAATGGGACGTCCTCTTACCTTGCCTGTTGTTTGCATACCGGGAGGTGCCACAGAAGTCTCTAGGGTTCAGCCCCTTTGAGCTCCTCTATGGACACCCGGTGCGAGGACCTCTGAGTTTGGTCAAGGAAGGCTGGGAGCAATCTCCCAGGAAACCTCCCCAGGATGTATACAGTTACATGCTGGCCTTCAGGAACCAGACTAGGCGTTTCAGAGAACTTGCTGAGGCAAATCTGGAAGCCAGCCAGGAGGAGATGAAGCGGTGGTACGACCAGAATGCCACTCTGGTAGAGCTTCAGCCTGGTCAGAAAGTGTGGGTCATGGCCCCTGTGGAGCCTTGTGCGCTCCAGGACAGGTGGACCGGCCCTTTCACGGTGGTGGAGCGCAAGAGTCCAGTTACCTACTTGGTGGACTTGCAGTCTCCCAGGAACCCCTTGCGGGTCCTGCATGTGAACCGCCTAAAGCCCCACTTGGAGAGGTCCCAAGTGGGCATGCTCTTAGCTACAGATGATGGGATGGAGGAGGAGACCGAGCCTCTTCCTGACCTCCTGTCAGCCCGAGAGCAAGATGGATCAGTGGAGGGAGTAAACCTCTCTACCTCCCTCACACCTGAGCAGCAGGGTGACTGTCGCCAGCTGTTGGGACAGTTCCCTGACCTGTTCTCCCTAGTTCCCAGTGTCACTCATTGGTGCGTCCATGATGTGGACACTGGGGACAGTCTTCCTGTGAAGCACAAGGCTTACAGGGTGACTGACAGGGTCAGAGCCTGCATCAAGGAGGAGGTCTCCAAGATGTTTGCGCTAGGGGTGATTGAGTCCTCTAACAGCCCTTGGGCCAGCCCAGTGGTCTTGGTTCCAAAGGCTGCTGCACCTGGTGCCACACCAGAACTCCGGTTCTGTGTGGACTACAGGGGACTCAATTCCGTCACCAGGACTGACGCCCACCCCATCCCCAGAGCTGATGAGCTCATAGATCGGTTAGGGGCTGCGCGGTACCTCAGCACGTTTGACTTAACGTCTGGGTACTGGCAGATCGCCTTGACTGATGGGGCAAAGAGAGGTCAGCATTCTCCACACCAGATGGGCACTACCAGTTCCGGGTGATGCCCTTTGGGATGAAGAATGCTCCTGCCACCTTTCAGAGGTTGGTCAACCAGGTGTTGGTTGGACTGGAGGATTTCAGTGCCGCCTACCTGGATGACATCGCAGTGTTCAGTGCCAGTTGGGAAGAACATCTGCGCCACCTCTGGGAAGTGTTGATGGCGCTGCGGAGGGCAGGCCTCACAATCAAGGCAAGTAAGTGCCAGATTGGGCAGGGTTCTGTGGTGTACTTGGGACACCAGGTTGGGAGCGGCCAGGTGGCACCCCTCCAACCGAAAATTGATACCATTCTGGCTTGGGAGCCCCCAAGACCCAGACAGAGGTGAGAGCCTTCCTAGGACTCACCGGGTATTACAGGAGATTCGTCAAGGGGTATGGCAGCATTGTTGCCCCCTTGACAGAGCTGACTTCCAAGAAGCAGCCCAGGAAAGTGATTTGGACTGACGCCTGTCAAAAAGCTTTTGACACCTTGAAGACTGCCATGTGCACGGCGCCTGTGCTCCAGGCACCCAACTTCTCCAATGAGTTCATTGTTCAGACGGACGCTTCAGAGCATGGTGTAGGGGCTGTTCTATCACAGATCAATGAGGAGGGCCTAGACCAACCTGTAGCCTTCATCAGTAGGAGGTTACTTCCCCGGGAACAGAGATGGAGTGCTATTGAGCGTGAGGCATTTGCTGTGGTCTGGGCACTGAAGAAGCTGAGACCATACCTGTTTGGGACTCACTTCCGGGTTCAGACAGACCACAGGCCCCTCCGATGGTTGATGCAGATGAGGGGTGAGAATCCAAAGCTGTTGAGGTGGTCCATTTCCCTACAGGGGATGGACTTTACGGTGGAACACCGCCCTGGTACAGAACACGCCAATGCTGATGGTCTGTCCAGATTTTTCCGCCTTAGTGATGAGAACTCCCTAGAGGTAGGATAGTTCTCCCCACATTTCAGCTGGAGGGGACACGTGTTAGACCTGGCATCCTTGGCGTGGGTCTCCCTTCCATTTTTTTCATAATGCCTCCACTGTTGTCGATATGTTTTTGCTGGACTAGATGCTCATGGGCACTTTGCCACTGCTAATCAGTGCCAAAGTGCAAGTGCTCCCTATGATAAATTGTGTTGTGTATTAGTGACTCCATGATTGGATGATTGGTTTACTTGTCAGTCCCTAGTACAGTGCACTGAGTGTGCCCAGGGCTTGTAAATCCAATGCTGCTGGTGGGCTTGCAGCACTGGTTGTGCCACCCACAGGAGCAGCTTGTAAAGTGTGTCTCAGGCCTGCCATTGCAGAGCCTGTGTGCAGCCTAGGGCTGCCATGTCGACTTGGTAAGTACACCCACTTACCAGGCCCTAAACCTTCCCTTTACTGCATGTTGGTCACCCCTAAAGTAGGCCCTAGGGCAGGGTGCATTGTAAGTATAAGGTAGGACATGCCCTGGTGTGTGTGGCATGTCCTAATAGTGAATTACAGCCATTTTCGTTTTTCACTATTGCAAGGCTACCTGTTCTCCATAGGCCAGAATGGGCAGTTAGATTATTACATTTTATAATCCTAACTGACTCAGGGAACATGGTGGAAATTCGAGTTTAGTATGCCTGAACTCAGAATGATAAAATACATCTTTTAGTGAAGTTGGTTTTAACATTCTGTGTTTGAAAATACCACTTTTAGAAAGTAGGTATTTTCTTGTCTAACTATCCAAAGCCTGCCTCTGCTAGGTTGTGTATTCCTTGTCTGGTGTTTTTGAGTGACAGGGCTGGGGATTCCAGGAGACAGAATGAGTCAGCCCAGTGGTGAATAGAGAGATCTGCATCTAGATGGGTGGGAGGAGTTGCACCTGGGACCTGAATAGGACAGTGCCTGCCCCCCACAGTGCTGGCTCCACCCCCTGTGGTGCGTCTGATGTCTCTGCCCTGCACAGTGAAAGAAGAGAAGGAATCATGTCAACAAAGTGCTCCAGGGCTGGGCTTTCCCTCCACAATGCTGGCTCCACCTCCTGTGGGGCGTCTGATGTTTCTGCCCTGCACTGTGAAAGGAAAGAAGGAGTCATGTAAACAGAGTGCTCCAGAACTGGTTTGGACTGGGCAAAGGCCCCTCTGCCCTCAGAGGACAAAGGATTTTGGGGTATAAATATTGGGACCCTGATCCCAAGAAATTAGATCACTTTTGGGAACAAGAAGAAACCTTTGCTGAGGAGCGGAACCAAGAAGAAACTGAGGAGAGACTATCCCTAAGCCTGAAGTGCTGCTTGGGGGATTGGCCTGCAGTGGTTTGCCTGACTGCCAAAGAAAGGAGAAAGGAACTTTTGCTTTGCTGTGACTTTCATCAACTTGTGAAGGATCTCCAAGGGCTTGGAAGAGAGCTTGCCCCCTGATCGAAGTCCCAGGACCATTGGACTTCACCCCCTTTGTGAATTGCTGCTGGAAACTCTGTTTCAGTGGCTACAGAGGTAGGGAGCTGTGACCGACTCTCCCGACCAGCTCGGTGTCCTGTTGGCACCGCATCGAGCAACGCCTGCATCTTGCAACGCACGGCCTTGGTCTCACCGACTCCGTCAACGAGCCGCTGCCTGCACCGTAACCTGTGAGCACTGCACCTTGCAACGCCTCGCTATACCGAATCCATCTGGTCCGACCGACACGGTCACTGTTGCTGAGTTCGAGTCCTGTGACCGCACCGGAGTTGGGCACCGCCTCGCAAGCTTCGCGACGCACCGCCCGACTCGCACCGCTGTCCGGATTGATCGCGGCCAGCTCCTGAATCCGGCTCCGTCGCCGCACCGCAACCTGCCAGCACCGCATCGAAGCACCGTCTCGCCCTGCAACGCACGGCCCTGGTCTCACCGACTCCGTCTCGACGACGTCAACGAGCCGCTGCCTGCACCGCATCGAGGGACAACGCGTCCTGCAACGCTTCCATTTTTGCATCGCGACCGCGACGAACAGCCATCCGGCTTGCACGCCCGTGCCTGCCGCTTCAAGTAAAAGGTACTGTGACCGAGTCTGTCTACGCTGTGTTGGCCCGTCTCGACGCGGTCAGCTGGATTTGTTAGACTCTGTTTGTTCTTGACATCGCCGTAGCCGGAGGAGGCTACCGACTCGCATAGAACCTTGAATTAAGCCTTTTTGATCAGAACTAAGCATTCTTGACAGTACTGTGGATTATTTTTGTCGTTTATGGTCTTGTGGTAATTCTATATAAAATATTCTTATTTTTATAAATATACAAACTGTGTGGTGTCCATTTGTAGTGTTGTCACTTGGTTACTGTATGTGTTCACAAATGCTTTACACACTGCCTCTGAACTAAGCCTGTCTGCTCGTGCCAAGCTACCAAGAGGGTGAGCAGGGGTTATTTCAGGAGTGTACCTACTTTCCCTGACTAGACTCAAGGGTCCCTATTTGGACAAAGGTACCTACCTCTGCCAACTAGAGACCCCCAAATCTAACACCTTGTCTAAGTAAACTGGGGTGTTTTGGATGTCGGTGTTGTTCTACTGAGGCTCGATTGGAGGAGAGCCAGCCTGCGCCTCCGGAGGGTACCCCAAATTTTGATGTATACGTCAAGCACGGTATTGGCCCTATTATGTTTAGCACATTGTGGAATAAATATACGAGGGACAATGCTGAGTTACAATGGCCACTTACTGGCTTGTTTGATGAGCAAAAATTGAATTTCTTGCAGGACAAATTGTTCGCCAAAAAGCAGGCAGTTGATGTTTGATTCTCTAAGAGTATGGCAGAAGGAAGCAAAGCAACGGCGTATGAGAGCAGAGAAAGAGGCCCGGAGGAGACAGACGCAAACTAGAATGCAGAAGGCAGTGGCCTATGAGAGGGAAAAGATAGAGAAAGGCATAGAATGTGCAGATAGAAAGTTTCGATTGCATACTGATAAATGTTATGTTGCTAGAGAGGAAGGTGATGTTTTTGTTGAAGAACTATTGGATTCTCGCCCTCCTCCACCTTATGCTCCTGAGCGGATATACCCAAAAGTCCCAACATCTCAGTCCCCGGCCTCTGGTGCCGCTCTCCCTAGTATTTCTGCACTAGTCCAACTGCTTCGGCCCCAGCCCCACCTGCTTCATCTCTACTCACGCAAGGAACAGGGGTGGGAGCCGTTAGCTCTCCTGTTCTGTCTACTGACTCCGGATCTGCCGCTACGCCCCCTTTCACTCCTACAACACTGTCTCCCTTCATGATGATACCTGTCTCTTCGTCTGCTCTTTCTCCCTTAAGTATGACACCCCAAGTACTGCAGAATGGCGAGACCCTTGTGCGTGGGATACATGAAGGGAATTTGGCGGCAGCACGAGACCGTATGGACAAAGTGTTGGTGCGCTCTGCTGTGGGTGATGAGGAAAAGCAAATGGTGGCGAATCAAGCAGCTCAGTTGGCCCGGAATGTGATCTATAGTGTGGAAGATGTGTGGAGTGTGATGAAAGATTATGAGCCCTTCATACAGCAGCATGCTCTTAAGCACATGTCGGCCACGCTAATAGGAATGTGGGAGCAGTGTTTCCAGGGTGTTGCACCGCAGATTATCTATGACATACGGGACAGGGTATATGCTACAGGTATGGCTCCCAATGAAGTTTTTAGTAATGTAACGACATTGGTGGGTTATCGGGGCAGATTGCTCCAAAGGGTTCCGACGATGGTGACTCAGTGCCCCATGAGGGAGGTCCATCCCGTTTATCATCCTGAAATACCAGAACTGCGCGACTCCACGAATTCTGTAATTAGGCCACGAGTTGACGCTCGGTTTCAGGAACAGTGGATCTATACTCCTTGGAAGAGGAGTGAGGTAATATCCCTTAAAAGTCAGTTGCCGGACCCACGGAAAAACCCGACTGCGTATTACAAAGAGTTGACAGAGGCAGCCTCCTCCACGGTGATGACGTTAGCTGATATTGAGTTGTTCTTTGGCCTGCTGGTACCGGTGGATATATGGAGGCAAGTACATACACAGGATCATGTAGTGGAATTAGGAGGAACATGGGATCAGATCAGGACGTGGGATAAAGAACGCAAGCCCGGCGAGAAACCGAAGGCGGAGTTATTGGCTTTGCCGGGTCGCATTATCACTTACATGCATTCCTTATCCCGCTGAGACGGGTGGATTGGGACAAGTTGACTGCATGTCGTCAGAAGAAGGACGAGAGTGTGTCCGATTTCTTTACTAGGTTTGAAGGGGTGTTTCTCGACTTTAGTGGTCAGGACCTGTCATTGGAAGGTGGTGTCCGGTTGTTTGTCAGCAGGTTTGTTAACAACTTGCTTCCTGAGATTGCGACTAGGTTGCAGGCTTCAGAAAGTACTTGGAGCACTTCCTCCCCATCGGTAATACTGAGTATGGCACAGTACTATGAGCATAGAGAGAATGAAGAGAAGGAGAAAGTGGAGAAAAAGTCAAAAGAGTTGAAAACGAGGGTGTTGATGCAGCAAGTTGCGAGGGGAAATGGAAGAGGAAGAGGTTTGGGTTCGGCCCAGCAGCTACCCCGGTCTAACAGGGGTAGTACCTCGAGTGCACCCATTGGGCTCAACCAATGTGCATATTGCAAGCAGGAGGGACATTGGCAGAATGAGTGTCCGGAGTTATTCCAGAAAGGTGAGGCCCCGAGAGGTCGGGGTTTTAGAGGACGTGGAAGAGGAGGAGGAGGCCGGGGGGAGATGCGGTCAGAGAATGCATCGTCTAATAGACAGAGCGGGAACTATTTTGACGACCCCCGGGGGAGGCAGTACTATCATAATGACTACGACATGGATGAAGTGACGGGGATGTCTCACAGCTAGGATAGCCAGAGACAGGGCAGGGGACCATTTCCGGTGCCTGTAGATCAATGCGGACCCTATGTCACTGCAGATCTGCAAGGCACGGCTAAGACATTTTTGATTGACACGGGTGCTATGAATAGCTCTGTTTCTCGTTCGCTGGTCCCCGGGGCAGCTCTGTCTGGCCAAAATAATGTGTCGGTAGGTTTTTCAGGCATGCCGGTTGTTAGCCCCATTTCCAAACCTTTTGCTCTCACTATTGGCCCCTTCACGGTTGATTCACCATTTTTATTAACGTCAATTTGTGGGGAGAATTTGTTGGGATTGGATTTCTTAAAGAGGTTACATGCGACAATTTTTTGTTCTCCAGACGGCGTTTACATGAGTATTGGACCACAAGTGGCCCGTGCTAAACAATGCTTCGCAAAGGATACCCCCCTCCCCGCTGAGTTTAACGATGTGCCACGCACATTGTGGGCTACGGGAGACACGGATGTGGGGTTACTCCAGATCCCTCCGGTCTCTATACAGGTCAAAGACAATGCTGTATTGCCACGTATTCCCCAGTACAAGATATCCCAGGCAGGAGAAAAGGCCTTATTGCAAATAATACAGGATTTGATTAAGTCCGGTGTGGTTGAGGAGACAG
This sequence comes from Calotriton arnoldi, assembly GCA_963921515.1. Taxonomy (NCBI): domain Eukaryota; kingdom Metazoa; phylum Chordata; class Amphibia; order Caudata; family Salamandridae; genus Calotriton; species Calotriton arnoldi. The sequence continues at coordinate 395,122 of CAWUFW010002490.1, read as the reverse complement.
CGGCAAATGTGTGCAATAGCCCTATTCTTCCTATTCTTAATAAGACACCCTTGGATTCTTCTGATGCTCACCCTGATGTTTATCGTTTCGTAATTGACCTTAGAGAGGTTAATAAAATAGTGGTTCCACAGTACCCTGTAGTTCCAGACATTACCACAATCTTGACAATGATTCCCCCGTCAGCAAAATTCTTCTCTGTGATCGATTTGAAGAATGCTTTCTTCAGCATCCCAATCCATGCAGATAGCAGATATCTGTTTGGATTTGCAATAGCCGGAAGGAGCTTTAGATTCTGCTGTGCTCCACAAGGCTATACAGAAAGTCCTAGTATCTATAGTCAAGCTTTGAAAGCTCAATTGGATTCTTTGGAACTTCCTCCTGGTAATGTGCTGTTGCAGTACGTTGACGACCTCCTAGTGGGTTCGGACACTGAAGATGGTTGTAGAACAGCCACAGTTAAATTACTGTTGCATTTGGCACACCATGGACACAAGGTATCACTTTCAAAATTTCAATATTGTCGACAGGAGGGCACCTATTTAGGTCACCTACTGTCGAAGGAGGGTCGCAGACTAACACCTGAATGCATAGCTGCTATTACTAATATGCCTGTTCCTGAGACCCAACACGAGGTGCACGCTTTCATTGGTATAACTTCGTATTGTCGTCACTGGATCCCTAATTATTCCTTACTAACGAAACCCCTCCTTTACCTGACCACCAAAGAAGTGCATGAACCCCTGCCTTGGACATCTGCATGCCAACAAGCTTTTGAGCAATTAAAGGTTGCGCTTTGCTCTGCTCCTGTGCTTGGTACTACTGATTACCAGAAGCCTTTTGTGCTCTATGTACACGAGGCGGATGGTTGCGCGCTTTCTGTTCTAACACAGGGTTTCGGTGGTAAGCAGAGACCCTGCGCTTATTTCTCTGCTATTCTTGATAACGTCGCCAGAGCTCTCCCAAGCTGCCTGAGAGCTGCCGCAGCGGTGGCAGTTTCTATCAGACAATCGGCAGGGCTCGTCCTTGATACTGATCTCACAGTAATGGTACCTCATGCTGTGGATACGCTATTGAATAAGACGAAGACGCAGCACCTTACTAATGCGCGTCTGACTGGATATGAATTAACCTTGTTTGCTCCGCACATTACCATCAAACGATGTGCCACTCTGAACCCAGCCACTTACTACCCCTCCCTTCGGAAGAAAAGGACAATGATGTCCATGATTGTTTATTTCGGACTGAGGAAGAAACGAAAGGACGGGTAGACCTGACTGATGTTCCCTTATCTGACCCCCAAGGGTAACTATATGTCGATGGCTCTTGTTTCAAACTACCAGATGGCACTACCACTGCAGCTTATGCAAACACAACGTTACACACAGTAGTTGAGACATCCCGTATCCCATACCAATCGGCCCAAGCTGCAGAGTTGGTTGCCCTCCTTAGGGCTTGTGAGTTGAGTGAGGGACTGACTGTCAATGTCTACATCGACAGCCAGTATGCCTTTGGGGTGGCCCATAATTTCGGGCGCCTCTGGGCCTAGAGAGGGTTCTTAACCTCGCATGGGTTGTGAATACAGCATGGTCCACTGATACATAGACTTTTATCAGCTCTAGCACTTCCCGACAGATTAGCAATAATAAAGTGTAGTGCCCATAAAGCAATAACAGACGATGTGGGAAGAGGAAATGCGTTCGCAGATCATACAGCTAAAGAGACAGCTAGAACAAAGATGAAAAAGATGTTTGTGGCAGGCCCCGCTAGGTGGGTCCCAGACACTGAATGTTTGAAGACACCTTAGAAAACGTGAGAGAGATACAGAGTGAGGCGACTCTAGATGAATTAGCAATGTGGCGGGAGAGTACAGGGCGTTTGGATGAGAATGAGTGTTGGACTGATAAGTCCGAGAAACAGCGATGGATGCTACCCAATGCCTATGTGTTCCCTGTGGTTGCTATGGCCCATGGTCCAGCCCACATTAGCGCCAAGGGAATATGTAAGGTGCTGGATCGAGTGTGGCAGAATTACAACATTTCCAAAGTAGCCACCCACCTAGTCAAACACTGTATAGTCTGCTTGACACATAATCCTGGGAAAGGTACTCCAACGCCCTCAGGTAATTTTGCACCACCCTCCTTCCCTTTCGAGGTTCTCCAGATGAATTTAATCGAAATGGAACGAGTTAACAATTTGCAGTATGTGCTAGTGGTGATTTGTGCATTCAGTAAATGGATTGAGGCTTATCCCACTAAGGAGAATACGGCTATGGCGACGGCGAAGGCACTCTTAAAAGAGTTCTTCCCGCGCTATGGATTGCCACGTTTGATCTGGAGTGACAACGGAAGTCACTTCAATTCAAAAGTCATTGAATTGGTATGCAAAGGCTTGCATATCAAGCAGAAATTCCATGCAGCAAACCACCCTCAGTCAGCAGGCCTGGTTGAGAAGTACAATGGTACTCTCAAACTGAAGTTAGCGAAGATTCAAGAAAGCACAGGATTGCGATGGCCAGATGCGTTACCTTTGGCTTTGTTATCTACCAGAGCGACTGCGCACTTTAGGACAGGGTTGTCCCCGTACGAGGTGGTCTTTGGCCGCCCTGCTAATATCTGGGGCGTCCCAAGACCCAAGCGCTTCTCCAAGATAGAATGCCCCTTGTTAGTAGATTATCTGTACGAGTTAACCAAAAATCTCCGCTCTATCCACCAACAGATCCAAGAGACACTGCAACCGGCACCAGAGGGGCCCGGGCATCAGCTACAGCCCGGCGATTTCGTATTCATCAGGAACTTTCAGAGGAAGAGCTGCCTGGAGCCTCGTTGGAAAGGGCCACTATTGGTCCTTCTCGCCACCCGCACAGCAGTTAAAGTCGAAGGGCGGAAAAACTGGGTGCATGGAGTTCATTGTAAAAAAGCACCCCTCCCACTTCCTTACGATAAGTGGGTAATCGACGGCATTGCTGACCACGAAGGTGAGAAGGTGCCCCGCTTTATCCCCTTCTCTGACGCCCAGTTGAGGGGGCGCACACGGAAGCAGAAAGTGACGCTGCCTTGCTGGAGGCGGTCCCTCTGGAGATAAGGGCAGCCTCTGCATCTTCCCCATCTGATTCACAGGCACCTGAGTCTCAATGCCCTGCTGAGCCTGAATTTCTTCCCCTTTTTGTTGATGAAGAAGTGCCTGGGGTGCCAGGTACAACCTGCGGCCCCGACAGAAGGACAGTGTGCCAGTAGGGCAGTCTAGGAGTTAGGGAAGGACTCGAGCTTAGGGTGTAGGTGCTATGTCTACGGCGCCTGCATTAGATTAGAGTGAACTACACTGGTGCACTGCCCTGGACACTGGACAGGATCGTTGAGGGTACTTGCCCAGGAGGGAGGGTGCCCTATCCTGAAAGAAGAGGATTTGTTTTCCAGCAAGGGCTGCGATCGCGCAGCTCCCCCGTGGGAGTGCTTCATAGCACCGTCGTTGATGAACAATAGGAGTCTACCAGTGAGGCTCTGAAGGACACTGGGTGACTTGTGCCCCTCTGGTCGGTTGTATTTTTGTGGCTCCAATTCCTAAGGTTTCTTCCTATGTACCCATTTGGCCTTGCAGTCATGAAGGAGGAACAGCCTCTGGTGGCCCCACCATTACAGCAGAATGGTCCAGGGTGGTCTAGTTGGTCCACTGGGAGTAGGGTGGTAATGGTAGTGTTCCTTCTCATAGTAACGATAACACTATTCGGGGTGGTGTGGTATTTAGAAGAACAACATCCTGTACACACTTAAATAGGGACTACTCCGGCTCCACCTGAGCATTTGTTGGTTACACTGGCCCCGCATAAAGAAAGACATAGACAGACTTATGCCCAGAATGCATTTCTGCAGATGCTTCATCAGGTCACAGCACCACCAATGCCACGAACTGTTGGGTGTGTGGGTTACTTCCCTCAGTTATGCACAAGAATGATCTGCTGGTGTCATTGCCCCTATCATACTTGGGTAGTTGTGAGGCCTGGTTCCAGTTGCTTTCTATGGTATATATGCACTATCATGCCGACACTATGAATATGGTACAGGCTGATTATGAAGCAGTATTGGAGTATATAGTGGTACACCAAGGATACACCTCTGGGGCAGATGGAAAGGAGGGTACCCTACATCCAGAAGCCTGTATGAATGTTTTTGAAAATAATAAGAATGTCACTTGGTTACAAAATGAAATGTTGGACTTCCAAGGATTTAATGTTACCGAATATTTTAAATGTTTCCAGGACCGAAATATAACTGAAGACAAAGCCATGCCCGTCCCTGTGATCAATACAGCAGCTAGTTTTTGTGTTGAAGGTTCAGGGACCGTTCCAGTAGGACAAAGCAGTTGCAACTACACATACCGATTGAACACTACTAGTAGCCCACCTTTGCTCACACCTCCAAATGTATACTTTGTTTGCGGGGAGCAGGCCTATACATGGCTTCCCAGGGGATGGTCTGGCCGGTATTATGTCTCTTTTCTTTTACCTCCCGTTTACATTGCACCATCTAATTATCACAAGGATCATAGGCTACAGCGTAGGGATCTTCATTTGCATCGGGCCAAGAGAGTTGTCAATCCAGAAGATATAGACCAAACAGATACTTCCTTACAGCAGTTTACTGATATCATGAAGGGCATTCTGCCGTTCTGGGGCCCCATGTTCAATAGTCGTAATATACGTCACCTTGCCCGAGTAGTTGAGGGAGTTATTAATACTACTGCAGGTATACTGACTAATATTACAGTTGAGCTTCAGGCTACGATACTCGTTGCTCTTCAAAACCGGATGGTTTTAGACGTCATCCTTGCTGATAGGGGTGGAGCCTGCTGCATCATCGGCAGCAGCTGTTGTGTTTACATTCCTGATCACGCCCCTAATGTATACTCCGTCATACAGAAATTACACAGGCTTGCTTCGGATATCCATCAGGATAATGGATCATGGTCCCTCACAGGGTGGTTCTGGGGGCTGCTGACATCATGGGGTTGGAAGATACTACTCGCCCTCGTAGTTATTGCAGGTGTCATCTTCACATGTTGCCTATGTATTAATTGCCTTCCAGCATGTTGCACCGATTGTGTGGGAAAGCTCACCCCTACCCCTAAATTGTCAGAACGTGATACTAAGGTCTCTACTATGATGATGCAGGATAGCCAGGATATCATGCTTATCGACGAGGGAATTTTTGAATATTAAGTAGATGTTGATCCTCATGTGTTGTTTTATTCTCCCTGATAGCTTGACTGACTATGCATTTTCCTCCTTCCCACTTAGAATTGTAAAGACCCTACCGGATAGCCCAATAAAGCATTTAGCCACCCATGCTAAAAGGAAGGTCTGTTAGGTTTGAAAATCCCATTCCCGCAATGCACTCGTTTCGTGTTATATTAGGTTAGCAGTGTGTGGCTAAATAGATGCCATTTGTATTCACGTTATGCAACCCACTGAGTTATCCCTGCAACGTGCAAGCTTTAGTTAGCAAGTGTGACTCCATTTTGTATTTCGTAATCCCTATTAGGCTGCTTAGGCTGTGTCTGAACTAGGCCTCATCATTCGTATTGCTTGCCTCAGCAGAACACTGTATTTCGTTATTATTGTCTCTCCTGTTCAAGGCTGTTTTCCGACTTACTAATGAATAGGCCATTCTGCCTTCGCATACCTATCTGAGTGTGTAGTTCTGCTCCCACGTTAGGAGACGCTGAGACTCAGCGCGGTGACCTCGACTTACAGATAACATGTACCCATCTGGCAGGTGGTAGCCCATCTCCCTGTGCCTTCTTTGTTCATGCAAGCCAGCCGAGGGTCTGGGCATTCATCGGGGCCAAGGGAGGCTCTCCCCGGCCTGGCTAGGGTTCGGAAGCAGGGACTGGGGCTTGAGCTCCGTCTGGCGGGCCCCGGGGTGCGGGAGCCCCACCGTCATGCAAGCCAGCCGAGGGTCTGGGCGTTCATTGGGGCCAAGGGAGGCTCTCCCCGGCCTGGCTAGGGTTCGGAAGCAGGGACCGGGCCCAGGGCTTGAGCTCCGTCCGGCAGGCCATGGGGTGCTGGAGCCCCCCCGTCCTGCAAGCCGGCCCAGGGTCTGGGTGCTGGGGACAGAGGGTCCATCGGGGCCCGGGGAGGCTCCCCCCGGCCGGCCTGGCTGGGTGTTGGAAGCAGGGACCGGACCCGGGGCTTGAGCTCCGTCCGGCAGGCCATGGGGTGCGTGAGGCTCCCCCGTCCTGCAAGCCAGCCGAGGGTCCGGGTGCTGGGGACATAGGGTCCATCAGGGCCCCGGGGAGGCTCCCCCCCAGGCCTGGCTGGGTGTTGGAAGCAGGGAGCTCCGTCTGGCAGGCCGTGGGGTGCGGGAGCCCCCCCCGTCCTGCAAGCCAGTCGAGGGTCCGGGTGCTGGGGACCTGGGTCCACCGGGGCCCGGGGAGGCTCTCTCCAGCCTGGCTGGGTGTCAGAAGCAGGGAGCGGGCCTGGGGCTTGAGCTGCGTCCGGCGGGCCCCGGGGTACGGGAGCCCCCCGTCCTGCAAGCCAGCCCAGAGTCCGGGCGCTGGGGACAGAGGGTCCATCGAGGCCCGGTGAGGCTCTTTCCCGTCCTGGCCTAGGGTGCGGGAGCCCCTCCCCCGTCCTGCAAGCCGGCCGAGGGTCCAGGCGTGGGCACGGGGGTCCATTGGGACCCGGGGAGGCTCTCAGGGCGAAAGCTCGGGGCGGGCAGATTGGCATCCTTTCGGTCCCGGCCATCTGGTGGCACCTATCCCCTCGCCATCTGGTCGCACGCAATGCTTTCCAATGGGGCGACCAGATGGCCGGGCCGGCCTGGAAGTCCCGATGAGGGCTCGTTTGAGTCCCCGACCCCAGCCAGGGCTCCAGGAGGTCGGGTACGTTCGCGCCTTGGGTCCTCCCACGGGCGTCCGGAGCCCGAGAGCTCCGGCAGGCCTCCCCGTGCCTAAGGCCCGGCCGGGGTCCCCGAGCCCCCGGGAAGCGGAGCCCCCGAGCCCTGCAAGGGCAGGCGGGAGCCCTACCGCAAAGGCTCGGGGGGCAGGCAGATGGGCGTCCTTTCGGTCCCGGCCATCTGGTCGCACCTATCCCCTCGGACATCTGGTCGCACGCGATGCTTTCCAATGGGGCGACCAGACGGCCGGGCCTGCCTGGAAGTCCCGATGAGGGCTCATTTGCCTCCCCGATCCCAGCCAGGGCTCCAGGAGGTCGGGTACGTTCGCGCCTTGGGTCCCCTCTGTCACCCTGTGCGCACGGATTACAAGACAGGGGGTGTTTTCCCTCCGGATTACTAGGGACAGTGTACTCCGGGACACCCCTCCTGGACTGGAGGTTCCCAGCCGGGGACCAGATGGGCTGGGCCCGGACAACACCCCCCCACCCCCAGTGTCCGGGGCTCCCTCCTCCGGCCCGCGGCGTGGCAAAGTGCCCGGGACGGGCTCCACGGGTCCTGAGCAGTCCTCCCCCGTGAGTCCGTGCCCCGAGAGCTCCTGCGGGCCTCCCCGTGCCTAAGGCCCAGCCGGGGTCCCCGAGCCCCCGGGAAGCGGAGCCCCCAAGCCCTGCAAGGGCAGGCGGGAGCCCTACCGCGCAGGCTCGGGCAGGCGGATGGGCGTCCTTTCGGTCCCAGCCATCTGGTCGCACCTATCCCCTCGGCCATCTGGTCGCAGGCGATGCTTTCCAATGGGGCGCCCAGATGGCCTGGCCGGCCTGGAAGTCCCGATGAGGGCTCATTTGCCTCCCCGATCCCAGCCAGGGCTCCAGGAGGTCGGGTACGTTCGCGCCTTGGGTCCCCTCTGTCACCCTGTGCGCACGGATTACAAGAAAGGGGGGTGTTTTTCCTCCGGATTACTAGGGACAGGGTACTCCGGGACACCCCTCCCGGACGGGAGGCTCACAGCCGTCGACCAGATGGGCTGGGCCCGGACAACACCGCCCCAGCGGCCATCCCTGGGGCCTACCTGGGGCTTGAGCTCCATCCGGCGGGCCATGGGGTGCGGGAGCCCCACCGTCATGCAAGCCAGCCGAGGGTCTGGGCGTTCATCGGGGCCAAGGGAGGCTCTATCCGGCCTGGCTAGGGTTCGGAAGCAGGGACCGGGCCCAGGGCTTGAGCTCTGTCCGGCAGGCCATGGGGTGCTGGAGCCCCCCCGTCCTGCAAGCCGGCCCAGGGTCTGGGTGCTGGGGACGGAGGGTCCATCGGGGCCCGGGGAGGCTCCCCCCGGCCTGGCTGGGTGTTGGAAGCAGGGCCCGGGGCTTGAGCTCCGTCCGGCAGGCCATGGGGTGCGGGAGCCCCTCCATCCTGCAAGCCAGCCGAGGGTCCGGGTGCTGGGGACAGAGGGTCCATCGGGGCCCGGGGAGGCTCCCCCCGGCCTGGCTGGGTGTTGGAAGCAGGGACCGGGCCCGGGGCTTGAGCTCCGTCTGGCGGCCATGGGGTGCGGGAGCCCCCCCGTCCTGCAAGCCAGCTGAGGGTCCGGGTGCTGGGGACCTGGGCCCACCGGGGCCCGGGGAGGCTCTCTCCAGCCTGGCTGGGTGTCAGAAGCAGGGACAGGGCCTGGGGCTTGAGCTCCGTCCGGCGGGGCCCGGGGTACGGGAGCCCCCCATCCTGCAAGCCAGCCCAGGGTCCGGGTGCTGGGCACGGGGGTCCATCGGGGCCCGGGGAGGCTCTCCCTGGCCTGGCTAGGGTTCGGAAGCTGGGACCGGGCCCGGGGCTTGTGCTCCGTCCGGCGGGCCCCGGGGTGCGGGAGCCCCCCGTACTGCAAGCCAGCTGAGGGTCCGGGCGCTGGGGACGGGGGTCCACAAGGGCCCGGGGAGGCTCTCCCCGGCCTGGCTGCTTTCAGAAGCAGGGACCGGGGAGCGGGGGTGGCTGGCTTTATCCGCTACGCTGGCGGAGCAGAGTTTTCTGCCCACCCCTATACGACCCTGTGGTGCCGGAGCCCCCGTCCTGCGGCCTGGCGAGGGTCCGGGTGCCCGTCACGGGGTCCATCGGGCCAAGGGAGGCTCCCGCAACCTGGCTGGGATCAGAAGCAGGGACCGGGCCAGGTGGGGGGGTGGCTGGCTAAGTCCTTTCCACTGCGTAGTAAGAGTTTGGTTAGGGCTGGGCGTAGTTGGCGGAGCGCCACTACGCAAAATTTTGGAAAGAAAATGTGTGGAAAATGAGCGCACGTCCTGAGGGTCCGTGTGCCCGGGACAGGGGTAGGGCTGGGCGTAGTTGGCGTAGCGCCACTACGCAGAATTTTGGAAAAAATGTGTGGAAAACGAGTGCACGTCCTGAGGGTCCGTGTGCCCGGGACAGGGGTCCCTCGTGCCTGGGCAGGCTCCCCGATCTCCAGGGGTCCCTCGTGCCTGGGCAGACTCCCCGATCTCCCCGGCCTGGCTGGGTTGAGAAGCAGGGACTGGCCCCGGGGACTGCGTTTCGGTCAGGGCCTGGGGTTTGGGAGCCCCCGTCCTGCTGCCTGCCAAGTGTCCATCTGCCCGGGACAAGGGTCCCTGGTGCAGAGCCCCGGAGACCTGCAAGGGCAGGTGGGAGCCCTACCGCTATGGCTCAGCTCGGGGCGGGCAGATGGCAGTCCTTTCGGTCCCGGCCATCTGGTCGCACCTCTCCCCTCAGCTATCTGGTCACACGCAATGCTTTCCAATGGGGCGGCCAGATGGCCGGGCCGCCCGGGAAGTCCCGATGAGGGATCATTTGCCTCCCGGATCCCAGCCAGGGCTCCAGGAGGTCGGGCACGTTCGCGCCCAGGGTCCCCTGAGCCTCGTGGTGCGCACGGATTCCCAGAAAGCGGAATAGCCTTCCTCCGGATTACTAGGGACAGGGTACTCTGGGACCCCTCTCGGCCTAGCGGTCCTCAGACGGCAACTGGGTGGGCCAGGATGCCGCCCCAGCCCTGGGTCCGTCCCTGGGCCTGCCGCGTGGCAGGCTGCCCTGGATGGGGTCCGGCAGGCCCGGGGAGCCTCCCCCTGCTGGGCTGGGTCCAGGGGCCCCGGGGAGTGCGGCCTCCCCACCCCAGGGTCTGTCCTCGGTCCTGCTGAGTGGCAGGATGCCTGAACGAGGTCCCGCGGGCCTGGGGAGCCTCCCCCTGCTCGGCTGGGTTCAGCGGCTCCCAGGGGCCCTGGGGAGGGCGTCCTCCCCACCCTGGAGCTCCATCCTTGGTCCTGCCGCATGGCAGGGTGCACGGGATGGGGTCCGGTGGGCCCGGGGAGGCTTTCCCTGCGCCTCTGGGCCTGGGAGCCCCGGTGGGTCCAGGGGCCCCGTCGGGCCCCGGGTCGGGTGCTCCGGCCCTGGGCCCTGTCCCCCACCCTGCTGCACTGCCAAAGGCCGGGAATGGGTTTCCGTTGTGCCTGGGGACCCTCACCTTGCTTGGCTGGGTTCAGGATCTCCAGCCGGGGCCCCTGAGGGCCCTGGGGAGGGCGGCCTCCCCACCCCGGGCTCTGTCCTCGGTCCTGCTGCGTGGCAGGGTGCCCGGGTCAGGGTCCCGTGGGCCCGGGGAGGCTTCCCCAGCGCCTCTGGGCCTGGGAGCCCCGGCCGGGTCCAGGGGCCCTGTCAGGCCCCGGGTCGGGTGCTCCGGCCCTGGGCCCCGTCCCCCAGCCTGCCGCTCTGCCAAGGGACGGGGACGGGGTTCCGTTGTGCCCGGGGACCCTCCCCTTGCTTGGCTGGGTTCAGGATCTCCAGCCGGGGCCCCTGAGGGCCCTGGGGAGGGCGGCCTCCCCACCCCGGGCTCTGTCCTCGGTCCTGCCGCGTGGCAGGGTGCCCAGGACAGGGTCCCGTAGGCCCGGGGAGGCTTCCCCTGTGCCTCTGGGCCTGGGAGCCCCGGCTGGGTCCAGGGGCCCTGTCAGGCCCCGGGTCAGGTGCTCCGGCCCTGGGCCGCGTCCCCTGGCCTGCTGCTCTGCCAAAGCCCCGGGACGTGGTTCCGTTGTGCCCGGGGACCCTCCCCTTGCTTGGCTGGGTTCAGGATCTCCGTCCAGGGCCCCTGAGGGCCCTGGGGAGGGCGGCCTCCCCACCCTGGGCTCTGTCCTCGGTCCTGCCGCGTGGCAGGGTGCCCGGGACAGGGTCCCGTGGGCCTGGGGAGGCTTCCCCTGCGCCTCCAGGCCCGGGAGCCCCGGCTGGGTCCAGGGGCCCTGTCGGGCCCCGGGTCGGGTGCTCCGGCCCGGGCCCCTGTCCCCCGGCCTGCCGCTCTGCCAAGGGACGGGGACTAGGTTCCGTTGTGCCTGGGGACCCTCCCCTTGCTTGGCTGCGTTCAGGATCTCTGGCCGGGGCCCCTGAGGGCCCTGGGGAGGGCGGCCTCCCCACCCCGGGCTCTGTCCTCGGTCCTGCCGCGTGGCAGGGTGCCCGGGACAGGGGCCCGTGGGCTCGGGGAGGCTTCCCCTGCGCCTCTGGGCCTGGGAGCCCCGGCTGGGTCCAGGGGCCCTGTCGGGCCCCGGGTCGGGTGCTCCAGCCCTGTGCCCTGTCCCCCGGCCTGCCGCTCTGCCAAGGGACGGGGACGGGGTTCCGTTGTGCCCGGGGACCCTCCCCTTGCTTGGCTGGGTTCAGGATCTCCAGCCGGGGCCCCTGAGGGCCCTGGGGAGGGCGGCCTCCCCACCCCGGGCTCTGTCCTCGGTCCTGCCGCGTGGCAGGGTGCCCGGGACAGGGTCCCGTGGGCCCGGGGAGGCTTCCCCTGCGCCTCTGGGCCCGGGAGCCCCGGCTGGGTCCAGGGGCCCCTCCGGGCCCCGGGTCGGGTGCTCCAGCCCTGGGCCCCGTCCCATGGCCTGCCGCTATGCCAAAGGTCTGAGATGGGGTTCCGTCATGCCCGGGGAGCCCCCCCTTGCTTGGCTGAGTTCAGGAGCTACCGTCCGGGGCCCCTGAGGGTCCCAGGGAGGGTGGCCTCCCCACCCTGGGCTCTGTCATCGGTCCTGCCGCATGGCAGGGTGCCCGGGACAGGGTCCCGTGGGCCCGGGGAGGCTTCCCCTGCGCCTCTGGGCCTGGGAGCCCCGGCTGGGTCCAGGGGCCCCTCCGGGCCCCGGGTCGGGTGCTCCAGCCCTGGGCCCCGTCCCATGGCCTGCCGCTATGCCAAAGGTCCGAGACGGGGTTCCGTCATGCCCGGGGAGCCCCCCCCTCGCTTGGCTGGGTACAGGAGCTCCATCCTGGGCCCCTGAGGGTCCCGGGGAGGGCGGCCTCCCCACCCTGGGCTCCGTCCTCGGTCCTGCCGCGTGGCAGGGTGCCCGGGACGGGGTCCCTTGGGCCCGGAGAGGCTTCACCTGCGCCTCTGGGCCTGGGAGCCCCGGCTGGGTCCAGGGGCCCTGTCGGGCCCCGGGTCGGGTGCTCCGGCCCTGGGCCCTGTCCCCCGGCCTGCCGCTCAGCCAAGTGACGGGGACGGGGTTCCGTTGTGCCCGGGGACCCTCCCCTTGCTTGGCTGGGTTCAGGATCTCCGGCCGGGGCCCCTGAGGGCCCTGGGGAGGGCGGCCTCCCCACCCCGGGCTCTGTCTTCGGTCCTGCCGTGTGGCAGGGTGCCCGGGACAGGGTCCCGTGGGCCCGGGGAGGCTTCCCCTGCGCCTCTGGGCCTGGGAGCCCCGGCTGGGTCCAGGGGCCCTGTCGAGCCCCGGGTCCGGTGATCCGGCCCTGGGCCGCGACCCCTGGCCTGCTGCTCTGCCAAAGCCCCGGGACAGGGTTCTGTTGTACCCGGGGACCCTCCCCTTGCTTGGCTGGGTTCAGGAGCTCTGGCTGGGGCCCCTGAGGGCCCCGGGGAGGGGAGCCTCCCCACCCCGGGCTCTGTCCTCAGTCCTGCTGCATGGCAGGGTGCCCGGGATGGTGCCCAGTGAGCCCGGGGAGGCTTCCCCTGCGCCTCTGGGCCTGGGAGCCACGGCTGGGTCCAGAGGCCCCGTCAGGCCCCTGGTCGGGTGCTCCGGCCCTGTGCCGCGCCCCCCGGCCTGCCGCTCTGCAAAAGCCCCGGGACTGTGTTCCGTTGTGCCCGGGGAGCCTCCCCTGCTTGGCTGAGTTCAGGAGCTCCGGCCGGGGCCCTTGGGGAGGGCGGCCTCCCCAACCCGGGCTCTGTCCTCGGGCCTGTCAAGTGACAGGGTGCCCGGGACGGGCTCCCGCAGGGCCAGGGAGGCTTCCCCCGAGCGTCCGGGCCTGGGAGCCCCGGCTGGGTCCAGGGCCCCCCCCCGGGTCAGTTGCTGCAGCCCTGGGTCCTGGGCCCCGTCCCCCGGACTGTCGCTCTGCCAAAGGCCAGAGACGGGGGTTCCGTTGTGCCCAGCGAGCCTCCCCCTGCTTGGCCTATCCCCTCGGCCATCTATGTCGCGCCAATCCCCTCAGCCATCTGGTCGCGCGCAATGCTTTCCAATGGGTCGACCAGATGGCCGGGCTGCCCTGGAAGTCCCTATGAGGGCTCATTTGCCTCCCCGATCCCATCCAGGGCTCCAGGAGGTTGGGCGCGTACGTGCCTTGGGTCCCCTCAGTCTCACGGTGCGCACGGGTTACCAGAAAGGGGGGGGTACCCTTCCTCCGGATTACTAGGGACATGGTACTCCGGAACCCCTCTCGGACAGGCGGTCCTCAGCCGGCATCTGGATGGACCAGGATGGACCCCAGGCCTGGGCTCCGTCCCTTGGACAAACGTGTGGCTTGGCGCCCGGGATGGGGCCCGCGGGCACGAGGAGGCATCCCTGTGCCCGGGAGCCCCGACGGGATCCGGGGCCACGGGCTCAGTCTCCCAGCCTGCCGCTCCACCAGGGGGCATGCGACGGGGTTCCGCCGGGCCCGGGGAGACTCCCCCTCCTGAGGTCCCCGGGGAGGGCGGCCTCCCCACCCTGGGCTCTGTCCTCGGCCGGCCGCATGGCAGGGTGCCCGGGACGGGGTCCAGCAGGCCCCTGGAGTCTTCCTCTGTGCGTCCAGGCCAGGGAGCCCCGGCTGGGTCCAGTGGCCCCGCCAGAACCCAGGTAGGGTGCTCCAGCCCTGGGCCCCCGTCCCCCGGCCTGCCGCTCTGCCAAAGGCCCGAGACGGGGTTCCATCGTGCCCGGGGAGCCTCCCACTGCTTGGCTGGGTTCAGGAGCTCCGAACGGGGCCCCTGGGAGGGCGGCCTCCCCACCCCGGGCTCCGTCCTCGGTCCTGCTGCGTGGCAGGGTGCCCGGGACCGGGTCCCGCGTGCCCGGGAGGCTTCCCTGCACCTGTGAAAAATAGTTTTGCGATTCTCAAATAGCGATTCTCTAAAAATCGCAAAACTATTCTTTGATACATCTGGCCCATAGCCTGCACACAAATGTTGTTAGGCTGGACAATGCAATTTTTGCATGCAGGCCATAGGGCCAGATGTATCAAAGAATAGTTTTGCGATTCTCAAATAGCGATTTTTAGAGAATTGCAATTTGAGAATTCCAAAACTATTCTTTCCTTAGGTTGGAGCGCCATCTAGAGCAAGTCCAGTAGGGAAGGTGATGGGATATTCCTTAGGTTGGAGCGCCATCTAGAGCAAGTCCAGTAGGGAAGGTGATGGAATATTCCTTAGGTTGGAGCGCCATCTAGAGCAAGACCAGTAGGGAAGGTGATGGGATAGTCCTTAGGTTGGAGCGCCATCTAGAGCAAGTCCAGTAGGGAAGGTGTTCGAATATTCCTTAGGTTGGAGCGCAATCTAGAGCAAGTCCAGTAGGGAAGGTGATGGGATATTCCTTAGGTTGGAGCGCCATCTAGAGCAAGTCCAGTAGGGAAGGTGTTCGAATATTCCTTAGGTTGGACCGCCATCTAGAGCAAGTCCAGTAGGGAAGGTGATGGAATATTCCTTAGGTTGGAGCGCCATCTAGAGCAAGTCCAGTAGGGAAGGTGATGGAATATTCGTTAGGTTGGAGCGCCATCTAGAGCAAGTCCAGTAGGGAAGGTGTTGGAATAGTAGCGCGCAATGCTTTCCAATGGGGCGACCAGATGGCCGGGCTGCCCTGGAAGTCCCGATGAGGGCTCATTTGCCTCCCTGATCCCAGCCAGGGCTCCATGAGGTCGGGCGCGTCCGCGCCTAGGGTCCCCTAAGTTTTGCAGTGTGCACGGGTTACCAGAAAGAGGGGTAGCTTTCCTCCGGAATACTAGGGGCAGGGTATGCCGGAACCCCTATCGGGCTGGTGGTTCTCAGACGGGGACCAGATGGGCCAGGCCCGTACAACACCTCACCATGTCCGGGGCTCCCTCCTCCGGGCCGGGGGTGGCGATGGAGCCCGGGACAGGCTCCATCGGTCCTGGGCAATCCTCCCCCGGGCGTCCGGGCCCCGAGAGCTCCTGTGGGCCTCCCGTGCCCGAGGCCCAGCCGGGGTCTCCGAGCCCCCGGGACGCAGAGCCCCCGAGCCCTGTATGGAGAGGCGGGAGCCCTCCGGCGAAGGCTCGGGCGGGCAGATTGGCCTCCTAGGTGCCCGGCCATCTGGTCGCACCTATCCCCTCGGCCATCTGGTCGCACGCAATGCTTTCCAATGGGGCGACCAGATGGCCGGGCCGTCCTGGAAGTCCCGATGAGAGCTCATTTGCCTCCCCGATCCCAGCGAGGGCTCCAGGAGGTCGGGTACGTTCGCGCCTTGGGTCCCCTCTGTCACCCTGTGCGCACGGATTACAAGACAGGGGGGTGTTTTCCATCCAGATTACTAGGGACAGTGTACTCTGGGACACCCCTCCCGGACTGGAGGTTCCCAGCCGGGGACCAGATGGGCTGGGCCCGGACAACACCTCCCCAGTGTCCGGGGCTCCCTCCTCCGGCCCGCGGTGTGGCAAAGTGCCCGGGACGGGCTGCACGGGTCCTGAGCAGTCCTCCCCCGGGAGTCCGTGCCCCGAGAGCTCCTGCGGGCCTCCCCGTGCCTAAGGCCCTGCCGGGGTCCCCGAGCCCTGCAAGGGCAGGCGGGGTCCCTACCGCGAATGCTCAAGGGCGGGCAGATGGACGTCCTTCCGGTCCCGGCCATCTGGTCGCACCTATCCCCTTGGCCATCTGGTCGCACGCGATGCTTTCCAATGGGGCAACGAGATGGCCGGGCCGTCCTGGAAGTCCCGATGAGGGCTCATTTGCCTCCCCGATCCCAGCGAGGGCTCCAGGAGGTCGGGTACGTTCGCGCCTTGGGTCCCCTCTGTCACCCTGTGCGCACGGATTACAAGACAGGGGGGTGTTTTCCCTCCGGATTACTAGGGACAGTGTACTCCGGGACACCCCTCCCGGACTGGAGGTTCCCAGCCGGGGACCAGATGGGCTGGGCCCGGACAACACCTCCCCAGTGTCCGGGGCTCCCTCCTCCGGCCCGCGGCGTGGCAAAGTGCCCGGGACGGGCTCCACGGGTCCTGAGCAGTCCTCCCCCGGGAGTCCGTGTCCCGAGAGCGCCTGCGGGCCTCCTCGTGCCTAAGGCCCTGCCGGGGTCCCCGAGCCCTGCAAGGGCAGGCGGGGTCCCTTCCGCGAATGCTCAGGGGCGGGCAGATGGGCGTCCTTCCGGTCCCGGCCATCTGGTCGCACCTATCCCCTTGGCCATCTGGTCGCACGCGATGCTTTCCAATGGGGCAACCAGATGGACGGGCCGGCCTGGAAGTCCCGATTAGGGCTCATTTGCCTCCCCGATCCCAGCCAGGACTCCAGGAGGTCGGGCGCGTCCGCGCCTAGGGTCCCCTCAGTCTCGCGGTGATGCTGCCCCAGCCTGGGGTCCGTCCGCAGGCCAGCCGCGTGGCTGGATGCCCCGGATGGGGTTCCTCGGGCCCGGGGAGCCTCCCCCTGCTTGGCTGGGTTCAGGGACCCCGGGGAGGGCGGCCTCCCCACTCCGGGCTCCGTCCTCAGTCCTGCCGCGTGGCAGGGTGCCCGGGACGGGGTCTCGCGGGCCCGGGAGACCCGGCTGGGTCCAGGGGCCCCTCCGGGCCCCGGGTCAGGTGCTCCAGCCCTGGACCCAGTCCCCCGGCCTGCCGCCCCGCCAAAGGCCCAGGACGGGGTTCCGTCGTGCCCGGGGAGCCTCCCCCTGCTCGGCTGGGTTCAGGGGCTCCCAGGGCCCCGGGGAGGGCGGCCTCCCCACCCCGGGCTCCGTCCTCGGTCCTGCCGCGTGGCAGGGTGCCCGGGACGGGGTCCCGTGGACCGGGGAGGCTTCCCCTGCGCCTCTGGTCCCGGTAGCCCCGGCTGGTTCCAAGGGCCCCGGCTGGTTCCAGGGGCCCCTTCTGGGCCCCGGGTCGGGTGCTCCAGCCCTGGGCCCCGTCCCCCGGCCTGCCGCTATGCCAAAGGTCCGAGACGGGGTTCCGTTTTCGCCCGGGGAGCCCCCCCTCGCTTGGCTGGGTTCAGGAGCTCCGTCCGGGGCCCCTGAGGGCCCCGGGGAGGGCGGCCTCCCCACCCCGGGCTCGGTCCTGGGTCCTGCCGCGTGGCAGGGTGCCCGGGACGGGGTCCCGCGGGCCCGGGGAGTCTTCCCCTGCGCCTCTGGGCCCGGGAGCCCCGGCTGGGTCCAGGGGCCCCTGGGTCGGGTGCTCCAGCCCTGGGCCCCGTTCCCCCGGCCTGCCGCTATGCCAAAGGTCCGAGACGGGGTTCCGTCGTGCCCGGGGAGCCCCCCCTCGCTTGGCTAGGTTCAGGAGCTCCGTCCGGGGCCCCTGAGGGCCCGGGGAGGGCGGCCTCCCCACCCCGGGCTCCGTCCTGGGTCCTGCCGCGTGGCAGGGTGCCCGGGACGGGGTCCCGCGGGCCCGGGGAGGCTTCCCCTGCGCCTCTGGGCCCGGGAGCCCCGGCTGGGTTTAGGGGCCCCTGCTGGGTCCAGGGGCCCCGGGTCGGGTGCTCCAGCCCTGGGCCCTGTTCCCCCGGCCTGCCGCTATGCCAAAGGTCCGAGACGGTGTTCCGTCGTGCCCGGGGAGCCCCCCCTCGCTTGGCTGGGTTCAGGAGCTCCGTCAGGGGCCCCTGGGGGCCCCGGGGAGGGTGGCCTCCCCACCCCGGGCTCCGTCCTCGGTCCTGCCGGGTGGCAGGGTGCCCGGGACGGGGTCCCGCGGGCCCGGGGATGCTTCCCCTGCACCTCTGGGCCCGGGAGCCCCGGCTGGGTCCAGGGGCCCCTCCGGGCCCCGGGTCGGGTGCTCCTTCCCTGGGCCCCGTCCCCCGGCCTGCCGCTATGCCAAAGGTCCGAGACGGGGTTCCGTCGTGCCCGGGGAGCCCCCCTCCCTTGGCTGGGTTCAATAGCTCCGTCCGGGGCCCCTGAGGGCCCCGGGGAGGGCGGCCTCCCCACCCCGGGCTCCGTCCTGGGTCCTGCCGCGTGGCAGGGTGCCCGGGAAGGGGTCCCGCGGGCCCGGGGAGGCTTCCCCTGCGCCTCTGGGCCCGGGAGCCCCCAGCTGGGTTTAGGGGCCCCTGCTGGGTCCAGGGGCCCCGGGTCGGGTGCTCCAGCCCTGGGCCCCGTCCCCCGGCCTGCCGCTATGCCAAAGGTCCGAGACGGGGTTCCGTTTTCGCCCGGGGAGCCCCCCTCGCCTGGCTGGGTTCGGGAGCTCCGTCCGGGGCCCCTGAGGGCCCCGGGGAGGGCGGCCTCCCCACCCCGGGCTCCGTCCTGGGTCCTGCCGCGTGGCAGGGTGCCCGGGACGGGGTCCCGCGGGCCCGGGGAGGCTTCCCCTGCGCCTCTGGGCCCGGGAGCCCCGGCTGGGTTTAGGGGCCCCTGCTGGGTCCAGGGGCCCCGGGTCGGGTGCTCCAGCCCTGGGCCCTGTTCCCCCAGCCTGCCGCTATGCCAAAGGTCCGAGACGGGGTTCCGTCGTGCCCGGGGAGCCCCCCCTCGCTTGGCTGGGTTCAGGAGCTCCGTCAGGGGCCCCTGGGGGCCCCGGGGAGGGCGGCCTCCCCACCCCGGGCTCCGTCCTCGGTCCTGCTGGGTGGCAGGGTGCCCGGGACGGGGTCCCGCGGGCCCGGGGATGCTTCCCCTGCGCCTCTGGGCCCGGGAGCCCCGGCTGGGTCCAGGGGCCCCTCCGGGCCCCGGGTCGGGAGCTCCTTCCCTGGGCCCCGTCCCCCGGCCTGCCGCCATGCCAAAGGTCCGAGACGGGGTTCCGTCGTGCCCGAGGAGCCCCCCTCGCTTGGCTGGGTTCAGGAGCTCCGGCCGGGGCCCCTGAGGGCCCCTGGGAGGGCGGCCTCCCCACCCCGGGCTCCGTCCTGGGTCCTGCCGCGTGGCAGGGTGCCCGGGAAGGGGTCCCGCGGGCCCGGGAGGCTTCCCCTGCGCCTCTGGGCCCGGGAGCCCCGGCTGGGTTTAGGGGCCCCTGCTGGGTCCAGGGGCCCCGGGTCGGGTGCTCCAGCCCTGGGCCCCGTCCCCCAGCCTGCCGCTATGCCAAAGGTCCGAGACGGGGTTCCGTTTCGCCCGGGAGCCCCCTCGCCTGGCTGGGTTCAGGAGCTCCGTCCGGGGCCCCTGAGGGCCCCGGGGAGGGCGGCCTCCCCACCCCGGGCTCCGTCCTGGGTCATGCCGCGTGGCAGGGTGCCCGGGAAGGGGTCCCGCGGGCCCGGGGAGGCTTCCCCTGCGCCTCTGGGCCCGGGAGCCCCCGGCTGGGTTTAGGGGCCCCTGCTGGGTCCAGGGGCCCCGGGTCGGGTGCTCCAGCCCTGGGCCCCGTCCCCCAGCCTGCCGCTATGCCAAAGGTCCGAGACGGGGTTCCGTTTTCGCCCGGGGAGCCCCCCTCGCCTGGCTGGGTTCAGGAGCTCCGTCCGGGGCCCCTGAGGGCCCCGGGGAGGGCGGCCTCCCCACCCCGGGCTCCGTCCTGGGTCCTGCCACGTGGCAGGGTGCCCGGGACGGGGTCCCTTCGGCCCGGGGAGGCTTTCACTGCGCCTCTGGGCCCGGGAGCCCCGGCTGGTTCCAGGGGCCCCGGGTGGATCCAGGGGCCCCTTCCGGGCCCCGGGTCGGGTGCTCCAGCCCTGGGCCCCGTCCCCCGGCCTGCCGCTATGCCAAAGGTCCGAGACGGGGTTCCGTTTTCGCCCGGGGAGCCCCCCTCGCCTGGCTGGGTTCAGGAGCTCCGTCCGGGGCCCCTGAGGGCCCCGGGGAGGGCGGCCTCCCCACCCCGGGCTCCGTCCTCGGTCCTGCCGCGTGGCAGGGTTGCCCGGGACGGGGTCCCATGGGCCCGGGGAGGCTTCCCCTGCGCCTCTGGGCCCGGGAGCCCCGTCTGGATCCAGGGGCCCCGCCGGGCCCCGGGTCGGGTGCTCCAGCCCTGGGCCCTGTCCCCCGGCCTGCCGCTATGCCAAGGGCCCGGGACGGGGTTTCGTCGGTCCCGTGCAGACCTCCCCCGCTTCGCCTGCTTGTCGAGGTGTCTGCGGGCCCCGGGTCGGAGGGCCCGTCGGCTCCCCCCCCATCGCAGCCCCATGGCTGAGGCCCAGCTGGGGCCCCGGGCCTCCGGCTCCCCCAGGCCTCGGCCCCTCTCACCCCTTCGTTAAGGCACAGAGCGACCCGATGGCTCCCCAACCGCCATCTTCTCAGGCCAGTGTGCCCACCCTTGTCCGATACCTCTCGAGCCATCCGAGCAATCAGGCTGCCATTTTTTGTCTTCCCCAGCCAGGCTTGCAAGGGCCCCGATAGCAACTGGACAGTCGCCCCTGGCTGGCGCCAAGCCTCAGATCTCGGGGTGGTGCGTCAGGGGGCCGTCATCTACCCCAGATGAAGGGTGAGCAGTGGCAGAACCGGATGGATTGCAATCAATGGCAGAAAAGGCCTGAAGCACTATCAAAGTGTTCCCACCCTCTTGGTTGCGGCAGCCACGCCCTCCCTCTTGCCTGAGTAACTTTAACAATAGGTCTCATATAGATGACTTTCTACCATTACCTCTTGTCTCCATGGAATATATACCCCAAGAGGAGGTGCTGCCTGCAGTTTGTTTTATTATGATTTCAGTGGGCTTTGAATCTGTGACATCCACCAAAGGCATATGAGTTCCTGTTTTATCCCCAGGTTCATGATGTCTTTTCTTATGGCCATACTTGCTTACCTCTAATGGCTCAGCTAAAAGATGCTGAGTCTCATCCTCAAATTGCTTAAGAGGCTTAGTTACCTTTCCTACATATTTTCGCAGTCTCAAGTCATATGAGCTTAGATTATTTTGTACAATTGTGGCCAAAGTGCTTTTCATTTTGTTTCTCTTTACCCGTGTCTCTTTGCTTTTTACAATCATTATTGCTTTCACATTTGCTTTTGTTGTTACAATAGGGCACAAAGCCCTAATGTCCAAGCTCTTAGGCAAAGGCTTTAGCATTGGGTGAAAGAGAGCACTCCTTCTTGCTTGCAACCACCCTGTAGTAGAACTTCTTTGAATGTATCACCTGCAACTAGGGCAAGGTTCCAACATGCTCTAGCAACCAGATCCACAATCAGAACACAAAAAGATCTGAGGCTTTGCCCCCTTCCGCTCCTTCAGCACCTCCACTCCTGAGTTCTACAGATGATTAATGATGACCTACATCAACTCCTGCGTCTGCAGCTCTCTGCTCCCTCTCAATGTGCTTCAATGCATCTGTCAACTCTTTCCCCCCCCCAAAGGCTTAATGAGGGCAATAAACCAGCTGTAAACAGAGAGTCGATGCCAGAAGCGCCAGTAATGCTAGTGCTGACTAAGCAGGCACCATTGGTGTCACTCCAACCACATTCCTCCAGGCCTCAAGACATCCAACCTCATGATAGCCCCTGACCACCAGGTTGCCTGCAACTCAGTTCTGCAGACATAAAAACCCTCCTGCCATGGGTGAGTCACAAAGTTCAAGATGTCTGGAATAGCAACAATAGCAAGTTGTTAGAACGGTCAGCCTTAGGCTGGTCTTTCCCAAAAGAAATTCCTTATTCATCCCTTTTTGCTGATGTCGTTTTGTTGGCCTTAGGACTTTGACATTTCACACTGCAAACCAGTGCTAAAGTGTGTGTGCTCTCTCGTTTAAACATGGTGAAATTGGCTTACACCCGATTGGCACATTCAATTTACTTGGAAGTCCCTAGTAAAGTGTACTACATGTATCCAGGGCCTGTAAATTAGAAGCTAGTAGTGGGCATGCAGCACTGATTGTGCCACCCACTTAAGTAGACCTTTAAACATGTCTACCATTGCAGCCTGTGTTTGCAGTCTAAACTGCCATTTTTTCCTGGCAATATAAACCTTTTGCCAGGCCTAAACCTTTCTTTTTATAACATGTAAGTCACACCTAGGGTAGGCCCTTAAAAGCCCATAAGGCAGGGTGCAGTGTATTTAAAATTTGGACATGTACTTTTGACTGTGACATGTCCTGGTAGTAAAAAATCTTAAATTATTTATTCATTACTTCAAGGCCTACTTCTCCCATAGGATAGCATTGGGTTAATTTATTACATTTAATAAGTGATAACGTTTTTTAATTGAGAGCAGGATGTCGAGTTTGGTGTCTAAAGAATTGTAATTTTAAAACCTCTTTAATGGTAAAGTTGGATTTTAAGTCACAACTCTGAAAATACCACTTTTAGAAAGTTGGCATTTGTTTGTTCCAACCATTTGGTGCCTGCAGCCTGTTTCCTGGGTCACATGACTAGGTGTAGCAGGCAGTTGGTCTTTGTATATTGCTCTCAGATAGTGGGACAAAGGGGCGTAGGTGTTGGCACGATGGGTCATCTATGACTTGATGAGGGGGAAGAGACGTGACCTACCACACTTGCACTTCACAAAGGCTCTGCCTGAGTACACTTACAGAGGGTTTGACACTAGTCTATTGTGACCCCAGACTAGTTGGGGCCAGGGCATTGAGGCAGGAAATTCCAAACACCTCTGGGGTAGAAACCTACAGAGCCTTCTCCTAATACAAAGTGGGCTCCTAGTATAAATAATGGACCCTCAGACCCAACTCTTCAGTACAGCTCTGGAAGACTCTGTAGGACTGCTGTGCTGCTCTGCCATAAGGAATGATACTCTATTGTCCTTCTGCCTGGGTAAGAAGGACTGTACTAGCATCTTGTTTCCAGGACCAACAGAGTGACTCTAATGGCTATTTGGCTGACCTCCTGATCAGAGTCTCAGGGACAGAAAAGGCTCCAACCATCTTGAACCCAGCACCTGACCTCTACTTGCTTTGAGTTTTGCCCTCCAAGTGGTGCCACCCCAGCCCTAAACCCTTGGGAGTGGGCCTGAAGGTGCTTTTCCAGCACAGCTGTGGTCCTGTGGGCTGAACCAACGCAGCGCCACGCCTCTCCTCCCAGCTCCACTTCAGAACCGCCACTGCACAATTTACCCCCGACATAGGACTTCACATCGCAGCCTGCAGTCTCCTCGGAACCGCCTTTGCACAACGCATCCTCAACTCAGATCTTCGTATCTCAAGCCCCTCTTTGACGGTATCCTCAACACCGAGGCAGGACTCCTCATGGCAGCCCTGCAGCTTCTTCAGAAGGCCGGAGCGCAGCACATCTTTGATGCAGGACTTTGCATCGCAAGCCCCTTGTCAATGGCACCCTGGATGACAACGCAGGACCTCGCATCCCAGCCTTGCAGCTCCTTGGAACGAATAGCACTCCTTTTCCTGCTTTCCCTCACCCCGCATGTTATTACAACGCGGTCGTTACAACGACCGCGTTAGTAACTGCTAATACCATTACCACGCAAGTTGTTACCACGACTTGCGGAGGGGCGCTGGATGTTGGAATAGTATGATTCACTATTCCAACTCCAGTCTGTGCGGACAGTAGGGAAGGTGTTGGATTTAAAATCCAACACCTTCTCCCCCCCTCCGCAAGTCGTGGTTTCGACTTGCGGGGTAATGGTATTGCGTTGTTACAACGCGGTCGTTGTAACGACCGTGTTGTAATAACATGCGGGGTCACGGATGCAGGGTGAGTGATGTTTACCCCTTGGAACTGCCACTGTGTGACGCATCATCGACGCTGGATCTCGCAATGCTCCACAACCAGGTTTTAAGGTACTTTGCACAATGGTCCTAACGTGGTCCCTGTAGCCGGCCCAGCTCCATCGCAGTCGGTCTGAGCTTGTGACTTTGTCCTGGTCCCACATCACCAGATAGACACAGTTGGCACTTTGTGCTTTTAGGCGCTTTGATTATCTGAAATCCTTAAAGTTGCAAGTCTCCTGTTCTACTGTTTGGATTTTTGAAATTTTGGTGGCGAATAATTGATTAATTTTACTCTATCTAAATTGCTGCAGGATTTTTCTTGTGTTGTGTGTTCACTTTATTACTGTTTGAAATGCTGCATAAATACTTTACACATTGCCTCTAAGTTAAGCCTGACAGTTTTGTGCCAAAGTACCGGAGGGTTAGCAAAGGTTAATTTGGGTTGGCTTGTGACTTCACCTTGACAGAAATTGTAGCTGCTTCTTGAGTAGGGTTTAACCCCCCCCCCTCAACAAGTAACCCAATTTCCAGCACAAGTCCTGTAACAACTGCAGGGACTTCAGCAATCAGGACAGAAACCACCTGTCTGAAGGTTTATATAACTGTGTGGAGCCTCTCCAACGCACAAGTATGCATGGGAACTCACAGAAGCAAAGTGGCTGACAACCCAAATAGTCCAATAAGGGTCAATACTGACAGTAAAAAGTTAATGTATGGCCATATAGGCTGATATGAGGTTGATGTGTGACTGGTATAGGCCTCTGCAAGAATAGGCCTGTATCGCAGGATAAACACTTGAACAGGTCCATTTGGGGAACCTAAATCAAGTAAAAGTTGGGAGTGCAAATGCATCGACTCCGGGGCCAACCACTTCAAGCGTGCTTTCACCAGAGGCTCCTCTCTATTTGGCCTTTGTTCCCACTGAGCCAACTCCCACGCTCTGTGCTTTGCTGACCTTCCTGACTGATGAGTAACAAGTAACAACCATCTGCAATGCAATAGGACTCACAATTTCGCGAGACCTATTGCATTGCAAACGGTAGTCATCACAGACAACGGGAGGGAGGGCGGGCGGAGGGAGGCACGGACAACGGGAGTGAGGGGGGAGAAGGCACGGACAACGGGAGTGCGTGCGGGGGAGGGGGTAGAAGGCACGGACAACAGGAGTGCGGGCGGGTCGAGGGAGGAGAAGGGGACGAGAAGGCACGGACAACGGGAGTGCGGGCGTGGGGAGGGGGTGAGAAGGCACCGACAACGGGAGGGAGGGGGGTAGAGAAGACAGTAGGAGAACCTCATTAAAGAAAATAGTGCTCACAGTCTAAATAATACGTACAGTGTAACACTCGAAGTAAAGGGGCAAGTAGCCATGGGAGGATACAAATGACGACATGGCCGTAATAAGGAGGGACTAACAAGCCTATAAACGAATCCGAAGGCAGCATTTACAAAGGACAAAGATACAAGCCAATGAAAAATATGGGCGGGGCAGTGGGCGGGGCTTATCCCACGCACTGAACTACAGCAGACCTTCACCAGAGCAGCGCTTGTGCGCTGACTCTAGGCTCGACCTAAAAAAGACAACTGATTTGGCCGCTCGGAACAGCGCTAATGATCTCCCTCTAACATCATCAAACAGCGTCCACTAAAATCTCCCTCACTGTCAGACCCCCGCTGTGGCCTGACGGATTGTATATGTAGGTGGCTCTGTAAGTGGCGCTTCTGTGGGCACAATTATTCCATCTCCTGAGCTTCCTTCAGCTCTCTCTGGCCTTATGGAACTCCTGGTCTCGGCGCTGGCACGTTTGACTTCCAGGGTCGCGGCAGATCATATTTATATTGTCCTTTATAGCCACATACATTGTTAATATCAACAATGTTAACCACAGTCTAAATATACATACACGTTTATACTATTTTGTTTTTAACTATGTAAATTATTACCACTAAAATATACAAAAAGTTATTAATATATATTACCTGTACAAAAACTTGTATGTTGAACGTGGATCAATAAATGGATTTTCATCCCAGCAAAAGTAGGCTCAGAAGAGAATTCACCTCCTTCACCAGTACACCGTCCGAGATAAAGTGAGCTATCAAAGCTTGTGCAAGGGTTATTTATAGCTATTAGAAATCTTCAACCACAGTAGCCAATCAAAATCAAGATTTTTTTGGAAAATGAAAAGGGAACATCAAACATTAGTTGAACATATTGTAACTTATCCACACATCTCCATCACTAGCAAAGACTTCTGTAGCTCAGAAATATTGACACATTATTTTAAACATTACCAACATTGCCACTCCTTACATATAAGTGAATATGATTAGCACATTAAAAGGAAGAAGCACCTTCTATCTATGATTCAGATTTAGATAAACTCAATGTGCATCCAAAAAACGTTCGGATGAATTCTTCGGATGTCTTGCAGGATTCAGCGTGGACCCCTATGTGCTCTCATGAGATGCTCACGGGGGCAAGGCATAAGCTTCCAAAGGTAAAGCTTCTTTACGACTCCTGTGGGCATCTCATGAGAGCACTAGAGGGGCCAAGCTGAGTCCCGCGAAACACCCAGGGAAGTCATGTAAGTGCAGAAAAATAGAAATTAAAATTTTACCAGGGAAAATATTTTTGACTTTGGTTTGGCTATACAAGCATTATGTTAGAAACTTACCTCTCCCCAAATACTTCCCTACAATGCAGAGACTTTTTATAGCTGTGATTTCTGGAGCACCTTACCATTCTAGAAACATCTCCCTACAAGTTGTAGAACAACAAGAATGTGAGTACATTTACTGTTTCCAAAAATGTGTCCTAAGTTGTACATATTCAGTAGACTGTCCATGAAATCAGATGTGAAAGAGATATCATCTATGTAGTAGAGTGTTTGTTGTCTAACACATTTCACTAATAACCTAAAATAGCTTGTCTCACAGCTTCATAACATCAAAAAACAGCTTAGTATTAAAAATCAAATATGAATATACTAATTGCATAAACAGATTCACTTACAACACTGATGAGTCCCTTCCCCAGTACTGTAGAGTTGGTTCCTAGTCAAACAAGCTAGAACTCAATACCAGGTCAAAGGTCACTAGACATGTCTGCTTTACAGTAGTGTTAAATGTTTCAATTGTCTGTGCACACATTCTGCTACACGCTGTAGACCAATAGCAGCCAGCATCACACTCATCACTCTTTTTTTCCAATCTGAATTAATGAATCAAATTCGAATTACTGACTACCTAGCTTAGAATTCTACTACAGTGTCAACAACCAATCAGATACCTAACATTGAACTGTTTTTTTCTTCTCTGGTAAATGCTTCAGCTTCCACAATATTTCTCATTCTGCTTCTGATTCCTCCTGTGCTCTTCTCAGCATATTATCCTGATGGTTTGAGTGTGGATTGTGAGCCAGGGCTTTCTTGTCTGGGCTTTAGAGTATGCCACTATTGTGGAATTGACAGGGCTCTTGATTTTCCCCAGGTGGATATTACTTGGATTGGCCATAGATGTATGAAATGGCATCAGCTGTTAGCCATGGTTGACAGCATTTTGAATTATGAGCACACAGACCTTATGATTGTGCACTGTAGTGGCAATGACTTGAGAACAGTTACTGGATTGGACTCGAAATTCAAATGAAAATGACCTTTTTTTTTTTGCAGAGTTTTATATAGCGCGAACTTGACCCGAATCGGGTATCAGAGCGCTTTACATAGCACCAGTTACGTTGCATTAGGACACACATTCATTTTTGTTAGGCACGGGGAGATTAAGTGATTTGCCCAGAATCACAGGATGTTCAGCGTCCTTGCCGAGACTCGAACCCAGTTCCCCAGATTCGAGGTCGGACGCCCTAGCCGTTAGGCCAACTCCTCTCCCCTTGGCACACTTGATGTCTCTCTTCCCTCATACTGCCTTTGTGTATTCCAACATATTTCAAAGGCAGAAGTGGTAGTGGTCAAATGAGTTTTGCCCAAAGATGTAGAAATCCCAGAAACATGTCAACAAAAAATTCAACATTTCTCTGTGACCATGGCATGGGCTCTATATATCATAATAACATCTGTTTTGACATGCCAGGTTTGCACCGTTGTAATGGAATGCATTTCACAGGAGAAGGGAACAGGATCTTCCTTAATAACATCAAGTAGTGCATCCAGTTCTACATATAAGTGTGCTCTACACCAAGGGCGTAACAAACACCCCCGCGGTGCGGGGGGCCCCCAGTCTTCAGTATGTGAAGGGGGCCCCCTCAGCTCATCTGTAGAGAGCTGTGAGAGGCTTGCTGTAAAGCAGCTGCAGCATGCAGCCTGGTCTGAGCTCCTCGCGCTGACCCAAGACTGAAGAGAAACAAAGTAACAAGTTACATTGTTTCTCTTCAGTCCGAGCCAGGCCCAGAAAAAGGATGGGGGTGGGGGCCCTCAGAGAGAGCATTCTCCACAGGGCACTGCTCCTCTG
The DNA here is from genome assembly GCA_963921515.1 of Calotriton arnoldi. Classification (NCBI taxonomy): domain Eukaryota; kingdom Metazoa; phylum Chordata; class Amphibia; order Caudata; family Salamandridae; genus Calotriton; species Calotriton arnoldi. Next base: position 366,931 of record CAWUFW010002490.1, on the reverse strand, counting down.
AGAAGGGACTAGGCAGCACAGAGCTGACAGGGGCAGGAGAAGGTTTGCAGCTCCAGGAACAGGATCTGCTGGGACGCATTGGAAGGTAAACAAGCATTTGCAATGCAATTGGTCTAGCATTAGTGAGAGTTAGAGCTATTGACGTTGTAAAGGACAATGTATTTTATCAATGCGTTTTCTGTTTGGAGTGGAGTGAATGTGTGTGGTGTCAAGTGGACATATATGGTTTGGATTGGAATTGTTAGTTGTGGAATTGTGTTGTGTGGATTGAATCTGTGTAGTGAAATAATGTGGCATGGTGTGCAGTGTAATTATGTGGATAGTAATTGTGTGGTATTGAGTGTACTGGAATTATGTGCAGTGGGATTGTGTGTCTTGGAGAGAGATTATCTGGAATGGTGTGTTGTGGAGTGGTATGTAGTGGAGTTTACTTATGTGGTGTGCTGTTAAATATTGTAGCATGATGTGGAATTTTGTGGTGTAGATTGGATGTATGTGGTGTGTTGTGTAATTGTGTTGTTGGTTTGAATTATGTAGTTTGTTGTTGAATTATGTGGTGTGGAATGGAAATGTGTAGAGTTGAATTTGTGTGACGTGGAAGTGTGCGCTGTTGAGTGAAAATTATGTTGAGTGGTATTATGAGGCATGGTGTGAAGTGTAGTTATGCGGAATGTTGCTACGTGGCATAGACTGGATTTATGTGGAGTGTATTTATGCAATATGGAGTAGAGCATAATTATGTGGAGGTAAGTTATGTGGTGCTGAGTGGTATTATGTGGAGTGTAATTATGTTGTGTGATAAATTGTGTGGGGATGAATTGTGGAGTTGTGTGACGTGTGGAATTATGTGGCATGGTGTGGTGTATAATTATGCGGAATGGAATTATGCAGCATGTTGCAGAGTTGTATTTAGTGGAGGGTATTTATGTGTTTTGGAGTTGAGTGTAAATATGTTGTGTGAAGTATAATTGTATAGGTTGAAGTGGAATTATGTGTAGTTGAATTATGTTGTGTGGATTGTAATTATGTGGTTTGGAGTGGTTTTAAGTTGTGTGGAATGTTATTATGTGATGTGGAATTATGTGGTATGGAGTGAAGTGGAAATATGTGTTTTTTAATTTTTAGGATTGTAATTATGTGGTATGCAATGTTGTAGGGTTAAATTATTTATAGTTGAATTGTGTGGCATGGAATTATGAGATGTTCAAATGTGCTGTGTGTGGTAGAATTAGCATAGCTGCCAAGGTTTCAGATTGCTATGTGTGACATTTTCATAATTTCAGTGTAATTATGAGTGACATTTCAACGACTATGAGTGACACTTTCTCATGAGCAAAATCAAGCAATGAAGAGGAGGGAAACATATAAATATCAGAAATTACACCCATTTGAGCAACTAGATACTCTAAGAAAGTCACTGAACTAAAGTGCGCTAACAGCAGGCTCCTGAAAACTGAGCAGAGTCAGACTGCGTGAATGTCACCTATTATTACAGTTAAATTATGAAAACGTCACACTTACCAATCTGAAACCTTGGCATCTATGAGTGAATCGGTGTGAAAATGTGCTCTAATTGAGGTGTATTCCTCTGCACCCTCATGGTGACCAGTCTGCCAGGTGTCTTTGCAAACTTGCAAGCGCCAAGCAGTTTTCCATCAGCTACATGTTAATGTAACTCTACAAAATAAATACATAGGATGTTCTCTGCAGAAATCAGAGGTTTACCTGCGCCAGGTTACACTTACTCCAGCACTTTAAAAGTGGCAGTTCATTCAAGGTCCAATCAGGCCTCCCATAATGTCTGGTTACTCTGCGTGGAGATGCTGCAAAGTTTTTTTTAAATGCTAATCTGTGGTCAGATTAAACCTTCCAAAAAGAGCTGCTTTCATCTATGAGTAATGAGTCCGTTTCTGGGATGCTAAAATCACTATAAGACCCAGTGATCTTCTCGCTGAGGTAGGGTGCAACTGGGATCTAACATGTTTTAGGACTATGTGGTCTAGACTGCCCTGGGCTGAAGTGTTTCGTCCATTTAGCCAGGAGTGTGAGAGGAGGGTAGATCCGAGCCTGAAGCAGTATGTGCAGTGGTTCCTCTGATGCTCCCAGACTAGAGTTAGGCCACAGCTCCCTGCGCCACGGTAGGCACCTAGACCCTCGGCGCAATCAGCTCGTCTGCGGAGCAAGGTCTGTAGGTGCATTAATACAACACCTGCTGGATGGAGGGGAGCCTCTTCTGTGTGTGTGTAAATTGGCCCTCACGGGCCTGCGACCAGCAGGCAGAGGCCCGAACTTGAGAGGCTGAATGAGGCAATATAGTAGACTGTTAGACATGCCTCTCGATGGACTCTAGTCAAAAGAGGAGCATTGAGGACCGCGGGAGGGCCAACAGGCGTTGGATGGCTGCGAGGTGACTGACCACAGTAACAGGCGGAACTACAAGTGATGACTGGAGGCGCTAACCCTCTGAGGAGCAATAATTCATGGCAGTAAGGGGAGGGGAGGTTATTTCTATGCACTCTGAGAGTGTAATGTGCAGTATCAATACAATGTCACCTGGGTACAATAACGCTTTCCGAAACCATTGTCACGCATTTAGCAATTACTCAATGTAACACCCCTAATCAGTGCAGCTATATATCTATCTTGCATCTGAAGAAATCAACGCTCTGACACAGGTAAGAGTTACCAATACACCTAGGTCACAGGAGTTACGGGACCTTCACAATTAACGTTTTTGTTTTTCATTCCGGTATGTCTGCTGCTGAAAGTAGCTATTACCGCCATGTGAAAGTTTAGAAGAAAACAAGTAAGAATCAGCCTGGAAACAGACTCCCTCATGTTATTCCTTTAATACTTACTCATCGTTATTTCCGTTCCCCCAACAACAAAACAGCAATGAAATTGGGCACTTCAGCGCTGTGGTGTCATCGTGTTGGAATCTTAGATCCCGGCTCCTCCATGCAGAGCGGCCGTCTTTGCACATCGCTCCCCGCAGGGAGGCGGAGGTTATCCCAGGTCACATCACCCACTCCAGAGCTCCGGTGCCCTTCTCAAGCCCCTAGCTCCCGTCAGGAACCAGTCCTTGCAGATGCCGCACTCGAAACGGCTGACATCGTAGGGCTGCCGGTGCATGGCGCGCGTGCGCCTGCAACAAATCCTCGTGAGACCTAACTTTATGGACACACTACGGAAATACGGCAAAATGTTGTGGGCATAGAAAAGGGACATTCATTACAGGACTACCACACAGGCAGCTGTACTGCATAACGAAATTTACTGCATCGTGTTTAGGAGACAGGGGAAGCACCAGAAAACAGACGGTGGCCACATGGAAATAATACTACACCAGCATTGATTAGCAGCACTGGTACCCGAGGAGGCGCGATGCCTGTTATGCGTGATTTTGCATTTCAGTGCGGTGATGCGGATCACCACACTGAAATGCGTTAGTCTAACGCCAGATGCGTGGTACTTGGCAGGGCTGAATTAGGTGGCGTGGATTTGGACAAGCTGTGCACGCTATGGCTTTTATGTCATGGGGTATAAAGTGGACGTTTGTCTATTTTTCTTTGTAAAAATAATATGGGCTGTTTCTTTACTTTCCAGTACATTTCTGAACAATTTGTTAAGCTAAATTGTATTGTTGCATTGTGTGCGCATGCAGGGAAGAACGAGTGTCTGGCAGACATGCAAAAAATCATCCTACGTCTCAGTATTAACTTCCACACTTCTAAGCAGTAATTCCAATCCTAGAATGAGTTACCTGTTTGCTTTACAACGACAGTTAGTAAAACAAGTAAGTGCTTTGCGAGCCTGTATAAGTAGCAAAGGTTTTAAAGGGACTTGTTTTCGTGCAAGGTATTGCTTTTCCCAGTTCACGGAAGAGATAAAAAACATCTCCAGATAATAATAGTGTTGACAGGATGGTGCAATAGCAGAATATTGATACGTGTGGATCTGGTGAGGACTACGGGCAGCAAGTGCTTGATACGCTATTTGCATAAGAAAATACTATATATTTTTTCATTATCCTCCATTAGTTATTAGTAAGGAAGGGGGAAGAGAAGCGTTCACCAACAGCATTCGGTTAGTCTTAGGGAGACAAAGAATGCTGTGGTCTGTGGTAGATGCCGCCCAGAAGGCATAGGAATATATGTATCAGGAGCTGCCAATGAAAGGAAGTGGAAAGGCGCTTTAGACGTTGCCGGTATTGATGGCTACTGTGCGTTTGCAGACTTTGCTGGGCTGACAGTGGGTGGGGAAATGCTACGTTGTCACTGTAGGTTTAATTACATGAATTGCGCATTCTCTTTGGTGTTAGTCCTTGGGGTACTTGTTGACTGGTGCTACACATGGGATCAGGTTTGCCTTTGACAGAAGGTATGGTTTAGTGGGGGTACATAGTGTAAATCAATGTTGGCGTGAGGAAACAAAAATCGGACCCTTTGTACATTTAATATTATTGTGTGCATCATGCAGAGGATGAAAAGTAGCAGGAACGGCTTTGATGCCGTAGAGGCTAGCAGGAAAAACTGTTTTGGGGTGGTCAGTTGAAGAGATTGTTTAACATGTTTTAAACTACTACAGTGGCATTGGGGAGGGCAGCAGCTGAAAGGCTCTGTCTTTACTGGTAGGCGGTGGTTAGATGGGGACCGGCCATCAGTCTTTCTGTCGGTGGTGGACAGGGGAGCAGTGGGCGGCGGTCACGGGTCGCAGTGACATCCGAGGGGTGGTTTTAAAGGCGGGCAGAAAAGCATAACTGCGGGTTTCGTAGGGGTGAGAGTAGAGTGTAATGGATGCGTTAGTAGCTGGCAAGGAGGCAGTGGTCTGTGTTTGGAGGTGGTTAACTGAGCGGGCCTCGCTTGAAGGTGGGTCATCAAGTAGGAGGATGTGTTTGGTGGGCTGGCTGGAGGCAGTGTTATGTAACTTTGCTGGAGGGCGCAGCAGCAGTGTTTACTGATGTATGTAAATCGCCCGATGAAAGGGCGGATGTGACCAAAGGAGGAACCAGAATCCTTTTTTTATGGCTGGGGTGAGCCCCTGCAGTATGGCGGGTCGCTGGCCTGAGAGGTCTTGACTGCTGTGGAGAATGGGGGGCCCCCTCCATGTACTTTGCAGGGGAGCCCCCTCAAGTTTCGTTACGCCACTGCTCTACACACGATTAACAGAATGGCTCTTGGTAGATCCACCCTACAACCCATTCATACATTTTTTTCATTTGTAATCTTTTTTTTTTGTTTAATCTCAGCACCTACGAAACTTCTGTAGCAGCAGGTAATTGACCAATTCCTAAAGTGGGAACAGGTTTAAAGTTAGTCTAAGCATAGTATTTTGTACTGGAATGATACCCTTCCAGTACAAAACCTATGCTAGTGATAAGGCCGGGTTCCGCTATCAGAATTTAACTAGGAACCCTAGGTCAATGGATCTTTTGTTACCTGCTGAGAAGTGTAAAGGGGAGAAATAACTCACTTGAGGCAATCCAACATTTCAGATGATTATGACTCAAAAGATTACAGACTCCGAACTCAAATTTAGTGGGTTTATTACAAAGCCAGAAACCACTGAATGTACAAGCACCTCAAGACGAGGTTGTAAAAGTACATAGGAACTAATACAAAGCCATATCTACGAGTGAGCTTTATCCGATGGATCATGAACAGAATGAAAAGTTCCAAAAACAGAACACAGGCAAGTACTGCCCCAACGTCTAAGTCAGACTTCATCTGCGGCTGAAAAGTGAAAAGCATTAGACTATCCCTATCCTATCTCTAAAGTGACATCCCTACTTAGCATTCCCCAGGCAAGATCAATTAAAGGTGTCAGCTCGTGAAGACTTCCTAAGAAGTACACTCACGTTGTATGGGTCAAGTAGCCTAAGCTACAGAGCTCGTTCTAAGAGACTCTCTCTTCTCTCATAGATCTTCTTGCCCCTTCTCCTAACTCCCTTCTTCTCCTGACTCATCCCTCGGGACACTGTCCCTAATACAAAAAACACAGATGTAAAACGCGCCCACAGATCACCTCATCTCACTGGGCACTTCTCATAGGTAAATTTCCACCGTCTTCCTCACTCCATCCAAGTTTGGCGCGATGACCTTGATTCCCAGGCCTCCTCAGTGAGAAAGAACACCGGCTCCCAATTATCGACATTCCGTTTACAAAGTATCACTTCTCCTCCATGCCTAACTCCTAAAACAAAAGGCGTTAGTTTTAACTAACAAAGACAGCTTCTTCCACCTGCAACGGAAACGTGAGAACAGAACAACCTTGCATGCACATGAAATTCGCTGACTACCTCCAAATGCGAGAGCTTACCAGGAAATTACATTTTCAGGCCTACACAAATCGGCCAACATAAGAATAAACGAATAGGCCTTCAATTACACAAAAGTGAACATTTCATTTAGGCCTCTAACATCAAATTATACGCACAAGTTAACAGTGCTTTCCTTTGCAAGCATCTACAATTGTTACACGTTAAGCACAATTAGTCATCTCCACGTGCAGACTCCAACATGATGCACGTTTAAATCAAAATGCATTACATTACACATGGGCTTTTCGTTAGGCAATTGCAATATACTAAAGGTTACTCTTTCCAAACATAAATGCCATTTTCGTTTCTCTTGCATGGCACGAAACAATGTCTATCAATTCACTTGCACATTATTGTTACAACACGTTTTCTAATGACCAAATGTTAATACAACACAGGAATATATGCGGTTGCGGACTATCCATGATTATGATGCGCCCCTACAATTTTAGAGCACCATCGCGCTCCATCAGTTCCCCCCTCTGATGACAAGTGTCATCATAACAAATCACACTCCCTGGAGAAAGAACCGACCTAAACAGAACTTGTAGCCACTCTTCCCTGTCGGAACTTCTCTAGGCTTTTAATATTCTCATAATGACTGTCCTGCAGTCTCTCCATCCTTTGCTCTTGCTTTCCAAGAGATCTCTTAATTCGATTCGCTTTATGCCACTTGTATGCCCTCACCAATCCCAACAAAATAATCACACAGACCACTACTATGATGATAGGCTTCAAGATGTAACCAAGAATTCCCTTTCCAAGGGACGCAAACCAACTTCCTACCTTACCAAATCCCTTTCCCACTTTGTCCCAAACTCCTTCTGTGGCTAAGTCATGCACCTCATGGTGGATCTCAGTGATATTACTTATATACTTCTTCAGATCTTTGCTGTTATCCGGTATATAAATACAGCACTGTTGAACCTTCAGCATTTTACAGACTCCGCCCTCCTTTGCCAGTAAAACATCTAAAGCAAGTTGTTTCTGTATCACCATAGCCCTTATCGACACCATCTCTCCATCCACAAGCAACAACGATTGAGCTGTGTTTGCTGACAACTTGTCCACAATAGTTGACAACCTTCTAATCTTGACATCGTTCAACACCACTCCCAAACCTGGTATCAGTGCTCCAAAGACATCTCCCACTATCTCTCCTGCAGTTGCACCTCGCTTCTCCCTAGGATGTAATCCACCTTCCAAATGTCCTAAATCCTCCACATGATAAATTTTCGGAAACACTACTGCCACATAGCACGTACCATACCAATTCAATGGCAATCGCACATAGGCATTTTTCCCACACACAAAATATACGTTTGGGACCACTTGTACCGTATCCTGCAATAATTTCTTCACTGTAGCCTCAATGGTGAAAGTATGATCACACACACTCTGTCCCACAAAGACCTTATTATAATAGGTCTGAACTTGTCTCACACACAACTTCCCTCTCTGCTCAAAATCCAACGCTATTGGACCACTGCTCCCTTTCGCCTTATGTGCTAACTCCTACTTGGTCCACTCAACTTTTCCTTCCCTATTGTTACGGTTTGCTGTTAGTTGTGTATGCCTATCTTCCACTTGATCTATAAATTTCTTCTCTACATTTGTTAATGAGCATGTTAGATTGTGACGATGTGCATAAGCCGTATCTAAGGTTACAGTGGCTATGAAATACTTCCCCACTCTATCTTCCTCCTTATAATAATGATACTTGTTCAAATGCTTATAAGCTGGAACTTCTGAAAGCACTACATCATAATTAGAGAAATAATACTCATAATGACCCTTGTCATAAAACATACTAAGCAATAAACTACAAGTAATACCATACGTCAAAGGGAGATGATGATAACGAATACCTTTCTCTACAGACGCAGGCAACTGCATACACACGTAACAGTCTCTCACATCCATCGTATTTACATATTCATATAGCAGCTTCGCGTAGGCATTAAGTGTATAATCACCTTTAGACAAATCTACATGCAACGTACGACTATTTTGATCTAGCATAGCTTTTCCAGCTCCTATATTACCCTCTTTGGCACTAGAAGTAGTAGGTGTGGATGTCCCTGGTACTCCCACTCCCTCAACTTCTGCTTCATGTGAAACTTTTACAGACACAATAATAACTACAATAATACAACTATCACCCCTACTATAAGTGTACCTATCACACACTTAGACCTACGGTTCGAACTTCCAGACTCCATCTTTAGCTTGTCGGTTTAGTTCAGCAAGAGGATACACTAAAAAGTCTCTTTTCTTCACCTCAAATTGCTGTTCAAACAGTTCAAACACAGTTCATTGAAGTGCTGGAAATTCTTTCACAGTTCGTTGCTCTAATTTTATTTACACAGTTCAAAAAGACTTCCTTTGCCCTCTTTCTTCTTCTATAGGAAACCCTAAATTTATTCTTCTTCCACTCGGACCTAGGTTATCTTCTTAAAACACTTATTTACAGTTCACAGTTCAATCACAGTCTCTTATCAACTCAGAACCAATTTCAATTAGTACACGCTGCAAAATTTCAAGACGAACAGCTGCAATCTCCTGAGCTGGTGGCTGAGATCCAAAAGTTGGAAAGGACAGTTCCTGAAGGATCAGAATTCGCACTCTGCTCAATATCGGAGGTCTCGGAACAGTTATTGTCAGCACCCCTTCTATTTCCAATCCAGGAACTATCAGTCCCACATCAATTTTCAACTCGGGTGTTCTGCTGATCACTTGTGAAGACCTCAGTCTCCCGGTCCTCACTAATCCCGGCATCAGTGACCATATAAGTCCACTCCGGGTCAGCGTATCTCTGGCAAGGCACCCTTATGCTCCTCGACCTTCTCGGGCCTTCTCGAGCTTGCTCTGAGTCACTCAGTTCTGATTCAGATGTCTCCGACACAGGAGCAAGATCTCTCTCCGGAGCTAGCCTCAGATGCAGCCTCCTTTGTCTCCCAGGCCACGATTCTTCTGCAAGCTCAGCTCTTCTCCTCTGCCCCCGACCACCTTGCGCACCAGTTCCTTAAGCTGAGTCTGACTCTATACCATTCGAAAAGTTACCTTCTCCCTCGGAGTCAATACCTGGGTCTTGTGTAGCGTGACCCCCCTCAGCTTGCTCTGGTGGGCAACCAGCTTCGTCAGCAGCCCCCACAGCTTGGCTTGTCCCCTCAAGTGGCCTTGCTGCCACAGCTGGATTTTCTTCTACGAGAGGAGCTGTTTCTTCCAAGGGTTCTGAAACTCCGCACTTCACCGCTGTATTCGTCACCAGAATCACCTGGTAAGGGCCCCTCCAACGGGCGTCAAGGCAACTCTTCCTCACGTGCTTGCAGACTAGCACCCGGGCACAGGTCATGCAGAGGTCCCTCGAGGTCGGGGCAGATGCAGCTTCAACCTGGTGAGACACAGAACGGACCACATCAGCCAGTCCCTTGCAATAATCAAGGATCAAATCATCTGTGATGTTTATCAAGGCTGTAGATGGCACTGCTGGTAACTGCATCGCCCTCCCCATCAGGATCTCATGTGGTGAAAGGCCAGTTCTCCTATCGGGAATACTGCGAACACTCATCAACACCAGTGGCAATGCATCAGGCCATTTCAGAGACTTGGACGAACACACTTTTGCCAGCCTCATTTTCAGAGTCCCGTTAATGTGTTCCACAATACCAGAAGCCTCTGGTCGATAGCTACAATGCAGTCTTTGATCAACATGTAAAGCGGCACAAAGTAACTTCATAATTTCGCTGTGGAAGTGTGTTCCTCTATCCGACTCCAATGAAGTTGGAAAACCGAACCGTGGTATCAGCTCCCTAAGTAACAATTTTGCTACTGTGAGGCTATCACATCTCCTTGTTGGATACGCTTCCACCCACCGTGAGAATACACACACCACAACTAAAATGTACCTCAAGCCATTGCACCTAGGCATCTCTATGAAATCGAGCTGGATTCTATTGAAAGGCCCTCCAGACCTCCCAATGTGACTCAATGCAACCACAGTCTTCTTTCCAGCATTCATTTGCTGACATGTGACACACCTATGACACACTGCTTCAGCAAATGCACGGAACCGTGGATTGTACCACGTTTGCCTGAACACTCGCACCATAGCATCCCTTCCAATGTGCACTGCTCCTTGAATCTGTCTTGCCATAGGGCTCAATAAGTCATCTGGTAACACTGCTCGTCCATCACTTGAAACCCAAATGCCATCATCTCCCCTCTCACATCCTGCTCTAATCCAAGCAGCCCCTTCCTGTTCTGAAACTTCTCCCTGCAGACGCTTGAGCTCATCCCAGGTGTCTGCCATGGCTAACATCATGCTGAGCTCGGTTCTTTCTGGGCTCTCTCCAGTATAGTCTCCAGTGAAAATGCATCCTTGTTCAGCACAAAAACGTGCAACTTCATCCGCGTATCAATTTCCCAATGACACAAAATCATTCCCCCTCCCGTGGGCTACACATTTTACCACAGCTATTTCTCGTGGTCGCTGAAAGGCTTCCAACAGTTGTCTCACATATTCCCCGTTTTTGATAGGAGATCCTGATGACGTTAAAAATCCTCTCTGAGACCATAGCTGTCTGAAGTCATGAACCACACCGAACCCGTACTGGCTGTCGGTGTAGATGGTGATTCGGATTTGATCAGCAACTAAGCAGGCACGAGTCAAGGCAATGATTTCAGCTACTTGTGCGGAGTATACCCACTGTAAGCAAGCAGCTTCCACAACTCCAGAAATGGTACATACAGCAAAGGTTGCTCTCAAATGACCCACATTGTCCCTTAAGCATGAACCATCTACAAAAAAGATTTCATCAGACTCGGGCAGAGGTTCATCAACAATGTCAGGCCTCGGTTTGGTGCAAAGTTCAGTCACATCAAGACAGTCATGATCCTCACAAACTCCATCATCAACACTTGGCAAAGGCATCAAAGTAGCAGGATTTAGCACAGAACACCTTTTCAGAGTCACATTCTCCGAGGCAAGTATAACCTGCTCATAGCGTGTGAGTCTGTTGTTCGTCAGGTGCTGTGTCTTGGTCCTCATCATCAGGAGCTCAACCGAATGTGGAACAAAAACTGTAAGTGGATGACCCATAACAATGCTCTCACATCTCTCAATGCTGATGGATTCGGTACCACAGGACAGCATGGAACTTCAATCGTGTTGACCTTTCGCAGGTCCTGCACGATTCTAAACTTCCCACTTGGTTTCTGCAGTCCCATAATGGGTGAGCTACACGGACTTCCCATTATTTCCTTCAAGATTCCCTGTTCGATCATAGACTCAATCACAGGCTTAATTCCAGCTACCGTTTCCGGTGACAGATTGTATTGGGGTTTTCTTGGGAGCTTGGCATTTGGTTTAACTTGGATCTTAACTGGCTCAACCCCTTTGATCAATCCTATCTCTTCTCCTGTGAAATCCCATACTTCCAAAGAGACAGAGACCCTCAGGTCGAGTGGGAATTCCTCAACTGTCAACATAGGGAACATCTCTGTGCACAGATTCTGATTCGCCAATTTAAATGCCACATCGTTATCATTAGTCTGCAATTCCACTCCCTTGGGTGTACAGTAGATGGTGCAGTTCAATTTACACAAGAGATCACGACCCAACAAACAGACTGGACTTGAGTCACATACCACAAATTGATGTCGGTCGTGAAATGTTCCTATTCTCACAGGTATTGCCTCAGTCAATGGATTAGTCATTTTCTTATTTGCCACTCCTACAACTTTGATTGATTGTCCCGAGAGGGGTAGGTTGGGAACTACTGCAGATCTCACAGTAGAACGGGTAGCACCAGTATCAATCAAAAAGGTGGTGGGATGACCGTCAACATCCGCCTCTTCATACGGTCCCCTCTGGTCTACCTCCAAGACTGCTCCAAGAGTACAGTCTTCCTCCCCCCTCAGGCACCGTCATTGCAACGGGTCTGGATCGAACCCATCGAAAGTCTCAATAAAGGGCATCTGCTGGTATGTCCGATTTCCCTGTGGAATTATTGGTGGCTGGGGAACTTGCACCTGCTGACTTAATGTTCCCCCCTGCATGGACCTGGGTCGTGTCACCGTATTGACGCCCTCATGTGCCTGCACCACTTTCTCCTCTTGAGTCTGATTAGCTGGATTTGATCTACACTCGTGCTTCCAATGCCCGATCTTGTGACAATAGTGACATGCAGTAGTTTTCTTCAGCGTGGCAACATCGATCCCTGTCTTAGGGTCTATGGGTTTCCCCCTTCTCTGACCCGAGGCATTCTGGGTCCCTCCTTGATTGTTCCCCTGTCTCCTTCCTAATGTCCCTCCGCTTGACTGTGTTTGATCTACTTTATCTGCATTCTGCATCTGGACCAGCATTAACTTATCTTTGAGCTTCCTATGCTTTGAGTCCACTTCGTCACTACAGTATCTGGCATACCGTAGAATCTCGTCCACTGATTTATTCTGCCAGCAGATTAGATGCTGTTGGATCATAAAGCTAACTTCTGGTCTTAATCCTAAGACAAATTTAGAGACGAACTGTCCCATATCCTTTGGATCAAGAGTATCTAACCCGCTGTACTGCTTGAAGGCTTGCAAGAGCCTCTCGTAATAGGCATGTACAGTTTCCTTTGGCTCCTGAACAGTTCTATCTATCTTAACCCAATCAATGTCTTGTGGTGAAATTTTGGATTGCAACCATGTGATTACCTGCTCGAACTTTTTCATGACCACAGGTGAAGGACCATGTGTAATAGAATCTCGTACTGGTTCCGAAGACGGCCAATCAACAGCAATTTTACATGCTGACCACAAATCACTTGGTACTACAATGTCAACGTATTCAGATCAATCCACAGTACCTTCGAAATTTTTACAAATCGATCAACTTGCTTGTACCACTCAACAGGTTTTTCCCTCAGCCGAGGAAAATCTTTGGTAAACGCCGCCAAATCACCTCTACTCCAAGGCACATGCACATACCCTCCACTCGCAAAGGGTAAGCCACTACTCCTACTGCCCCCCTCCTGGAGGCGGTGTTTCTCCTATACCCTTCTTGACGCTCTTCTTCTTGGACCATCTTTCTTCCCATTTGTCAAGCATGCTCCATGCACATATCCTTACAATCAATTCTCCAATATGTGTTTTCAGACCTATGGCCCTTTTCTCTTCCAGTTCCTGATCACTGTAATTTAACCTGTGGCTTCCCTGTAACATTTTCGTTTTGGACAAATCTACATCATACCTCTGTGCCAATTCTGTCAATTTCTCATGCGATTTCCTTGCCTTACGAGTTACATCCTTCGCCACAAACAGCAATTCATCTGACTCATAAAGTTCCACCCTTTCTAAAGGCAAGCTTCCACTGATTTATCTCATCTACTTCTGCCTTTAACCTCACCACGTCCAGTACTTTGGCCCTTATAGCAGCTTTAATCATTCCTCGACTTGATGCACTACTCAACTCTCCACTCTCACTACTCTGATCTCCACGTTGATTCCCTTCCATTATGTTCCGTGAGACAGATTGACTCCCCGAAACTCACTGAGCAATGTCTCCTACAGACACCCTTCCACTAGGACCTCTCACTGGGGATTCCTACATCCTCAAATCGGAACGTGAATCAGCCAAAGACCCTGATCTCGCTGCTCTTGGTTCCGCCTGACATCTGGAAGAATCTGCAGTAGCTGGCAAAGGTGTACTCGATTCTATGGGTCTCGAAGGGTGACCTGTTCCACTTACTGTACCATTTCCTCCAGAACCAGTGCTTTCTCCTATTGCTGATCGTATTAGGCTCCCGTTTTCCGCCTGATCTGGATCGTACACTGACACTATGGGACCAATGGTGACCGGCACTGTAAGAGCTTCCGGTAATCTCGTGACAATGTTAACTCCACTTGCTTCTGTACTTCTCGATGGTTGTGTCCCTATTCCCTCTGTTCCTGCTGAAATCCTTCCCCTTATTCTTGCACTAGAGTTTGTCTGCGGCTCCCCAGTTTCCTCTGTAATTGCTCTCCTTCCCTCCTCTGAGCTTGGGTTGTATGGAGGTGGGCGCTCCGCTAGAAACCTCTCCAATAAACTGTCATCTGTATCACTATCATCTTCCTCTTCTCTCCTCTTCTGAGCATCGCCCACCTTTTCTAATAGAGGAAACAGTCTATCTCCCTCGATGGTGTCTACCCTCCATCTTTTCGCCAATGCATCCCATCGTGCATCTTGAAACGCCCTGATTGACTTTTTCACCCTTTCCTGACTTCGATCTCTTTTTCTCGCATGCGCTGCTCTCATCCATGCGTCTAGTGCTTCGAACTGTGTTGGTCTGGGTGGAGGTCGCAACGCAGTCATCACTGCTCTCAGTTGGTACAGCACATCAAATCTGAATGAACCATAACGTGGGAAAGCCAAATCTCCCTCCTTTTCAGTAATCTTTTGCCAATTTTGAAGCCAAATTATAGTATGGAGTCCTACATTCGTGGCCATGTAATGGGCTGGGGTATCCTCGGGTGATGCTTCTTCCCCCACTTGAGTTACCACTCCTCTATCTCCCCTACAAAGATCCCGCAACACCTTAAAACATTTCATGATGAAATCAACTCTTTTACCCACCAAGCGTTTTCGTTGTACTTCCTGATGGCGATCAACCAATACCAGCGCGGCATTACACCAACCGACCTATCGCAGCGCGGCACACTTTGACGTCACTTCTCCTCCTCACTCAGCAGTTCTCCTCTGTCACAATCTGTATCTAACACACTCACGCACCTCACTCATAGAATCAAGTAATTGTTTGCCCACCAAACGACCGAACAGTCACATAACTGACTGTCTGTCCACCATACGACCGGACAGTCACAAGTAATTGTCTACCTCAATCTGGCAACTGTCTGTCTGTGAATCGACCGGACAACTGCCTTAGACCATCTGCCCACGAACGGCCGGACAGTCGTATAACTAATCGATAGGATCCAATCACTCGGTCTTCCACACACAGTAACCCACGACCTGCGTTGGTCACTCAAACACTCGCACTCTCGTTCCCTATCAAGAGTGGGTCTGTCGATGACGTCTCACGACTCCCACAATCAATGGTCAGACAATTACAACTCTGGGTGTCTTCCACACCACAGTCTATCTATCCCGGTTTCTTAGGCTGCTCCTTGAGCCTGACATCAAACAACACAAATCACATGGACGGCGCGCGTTCAGTCCGAAACCACAATCACTCGACTTTCATCCCAACTCCGCAAGACATCACACAATCAAATCACCGCAATCTAACAGATATACATCCCTATTCATACTCACTCCACCACGAACAGCTGTTCCCGCCACACCGTCACTCTCCGTTGGTCTCCACCAAGCGCCGTCGTCCTCTGCTCTCGATCCTCTGAACGACCATCTCTTGGGCTCTATGGGGTTTATAACTATCTTTTCCCTAGCTTCTCCCCTTACTGCAGAGGTAACCGTCCTCTCGCTACCAACTGATAAGGCCGGGTTCCGCTATCAGAATCTAACTAGGAACCCTAGGTCAATGGATCTTTTGTTACCTGCTGAGAAGTGTAAAGGGGAGAAATAACTCACTTGAGGCAATCCAACATTTCAGATGATTATGACTCAAAAGATTACAGACTCCGAACTCAAATTTAGTGGGTTTATTACAAAGCCAGAAATAACTGAATGTACAAGCACCTGAAGACGAGGTTGTAAAAGTACATAGGAACTAATACAAAGCCATATCTACGAGTGAGCTTTATCCGATGGATCATAAACAGAATGAAAAGTTACAAAAGCAGAACACAGGCAAGGACTGCCCCAACGTCGAAGTCAGGCTTCATCTGCGGCTGAAAAGTGAAAAGCATTCGACTATCCCGATCCTATCTCTAAAGTGACATCCCTACTTAGCATTCCTCAGGCAAGATCAATTAAAGGTGTCAGCTCGTGAAGACTTCCTAAGAAGTACACTCACGTTGTATGGGTCAAGTAGCCTAAGCTACAGAGCTCATTCTAAGAGACTCACTCTTCTCTCGTAGATCTTCTTGCCCCTTTTCCTAACTCCCTTCTTCTCCTGACTCATCCCTCGGGACACTGTCCCTAATACAAAAAACACAGATGTAAAACACGCCCACAGATCACCTCATCTCACTGGGCATTTCTGATAGGTAAATTTCCACTGTCTTCCTCACTCCATCCAAGTTCGGCTCGATGACCTTGATTCCCAGGCCTCCTCAGTGAGAAAGAACACCGGCTCCCAATTATTGACATTCCGTTTACAAAGTATCACTTCTCCTCCTCCATGCCTAACTCCTAAAACAAAAGGTGTTAGTTTTAACTAACAAAGACAGCTTCTTCCACCTGCAACGGAAACGTGAGAACAGAACAACCTTGCATGCACATGAAATTCACTGACTACCTCCAAATGCGAGAGCTTACCAGGGAAATTACATTTTCAGGCCTACACAAATCGGCCAACATAAGAATAAACGAATAGGCCTTCAATTACACAAAAGTGAACATTTCATTTAGGCCTCTAACATCAAATTATACGCACAAGTTAACGGTGCTTTCCTTTGCAAGTATCTACAATTGTTACACGTTAAGCACAATTAGTCATCTCCACATGCAGACTCCAACATAATGCACGTTTAAATCAAAATGCATTACATTACACATTGGCTTTTCGTTAGGCAATTGCAATATACTAAAGGTTACTCTTTCCAAACATGAATGCCATTTTCGTTTGTCTTGCATGGCACGAAACAATGTCTATCAATTCATTTGCACATTATTGTTACAACACGTTTTCTAATGACCAAATGTTAATACAACACAGGAATATATGCGAGTGCGGACTATCCATGATTATGATGCGCCCCTACAATTTTAGAGCACCATTGCGCTCCATCCCTAGAATTACTCAGACACCCTTGCACTATGGTGCAAAGGTGTGTCCGTGGCGCACGGCAGCACATTTCTGCACCGGCACTAGCTAGAGGGGAGGAGAGTGCCATATTTCTGTAAATATTATGCTCTTCTCTCTCCTCAAGCAACGCAGCATTTGTGGCTGCTGGACTGCACTGTGTGATCATCTAGTAAATCTGGGCCTCAGAGTTTCCTCCCTTTGTCTCCCCCATCATGCTCGCTTGCACTAGTCCAATCTTAAAAAGCCATTGGACTACCCATTGTAACTGGGAAGCCAGATAATATAACTCATAGTCGGGAGCTCCATGTCTTCTTTTTCCAAAAGCCGTCGTAGGGTTCGCAGTGATACTCTGTGCCTGCCTCTAGCCCAGATCAGCTCCCTAAGCAATACATTTATTGTCTTAAACTAAGACTGTGGGATACAAATCAGGAGGTTTGCAAAGTAGTACAGCATTTTCAGGATCATCACCATTTTAGAAAAGGCTCTCCGTGCCATTATAGGTAGTTGCAGGGAGCGCTCAAAATCTAAGCTACTCTTCAAAGCTCTGTGTTCTTCCCAGGTTTCCCTCCTAGGTATCCACATCCGTATGATGTATTTTAACTCCCAAGTATTTAATTGTCAAGAGTTCCCTGATGATTCGCAAACGGGTCACCGCTATCGAGCATGCTGTCTGATTGGGGAGATTGGGAATACACACGTTTTACACATACAAGAGGGAACTTAAACAGATATTGTGTAAATTGCAATAGGCACCCAATGAACACTGATTATTGCTGTATTTCACTGTTCAAACAGTTCAAACAACGGCCCCATTTTCTTTTTTGCACTAGGGCCCATAACACACTGGCTATGTCACTGTATAAAACACACAAACACATATATTTAGTCTAGTCCAAGTACCACATACTATCTAAAAGTACAAACTTCAAATGACAGGTTAACCAACGCTCATCATCCTGAAATTTCCAACCTAATACACATTTACAGTTTGTCACTAATGCACACGTCCCTCAAGGATATCAAAACCTTATGATAAATGCGGTGGACATCTTCAAATGCAGTTTAATACTCACCGCAATTCATGAAACATTTGAACGACAGAAGTATTGTATTGTATTTTAAGCTTTTAAAGCGCACTTTTACCCAAGGGTGTCCTGGCGCTAAGCACTGTCTGACTGGAATCCCTCGGCATCTAGACTTAGTCTACGAACAACCACGTTTTCAACCCCTTCCTGAAAGACAGGAGTTCCGTGGAGTTCCTAAGATGAACCAGTAGGTTGTTCCAGGCTGCAGTGGCACAAAAGATAAAACTGCTGCCCCCCCACTTAGCCTTTTTTACCCTGGGAACAGTCACTAGCTTTGCTTCCACGGAGCGCAGCATTCTTCCTGGGACATACCATTGAAGGCGTCTCCTCACGTGTTCCGGACCACTGCCCATCAAAGACTTGAAAACCGTGCAGAGTGCCTTAAATTGTACACGTTGTTTTATTGGGAGCCAGTGTAGATGTCGCAGTCCATTTCTAACCGAGACGAACCTTGGTGTGCCCGTTAGCAGCCTTACTGCCTCATTCTGTACCATCTGGAGTCTGTTCAGATGTTTCTTTTGGATGTTAAGGTATAGACTATTACAATAATCCAGACTGGACAAAATGAGGACTGAGACTGCCGTCCTAAAGCTTTCCTCTGGTAGTTTGCAGACCGGTTATCTTCATCTAACACCACCTATCTACATACCACCTATCACCTGCCCAAACTAAAAAACCAGTTTCACTGGCCAGTTCTCACAATGTTACCTGAAACCCAATGATGTCTAACAAAAATATATTTCAATGGAACTTTAATTTTGACTGAGACAATGCCAAGTGCAAACTTTGTGGCATCCTTGATAACCAAGGTTTACTATACAATTTACACCAGTGTTTCTCCCAGCCCACACACCAAAAAGGCAAAATTGTTCATCTCATCAAAACGGCATCAGAGGTGTCTTCCGATTTGGCTGGTATGAGCCCATTGTAATACCCCTACTCATTCTTGCCACCACTTCACCCTGGACCCACAATACCCCTGTCACCTAAAGTTGTATTCAGTAAGACAACTGTCACCTACCACACTCCAGAACCTTATCACTCCTAAATTAAAGCAAATGCTCATGCCCTCTGTCATGTATGACATTGTCAAGAGGTGTAAAACAATTTTTACAATAGTAGCATGAAAAGGTAATTATTGATAACAAATGAGATTATAAGAATAAGTCCTGTTGAGATGTTGTGCAATGAATAAGTATTATTCTGTTCATTTGAGTTGCTTGTACAAAGTAAACAAATACTATCATGCTCAAATTAATACAATCGTTCAAAGATCTTTCATATGGTAGTCAAGTCAGTGGCCCTTCTCCAATTGAAAAACTATTCAAAACGGTTACCCCAACCATAGACATTGGGATGGGTGATGTCACTGGGCATACCTGACAGCCAGTGTAGTCAGTCCATAGGCAAACTGGCTTGAATTGCTGTCTGTGCATGGCTCACTGAGACGTGTTTAATTCATGGCTTTCAAACTCAATTGCAGAATCATTTTGAATTTCTTGTTCATAAGCATATATTATTTACAAATAGATCATTTTAATCTGAAATGATTGACCAATTCAGTCTTACCACAGCCATACACTGCACACTTCTACCCTAAGCAAAGCACTCATCAATCTAACCGCTCTTATCAGTTATTTATTTACCATTCT
This sequence comes from Calotriton arnoldi, assembly GCA_963921515.1. Lineage (NCBI taxonomy): Eukaryota > Metazoa > Chordata > Amphibia > Caudata > Salamandridae > Calotriton > Calotriton arnoldi. Next base: position 346,965 of record CAWUFW010002490.1, on the reverse strand, counting down.
ATTCACACCCCTCACACATGCACTCATCTACTCGCACATTTAATCACACCTATGTGTACATCATTTACCCATATCCAAGGACACAATCAATATCCACCTGCGTATACGTGTCCGTATCTGTGCTGCCTAACTGCTTGTGTGTACGTTCACCTTGGTCTTGCATTTTATGTATGTATTTGGATGTTAGTTTGAGGGTTTTCTGTTTTATGCATCAACATATCAACATACACCCATTACAACAAAGAAAAAATGCACCTTAAGTAAATGGATAGGCGCCCCCTGCAAATAGCAGAGGAGCGCCATTAGTCGCCCCACAGGCAGAACCAAGGTGGAGAGTCCCTCGTCGGTGTAGCCACAAAGGAGGGTGGCCTGTGACGTCATCGGGTGGCACACGGGGCTGCAGCATATAAGACTTCGCAAGGGAAAAGATTGTCCTATTTTCTCTTCACTGCGCACTTTATACCACATACCATTATACCACATTCGCCCACCCACCCACCCACCCCTGGAGGAAGGCGGAATTTGGCAGAATTTCTTGCAGCCGAAATTGGGGCTACCCCAAATGTGGACTGATTTACTGAACTTTCCCCTGGGAGAGGTGTTGATTTGTGTGGGCACTGGGCAGGCAGGAGGGGGGCGGGGGGCTGACCTGCTTGTGGTCCTTGACCTTTCTGCCCTACCCGAGAAGCCAGGACTGGAACATTTTGGGGGACTTGCCTGGTGATAGACACCCCAGTAGGGACGAAGCGCCCTGGTGGATGTGTTGGTAGGGAACTGCGGGTATTGCTCATCCCTCTGAGTGATGGAGGGGAAGTTCCTAAAAAGGTATGCCCCCGGATGCCCTGGTTTGAGGGGGTGGGCGATAGATAAGGTAAAGGGGCCCATTGGTACTTTGCATTCTGAAATGTTCTACTGTAAGGGAAGGTGGAGACAATAGTTGTATTGCTTGCACAATCTCAGCTATTCTTTTGCCTTCCGTCCTGCATACTCATAACAATAATGCATGATTTTTGCTGATCTTATGTCCTGTATTCTTATAACAATAATGTCTGCTTAACTATGGTTATCATTTTGCAATGAGTCTATGTGACTGTGTGAATAAAAGGCTACGCCCTTGATTAAACCACACTAATCGCAGCTGTCTATCTGTTTGGGAGTTGTTTCAGTGGGGGGCAGCAAGTTGCACGTTGTGAGCGCACTATACATATTTGCTTTCGCAGTGCTTGTTGTCAGATGTATCTAACACTGAAGCGTCCTCCACCGCCAAACATGCTTAAGCATGTTAATGACAATGTTAAGCTATGACTCTGCAACAGTATAGACACTGAGGAAGCGCTGAAACAGGCAGATGATCGACATACTTGGTCTGCTAATCCTGATCTGGCTCTTAGAACTGCCCCTTTGAGAAGGAAAAATTAGAATTGTGATGTTATCATTCTCTTGAAGACAATTGCAAGGAACTCTGCATGCTGTTGCCCCTGGGCATCTGGAATGGAGTAAAGGATAGCTACATCTGTTGCTCAGTAGACAACCGCATCAAACTTTCTACCAGTGTCATATAGTGGGTAAGGAAGGCAACAATGAAAACTCGCTTATCTTCAAAAAACTATTATGGCAATGAGTCAAATAGATAATATGGGAAGCCACCTATATGATGTTCTTATTTGTGCCACAATAATCTGTATCATAATGTTTTTGAATCATGGATTGCAATCAGCACATGTCAAGGCACTCCAATTTTCCCTGCATCCATGTCAGCCAGTTTACATGTTAATGCTGCTATAATTTTTCTTGTTTTATTTCTAGACTCTCATTGGCTAATTCCTGTGGTTTGTTTGTTGTATGCTGACTGTTATGATATTGTTTAATGCAATATAAAAAAATGAAGTGTTTTAAAATGCAGTACAGTTTTCACCAATCCTTATCTTCACCTGTTGATTGTACTACTGAACCAGTTGAAAATGCACAGCCTCTTTTCTACACAAACGTGAGATGTTTGTCAGCACAGAAGGATAAGTGAGACTGTCATTATCTTTGCAAGTCTTTTATGTTATCACATAAAATAAAGGGCCCTATTTAGAGTTTGGCAGACCAAAAACTCAGTCACAAATTATACTTCTAATATGGTGAACAGGACATCCGCCCCGATTGTAACAGAGTGTTTCATCTCCCAAACTCTAAATAAGTCCTTAGGTCATGACTTGGGGCTGATTTAGAGCCTGGTGGGCAGTTCGCCATCCATCAGGGTGGCAGTAGTAATCTCCTCCACCACCCCAATGGACTGCCATCTGCCAAAAAAAGAAGAGATGACCCACGACCCTTAGATCATCTATGTGCCTTCACCAGAGCTGCTACCACTGTTTGAGATGGAGTACCCTATCCACTAAACTCTAAATCAAATCCTTTGTGCCAATCTGCAAACTTTTTTTACGCAAGGTATGTGGGAGACAAACTGAATGAATCAGATCTTTTGTACATTAAGAATTGTTATCCATATGCAAACTGATGCAAACTTTAAAAGTTAAATTCACACTAATAATTATACATATTTCTCCTGTTTTATTTCTAGCTTTCACTTACAGCCATTGCATTCCACATTTTCCGCACTATTGAAGTAAACCAGCTCATGGGAAAGCTACTGAAACATCCCAACACCTATGCTGACTTTGAATTCCTGGCTTTTTGGCAGACACAGTACAACAATATGAATGCTGTTAACCTGTTTTTTGCTTGGATAAAGGTACTATACTCGGTATACTTTCAATTTTAGCACAGTGATTATGTTAATAATTCAATTGATAATAAATGAGTACCAAAACGTTATTGGGAGCACATGTACTAATAAACTTCCAATAATTTATTGTTACGGTGTAAGGGTCAAATTATGTTCATAGTATAGCCTAACTGACTTGAGCCAACAATGCTTACTTTCAAATATTTATTACCATTTTAAGGAAATGGAGAAACATCATGACGCCTCTCTACACGCAACAATGTTAGTTAAACCATACTGCACTCTGTGCACCTGCAAAAATACCACTTAACTGCTAGTGCTTTCCCACCTAGAATGTGATGCTTGGATATGAATTTACCCTAAAGAAATTAAAAGACAAGAGGCGTTTGGCAAAACAGGAACAAGTTGGTTTATTTAAACGCTGCAGCCGGGAGCGTCTCGACAGAATGCCTCTGAGGAAAGTCTCCTTGTGTACAAAGTTTTGGCTGGTTTTATACATTTCTTGCAAGTACCATAAACCGATTTCTGCATTCGTAAAAAGGCATTACAGTCATAAATAAACAAGGTTGGGCATCTTGATAAGGACACAGATGGCTCTCGACCTCAGGGAGAGCTAGTGTGGGCCAGTGTGTATGTGTCCCGATGTCCAGCATGAGGGACGTGTGATCACTACGTGTGGTGTGCATGTCGTGTCCTGATTGGCTGAGTGTTTCTATCTACATGTGGCACCTAGCTTAGTGGTATTTTTGGGGAACGTGAGCCTTTGGCCAAATGTGTTTTATTGGGGCCAATTGCCACGGATCTGTTTGTTGTGTGTCTGTGGGATCAATCAAAGTATTCCCTGGGCGTGCATTTATCTTTGGGTTAAGTGAGACCCCACCTGTGACCTGTTCTATGATAGGTGTGGTTGTGGGTCGAAGGGCCTGTCTAACCACGTATCTCTGACTTGGGGTTGATGGGAAGGTCACCTTGGGTAAATCTGACAGCAATAATACGAGCTCACTGGAAGTCCTAAAATTAATATGGCAGTCACTGGTGTCATTTTTATCGACATTCTCAATAGCTTGTGTACAGTTGTCATAGCATACAATGGCATTGTCTTTACTGATATTGGCATGTTTTTGCATTCCTAGATCATCACAATGGCATTGTCTTTACTGATATTGGCATGTTTTTGCATTCCTAGATCATCACAATGGCATTGTCTTTACTGATATTGGCATGTTTTTGCATTCCTAGATCATCACAATGGCATTGTCTTTACTGATATTGGCATGTTTTTGCATTCCTAGATCATCACATACATTGACATTGCTTTTACTGGTAACAACATCGTCGTATGTACATGGATTATGGCATACATTGACATTGCTACTGCCGGTATCATCGCTGTTGTGCAGGCATAGATTATAACATACATTGATATCAGGAGCGGCCCGTGCAGGTAGGAGCGGTGGGGAGGGGTGGGGGGTAGTCGACAGACGACGACGAGGAAAAATAAAATTTAAAAAAGAAAGAAAACCACTTACCGCGAGCGCAATGTAAGTGGTTTTCTTTTTTTAAATTTTATTTTCCCACATTGTCTGTCGACTTACCCCCACCCTGCCCCACCCCTCTTACCTGCACAGGCCGCTCCTGATTGACATTGTATTTATGAGCACTACTATTGTCATATGGGCACAGGTTATGGCGTAGGTTGGTATTGCTTTTATCGGTATTGCTGTTGTTGGGCCTGCACATATCACTGTACTCATTCCAACACTCCCCTCTCTGCTTGATTCTTGAACTACTTTATCCTCCTCATATGACATGGAAGTTATGTTATTAGAAAGTATGTGTGTGTGTAGTGTCTGTTACTTTTTGCCTACTACCTAATTTGAGGACTGCGATTTTACAGCAGGAAACCCCTACTTTTAGGAAACCAAATAACATAATAACATAAGTATAACAATGAGTGCTGGCATCATTGACATAAATAGTTTGGACAACCATGCTCTTACTCAGGGCCTGTAATGAAATCTGCAAGTCTGTTATAGAACGCTTAATCTTGCTACTATCTTGTAGGGAGCCAAAGAAAAATAAATGGTTTGAATGGGCCTGTTCTGCCACCAGGGACATCTTAAGGATTTTGGGGGCCCTGGGCCAAATGTATTTTGGGGACCCCTGTTCTGAACACTTTTAATTTATGATCAGGTTTCCATCTCTTTCATGCTGTCTTTGGCCAGGCACACGCGTGCAAATTATGAATGTGTTTACATATAAAATTCAAGGATAGTGACAGGTATTTTCAATATTGTAACACAGCAGGAGCTCATTAATATTACTGCAAATCTCTGTGACATCCTCCAGTTTCTCATATGTGAGATCCTGTTTTGATCTGCAGGAAACTTTTTTATGAATGTTACATTAAACATAAAAACAACATTCCTCCGCTTAATGTCTGTGATAGACTCTCGCACATCAACCACATAAAAAATAAATAAAATGAAACCGTATACAATACAATCTGTTTTGGAATTATTCACGGTCACCAGGGCAAGACTCTGCAGAACAGAGCAGGGTCCAGCAGGGGGTCCCCCTGAAAGGTTGGGGCCCTGGGCCAGAGCCCACTTTGCCCATGCGTTAAAACGCCTCTGTCTGCCACGCATAGCTTCCTAATTGGGGCTCTAAGGAAGTCACCAAGAGTGGTAGAGGAAGTTAGGATGTGCAGATCACGCTACAAGGAGGCGATAAAGGAGAGAAAGAAAGTTATAAGTCAGGAAGCCTGGGAGCAATTTCATGAGGCCAGTAACAGAAATGATGTATCACATTTTTGTAAAATTGTAAATACACCTTTTTTGAAGACACCCATAATACAAGTAAGGATACAATCATTCCACTGCATCTATGGGTGGCACATTTTTCCAAGGTGTATAATAGCACCACGTTACCAGATACGATAAGCAGTAAAGTTATGAGTGACCCTGCTCAGGAAAGCAGAGATTTCCCTGAATTTACCCTCAACAATGGTACGAAGTTCAAGAAACAAAACCCCAGGTACGGACGTGGTCCCTATTGATTTGTTTAACGATAACATAGATTTATGGGTCCCCATTAATAGTTAACGTATTGAGGAGTGAAATACATGTTGGCCCTCACACGTCCTGTTCTCTGTTCCATTTAGAAGCAGATACACTTTGGGTGGGAGCACTGGCGTAGCAAGGGGGGGGCGGAGGGGGCAAAAGGCAGGGACCGCCACGGGCGGCAGAGTGCCTAGCTACGCCACTGGGTGGGAGCAAGGTGACGTCTGTCTCTGCTATATGCTGATGATTGTACCATACTCCCCAGGACCAGGGTAGGCTACAGAAGTTACTTGATAACTTTGCTTTATTTATGAATCAATTGGGTCGGTCCATTAACAATTCTAAATCTTATGCCATGGTTTGTGACCTGTCTCCAAGCAAACTGATATTTCACTACATTAATAAAACCAGACTCCTTTTTGTCGCGACCTTCATGTTTCTGGGAGTCCCCTGTGATAACAAAGGCACCCGGGTGCACCTAGAGAAAGTAAGGAAGATCAAATTTGATAAGTCTATTGCCGCAGTTTTTAAGATTGCTGCTAAACGGGCAGGTGTTTCTCTGTGGCTACGTATGGTGCAGACATTTGGCGAGCCTGTGATATAGTACAAATTCAGATCAGTAAAAAATGCCTTTCCTTCTAGTGTACCCACTTATGCTTGTCATGCGGAATTGGGGACAGGATAAAACTTGCACCCCTAATGTTTTTTTATTTTTTTTTATTTAGGAGCAAACATATCATATAAAAGAAAATAACATCAACATCGTCGTTATAAATCATGGCATTAGGTACTCCCTCATTTTTCCCCAGATACGTGAAACTCTAACAGTTGAAACTCGTAGTTTGGCAATTTGGAATTCAAGTTCATATGCTTCCATTGTTTCTATCCACCATTCTTCATACATGGGCGCAAACTCAGACTTCCATTGTTTGACAATCATAAGCCTCGAAATAGTTAATACATAGAAAATCCAGTCTTTTTCCCTTGACCCCCAATAAAATAATTAAAGGAGTGAGTGATGTAGAGTCCTTCCCAGCCCAGGAGCATGCAAAATAATAAGCCACACACAGAGCTCTGGATTGTACATCTTTATTCATCAGCATACAATCTCAGTCTGTCATCTTCATTACTTCACAACCGTTAATAACCACACCTTAACACCTCCCAACCAGTTACATACTTCCTCTACTGAGTCTGCCTAGAACCTCAAGGGTCCTAACACACATACTCTCGCAAGACTACATCTCCTCCTTTGGTAACTAAAAAATTCAAACAACAGTTATCTTACATTTCTTCGATTAGTCATTGAGGCGACTCACTAATTGGCTAGATCAAGTGACAAGGAATGGTTGAGATGCACCCTGTTCAGGCACCGATGGCTCAGGCTCTGATGCTGAATCTCGACTGTCAGGCGGAACGGCTCATTAGCAGGTGCAGGAGCTGACGATCGCTGGGGCAGGTGTTTGAAATGTGACGGGTCCTTTGTGATGGACTGTCCGGGACGATTTGCAGTCAATATGTGTCCTTTGCATGTCACAACCCTCAAGGATCGACAGCAAAGGGAGTGTGTACTTTTTGCTTTTGCTTCTGCCTAACCAGGACTAAGTCACCTCTATTAAAGAATGTTTCATGGGTTCTCCGATGCCTATCGGCGTATGTCTTCATCTTGCATTTGTCTCCTAGGGGCCGGATGAAATCCCCACAATCCATTCCCACACCTTTGTAGGAAGGTCTGATATGGTCAGTAGACGTTGAGTCACTTTGGGAGAAAGTCAGTTGCACAGATGACGCTCTCTGAGTTCCCTCTCAACCCGCTTGTCTAAGCGCAGGAACGACACTCGGTCTCTTAGAGCTCTTTTGGTAGCTACAATACCAGAATGTCCTTCATGGGCTAGTTCAATGACTTGTTATCTTAGGTTCTTGGGTATGACAATTCTTGAGCCTCTCAATACAACAGCTTCTTTGGTCACAGACAGTTAATCCTGTACATTTTTTAATTTTTTAATTTCGACATCGTCAACAGGAGGTCGAACACTTCTTTTCCAGGATTGAGCCAGAATAATGTCAGAATGATGTCTTTGAGAATGTGCATGTTCTGGTCAGCATTAGTGGCTTCAACAATTTGTTCAATTGATATGGCTGCTGGCACACTGGAGAGGTGGAGAGGTGTGGTGCAGCGGCCAGGGCAGCTGACTTCGGAGCACAGGGTTCACGGTTCGATCCCCGGCGGCAGCTCAGCTCAGCACTATGTGACTCTGGGCAATAGCTCACTTAATTTCCACTACGGCCCCCAGCGCCTTGAGACCCGTAAGGGTGAGTAGCTGCGCTATATAAAAACGGACTTACACACTGGACTTCACAATGAAGTTGATGTACTCCTCAGCTGTCTTGGATGTCGAACTCTGACAAGCTAGTGGTACTCATGAAAAATAATCAGCAGGATTCTGGTCTTTACCCGACTTATGTACAATTACATAATTGTATTCTTGCAGTCTCAGACCCCACCTCTCAAATTGAGGGGGCATCTTGGCTTTCGAATTTCCAAAGATGTAGTGCTTGATGGTCAGTGATGATAGCGAAATGTTTTCCTTACAGAAACACGAGTGTTCACAGACCCACACTACAGTCAAACTCTCCTTCTCCAGCTGACAATAGGCATGTTCTGTGTCAGACAGACTTCGACTGGCCCAGGCCACACTATGTCTCTCACCTTCCGGATGACCATTGTTGAGCACGGATTTTCCCCAGCCCCAACGGGCTCTCATCCACTGTGATCTCAGTGTGTAGTTTGGAGTCAAAGTAGGCCATCTCTGTTGCATTCTTAGTTGCATGTTTATTCCTTTGAAACTTTGATCACCTTCAACAGACCATTGGAATGGGACATTTAGTTTGGTCATCTCTCCTAATGGAGCACTTACCAAAGCAAAATCCCAAATGTACCTTGCGGGGGCAAGTAGCTGACAGTGTTCTTACTTTATCCGGGTCAGGAGTCATTACCCAATCAGAAAATATATGCCCTAAGAATTTGAGTTTGGTCTTTTGAAACTCACACTTTGCTGCATTCATGGTGAGACCTGCATTGGCAATTAATTGGCACACTTGTGTAAGAGCATTATCATGCTCCTTTCGTGTCGCTCCAAACACTAATATGGCATCACTGTAAATAAAAGTATTTGTGAAAGGTTGAATTGTTCGACGTATAACATCCTGAAATATTTCTGCAGCTGATTACACTCCAGAACTCAACCTTATGTATCTGAACAACCCAACATGAGTCGAAAAAGTAGTGATGTACCTGCAATTCTCTTCCAACTCAAGTTGATTATATTTTTTGTTCATGTCAAGATGGGAGAAGACTTTGACACCATTCAGTTACATAATCATGTCCGCTATGAGTGGACCAGGATGTCTTTTTCCTTCGATTGCTTTATTGGTTTGGTGCATATCAAAGCAGATACACACTGCACCCTCACTGTCCTTTTTTGGCACCATCACTATGGGCGACACCCATGGTATAGGACCAGTGGGGTGCTCAATTATGTCATGCTTTATTAGCATTTCTAGTTCTTTCTCAATGGCTTCTTTGCACGTGGAAAGTGACTCTGCAGTGCCGCTGGGCAACAGGTCAAAAGTCCCCATTAATGTGAAGTTGCACTTTCATTGCCTTGAGCCTACTCAGGCTGTAAAATAATGATAGGAACTGACTCACAACTTCAGACTGAGTGTGGAAATTGTAATTGATAGATATCAGTCCCATGTCAGTAGCGGTGGCCAAGCTGAGTAGACAGGCACTGGACGAAGCTCCTCAAAGAACATGAATTGGCATTTTCACTGATGCTGCTTTATGTTTCAAAGTCGCTGTGAATGACCCTTGACTCTACAACAGTTTAGAAGCTGCCCATGTGTATACTTTCGTGTTTGTCGGGTGGAGACATTGCACAGGAGACAAGCTGTTGAACTTCTCAACCGGCATGATCTTAATTGTTGCACCACTGACTATAATGAAAGTTATGGAGCAACCGTTGACCTTTATTCTAATCTTGGGGCAATTTCCAAATGAGTTTTGTTGTTTTGTTTGGTGGTTTCTTTTGTTACTCGGTTTTCCTCGGAAGCAGCCAGACCTACATGTGCCCATCGTTCATTGGTCTATGCCATCAAAACACATCCATTTTCCTAACTGATACTCAATGATGACGTTGAGGAGTCTCTGCAGGACGAACTTGACAACGATCGACTTTGGTTTCTACTTGTTGTAACTGATGCTGCCTTTTCGTCTTGTGGGCATGACTAGAAGGCTTCTGGAACTTTCAGGCGGCCATTTTTTCTTCTTGCTGTGGTATGGTTAGCTTTTCGTTTGCTTTGCAAACAGATATGAAGTGGTTCTCCTTACCGCAGCCATTGCACATTTGACCCATGGCTAGACATTTGTCTTTATGCGGACATGAAAATCCACTTCAGAAGCATACCCATTCTTTCTTTGTAGATGGCTACTTGCAGGTGTCCTTGTCTTTATGGCCTGCTCCGATTCATTTTTTGCTCTTCCAACTTCCATGTCAGCGGCTTGTCCAGCCGCTCTTTCTTCGGCCCTGGCGGCCATTAGTACGTTCTCTAAGCTGAATGTCTCTTGCAACATGCATCTTCTGAAGAAGTCCGAAAGACACCCATTGATAGGTTGAAGACATATGGCTTCTTCATCATTAAATTCACAAAGTTTGATGAGCAAATCAAGTTTTTCAACAAACTCATCCATTGTTTGACCAGCTTGCTGTCGGGCTTAATTGAAAATGTACCTTTCATAGTCGACATTCCGCACTGGCTTGAACTTGGCTGCTAATGCTTCCTTTACTTGACAGTATGATATTTCATCAGCTTGTGATATCTTCCTCAGCACTTCTTTTACACTGTCACTGGCAAGGTTCTCTAGTACTTAATGATTTTCTTATCATCTACCTCTTCTAGGGCTTCTATGAAATCATTTAATGTCTCGATCCAGGCAGTCCATCTGGCGCCAATATTCTGCTTCTTGGTGGTGTCTAATGGCTGTGGTGGTTTCAGAAAGGCAGCTGCACCGTGCTCCAGGTCTTCTTTTGCTGCAGCTGAAAAATTTCACTATTCCGAAAGCCTTTTCGGGTCACTGGATGCCACTTGCCGCTCTGCATGCATCAGCGGCTCAACCAGGCCTGGTCATCACGCCCGATTCGAGGTTGTGAGGCACTTCCTTTGCTTATGGTGGTAAGTACATCTGTACTTTTGTGCCTGGTTGTCACTGCCTTTAGCGACTGCTTTGTACTGATGATGGCTCTGTGTTAGGCTTTGGGGCAGCATCTATTCTTTTAAACTTACCAGTGGGTTTCTGGCAGGATTTCAAAAGTGCTCCTCTGCAGATCCTTCAACTTCGTCGAGAGCCGTATGTAGGATGGAGTGGGGCTTCGATTTCATATACACCAACTTCAAACTGCTGCTCATCCAAATAGCCGCACATGGCACACACAAGGAGTTTGCTGTAGCTTTGCAAACTTCCAGGGAGAACAGTCACATTTCTTCTGGGCAAAGTTCCCGCGCTCGTCGCCAGTTGTAGCGTCCTCCCCAGCCTGGGAGCATACAAAGTAATATGTCTCACATGGAGCTCTGGATTGTACGTCTTTACTCATCAACATACATTCTCAATCTGCCCTCTTCATTACGTTACAACAGTTAATAACCACACCTTAACACCTAACAACCAGTTACGTACTTCCTCTACTGAGTCCACCCCGAACCGCAAGGGTCCTAACACTACTCTCATGACACTACAAATGAGACACTAGCATGTTGCATAGAATTAATTTTCTATGAAATCAGTACCCAGAATTCATTAGGTTTATAGCAGGTGGCAAACATATGAATGCTATCAGTGTCTGCCGTTAGACAACGTGGAGAAAAAGTAAGATGTTTTATACCATGTAGAGAGCTTGGAGGAACTTATCTAAAAACCAAATAAGGTCCGATAAACCTGGCCTTGCAGTCTCGTAGATGTGATAACTTTGCAAAAATGGGCAAGGCAGCCAGCCAGTTCTTGTTTGGTAATGATTTCGTGAAAACCTCGAGATCTTTTGTCAGCCCATGAACCTAAATCGTCCTTTAGGTATTGCATGCGACATTCATACCTAGCAGAAATTGTGGATCGATCAGGACTAAAAATCATTTTTGCAAAATCGGATTGAATCAGTGGTGTTGTTATCCTGGAAGTGCTTCTGATTAGAAAGGTTCTGATCTATAAATATTTAAAAAACAAATTTTGGTGCAGAGAAAATTCCTTCTGTAAATCTAAAAAAGATTTAACCCCCTCATCATCCAGCAAATCAGCTAAATACCTGATCCCAGCCTGATACCAGGAGCCAAAGTATAAAGCTGTAAAGCACACAGGTAAATCAGGGTTGTCCAATAACAAAGCGTGCACGTGCATTGCTGTAATTTAAAAAAAAGTCCTAATATCTGCTCAGGTCTTGGTTAGCGCTCCAATAGGTTTTGAATTTAGCTTGTTTGAAACATTTCTCGTTATTGAATTTGCCACTGATGGTACAAGAATTATTATTGGTAGAAATTGCACGTATCCAATTTTCAGACGTATGATCGCATAATAACTTAATACAATTAGCAATGCCTGCCCAACAGTAAAGACGCCAATCGTGAAGCACCCAGCCCTCTCTCATTATGAAAAGCTTTAGTAGCATTATTGCCCTTTGTTCTTTTTAAATTTTACAAATAAATTTGACTACCATAGAGTCTAGGGGCCCGATTCACAAAGGTAAACTGAGACGAAAGTCTAACTTTACGACTTTCGGTATTCACAAAGGGCATTTACGAGTAGTAAAGTTAGACCTTTGTCTCAGTAAACTTAAGTTTTGCTCTTAAGTTTAACTGAGACCAAAACTTTGGTCTCAGTTAAACTGAAGACCAAAACTTAAGTTTAACTGAGACAAAGGTCTAACTTTACTACTTTTAAATGCCCTTTGTGAATACCGAAAGTTGTAAAGTTAGCCTTTTGTCTCAGCTTACCTTTGTGAATCGGGCCCTAGATGTTTAAAGTATTTGTTGGGGATATAAAGAGGTAGTGCCCGTAAAAAGTATACAATTTTCTGTAAGATATTCATTTGAACTAAGTTTGTACATTGAATCCGGGAGATAGGCAAATACGTCCACTTCGTTAACAAAGCTTCAATTTGCTGTAATTGTAAAATATAGCTGTACTCAAAGCAAAGTTCTAAAGAAGGTGCAATAGTAATACCCAAGTACTTAGCTCTGGTAACTAAACGAAGATCGTGGCTAGTAGCACCTCCTGCTAGCACAAGCTGAATTTTTTGAGAATTTAATTTGTAGCTAGAGATCTTAGCAAATTGTATGGTGGATTGTTTGATAATATTAAAAGTGTGATCTATTCAGTGTGAAAATACTAATACGTCATCTGCATATACCGCAAGAAGAGATGCCAGAGATATTTTAAGATTGTGGGGAATACTCTTTCAGAGAAACCTAATATATGGTTCCATGTATAAAGCATACAAGGCAGGAGACAGAGGGCAGTCTTACTGGGTGCCCCACGTGATTGGAATAAAGGAGGTACTTTCTTGTATGCATCTGGGAGCTTTAGGTGTTTGATGTACAGTTTGAATCTTAATAAATTGAGGACTAACATTAAATTGTTTGAGCAATTCCCATAAGAATTGCCAAGAAATCCTGTCATATGCCTTTTTGGCGTCTAGAAGGATGATGTTAAAGGGTTTTCCTAAAGTTTCAGCTTGATCCACTAATTCAATTATGAGATTGGTATGAGAAGTAGTATCCTTTCCGGGAATAAACCCATGTTGCTCAGGTGATGTTAATTGCGAGATTATTCTATTAACCCTATTAGCAAGAGGTTTGGTGTATATATCTTAGAGTCTGCATTGAGCAGCGAGATTTGTTTGATATGCATTACAATCCAAAGGGTCTTTATCTTTTTTTAAGAATATAGTTATTATAGCCTAGACCAAGAGGGAGCAGTGCAGCCAGTACTATGGATCTCTTTTGGTATGTCTGGTTTCAGCAGAAATCAATCAATCAATCAATCATGTCACTTATAAAGCGCACTACATACCCGTGAGGGTCTCAAGGCGCTGGGGAAAGAGGGGGGTGGTGCTGCTACTGATCGAAGAGCCAGGTCTTGAGGAGTCTTCTGAAGGCCAGTAGGTCTTGGGTCTGTCGGAGGTTGGTGGGGAGGGTGTTCCAGGTCTTGGCGGCGAGGTGGGAGAAGGATCTGCCGCCGGCGGTCGTTTTCCGGATGCGGGGGACTGTGGCGAGGGCGAGGCTGGTCGAGCGGAGCTGGCGGGTGGGGGTGTAGAAGCTGAGTCGTCTGTTGAGGTAGGCTGGTCCGGAGTTGTGGAGTGCTTTGTGTGCGTGGGTGAGGAGCTTGAAGGTTATCCTCTTGTTGACAGGGAGCCAGTGCAGGTCTCTCAGGTGGGGTGTGATGTGGCTGCGTCGGGGGATGTCGAGGATAAGACGTGCAGAGGCGTTCTGGATGCGTTGCAGCCGTCTCAGGAGCTTAGCCGTCGTTCCTGCGTAGAGGGCGTTTCCGTAGTCCAGCCTGCTGGTGACGAGGGCCTGGGTGACTGTTTTTCTTGTTTCGGTGGGGATCCACTTGAAGATCCTGCGGAGCATTCGGAGGATGTTGAAGCAGGATGAGGAAACGGCGTTGACCTGCTTAGTCATGGAGAGGGTGGGGTCGAGGATGACCCCTAGGTTGCGTACAGAAACACTATATTAGCCAGGATCTTATATATTTCAGCTGGGAAATGATCAGGGCCGGGGGCCTTCCCTAGCGGTAGATTAGCAAAAATAGTTGCCACCTCTTCCCTCGTAAACTCAGCGTTGAGCATTTCCTTATCATTGGTGCCTAATTTAGGTATATCCATAGACCTTTAATAATCATGAATGTCAGCCAAGTTATCAACTTTCTCCTCTTTAAAAAATGTTGAGTAATAGCTGGTAAATATCAATAGAATCTCTGAGCGTTGGGTGCATACCCTCCTGTTTGTATCTCTTATCTGGTAGATTACGGTTTTCTGCGACTCAAGCCGGCTGAGGCATGCAAGTAGTTTTTCTGACTTTTCTCCTACTTCACAGACCTGGACCCGCGACTGAAAAGCTCTTTATTATGTTAGGTGGCTAATAGTACAGCAATACATCCTCAAAGACCCATTATTTGTAGGTGTGTTTCCTGTGCTGCCTCCAAATGGGAAATGATCTGTGCGATATGAGTATGGATAAATCTATCTAGCTGTCTTCTTGCTAATTCTTCGATTTCCCTGTCTACTTGTAATATCTGAGCAATTAAAGATTGTGATAAGCCTCTAATAAAAGCCTTCATAGTGTCCCATACCACAAACGGGTGGACTGATGCTTGATTAATAGAAATATATTTCTGAGTATGTATTCGCACATATTGGGCAAAATCAGATTGATCAAGTAAATATCTGGGAAAGTAACGAGCGTTGTTTCATGCTCGTAATACAAAAGGAACCCCATGTTTGGAAGATGGTTGTGTGATGGAACCACGCATGCATTTACCACGCATGCCGGTTCTATGCAGTCTGTACTACGCAAGTCTTAACCACGAATATGCCTTTACCACGCATGCCTTTACAACGATTTATGAGTTGGTAAAGCATGCATGGTAAACACATTTCAATGGTTAAGACTTGACCCACTCTGACTCCTGCCCCTGCCCTGAGTCCTAAAACTACCCCTCTCCCTCCTGTAAACCAACCGCCTCCATCGAGCCCTGAACACTTCCTCCAGTCCTAAATACTACCCTGCCCTCCCCTAAGCCCTAAAAATGTACCCGACCTCCCCTGAGCCCTAAAACGACCCCACCCTCCCCTAATCCCTAAAAACTACCCCATTCCCCCTCCCTGAGCTCTAAAAACTACCCCTGAAAAATACCCCAAACCCCCTTGAAATCTACCACGAACCCCCCACCCCTGAAAATTACCATGAACCCCCCCACCCCAGAAAACTACCCCGAACCCCCTCCACCCCTGAAAACTACCCCGAACCCCCTTCCTAAAAACTACCCCAAACCCACACCACGCCTGAACACTACCCCGAACCCCCACCACCCCTGAAGACTATCCCGAACCCCCACCACCCCTTAAAACTACCCTGAACCCCCACCACCCCTTAAAACTACCTCGAACCCCCACCATCCCTGAAAACTACCACAAACCCCCTGAGACCCGGCCCCAGCCCCACTTACCTGTCCGTGTCCGCTTCCCGATGCTCCTCTTTCACTGCCCATTCCGAACACTAGAGTGCATTTGCCTTAACCACACATGTGCGTGGTTAAGGCAAATTCGTTATTCGGGCAAGCATGGTTACGCTTGCGGGCTTCCAGAAATTGTGGCTTTGGCCGCGTAGTTCTGGATGTTTCCCTAGGAAGATAGCAGAATGATTGAAATACAAAAGATGGTAGATTTGTGTTTGGCAGGAGGAGGCAATTAACGTACCAAGCACAAATCGATTCAACAGTATTGTTTGTGTGGTCTAAAAAAAGGTATACCCCTGGCTATCTGGATTCTTGTTTCTCCAAATATCCACCAAATTCAGCCCTGGTTTCATGTTGCAAATACTTTCCCTGGTTCTCTTCATTCGCCCTGTATACTCAGTGCTACTAGTATCTAAAGTTGGATCTAAGGTGTAGTTGAAATCTCTCATCACAATGATGGGAAGATTGAAACTGTTAAGTTCTAGCATTATATTAATGAAAAACTGAAGTTTCTCATTATTGGGCTCATATAAGTTGACCAAAATGAAAAGCCTATTGTCTCCCTGATTAACTGTTTCTCCCATTGCCCACCTACCCTCCCGGTCCACTTTCGTTTGTATGATTTTGAGGGCTTTAAAAAAATTATAAGAAAAACTCACCTCTGCCCTGAACGGTATGTAAGATTAAATATATCATACATTCTGGGTATTGTATCGCTTCTGCAGCATTTAGATATGTTTTGAATTGCAGCCTCATTCTTGGTAAGGTGCATCTCTTGTAAAGCCATAATATCAGGTCTCATGTGCTAGGCTTCAGAAAAAACTTTAGCCATCTTCTTCCCATTTTTATACCGTTTTTATATGTCTGTATTTCCTTTGGAACAAACTGCCCTGCCTACACACTTTAAATGTCTGACTGCTTCTTTTTGTTGATTTAGTCTAAAATAAGAACCTCCCCCACCCTCTCTTCCTTGCACCCCTCCCTCCCTCAACCCCGCTCCCCACCCTTCGCCCAATGGTTCCAGTGATGCCGTAGCTCTGCATTGCTAGGGAGTGGTGATCGCCCAACCTGTTGAGATGTCACCTTTGACTTCTAGGCAATATTGAAGTAGCACCTCCCACCTTCAATGTCTCAAATTGCTCTCCAATCATCCCCCTCCCTTCCTTGCATTATTATCAGTTTTTCTTCTCTAGATCAAAGTGATTAATGTGTTTAATGTTCATTTTCCAAAAATTGTCTGGCTTCTTCTGGTTCTGCAAAAATAATGACCCTCAATGAATTTCCCTGAGAGTCTGGTATGCAGATGACCAATTTCGGTCTGGAGGTTGAGCTAATCAAAGATCCATAGAAAACTTTGAGGTCTGGAGATTTGGTTGATGCATCCATGCGCCAATACCCCGTACTAGTCTGTTTGCCGTTAATAAGGCCAGAATGTTGAGCTTTCCTCGGATCGCTTCAAAGGCTGAGTTATAAAGAAGACGTCCGGCCAGCAGACCTTGAATCCATGTTCATTGAACTGGATAGAGCTGGAGGGGAGATTTGGCTACCTTCTTCACATTCATCCAAAATGGTAATCGAAGTGGATTCAAAGATGGAGGCTTCAGAGTGAGCTGGTGGGCCAGCATCCCCCTTTAGGCTTCAGCTAGTGGAGTCAACACTATTTCGGGGGCCTTTGTCTCCAGGTACCATTTGACCACATTCATTGTTTTGGTTAGTATCGTGAGAGGGCTCGCTACTGACATCTTATGCAAGGTTGCTGCTGCTGCAAGCCCCCCATGCTTAAATTTGAGTTTCTCATGGCACCCTCTATCCCTGCTATTGCTTTTTCTAAGAAGTTTCCACATCTCCATTCTAGACAGCTCAGGACTTTTTTGATTTCTACCCCTGGATTTGATGCCAGCCGTTGAGTCCGGCTGATAGCCTTATAACTTATAGTGTTTGCTTTGTTAAGCCCCTGCATGGTTCTTGCCAAGTGTCAATGTATCAGCACATCAGTGCAGCAGGGGCTCCCCCGCTATGGCGGAGGAGCATCGCCCCCCCTCTGCCAGCCTAAAAATGTGAAAAATAAAATGATAATAAAACGTGTTTATTATCGTTTCATGTTTCTTCCATTGAATGAGTCTTGGGGTGGTGCCATCGTGAGGTAAGTCACGAGGGGGAGTGTTGGGCACTGCCTTCAGTGCGCATGTGGGTTTGACGGGCCATCTCAGGACGGCTAAACCGACACACACACTGAGCTGTCTGCAACCCGAGCTGTGTTGGCGGTTTGGAGACAGCAGGCACAGGCTCCCAGTCTCCCTGGGAGCGCAAATTCACAGCGCTCAGGTCAATCCTGACACTGCTCTCATGCATTAGAGCAGCATCAGGATTGGCTGCAGGGAAGGCTGGGAGCCTGTATTGCAGCAAGGGAGAAGCAGAATAGCAGAGTTTTGGCAGGCAGCGATGCAGCAGTTAAGTTCTTTTTTCACTTTTGATTTTTGTGTTTTCTTCATCCGTCGTAGTCCCTGCCCTGCAACTTCACCACCACACCAGCCGCTACCGCATCAGTGTGATCGTATAAACAAGGCCTTTAGTTGTGTCTATATTTCAAAGGACGGCCTAAGATCATCCAAACCAGATCTCCCACAAGCAGCAGGAAAACAGTAAGCAGCATATGTGGCACAGTCCAATAAAGTGAGATAGCCTTTAATAATACCATAATCCTTTTGGCCGCCTCCGTTAGTAATATATAGCCAATATTGCCAGGTGCCAGCAAAGCAATGCCAGATGAAGTAAAACTCGGTATCAGTTTTTCAACTTTAACACCACTTTACTTTATAGTAAGAAGTTGCCAATAAAGACACCCCCAGAGTCAATCAAGGCTCCCGGCCAAACACTGAATGGGTCAGCCCTCTCCTCCTCCTCTGCAGTGTGGATGCATCATGGATGCAAATGAAAAAGGCAGCAGTCAGTAGGGGTCTTTCAAGCTCTTGGCTTTGCCACAGTTCTGTTCCTCTGCGCTTCCTGGCGTCTGGCATCACTTTCCAGCGTTCTCCAGCACCTCCCCCGTGTCTCGGCGCAGCCCAATGTACACAGCCGAACTTCTGGTGCTCTGCCGTCTCAGATCCATATCCCAGAGCACTCACACTGCCACACTCAATGTTGGACCACACCGCAGTCTGAGCACTGTACCGATCCCAATGCAGAGACAGCTGCGGCAGGGGAAGCAGGTATGCAGTGGTATGCGGCGGGCGCGGGTGCGATAAAAATAATGCAGCAGCCATGGGCGTCCGCAGAAATTTTTCCAGGGGGGGGCAAAATGTTAACGCCATCACCATCCTCCGACATGATGTGTGCCATATCATCCTCAAAAGGATGAATGCAAGTGGTGACCCACTGGAGTTTGAATGCTATATGTAACTGACACTAAGGTCTTTGTGGTATGACCATTAACACACTTCGTTCTATATATTAGAGACAGAAACTGATAGACTGCATTGCGCACACACACAAAATGTGGTTGCACGAACCTAAATCACAGCCAAAGCTCAACGCTTACCCCAAAAAAATCCCATAGAAGGTTCCATTTGAACCACAGCTTCACTTAGTTTCACAAAGCACAGAAAGCAGCCTGCAGGATTCTGTACCCCAGTTCCAAATTCGGCAGCTCTGGCCATAGTGCCACATCTTCTCCCCCACTGAACACCATACTCTACCACTAAAAGAAACTCGCACTGCCTTTAGATGCAATCCAATTGTGTCCCGCTATAAACGCCTGGAAGCAACTCAATTCAAATTATGCACTAGACAAGAGTAATCTTCTGTCTGAAAAAACAGTAACAACCTCCTGGAAAAAGCAAACACTCACAGGGAATGCAAGACTAAGTAAGGTATGTGAAATGTAAGCATGGAACAACATGCTTACCTTAATGCTTGTGCACTTGTTATTCAGAAATCAATGTGTGTTTTTGCCTGAAAAGCTAAGGACATGACTACAGGGCCCGGAAGGGACCAGTTTCAATGTCCATTGCTTAGATCCTTACAAAACATAAGGAGTATGGTTTTAAAAGATCACATTCATGAACATAAAGCTGCAGTACACTACACATTTCATAAACTACTAAAAGGAAAACAGCTGATAAGGATCACATGAAACATTTTCTACACCACGCATTAACCAGATATTGCAGTACCTCCAGGAATGGTGAACTTCCTCACCTGAGGAAAAAATGCTATTCAAAGACGAGAAAAATGAAAGTAATGCTGCCTTCACTGGGAAAGTCTGTTGGCGCTAAGGTGTTTAGGTGTGAATAAAACCAATCTGGCAACTTTTTGACCACTCTGTCTTGCTCATCCATCCAGCCATTTACCCTTTCACTCATCCAGCCACCCTTTCACGTACTCATCCATCCACCTAGTCACTCATCCTTCCACACATTCACCCTTTCAGTCATCCACACATCCATCCTCCCTTTCTCTCTCAATCGACCCTTTCACTTAGCCATCCATCCACCCAACCATCCATCTACTCATCCACTCATGAATCCATTCATTGACCCTATCACTCATCCATCCTTTCAATCATCCATCCATCTTTTCTCTCATCCAGCCACCCATTCACTCCTTCACTCATCTATCCAACCTTTTTCCCATGTACCCTCCCTTTCACTCACTCATCCATCCTTACATCCTCCCTTTCATTCATCTGTCCATCCATTCACCCTTTCACTTCTCGATTCATCAATCCATCCATCATTTCACTCATCCATTCACCCATCCTTCCTCTCATTATCCATTCACCCTTTCATTCATCCATTCACCCTTTCACTAATCCATCCAGCCATCCACCCATCCCTTCACTTACTCTCTCACCCACCTTTTCACATTAAGTATGAGCTGAGCCTTCGTCTGCAGAGTTGCAGACAGAAGAGACCCATCAGGAACTCACCCCTCGCTGTAGTTCCTAAAGCAAAGGGAGGGGTTCAAGACGCCCCTGCACACAGTCAATCTGAAACTTTGGAAGTCATGAGTCATGCATGATGCACAGTGCCAGGACGTGAGGTGGCTGTGGCATGGTGTTGTTTCCAGGGCTTTAAGTGTGGGGGGGGAGGAGGGGGGTCTCTCCAAAGGGGTTGTTCGATTTAATTAAGGGCGTAGCTTGAAACACCTAAGCTAAAATTCTGTGCTTAGCATAGTGTGCAACCCGACTGGTATTTTGCTGCTTCTGTCATTGCATTCAGATATATAATACAGCAGGTAATGTTACACCTACAACAAGCCAGAACTATAGGCTTTGTCAATGGTTGTTAGTTGCATAAAATAAAAAAGCAGCAACCATGGATTCGTTGAATATAATATTGAAAATGCTTCAGTTCTAAAATGATGAGACTGTGAAAGACCTATAACCCTTTTTTTTTTACTTCTTTTACCGCCTTATTTTGATTAACTGGATTCCCTCGTAACAGCATGGGCGTTTTCGTACATTTCTTCCTTCTGACAGGATGCCCGAGGCTGGAGGAGGCCCACCACACGCTTTACCAGCCAGACTGGCCCATTGTCATTCTGTATGTGGCAATCAGCTGCATACAGAATTACAATGGGCGGGGTGGAGCTGCTCTTGCGCTCAGAGGAGTGCAAGGCGGCCCCGTCAAGGCATTGAGGATTCTCACAGGGGAACAGTAATGTTCCCCAAAGGCCAAAATTACGGACAAAAGGCGGCCGGCTGGGTGATCCAAGGGGGGGGGGGCAAGCGCCCCTCCTTGCCCCCCCCTGCGGACGCCCATGGCAGCAGCTAGTCCACTTCTTGCTCAACCGACTTTCCCCTCTGCAATTTCCTCTGGTTTTCGACCCCTTTCTCATAGCCTCTTGTAGAAGAACGGTGCTTCAGGGAGGGAGGGCGGCAGAATCATGTGGCTAGGGTTGGGAGGTGAAACTCATCGGAGCTACTCGGAGCTCCTTGTGGCGTTCTCCCTTACGGCCGCCATATTGCCACGCCATCTCAACTTGAACCCCTAATGTTATGGCTTTTAACTTGGTCAAAATCAGAAACATTACTCAATAAAGTCATGATTACTGACTAGCAGAAGATATGGAGCAGGGAAGATATTAAGCTAAATCGGTTGTTCCTTGCGGACTGCCTGGCCCTTGATCGGGCATATTAAATACAGCGGATAGCCCATGTGAATGCAACTTGCGCCTCCCTAGTTAGGACCGACATTTTTGAGGATCTTACTTCTCTGTCTATGAGTGAGCTGGGGTGTGTTAAAAGGCTGTTCTTGGATTGAACCCGCATGGAGAGCAGCATGCCAGGTTCAGGTTCAACAAACTTCATCATCTCTTGACGTTCCAATGTGGCTGGATGCACCCTGAGGCAAGGTTGCCCTGCGGCTGGGACAGCAAATCCCCGCAGGACACTCTTCATATTGTAATGTTTTGTTCCTATATTAGCTGGCCCAGGAAGCGTTTTTTAATTCCTTTGTTGAAGTCTTTACATTTAACAAGGTAAGGCCAGCCATGCTTTATCTTCAAATGCTTCACAACGGCCCCAACAGCGCTGGGATGCCTGGCTTCACCCTGGGGGTGCCCAGGAGTGGACATTTCACAGGGAAAAGCCAGGAAGGGTTCCACAGCGGTATGCGTACAGCGCCAGGACACCTCTTTGGGGGTATAAGTGCGCTTTACAAGTACAAATTTCATTTCATTTCATTTCATAATGAATGTGTTACATTTACCCTTCTGTCATTCTTGTGAGTTGCTTTGGCGTCCAGGAGATCGTGACTGGACTATTTGATGTTCTGTTCCAGATGGTTGAGTTATTCATGTTTTATTGATTATTATACGATGTAAAGTTTTAGCGATGATTTTTTTTATAATGATGATGGTGTTTGAATTAATTTATGGTTGTTTTATCAACCGGATAAAGATTTTATGATGATGATGATGACTGTCTGAGGCATGAAAAAGCTTTCAAAATTCCATGGTTGACATTTGTAAGAGATCAACTTTGTTTGATAGAGCACCTGGAACTCTTTAACAACCCTCAGGGTATCAGTTCATCAATCAAAACCTGTGTTAAAAATGAATTCCTTGCAATGCTAATGAGGAGAAGAAAATCCCTTGAGTACAGTAAAAGAAGGGTGGGGTCCCATCAACTCTTAATCACCACAAACTGTATGGAGCCCTATCTACATTTTCTGCTGTGCCACCATCATAGGTACTTTTTGATGAGGTTTTATTTCGACATTGATCGTCTCCTGGTTTCTTATCCTTAAGATGTGTTTGCAAAACGGACCTTGTGACATGCCGATGTGGTTCAGAGTCTGATCAATCCATATTACATTTCTTCTTTTTTCTGCAAATTCTATGAGGTACCAAGGAAACTTTTTCTAAACCCCTTACTTAGGTCACTTAATATAAGAAGATGTAGGCCTACTCTACTTCCAACTTCTGCAGTGTCAGCTGTCTTTTATAAGGTGTACAGATTTATTTCGGTTGCAGTAAGACTGAGAAACCTGGTGGGCAAGTAATGCAGAGCACAGACATGTTTTGTGGAATGCTATCAACTACCATTGTATTTTGTGTTCTATTTTATCATCTTAGTATTATTTGTGGGTGTGACATAGTTGAGCTGACCATATGTTGTAGGGCTTTCACCCTTGCTCCTTTTCTTTTTTAAGACCTTTAATAAGATCTTTTCTATCTCTACGCACAAATCATTTTATGACTTGATTTTTTAAAGTTTTGAAAAATTGTCAATATATGCTCTTACACTATGCAGACAGGATTTAGACTGTAGGTAATATTATTTTTTTCTTATGCTTAAATTGTTCTTTGATTGGATTTAAAAAGTTTTGTAACATGTTTGTCATTGCAATATGTTTAAATTACATTTTGTATTCTTTCATGGTTTTTTTCCAAACCAAATAAAGATTTACTGACTGCTTCTGTGACTGATGACATAATCAGTGCAAAACATAGTAAATATGGTGCTGAATCTTTTTTGCCATTAGCACAGCACTGCAGTTTTCCAAATTTCATTCACGAATCTTGGTAAATTTGGTCTTCAGAGACCTGTTCACTCATCCATTTATCAACTCGCTTATCTAACTAGTGACTCATTATCTCATTCAGCCGTCCACACTTCAACACAAACAAACTTACCAAACACTGAAATTCCACTTTCACTCGTTTTATAGCCAGACTTTATTGACTTTGCCAGTGACTGTTAAAATTCGGGACAGGCTGCGCTTATGGCTTAATAATGTTTTTCTACAAATGATATTCCGATCAAAGTTGTGTCATTATTTTCCTACAGGTTGGTAGATTACAGAAAGAGGTAAAGTGAGTTCTAGTGTTCACTGGTACACTAATTGTCAGGGAATAAAGAATTTTAGCAATAGTTTACAGTGCCTTCTGATTATGAAGAGCTACTATGATACACACAAGTGATCTCCCCCTAGAAAGCACCTTAATGCACTTTTTGAGTGTAGGTGGAAAATGTTCCATTCGCAAATGCTTCATTCATGTTCATGCCATACAGTCCTTGGGGGCGCTAGACTAAAAAAGAGAGAGACAGAGGGGTATATTCACAAGAACGTGTGATAACTACCGCAAGAGTAGCGTAATGCAACTTTCAATATCGCAGCCTATCGCGGGAAAATAACCCCGTGTCAACGTGGAATTCACAACAAGGCGGTAGCATGCGATAGACTGCCGAAACCGCGGACAATGTCCGCGATACAACCACCACGATGGAGATAAAAACACAAACCACAACACCAAAAAACACGCGATGGGCCAAAGCGCGATGAGGAAACAGCGACAAGCAGCACCAGGCCTGCAACACACACCTGGCAGGCGTCAAAAATCTCCATAAAAGTAGAAAAAACACCCACACACAAACTGACCAACACACAAGCACCATGGAGGCAGCCGGAGCAGGCGCAGAGGACGAGCGCAACCCCACAAGCACCCCGGACGATCAGCCTGGGACCTCGGGGACAGGGAAGGGCAAGGACAAGAAGACGAGGAAGACCAAGTTCAGTCCGCAGGCGAACAGGATCATAGTCACGGAGGTGATGGAACACCATCAACAACTCTTCGTCACCTCCAACGTGTCATTGGGCACCAAAACTGGAATATGGGAGGACATCGTCGACAAGGTGAATGCCGTCGGAGAGCACAAGCGGACAATGGACGAGGTCAATGTGAGAAGTTGGCCTGGCATATGCTGTCCACTAATTATAGTGGGCACCTTGCACCAGTCCAAACAACCCCTTATTGGAGATAGGTTAAAGACAACCTTTATTGAAAGCTATCCTAGTGGTAGCTATGGAGAGCAGCCTTCAGGCTAAGTCTTGAAGGAATGTAAAGCAGCTTGTTTTACCAGTCTATAATCTCTTGAGTGACCAAATGAAAGAGGACCACACCAGCTATATATTCAAAATATATGTATTTATTACTAAACACACCCCTCTAGTCTCTTTATGAGGCTAGAGTTCGAAGTACATAAATTATAAGTTAGTTATCTACAGTAATAGCACAAATACACGTTTGAGCCCCAGGGGCGTACCAAACCATATACCAATAAAGTGGTATAAGAACCACGACTGAGCTAGACACAAGGCCTAGAGCCTGTAGAAGTGCTTGGACCACAAGGAACCACCCAAGGCAGTGACACAGGGGACCCACGGGGGACGCGTGCAGTGTATGAACACAGCCGCGAACCACCGTTGACTTCTATGGGGAAAGTGGCGATTAGAATTTAAAAGAAAAGGGACACTTAGAGGAGGACTTGGAGCAAACCCTTTGAGAACTAGGCTGTTCTAGTGTCAATACCCACGGGAGCACCGGAGTACTCGAGTTACCTCACCCAGGGGAGCCGGGTGCATAGGTGTCTTTCGGGGTCGGGTTTCGTCGTCGCTTTCAATGGCGATCTGCTGCAAAGTGCTGCTGGCGGCCAAGTCGAAAGTGTTCGGGTGGATCCAAAGGTGGATCGAAGATCTGAAGAACCTGAAAGCAGAGGGGACAGAGTCTGGGTCACTAGCCAGTGACCAGGAAGGCGATGAGCAGATGCCCACCGATGTCGAGTGCTTCAGGTAGGTTGACGGTCATCTTGACTCTTCAGTCACGAGGTTCAGGAGGCGTCGACGATAACCAGGAGCTGGATTCGAGCTGTTCCACAACGTCTGTCGATTGCAGGGGTGTTGGCGACCGGATTGGACCCAACAAGCCTTGGCAACAGCAAGTCTCGTGGAAATGGAAGAAGGACGATGTTGCAGACCAGCAAGGTCTGGGGGACTCACCCAGCGAGGATAAGTCAGGGCACACCTGGAGCAACCAGGGAGCCCAAGCAGAAAAAGATTGGCCTTCGGGAGGGCCTACTAGCCAATGGACTAGCAACCGCGAAGGAGCCTCGGACGGTGCACGTGGAGCTGGCTCACAGGACACTCGTGGAGTGGAGGCCAGTGATCTTCGGTGCAGTTGGTGCTGGAGGCTGGGGCTACTCGGAGCCCAAAGCACGACTTCGTGGGAGACCCAGAAGAGGATGTACTTGCAAATGCGTTCGGTGTCCAGGGGTCACGGTTCCACGTTACCCACGATAGCTACGGGCCTCAGCTTTGCTGGGGACTCAGGGCAGCCTCGGGGAAGTCTGGAAATCCACGTCTGGTGATGCAAAGACTTCGGCGTCCGACGGGAGCTTCAGCGATGCAGACCGGACAATTGCTTCTTTGGTGCCTTCCAAGCAGGGGAGTCACTCCTTGACCCCAAGGGAGATTCTTCAGTCCTCTAATCTTGAAGTAGAGCATCGAAGGTCCAGGATTCTGTGTCAGAGTTTCGTCCAGGTTAATCTAAAGTCCTAAGGACTGGGTTCCCCTACTTATTCTAAGGTAGGGGGTTGGACATACTCTGTGGCCCCACCTATGGGAGGGTCAGGGCAGAGGGGTGGTTACACCCCTTTCCCTTTGTCCAGTTTTGCGCCAGAGCAGGGGCTGGAAGCCCCTGAGCCGGTTTGAACTGGGGTATGCACAGGGACACCAAGTGTGCCCCCAGTGCAGGATTTCAAAGCACCCGAGAGTGCTCCCGCCCAGCCCCAATACACACTATCCTGTCTGGGGAGGTGGTCACACCTCCCTGGGACAGGAAACCTATTGTCCAGGCCTCCCCCGCCGGAGTTTCGGTCAGCAGCAGGAGGCCAGACTCATGTCTGTGGCAGCGGCATCCATTTTGTGATGCCAGGGCTCTGGAAAGTCAGTACCGGGTATACCGGTGTGTACATGTCTTTCCCTCTAGAAGGGTGGAATGCTACCCCCGCCAGAACTGGCGGGGGGGTAGTATTCGAAGATGTTTGACACCAAACATGACATGTTTCCGTGCAGCCATCCCAAAGTTAGCATTTAACGCGAGGTTATAATGCGCTTAAGAGTATATGGTCAGGCTGCACTACAAACAGCATCAGAGAAGGGTCTCCGAACGCTGCAGAGGTGCCCAGCTCTTGCAGGGGCACCCTCTCACATAGGAACCACGCACTCTGCCTTCAGGATTGATAAGGCCTGCCATAGGAGTGACTTATAGGTTTATATGTGTGTATGTATGTGGTGATATAGGTAGCCTATATCACAGTAAAGGGTGCATGCACCACCTTACCCAGGCTGCAGTAGCAGACCTGTGGTGTCAGTTTGGATGGCCTTCCAGGGGTGGCACAATACATGCTGCAGCCCCTGGTAGGCCTCTGAGGTACCTATGCCCTGGGTACATAGTATACCATATACTAGGGACTTATAAGGGCACTCCAGATTCCAATCAGAGATGTGCCTAAGGCACATGGAAACCATTTTAAAGAGGAAGCAGCTAGGCTGGGGTTCTGATTAGCAGGGCCCCAGCCAGACTAAGGTCGAAAAACAGTGAAGCATCAGCAAAAAGTGGGGGTACCCATGTGAAGCAGATCCTACTCTCCTACACAACCCCCCAAACGTAGGGACATTAAACTAACCTTGCCCAGTTAAGTCTTCATGTTCTAAGTGGAAGTACCTAGAGAGTCCATCTGCATTGGCATGGTTACTCCCAGGTCTATGTTCCACTGTGAAGTCCATCCCCTGTAGAGAAATGGACCACCTAAGCAGTTTGGGGTTTTCACCCTTCATTTGTTTTAGCCATAAGAGGGGCTTATGGTCTGTTTGAACAAGGAAGTGAGTACCAAACAAGTATGGCCTCAACTTCTTCAGAGCCCAGACCACAGCAAAGGCCTCCCTCTCAATGGCTGACCAACGTTTCTCTCTAGGGGTCAGCCTTCTGCTAATGACAGCTACTGGCTGATCCTGACCTTCATCATTCAATTGTGACAGTACAGCCCCTACCCCCAATTCATATGCATCAGTTTGAACAATGAACTTCTTGGAGTAATCAGGACTCTGTAGAATGGGAGCAGTGCACATGGCCTGCTTCAGGTCATCAAATGCCTTTTGACAGCTAACTGTCCACTGAACCTTTTGGGCATTTTCTTGGAAGTTAAGTCATTCAGGGGTGTCACTATTGATCCATACCCCTTGACAAATCTCCTATAGTACCCAGTCAGGCCTAAGAAGGCTCTCACCTGAGTCTGGGTAGTTGGAGCAGTCCAGTCCATGATGGTCTGGATCTTGCTCTGCAGTGGTTGAACCTGGCCTCCACCCACAAGGTGGCCCAGGTACACAACCTGACTCTGCCCTATCTGGCACTTGGTGGCCTTGATAGTCAGGCCTGCTTTCTGCAGGGCCTGTAAAACATTTCTGAGGTGGACCAGGTGATCCTCCCAGGTGGAGCTAAAGACAGCAATATCATCTAGATATGCTGCACTATAGGCTTCCAGACCTGTAAGGACTGTATTCACCAGCCTCTGAAAAGTGGCAGGTGCATTCTTCAGACCAAAGGGCATCACCACAAATTGATAATGCCCACTAGGGGTTGAGAATGCTGTCTTTGGCTTTGCATCATCAGCTAGTCTGATCTGCCAGTAGCCAGCTGTCAGGTCAAATGTGCTTAGATACTTGGCTGAGGCCAAAGTGTCTATTAGCTCATCTGCCCTTGGTATTGGATGGGCATCAGTCCTAGTGACTGCATTGAGTCCCCTGTAGTCCACACAAAACCTCATCTCTCTTTTCCCACCATTGGTGTGAGGTTTTGGCACAAGGACCACTGGACTAGCCCAAGGGCTATCTGAGGGTTCAATAACTCCCAAATCCAACATCTTCTGGACTTCTGTCCTGATACAGCCCCTGACATGGTCAGGTTGCCTATAAATCTTATTTTTAATAGGCAGACTGTCCCCAGTGTCCACTTCATGAGTGCACCAGGTAGTCTGACTGGGTGTCAGTGAGAATATGTGTCTGAACTGATTGAGCACCTGTCTGCAATCAGTCTGCTGCTGGTTAGTGAGGCTGCCTGCCAAGGCTACACCATCCACTGACCCATCACCAGGGTTCTGTGAGAGCAGGTCAGGGAGTGGGTCACTCTCTTCCTCCTGTCCCTCATCAGTAGCCATGAGCAAGCCCATGTCTGCCCTGTCCACATATGGTTTTAACCTGTTGACATGGAGAACCCTGTGGGGACTCCTGGGTGTTCCTAGGTCTACTAAGTAGGTAACCTCACCCTTCTGTTCAACAATGGTATGGGGTCCACTCCATTTGTCTTGGAGAGCTGCTGGGGCCACTGGCTCCAACACCCACACCTTCTGTCCTGGCTGGTAAACAGTCAGTACAGCCTTTGGTCATGCCAGGCTTTTTGAAGTTCCTGGCTAGCCTCAAGGTTTTTAGTTGCCTTTTTCATATACTCAGCCATCCGGGAGCGGAGACCAAGTACGTAGTCCACTATGTCTTGCTTTGGGGGCTTGAGAGGTAACTCCCATCCTTCCTTCACCAAGCACAGTGGACCCCTGACAGGGTGACCAAACAAAAGTTCAAAAGGGCTGTAGCCAACCCCTTTTGAGGCACCTCCCTGTATGCAAATAAAAGGCAGGGCAAGAGTATGTCCCATCTTCGCCTAAGCTTTTCTGGGAGCCCTTTAATCATGCCCTTCAAGGTTTTGTTGAATCTCTCAACTAAACCATTGCATTGTGGGTGATAGGGTGTGGTGAACTTGTAAGTTACTCCACACTCCTTCCACATTGCTTTTAAGTATCCAGACATAAAGTTTGTACCCCTGTCTGATACAACCTCCTTAGGGAAGCCCACTCTTGAGAAAATTCCCAGGAGAGCCCTTGCCACCACAGGTGCTGTAGTGGTCCTAAGGGGAATAGCCTCTGGGTACCTGGTGGCATGATCCACTACCACCAGGATAAACCTGTGCCCAGATGCTGTTTGGGGATCCATGGGACCAACAATGTCAATCCCTACCCTTTCAAAGGGAACCCCCACCACAGGTAGTGGTATCAGGGGGCCTTTGTAGTGCCACCTGCCTTGCCACAGGCCTGGCAGGTTACACAGGAGCGACAAAACTCCTTGGTGTCTTCAGACATGTGGGGCCAGTGAAAGTGAGGGACAATTCTGTCCCAAGTCTTGTTCTGGCGCAGGTGACCTGCTAAGGGAATATCATGGGCTAGGGTCAATAGGAAGCCCCTGAACTTCAAAGGTATAACCAACCTCCTGGTAGCACCAGGCTTGGGGTCTCTACACTCTGAGTACAAGAGTCCATCATCCCAATACACAGTATGGGGACCACTAGCTTTCCCAGCAGCCTCAGCAGCAGCTTGCTGTCTGAGGGGTTCAAGAGAGGGCAGCTCTGCTGCTCCTGGCTCAGATCTGCCCTGGAAGGGCCCCCTGTCCCCAAGAACTCAACCTGGTCAGGTTCAAGCTCCTCTGGGACAGTTCCTTCCTCAGGACTGAGATCATCCCCCTCAAGAGACTGATCTTCCTTCTGAGCCAAGGGGGAAGGCACTGCCTTTACCCTACTACTCCTCTTCTTGGAGGGCACTTGGTCCATTATTCCAGAATCCAAGACCTGTTCAGTGCTAGACATTTTGGTCACAGCACAGCACAGCAAACACATCTGCAGGGATCCCCAGCATTTCTGCATGGGTCCTGAGCTCCACTTCTGCCCAAGCTGAAGTTTCTAAGTCATTGCCAAGCAAGCATTCAACGGGTGGGTCTGCACTTACCACAACCTTCTTAAGGCCAGTTACCCCTCCCCAGGAGAAGTTAACAACTGCCAGAGTATGGTCTGTTCTGACGTTGCTAGCATTGGTCACTTGGTACATTTCACCAAGTATTATCTGCCCAGGATTCACAAGGTCTTGTGTCACCATGGTGACACTTGCCCCTGTGTCCCTAAATGCCAAAGCCTCTCTTCCATTGATTAAAGGCTGTTGTCTGTACTTGCCCAGATTACTGGGACTCACAGAGGAGGTCATATCCATGCCTCCATCACAGACTAGGACAGCCTGAGTGAGTTCTCTGACTAGGTCAGAGTTCATCTCTTTACCCAGGGTCAACCCTACTAAACCCTTGGCCTGTGTAGTCCCACCACCAACTGTAACTGCACTAGGGGGAGCGGGTGCCTTAGGGGCATTGGTGGGGGCTGGAGTAGAGTCTTTGGACTTGGTGCAATCACTGGTCCAGTGGGTCTTTTGCTTACAGACCTTGCACCATGGTTTCCTTTGGCCTTTCCCTTTGGTAGACTGTGAATCCCCACCTGAAGAAGATTTTTGGGGGCCTTGAGAAGACTTTTGATCTTTACCCTTCTCCCCACCCTTATCAGAGGTTTTCGAATCTTGCTTCTTAGGGTCACCACCTTGGTTCTGTACCTTCTGCTTCACCCTGGTTCTGACCCATTTGTCTGCCTTCTTTCCCAATTCTTGGGGAGAGGTCAGATCAGAGTCTACCAGGTGCTGATGCAACAGCTGATTTTGACAGTTATTAAGAATCTGCTCCCTCATGATCAGATTGTACAATCCTGTGAAGTCACATACCTTACTGCCCATTAACCAACCTTCCAGAGCCTTGGCAGAACAATCAACAAAGATCACCCAGTCTTGAGTCTGTGCTTTTTGGGTATCCCTGAACTTTAACCTGTATTGTTCAGTGGTTAGGCCAAACCCATCAATTAGAGCACTCTTCAAGACTTTGTAATTATCAGCATCCTCCTCTCTAACAGTGAGGAGCTTGTCTCTACCTTTGTCTGCAAAGGAGAGCCACAAGATTGCTGCCCACTGCTCCTGAGGGACCCTCTGTACTTTACAGGCCCTCTCTAGAGCAGTTATCCATTTGTGGATGTAATCCCCACTCTGGTAGGGAGGGACAATCTTGCTCAGGTTTCTATGGTCATAAGACCTTTCCCTATCTTTGGGGAAACTGCTGCCACCATGGGACTCCAGTCCCAACTTTTGTCTCTCTCTATAGAGATCTAGGGACTCCCTGTCTATAGCCAATTGCTGTTTCCTGAGTTCAAGCTGAGTTTGCTCATATTGAATCAGTCTCTTTCTCCTCTCATGAGTGGATTCCCTCCTATGAGAGGAGACAGAGGTCCCTATTGAGGTGTCAGAGTGGTTAGACTCCTGAGAAGGAGACCTAGACCTTCTGGGCACACTCAGAACTCTTCCTGGGGGGACAAAGGGGAGGTCATTCTGATCCTCTCCCTCCTCCTCCTCCACAGAAGGAATTGGGTTTTCCAGGACAAGGTCATTTTCACCTTCCTGGCCAGTTTCAGAGGGGGGCCTGGGTTTCTTCACCCCTGGCCCCTTCCTCATCTTCTGCCCCACCCTCCTTGCCTACCCCTTCAGACCCTAGGGGCCTGCTGAGATCATCAGCTAGTAACACCTCCCTGAGGTGTTGGGTGCTGGCACTTTTGCCTGCCTTCAACTTCCTAGTATTGCATAATGCTCTCAATTCCAAGAATGGGAGTTTATCATACTTGGAGGGAAGAAGCCCACTGGCTTCTGGCAAGGACTCACTGGGTCCTGGCTTTGAAGACATTACTAGTGAGGTGTGGTGTATGCACTACCTACTCTAGTGTGGCCTACTAAACTCTCTTGAGTTGTAGAAAGGGTGTGCTGTCCCTTAACACACAACTCTAAGTTCAGTAGAACTTACTGTATTACTAAGCTTGATTTATATGTACCTTAGGTACCCTTAGTGGTTTTCAGTTGATCAATTCAATTGAGATTATCTGGTAAAACAATAGCAAGCTGGAATCCCACACGCTGCACACCAATGTGAGAAGTTGGCCTGGCATATGCTGTCCACTAATTATAGTGGGCACCTTGCACCAGTCCAAACAACCCCTTATTGGAGATAGGTTAAAGACAACCTTTATTGAAAGCTATCCTAGTGGTAGCTATGGAGAGCAGCCTTCAGGCTAAGTCTTGAAGGAATGTAAAGCAGCTTGTTTTACCAGTCTGTAATCTCTTGAGTGACCAAATGAAAGAGGACCACACCAGGCATATATTCAAAATATATGTATTTATTACTAAACACACCCCTCTAGTCTCTTTATGAGGCTAGAGTTCGAAATACATAAATTATAAGTTAGTTATCTACAGTAATAGCACAAATACACGTTTGAGCCCCAGGGGCGTACCAAACCATATACCAATAAAGTGGTATAAGAACCACGACTGAGCTAGACACAAGGCCTAGAGCCTGTAGAAGTGCTTGGACCACAAGGAACCACCCAAGGCAGTGACACAGGGGACCCACGGGGGACGCGTGCAGTGTATGAACACAGCCGCGAACCACCGTTAACTTCTATGGGGAAAGTCGCGATTAGAATTTAAAAGAAAAGGGACACTTAGAGGAGGACTTTGAGCAAACCCTTTGAGAACTAGGCTGTTCTAGTGTCAATACCCACGGGAGCACCGGAGTACTCGAGTTACCTCACCCAGGGGAGCCGGGTGCATAGGTGTCTTTCGGGGTCGGGTTTCGTCGTCGCTTTCAATGGCGATCTGCTGCAAAGTGCTGCTGGCGGCCAAGTCGAAAGTGTTCGGGTGGATCCAAAGGTGGATCGAAGATCTGAAGAACCTGAAAGCAGAGGGGACAGAGTCTGGGTCACTAGCCAGTGACCAGGAAGGCGATGAGCAGATGCCCACCGATGTCGAGTGCTTCAGGTAGGTTGACGGTCGTCTTGACTCTTCAGTCACGAGGTCCAGGAGGCGTCGACGACAACCAGGAGCTGGATTCGAGCTGTTCCACAACGTCTGTCGATTGCAGGGGTGTCGGCGACCGGATTGGACCCAACAAGCCTTGGCAACGGCAAGTCTCGTGGAAATGGAAGAAGGACGATGTTGCAGACCAGCAAGGTCTGGGGGACTCACCCAGCAAGGATAAGTCAGGGCACACCTGGAGCAACCAGGGAGCCCAAGCAGAAAAGATTGGCTTTCGGGAGGGCCTACTAGCCAACGGACTAGCAACCGCAAAGGAGCCTCGAGACGGTGCACGTGGAGCTGGCTCACAGGACACTCCTGGAGTGGAGGCCAGTGATCTTCGGTGCAGTTGGTGCTGGAGGCTGGGGCTACTCGGAGCCCAAAGCACGACTTCGTGGGAGACCAAAAAGAGGATGCACTTGCAAATGCGTTCGGTGTCCAGGGGTCACGGTTTCACGTTACCCACAACAGCTACGGGCCTCAGCTTTGCTGGGGACTCAGGGCAGCCTCGGAGAAGTCTGGAAATCCACCTCTGGTGATGCAAAGACTTCGGCGTCTGACGGGAGCTTCAGCGATGCAGACCGCACAATTGCTTCTTTGGTGCCTGCCAAGCAGGGGAGTCACTCCTTGACCCCAAGGGAGATTCTTCAGTCCTCTAATCTTGAAGTAGAGCGTCGAAGGTCCAGGATTCTGTGTCAGAGTTTCGTCCAGGTTAATCTAAAGTCCTAAGGACTGGGTTCCCCTACTTATACTAAGGTAGGGGGTTGGACATACTCTGTGGCCCCACCTATGGGAGGGTCAGGGCAGAGGAGTGGTTACACCCCTTTCCCTTTGTCCAGTTTCGCGCCAGAGCAGAGGCTGGAAGCCCCTGAGCCGGTTTGAACTGGGGTATGCACAGGGACACCAAGTGTGCCCCCAGTGCAGGATTTCAAAGCACCCGAGAGTGCTCCCGCCCAGCCCCAATACACACTATCCTGTCTGGGGAGGTGGTCACACCTCCCTGGGACAGGAAACCTATTGTCCAGGCCTCCCCCGCCGGAGTTTCGGTCAGCAGCAGGATGCCAGACTCGTGTCTGTGGCAGCGGCATCCATTTTGTGATGCCAGGGCTCTGGAAAGTCAGTACCGGGTATACCGGTGTGTACATGTCTTTCCCTCTAGAAGGGTGGAATGCTACCCCCGTAGCCAGAACTGGCGGGGGGGTAGTATTCGAAGATGTTTGACACCAAACATGACATGTTTCCGTGCAGCCATCCCAAAGTTAGCATTTAACGCGAGGTTATAATGCGCTTAAGAGTATATGGTCAGGCTGCACTACAAACAGCATCAGAGAAGGGTCTCCGAACGCTGCAGAGGGGCCCAGCTCATGCAGGGGCACCCTCTCACATAGGAACCACGCACTCTGCCTTCAGGATTGATAAGGCCTGCCATAGGAGTGACTTATAGGTTTATATGTGTGTATGTATGTGGTGATATAGGTAGCCTATATCACAGTAAGGGGTGCATGCACCACCTTACCCAGGCTGCAGTAGCAGACCTGTGGTGTCAGTTTGGATGGCCTTCCAGGGGTGGCACAATACATGCTGCAGCCCCTGGTAGGCCTCTGAGGTACCTATGCCCTGGGTACATAGTATACCATATACTAGGGACTTATAAGGGCACTCCAGATTCCAATCAGAGATGTGCCTAAGGCACATGGAAACCATTTTAAAGAGGAAGCAGCTAGGCTGGGGTTCTGATTAGCAGGGCCCCAGCCAGACTAAGGTCGAAAAACTGTGAAGCATCAGCAAAAAGTGGGGGTACCCATGTGAAGCAGATCCTACTCTCCTACAGTCAAGAGGCGATGGAATGACATCAAGCGGAAGACCAAGGAGAAACTCTCTGCCAACCTGAAGGCAGCAACGCAGACCGGAGGTGGGGGCCCAGCGCCACAGCTGGAGCTGGATGACATGGAGGAGCTGGTGTCGACAGTCATCAGTGTGGAGACTGTGGCCGGAGTCGGGGGACCGGACACTGCTCGACAGGACACAACACAACCGCAACAGGGTGAGTGACCACCAGGTACTGGGGGGACGGGGGGAGATGGCCACAATGGCACACATGCACAAGCAAGCAGGGCACAGTGCACACCCACAATCACTCTGCGTCCTCGCCCAGACCCACAGACTGTCACAATGTACAATGCCATGCTGTCTGAATGTCAACCTGTACCATGCGGCTACATACATGTGGACACATTGTAATACACCATCTCCCCTTCACATCGCAGGGGCATCGTCAACACCTCCTGCAGAGCAGTCACAGCCACTCTTCACTGATGACGAGGAGGAGGACAACACCAGCATCGACACCCAAACCATCCTCGACCTAATTGACCTAATCCGCAACTCACCTCCAGGATCAGGGCAGCCCAGCTACATCCATGAGACCCCACCCACCACCCAAACCACACAGCAGGAGGCACCCACAGCCCCGGCACCCTCCCAAGTCCCCCAGGAACAACAAATGGCCTTCCAATGCTGTGTGCTGGAGGACCAGAGGGAGACTGCCGAGCAGGTGCGGGTGGGGTTCGAGCTCATGGCTACCAAACTTTACGCCATCCTTGGGTGTCTATGTCCGCCCCATGGACTCCAGCGAGCCCTGACTGACATCTCTGGAGTCATGACGCGGAGGGAAGAATACCTGTCCGCTCAGAGTGTCCCCAGCGATGCCAGCCGTGAGCTGGCACACATGCGGAGGCTCATGGAGGACATGGTGCGGATGGAGGCGGAAAGGATGGCAGCCGCCGCTGCACATCAGCGAAATGTAGCTGGGATCTACCGTGCCCTGCATGTCCTCATCATGGCATTGCTGCCACAAGGCGTGGCGATGATGAATGCTGCTGCCCCCACACCATCCACATCTCCGCCCCCTGGTGTGTCAGTGCCTCCCAGTGCGGCAGGCGTATCCACTCCGGCACCTGATGTGTCACTGCCACACAGTGCGGCCGACAATCCTCCTCCGGCCCCTGATGTGACAGTGGCACACAGTGCCGCAACCGGTACTGCAACACCCACAGGTGGGGCAGGGCACACACCCGGGGACGAGGACGTGGATGGGACTGTGGTCAGGAGGGCCAGGCACTAGCATCC
Organism: Calotriton arnoldi; assembly: GCA_963921515.1. Lineage (NCBI taxonomy): Eukaryota > Metazoa > Chordata > Amphibia > Caudata > Salamandridae > Calotriton > Calotriton arnoldi. The sequence goes on along the minus strand of CAWUFW010002490.1, from coordinate 309,670 downwards.
ATTTCCGCCACCTTGCCTGTTTCTGCTTGGTGCCGCACCTGGCCTCAAGACCTACCACTGACCCCCGATACACTCCGATGCACTGACCTTGGACAGCGACATGGACTGCCACATCCTGTTTGACGACCAATGATACGGCGGACAGACTGCGGACTGTACCCATCCTCTTCCGCAGTACAGGTCATCCCCGGATGGACACTGGCTGGCCCTCCACGGGCCCATATTGTGTAGTGTGCTCGGCATTGCCCTGTACCGCTCCAGCTGCATGACTGCACTGGATGTGCAAATAAACATCCAGTGACGCACTGCTGTGTAATGTCTTACGTCATTCATGTATGGATGTGTGGATGAATGTGTGGACAGTGCCTTCCCTTGCGTCAATAATGTTCATCCTGTGGGATGCCAGTCAGAGGGTGCGACATTGCATCTTGTGTCCCGGGTTCCGTGAACACTACAACAGGGACACACGCATCAGTCACTTCCTTGTCCGGACATGGACTGGACCACGCCCAGAGCCCACGAGGCATTGTTGCAAGCCCTGCGCTGGTCAGGCGTACGGCAGGCCAGACCACTCCGCTAACGCCCCGAGGGGGGGCCCTCATTGCTACCCATCAGGACTCTGTAGAATGGGAGCAGTGCACATGGCCTGCTTCAGGTCATCAAATGCCTTTTGACAGCTAACTGTCCACTGAACCTTTTGGGCATTTTCTTGGAAGTTAAGTCATTCAGGGGTGTCACTATTGATCCATACCCCTTGACAAATCTCCTATAGTACCCAGTCAGGCCTAAGAAGGCTCTCACCTGAGTCTGGGTAGTTGGAGCAGTCCAGTCCATGATGGTCTGGATCTTTCTCTGCAGTGGTTGAACCTGGCCTCCACCCACAAGGTGGCCCAGGTACACAACCTGACTCTGCCCTATCTGGCACTTGGTGGCCTTGATAGTCAGGCCTGCTTTCTGCAGGGCCTGTAAAACATTTCTGAGGTGGACCAGGTGATCCTCCCAGGTGGAGCTAAAGACAGCAATATCATCTAGATATGCTGCACTATAAGGCTTCCAGACCTGTAAGGACTGTATTCACCAGCCTCTGAAAAGTGGCAGGTGCATTCTTCAGACCAAAGGGCATCACCACAAATTGATAATGCCCACTAGGGGTTGAGAATGCTGTCTTTAGCTTTGCATCATCAGCTAGTCTGATCTGCCAGTAGCCAGCTGTCAGGTCAAATGTGCTTAGATACTTGGCTGAGGCCAAAGTGTCTATTAGGTCATCTGCCCTTAGTATTTGATGGGCATCAGTCCTAGTGACTGCATTGAGACCCCTGTAGTCCACACAAAACCTCATCTCTCTTTTCCCACCATTGGTGTGAGGTTTTGGCACAAGGACCACTGGACTAGCCCAAGGGCTATCTGAGGGTTCAATAACTCCCAAATCCAACATCTTCTGGACTTCTGTCCTGATACAGTCCCTGACATGGTCAGGTTGCCTATAAATCTTATTTTTAATAGGCAGACTGTCCCCAGTGTCCACTTCATGAGTGCACCAGGTAGTCTGACTGGGTGTCAGTGAGAATATGTGTCTGAACTGATTGAGCACCTGTCTGCAATCAGTCTGCTGCTGGGTAGTGAGGCTGCCTGCCAAGGCTACACCATCCACTGACCCATCACCAGGGTTCTGTGAGAGCAGGTCAGGGAGTGGGTCACTCTCTTCCTCCTGTCCCTCATCAGTAGCCATGAGCAAGCCCATGTCTGCCCTGTCCACATATGGTTTTAACCTGTTGACATGGAGAACCATGTGGGGACTCCTGGGTGTTCCTAGGTCTACTAAGTAGGTAACCTCACCCTTCTGTTCAACAATGGTATGGGGTCCACTCCATTTGTCTTGGAGAGCTGCTGGGGCCACTGGCTCAAAACACCCACACCTTCTGTCCTGGCTGGTAAACAGTCAGTACAGCCTTTTGGTCATGCCAGGCTTTTTGAAGTTCCTGGCTAGCCTCAAGGTTTTTAGTTGCCTTTTTCATATACTCAGCCATCCGGGAGCGGAGACCAAGTACGTAGTCCACTATGTCTTGCTTTGGGGGCTTGAGAGGTAACTCCCATCCTTCCTTCACCAAGCACAGTGGACCCCTGACAGGGTGACCAAACAAAAGTTCAAAAGGGCTGTAGCCAACCCCTTTTGAGGCACCTCCCTGTATGCAAATAAAAGGCAGGGCAAGAGTATGTCCCATCTTCGCCTAAGCTTTTCTGGGAGCCCTTTAATCATGCCCTTCAAGGTTTTGTTGAATCTCTCAACTAAACCATTGCATTGTGGGTGATAGGGTGTGGTGAACTTGTAAGTTACTCCACACTCCTTCCACATTGCTTTTAAGTATCCAGACATAAAGTTTGTACCCCTGTCTGATACAACCTCCTTAGGAAGCCCACTCTTGAGAAAATTCCCAGGAGGGCCCTTGCCACCACAGGTGCTGTAGTGGCCCTAAGGGGAATAGCCTCTGGGTACCTGGTGGCATGATCCACTACCACCAGGATAAACCTGTGCCCAGATGCTGTTTGGGGATCCATGGGACCAACAATGTCAATCCCTACCCTTTCAAAGGGAACCCCCACCACAGGTAGTGGTATCAGGGGGCCTTTGTAGTGCCACCTGCCTTGCCACTGGCCTGGCAGGTTACACAGGAGCGACAAAACTCCTTGGTGTCTTCAGACATGTGGGGCCAGTGAAAGTGAGGGACAATTCTGTCCCAAGTCTTGTTCTGGCCCAGGTGACCTGCTAAGGGAATATCATGGGCTAGGGTCAATAGGAAGCCCCTGAACTTCAAAGGTATAACCAACCTCCTGGTAGCACCAGGCTTGGGGTCTCTACACTCTGAGTACAAGAGTCCATCATCCCAATACACAGTATGGGGACCACTAGCTTTCCCAGCAGCCTCAGCAGCAGCTTGCTGTCTGAGGGGTTCAAGAGAGGGGCAGCTCTGCTGCTCCTGGCTCAGATCTGCCCTGGAAGGGCCCCCTGTCCCCAAGAACTCAACCTGGTCAGGTTCAAGCTCCTCTGGGACAGTTCCTTCCTCAGGACTGAGATCATCCCCCTCAAGAGACTGATCTTCCTTCTGAGCCAAGGGGGAAGGCACTGCCTTTACCCTACTACTCCTCTTCTTGGAGGGCACTTGGTCCATTATTCCAGAATCCAAGGCCTGTTCAGTGCTAGACATTTTGGTCACAGCACAGCACAGCAAACACATCTGCAGGGATCCCCAGCATTTCTGCATGGGTCCTGAGCTCCACTTCTGCCCAAGCTGAAGTTTCTAAGTCATTGCCAAGCAAGCATTCAACGGGTAGGTCTGCACTTACCACAACCTTCTTAAGGCCAGTTACCCCTCCCCAGGAGAAGTTAACAACTGCCAGAGTATGGTCTGTTCTGACGTTGCTAGCATTGGTCACTTGGTACATTTCACCAAGTATTATCTGCCCAGGATTCACAAGATCTTGTGTCACCATGGTGACACTTGCCCCTGTGTCCCTAAATGCCAAAGCCTCTCTTCCATTGATTAAAGGCTGTTGTCTGTACTTGCCCAGATTACTGGGACTCACAGAGGAGGTCATATCCATGCCTCCATCACAGACTAGGACAGCCTGAGTGAGTTCTCTGACTAGGTCAGAGTTCATCTCTTTACCCAGGGTCAACCCTACTAAACCCTTGGCTTGTGTAGTCCCACCACCAACTGTAACTGCACTAGGGGGAGCAGGTGCCTTAGGGGCATTGGTGGGGGCTGGAGTAGAGTCTTTGGACTTGGTGCAATCACTGGTCCAGTGGGTCTTTTGCTTACAGACCTTGCACCATGGTTTCCTTTGGCCTTTCCCTTTGGTAGACTGTGAATCCCCACCTGAAGAAGATTTTTGGGGGCCTTGAGAAGACTTTTGATCTTTACCCTTCTCCCCACCCTTATCAGAGGTTTTCGAATCTTGCTTCTTAGGGTCACCACCTTGGTTCTGTACCTTCTGCTTCACCCTGGTTCTGACCCATTTGTCTGCCTTCTTTCCCAATTCTTGGGGAGAAGTCAGATCAGAGTCTACCAGGTGCTGATGCAACAGCTGATTTTGACAGTTATTAAGAATCTGCTCCCTCATGATCAGATTGTACAATCCTGTGAAGTCACATACCTTACTGCCCATTAACCAACCTTCCAGAGCCTTGGCAGAACAATCAACAAAGTCCACCCAGTCTTGAGTCTGTGCTTTTTGGGTATCCCTGAACTTTAACCTGTATTGTTCAGTGGTTAGGCCAAACCCATCAATTAGAGCACTCTTCAAGACTTTGTAATTATCAGCATCCTCCTCTCTAACAGTGAGGAGCTTGTCTCTACCTTTGTCTGCAAAGGAGAGCCACAAGATTGCTGCCCACTGCTCCTGAGGGACCCTCTGTACTTTACAGGCCCTCTCTAGAGCAGTTATCCATTTGTGGATGTCATCCCCACTCTGGTAGGGAGGGACAATCTTGCTCAGGTTTCTATGGTCATAAGACCTTTCCCTATCTTTGGGGAAACTGCTGCCACCATGGGACTCTAGTCCCAACTTTTGTCTCTCTCTATAGAGATCTAGGGACTCCCTGTCTATAGCCAATTGCTGTTTCCTGAGTTCAAGCTGAATTTGCTCATATTGAATCAGTCTCTTTCTCCTCTCATGAGTGGATTCCCTCCTATGAGAGGAGACAGAGGTCCCTATTGAGGTGTCAGAGTGGTTAGACTCCTGAGAAGGAGACCTAGACCTTCTAGGCACACTCAGAACTCTTCCTGGGGGGACAAAGGGGAGGTCATTCTGATCCTCTCCCTCCTCCTCCTCCACAGGAGGAATTGGGTTTTCCAGGACAAGGTCATTTTCACCTTCCTGGCCAGTTTCAGAGGGGGGCCTGGGTTTCTTCACCCCTGGCCCCTTCCTCATCTTCTGCCCCACCCTCCTTGCCTACCCCTTCAGACCCTAGGGGCCTGCTGAGATCATCAGCTAGTAACACCTCCCTGAGGTGTTGGGTGCTGGCACTTTTGCCTGCCTTCAACTTCCTAGTATTGCATAATGCTCTCAATTCCAAGAATGGGAGTTTATCATACTTGGAGGGAAGAAGCCCACTGGCTTCTGGCAAGGACTCACTGGGTCCTGGCTTTGAAGACATTACTAGTGAGGTGTGTTGTATGCACTACATACTCTAGTGTGGCCTACTAAACTCTCTTGAGTTGTAGAAAGGGTGTGCTGTCCCTTAACACACAACTCTAAGTTCAGTAGAACTTACTGTATTACTAAGCTTGATTTATATGTACCTTAGGTGCCCTTAGTGGTTTTCAGTTGATCAATTCAATTGAGATTATCTGGTAAAACAATAGCAAGCTGGAATCCCACACGCTGCACACCAATGTGAGAAGTTGGCCTGGCATATGCTGTCCACTAATTATAGTGGGCACCTTGCACCAGTCCAAACAACCCCTTATTGGAGATAGGTTAAAGACAACCTTTATTGAAAGCTATCCTAGTGGTAGCTATGGAGAGCAGCCTTCAGGCTAAGTCTTGAAGGAATGTAAAGCAGCTTGTTTTACCAGTCTATAATCTCTTGAGTGACCAAATGAAAGAGGACCACACCAGGTATATATTCAAAATATATGTATTTATTACTAAACACACCCCTCTAGTCTCTTTATGAGGCTAGAGTTCGAAGTACATAAATTATAAGTTAGTTATCTACAGTAATAGCACAAATACACGTTTGAGCCCCAGGGGCGTACCAAACCATATACCAATAAAGTGGTATAAGAACCACGACTGAGCTAGACACAAGGCCTAGAGCCTGTAGAAGTGCTTGGACCACAAGGAACCACCCAAGGCAGTGACACAGGGGACCCACGGGGACGCGTGCAGTGTATGAACACAGCCGCGAACCACCGTTAACTTCTATGGGGAAAGTCGCGATTAGAATTTAAAAGAAAATGGACACTTAGAGGAGGACTTGGAGCAAACCCTTTGAGAACTAGACTGTTCTAGTGTCAATACCCACGGGAGCACCGGAGTACTCGAGTTACCTCACCCAGGGGAGCCGGGTGCATAGGTGTCTTTCGGGGTCGGGTTTCGTCGTCGCTTTCAATGGCGATCTGCTGCAAAGTGCTGCTGGCGGCCAAGTCGAAAGTGTTCGGGTGGATCCAAAGGTAGATCGAAGATCTGAAGAACCTGAAAGCAGAGGGGACAGAGTCTGGGTCACTAGCCAGTGACCAGGAAGGCGATGAGCAGATGCCCACCGATGTCGAGTGCTTCAGGTAGGTTGACGGTTGTCTTGACTCTTCAGTCACGAGGTCCAGGAGGCGTCGACGACGACCAGGAGCTGGATTCGAGCTGTTCCACGACGTCTGTCGATTGCAGGGGTGTCGGCGACCGGATTGGACCCAACAAGCCTTGGCAACGGCAAGTCTCGTGGAAATGAAAGAAGGACGATGTTGCAGACCAGCAAGGTCTGGGGGACTCACCCAGCAAGGATAAGTCAGGGCACACCTGGAGCAACCAGGGAGCCCAAGCAGAAAAAGATTGGCCTTCGGGAGGGCCTACTAGCCAACGGACTAGCGACCGCGAAGGAGCCTTGAGACGGTGCACGTGGAGCTGGCTCACAGGACACTCCTGGAGTGGAGGCCAGTGATATTCAGTGCAGTTGGTGCTGGAGGCTGGGGCTACTCTGAGCCCAAAGCACGACTTTGTGGGAGACCCAGAAGAGGATGCACTTGCAAATGCGTTCGGTGTCCAGGGGTCACTGTTCCACGTTACCCACAACAGCTATGGGCCTCAGCTTTGCTGGGGACTCAGGGCAGCCTCGGGTAAGTCTGGAAATCCACCTCTGGTGATGCAAAGACTTCGGCGTCCGACGGGAGCTTCAGCGATGCAGACCGGACAATTGCTTCTTTGGTGCCTGCCAAGCAGGGGAGTCACTCCTTGACCCCAAGGGAGATTCTTCAGTCCTCTAATCTTGAAGTAGAGCGTCGAAGGTCCAGGATTCTGTGTCAGAGTTTCGTCCAGGTTAATCTAAAGTCCTAAGGACTGGGTTCCCCTACTTATACTAAGGTAGGGGGTTGGACATACTCTGTGGCCCCACCTATGGGAGGGTCAGGGCAGAGGAGTGGTTACACCCCTTTCCCTTTGTCCAGTTTCGCGCCAGAGCAGGGGCTGGAAGCCCCTGAGCCGGTTTAAACTGGGGTATGCACAGGGACACCAAGTGTGCCCCCAGTGCAGGATTTCAAAGCACCCGAGAGTGCTCCCGCCCAGCCCCAATACACACTATCCTGTCTGGGGAGGTGGTCACACCTCCCTGGGACAGGAAACCTATTGTCCAGGCCTCCCTTGCCGGAGTTTCGGTCAGCAGCAGGAGGCCAGACTCGTGTCTGTGGCAGCGGCATCCATTTTGTGATGCCAGGGCTCTGGAAAGTCAGTACTGGGTATACCGGTGTGTACATGTCTTTCCCTCTAGAAGGGTGGAATGCTACCCCCGCCGCCAGAACTGGCGGGGGGGTAGTATTCGAAGATGTTTGACACCAAACATGACATGTTTCCGTGCAGCCATCCCAAAGTTAGCATTTAACGCGAGGTTATAATGCGCTTAAGAGTATATGGTCAGGCTGCACTACAAACAGCATCAGAGAAGGGTCTCCGAATGCTGCAGAGGGGCCCAGCTCATGCAGGGGCACCCTCTCACATAGGAACCACGCACTCTGCCTTCAGGATTGATAAGGCCTGCCATAGGAGTGACTTATAGGTTTATATGTGTGTATGTATGTGGTGATATAGGTAGCCTTTATCACAGTAAGGGGTGCATGCACCACCTTACCCAGGCTGCAGTAGCAGACCTGTGGTGTCAGTTTGGATGGCCTTCCAGGGGTGGCACAATACATGCTGCAGCCCCTGGTAGGCCTCTGAGGTACCTATGCCCTGGGTACATAGTATACCATATACTAGGGACTTATAAGGGCACTCCAGATTCCAATCAGAGATGTGCCTAAGGCACATGGAAACCATTTTAAAGAGGAAGCAGCTAGGCTGGGGTTCTGATTAGCAGGGCCCCAGCCAGACTAAGGTCGAAAAACAGTGAAGCATCAGCAAAAAGTGGGGGTACCCATGTGAAGCAGATCCTACTCTCCTACAGTCAAGAGGCGATGGAATGACATCAAGCGGAAGACCAAGGAGAAACTCTCTGCCAACCTGAAGGCAGCAACGCAGACCGGAGGTGGGGGCCCAGCGCCACAGCTGGAGCTGGATGACATGGAGGTGCTGGTGTCGACAGTCATCAGTGTGGAGACTGTGGCCGGAGTCGGGGGACCGGACACTGCTCGACAGGACACAACACAACCGCAACAGGGTGAGTGACCACCAGGTACTGGGGGGACGGGGGGAGATGGCCACAATGGCACACATGCACAAGCAAGCAGGGCACAGTGCACACCCACAATCACTCTGGGTCCTTGCCCAGACCCACAGACTGTCACAATGTACAATGCCATGCTGTCTGAATGTCACCCTGCACCATGCGGCTACATACATGTGGACACATTGTAATACACCATCTCCCCTTCACATCGCAGAGGCATCGTCAACACCTCCTGCAGAGCAGTCACAGCCACTCTTCACTGATGACGAGGAGGAGGACAACACCAGCATCGACACCCAAACCATCCAAGACCTCATTGACCTCATCCGCAACTCACCTCCAGGATCAGGGCAGCCCAGCTACATCCATGAGACCCCACCCACCACCCAAACCACCCAGCAGGAGGCACCCACAGCCCCGGCACCCTCCCAAGTCCCCCAGGAACAACAAATGGCCTTCCAATGCTGTGTGCTGGAGGACCAGAGGGAGACTGCCGAGCAGGTGCGGGTGGGGTTCGAGCTCATGGCTACCAAACTTTACGCCATCCTTGGGTGTCTATGTCCGCCCCATGGACTCCAGCGAGCCCTGACTGACATCTCTGGAGTCATGACGCGGAGGGAAGAATACCTGTCCGCTCAGAGTGTCCCCAGCGATGCCAGCCGTGAGCTGGCACACATGCGGAGGCTCATGGAGGACATGGTGCGGATGGAGGCGGAAAGGATGGCAGCCGCCGCTGCACATCAGCAAAATGTAGCTGGGATCTACCGTGCCCTGCATGTCCTCATCATGGCATTGCTGCCACAAGGCGTGGCGATGATGAATGCTGCTGCCCCCACACCATCCACATCTCCGCCCCTGGTGTGTCAGTGCCTCCCAGTGCGGCAGGCGTATCCACTCCGGCACCTGATGTGTCACTGCCACACAGTGCGGCCGACAATCCTCCTCCGGCCCCTGATGTGACAGTGGCACACAGTGCCGCAGCCGGTACTGCAACACCCACAGGTGGGGCAGGGCACACACCCGGGGACGAGGACGTGGATGGGACTGTGGTCAGGAGGGCCAGGCACTAGCATCCATTTCCGCCACCTTGCCTGTTTCTGCTTGGTGCCGCACCTGGCCTCAAGACCTACCACTGACCCCCGATACACTCCGATGCACTGACCTTGGACAGCGACATGGACTGCCACATCCTGTTTGACGACCAATGACACGGCGGACAGACTGCGGACTGTACCCATCCTCTTCCGCAGTACAGGTCATCCCCGGATGGACACTGGCTGGCCCTCCACGGGCCCATATTGTGTAGTGTGCTCGGCATTGCCCTGTACCGCTCCAGCTGCATGACTGCACTGGATGTGCAAATAAACATCCAGTGACGCACTGCTGTGTAATGTCTTACGTCATTCATGTATGGATGTGTGGATGAATGTGTGGACAGTGCCTTCCCTTGCGTCAATAATGTTCATCCTGTGGGATGCCAGTCAGAGGGTGCGACATTGCATCTTGTGTCCCGGGTTCCGTGAACACTACAACAGGGACACACGCATCAGTCACTTCCTTGTCCGGACATGGACTGGACCACGCCCAGAGCCCACGAGGCATTGTTGCAAGCCCTGCGCTGGTCGGGCATACGGCAGGCCAGACCACTCCGCTAACGCCCCGAGGGGGGGCCCTCATTGCTACCCATCGCAGCCGTACTCGCTGGTGATGTGCAGGTCACTGGTCTAGTTGTCAGCATGTCACAGCCACTCCCTGAGGGCAGGTTTTCACACACACCACACCCATCCGGCACAGGCGTCGCAGGCCATGTGACTCCGCCAACATAAGGGGCCGACGACGTCACATTCCCCTCTTCTGGTGGTGACTGGATGACGGACGCTCCACGGTACTCACTCATGTAGGGCCCATGAGTTGTTGCGCACAGGGTTAGTGGCATCCGAGGCCTTGAGTAAGGCACGGGCCTACCACCACGTGGCGCAGACTGGGGTTGCACAGGGTTAGTGGCACCCGGGGCCTTGCGGACGGCACAGGCACCCCGCCACGGGACGGTGACTTGGGGTGCACTGTGTCAGTGGCACCTTGAGCTGCTGAGCGGGTGTGCAGCCTGCGATGATGCCCCGTCCCGGCGGTCCGGACAGCTCAGGTTTTGTGTGCCCTGCTGGACCGCAGTGAAGGCCATAGCCAGCGGGCAGTGCGGGCCTACCCCCACGTGGCGTCGCTTCCGGGATCCCAGAGTTGGTGGCACCCATTGGGCTGAGCGGGTGTGCAGCCTGCGATGGTGCCGGGTGCACTGGTATGTCCTCTGCCATGGAGTAATCAAGACCCAGCACCAAACGTGAGACCTGGTGGCCTGCGGAGCGGGGCTGCATGATGTGGAGGGTGCCATGTCCGCGGGCCCCGGGCTTGTGGCTTGCAGCGGCATGTGGTGGGACCTCCTGTCTACGCGCCAGTGGTGGAAGGTGAGCATTGAGGCCTGGGTGTGCATGGGCGGGCATGCTCCGATGGGCGGCGGGAGAGGTTGGGGTGCCTCTTCCTGGGGGTGCATGGGCGGGCAGGCGATGTTGTCTTGTGCAAGTGTGTGTACTGTGCCAGTCATGTATCTGGGATCTGTTTCAGCTGACGGCTCTGAATCAGATGTGTGACCTGGTGAACTGCCCGACATACCGGCACGTGGTTGGAGACACACCGGTGGCAGCAGGTGAGCAGTGTGGCTTGGGTGCGCAGGGGCGGCACTCTCTGTCTCTCCCTCCCTCTCTCCCTCCCTCTCTTCCTCCCTCTCTTCCTCTCTCTCTTCCTCTCTCTCTCCTCTTCTCTCTCTCTCTCTCCCTCTCTCTCCCACTCTTCCTCTCTCTCCTCTCCTCTTCTCTCTCTCTCTCCCTCCCACTCTTCTCTCTCTCTTTCCCTCCCACTCTTCCTCTCTCTCTTCCTCCCTCTCTTCCTCTCTCTCTCCTTCGCTCTCTCTCTCTCCCTCCCACTCTTCCTCTCTCTCTCCTTCGCTCTCTCTCTGTCCTCTGATGTGCGCAGGACACACCTTCTCATCATGTTTTTTGTCTTACAGGCTGTGACCTACGTATTGTCCGGAGGGGAGCGGCCATGTGTCTTCATTTCATTTTGTTGTTAATTTTAATAAAGTTTCATTTGTTGCTTCGAAAGTGAATGTGTGCTGGTCATTTCTGTGACGACACATCCATGTCACCAGTTGTGATTGTGCGGCATCAAGCGGAATATTTTGTACATGTTTGGGTGTGGCTGATGTGGCATGTCTTTGGTCGGGGGGGGGGGCCAGGGAGGGGTGGTCCTGGGGGTGGTGGCGGTGGGTGTTGTGGCCCCCTTGGGTGTCCGGGCCGCATGATGGGTGGCTCCATGGCATCTGTTGCCCTTCCGATGTAGCCCTGGGCTGTGCTCCCTTTTGTGGTGCTGGCTGCTGTCCGACTTTACACCAGGTCAGAGCAGGTGTAGATTTCCTGGTGCTAACGCGCCTTATCGCCTGTTTTGTGTTTTTATCGCGGATGTGGCTGGTCGTTGTGAATGTTGAGGTGTGCTGTTGTCTCGGCTTTTGTCACGGGAACGCCTACTCTGCATCTCATTAGCGATATTTGCGGGGGTCCTCTGTGGCGATGTTTTTTGCGGCTTCTATCGTGGGTAAACTGGTGCTGTGGGCTGTTAACACCGGCTTGTGAATGGGGAGGTAAATTTATCACGACTTTGGCTGCGATAAAGTGCCGCTAACTCGGCGGTAAGTCCTTGTGAATATGCCCCAGAGTATTTACCAAAGGAGAATCAACATAAACAACATGCACTTGCGATATTATCGGCTATACATGCGTACTGAAGATTTCATTCTGAGCACATCTTGTCATATTTGAGTAAAATTGGAACCCTGCACTAACACCTGTACAGCTGCACCTTTGTTGGAGAAGTTCCTGTCTGCCCTCCATTTGGGTACTGCAGGTTTCAGGGAATAGTTGCTAAGGCTTCTGGCAATTCCTTTCCCACTTTTACATTCGTACACAGCATTAAGGGGCTTATTACGATGGCAAGCTTTCCGACCGCCATCGTCGGTTTCAATTCCGACTGGTAGATTATGAATCAGCCGGTCGGAATTAAAACTGGCCCTTCATTCCGGCTGGCTTCTGATGGGCTCAAGGAGCCCGTTGGCCAGTCGGAGTCCGGCCCGTAATCCCAAAGGGCGGTCTTTCCACCCTTGGGATTACGGTACTCGGTCTCCGGCAGGCTTTCCATGCCGTGCTTTCCGACATGGAAAGCCTGTCGGAGAGCGAGTATATACGCGGCCTCCGGTTTGGGCCCGAGGGGGCACCATAGTGCCCCCCTGTTAATCCCTGCACCTCGTGATAGGCACCACGGGGTGCAGGGATTAACACCACCTCCCATTTCCCTATGGGAGTATGTACTACGGACGGTTTACGGCCGTAACACTTGCTCCCATTGGGAAATGTCAGAATGCAACCTAACAGTGTTCGGTAGCATCCAAATCAGGCCGTCGGGACCGGAGGTCGGTTGGTCCCGTTTACGAGACGGTGTCCGCAAGTCTGCCTGACATCTTAATCGGCCCCTAAGTCTTCAATGCAATGATGTACCTCAAAGAAATGAAATGTTTTATGCACTGCATGTTTTCTTAACAGTGCAAGGTGTCTGGATTGCACCTAGTCAGTCAAAAAACTTTTATTTCAGAGATTAAATCAAACAAATCTACACACAAATGATACAGGGAATAAACATACAAATATATTATAGGTCTGAAGATATTTTTCATTATTTTATAAGCAAACAAATATGAACTAGTACAGAAGCATATTATCATCAGCAGACTCACTTAAGGTAATCCAGCTGTGTAAAATGTATGTACTTGACTCGTTTCTTCCTGCCATGCCTGCTATATATATTTAGTGGTGCCAAAATGGACACAAATCATTTTAGTTTCTTTACAGGGTGCTAAGCCTTTGGCTCCAAGGTAATGGGGAATTGGTTTTAGTCATTGTTGCCTGAGATTTGAATAAAAGGGACAGAGAACAAGAACATGACACACTGCACTGTATTTAGAATACTTGATTCTACCTTGGCTTGAAAAGCTACAAGTGGGGATGATAAAAGAAATCTGTAAAAATAACCAAAAGTGACTCACAGAATTTTTGAAGCAGAGCTGTGGCCATTAATGATATGATCGAATAAATAACTCAACTTTCTTGGCCTTTTAAAACTAATTACCACACTGTTGTGTGATACACTTTTTAGTAAGTTAATCAAACATCCGACTCCTCTTATCATGATAACCTCATTCACAACTCTCCTCATCCTCCATTATTGTTTTTAACCAATGAACTATTTTGTTTTCTAATTGTGCCAAGTCCTAACTTTCAGTGGTGGCTGGTGGAATTTGATAGTGGTGAAGCGTAAACCCAATTATTGAATATTTGCGAGTGAGGGAAGTGAGTGAGCCTGATGTTTCTGATAGGGTTCAATAACATTTAAAATGATTTGTGTATATTGGTGCAATTTAAAGCACTATTTCTGTGATAAATGGACCAAAAATACAGTTGTTATAAGTATTTATAAAGAAAAATTTATAAAATATGTTATCAAATATTTGGTTTGCCAAGCAAGTCTGACCTCCGAAAGGGGATAGGGTATGAGCTGAGACAGTTTAGGATCCTCTTTACATTATAAAACACATAATACTAGAGCCATAGCCCAGTTGTCTATTGACTATTATCTAGTACAGTTTCCCTCCCTGACCCGATTACAGTGAGCATGAGTGAGAGCGAATGCTTATTAACCTCGCTCTCATGATGTGGACAGGGGGCTATAGTTCTGTTATCTACTCACTAGTTTTCAGTGCAGTTTCTCACTGGTGCTGTGTAGAGGGAGCAAAAACTCTGCTGGTATCTGCTCGCCAATCTGCTTCTCTCTCTGTATTTGATTAGACCTGTTGTCATGATATTGTAGATTATGAAGTAAGTAATTAAGTCCTTGGAGTCTGAGACAGGTGTCTTTTGGGTGCCACAGTTGCTGTTGAAGACCATTAAGTGCTGAACACTGATTGCTGGATATGATGCACAAGAGATAAACTATCCGTGTAGGGTTTGGTACAGTGAAAAGGCTGTGTGTAGTAAGGGCTTTACCGCCTAATGGGGCTTGTTTCATTTCACTTTTTTTGTTTAAAGTAATGTTTTGAATTTCTGTTCCAAAATCATTACCGGACATACTAACTAAATATCAGAGCATACTTGCTGACTACTGCTTCCATTATGACTCAAAAGTATCCCTTGGGTAGGTTGGTGTCCAGATCTGGTGGTGTCAAAAATTTCCATAAGCTACTCCAACTATGCAAATATTTTTCAGTGACTGACAGTTCCCTGTTGTTGACAGCTTTAATATTGTTAATGTTACAGTCAAATCAAGCGAAAAACAGACACTGACAACTGTTTATGAATTAATTTTCCACTCTTTTCTTTTCCTTGACTGAACTCACCAAACAGGGCCTCTGTGAGCCCGGTTTTAGTCCCGAGCCAACAGAGGGCCTTGTTTCTCAATGCCTCCCATGTTTCAAATACCTGAGTGTTAAGAAGCGGAACATTCGCTAAGATTATAGTATGTGGGGTGATTTCGGGGGGCAAGTTCAATCTCACCTCCTCCCTTCCCATAGGGATTGCATGCGAGAAGAGTGGCAGTTGGATTTCACTAGGCTTGGTATGAACTAAAGCAGGATTATGTGTTGGGCCAATAATAGTCTTGGGTCCTAGGAGCACGCTGTCTAAAGTGTGCGAAGGATTTGCCTGGGAAGAAGAGGTCACAACACCATCAGCCAGTAAACATTCTGAGGGATTGTGCGAAGAATTAATGGCACGTGCTCCGTGACCATTTCTTAGCAGATCCTCAAAAGCTGTTACCCGAGCCAGCATGATTTCTAGAGGGGCTGTGACCATGGTGTGAGAAGCGACTATACCCAGGCCCTCCCCTGTAGGAGCAGCAGGCTGCGATGTCCCATTTAGGCTAGACAATTTACATAATTCAGTATCCAAAAGGTCCAGACGGTCTGCCCCGAAGTTCAGCAAAGCTGTTATCAATCAAATCTTTCAATTGTGCAAAAGCCATGTCCAAATTAATTCCCCCAGCCATGGCTAGCACAGTGTGCCTAGGTGCACTGCTTGTGGGTACCAATAGAGCAGCATCAGTCTGTGTGCCAATAGTGCGGGCTTGAGGCACCTCAAGGTTGGATCTCCGAGGCCGCTTCTGTTGTTTCGATTTTTGGATGCCCTCCTCCACTTCCCCAGAAACTCACTCGTCTTGTCCTTGGTTTCCTCAGTGCGAGATAAAAGGGCCCGTGACCTTGTAGCTAAACTGGGCCCATTTGAGGTAGCACAGGGCGCTTCCAAATCGGTTGCAGGAGGGGGCTGGTGCTGATCATACGCAGTAGAGGGCAAACAGGTAGTAAACACCCCACCCGGGGTGTTAGAGCCTAAAGAAGAGCGCCTCTGCAGGGATAGAGGTTCTAGGGATAGTCGCCTCTCAGTCAATTCGATCTCGTGGGTAAGCATCGATTCGGCCCTGATAATAAAAGCATCCAGGGTGCCCGCAACTCCCTTGTGTTTGCTCATTGCAAATAGCACAAGGGGACGGCGTCACGAGATTAAATTAGGGAGCACAAATAGAAGGAAGGAGGTGCCCCAAAAGTCTGGCAAGAGGGCGATAAGACCCTGACCAGAATGCGCAATAAAATAAGACCTTGCCCGTTAATAACACAATCAATTGTAAGCAAAGTGTCACAGATGATAAACAGTACCTTATAGTTCACAGCCTAAGCCCATGTGCTGCACATACTAGAGATGTACGGGGGTGGCCCACCCCAGCCTCTTCCGGGCGATGACGGGCGCAGGACAGGCCCGCCCTTGGCCCGGGCTTCGCCCGCGCGCGGCCCGCACTGCGGGAGCCCGCGAGCACTTTTAAAGCGCCTCCTGGCGCAGAATGATGATGCTGGCGGCGACGGCCGCTCTGGAGGCTGGGGGCGGTAGTCCAAGCTCCCCTCTCCCCTCCAGTGGCAGACAGGCAGCAAAACAGCAAAACTTGTCGGAACGGGCTTCCTTGACTGTAAGCAATTGGCTTATTGGTTGAGGGAGGTGGATTTCCCACTCAACCACAATCCTTGTCAGGGTGAACCACAAAAGTCACTAAATTAACCTTTGCTTAACCCTCTGGTAGCTTGGAACAAAGCGGTCAGGCTTAACTTGGAGCAAAGTGTTAAGTATTTATTAAGCACATAAAGAGTAATAAAGTAAAAACACAATACAAAAAAACCCCAAAGCATTTTAGAAAAATAGAGTAAATATTAATAAATAAAATGATACTAGAATGACAAATTCAATCAGTGGAACTGAAGATATGCAATTTCAAAGTTTTAGGTAGATATAGCACCTAAAAGCAAAGCTCACTTAGATGGACTGCGGGCCAGATGCGAGAACCAGGTTAAGCCTGCTGAAAAAGTTACCTTCTCACAGTCCGGTCGGAAGAGTCCAGTTTGCGGTGGACGAGGCCGCAAGGAGCCGTGAGAGCATCACGGATGGTAGTCGCTATCACGCGAAGATCTGGTCAGGCGCTGCTGATGGTGATTGCCAGAGCTTTGCGTTGCCTGACACCGCGGGCTGTCGTTGCTGTAGAGCGAAGTGCAAATCTCGTGCTACCAGTCATCATTGGCGGTTGCTGCAAAGCGAAGAGTCGGGTTCACTAGAGTTTCGAATGACATCATCTTGGGTGGCAGAGTCTTGGCGCTAACAGACTAATTCGCGTTCGCAAACAGCCCAAAACATCAGGATTTCACCTTTCTTTACAGGAGAAGTTCAACTGATCCCAGTCAAGGAACCAGGTGCTGGGGATGCACCTCTTGGGGTTCAGGAACTCACTCCAGCAGAGGTCAGCTGGGCTCAGGTAGGTCCAGTTCAAGGTCCAGGAAGGTCCATTGCAGCAGGCCAGCTGGGCAGTAGCAGGGAGGCCTCTGGAGCATGTTGAATCCCTGTAGCACAGACCGGAGGTCAGCCAAATGACACTTGCATTCACTCAGACAGCCTGGGATGAAGGGAGCAGGTCCAGCATTCCTTCTCAGAGAGCAGAGCAGGCCTCAGGCAGCAGGGAAGCCCTCTGTGTGTGAAGGCAGTCCTCAAGCAGAAGGGCTGGCCTCTGGCAAGAAAGGCACACCTCAAGCAGGAAGCAAGACAGTCCTTCTTCTGTAATGTCCACAGTTCCAGGAGTGTAATAAAGAGTGGCTCTGGAAGTTAAATATTTATATACACTCAGCAGTTGTAGCTACCCTAAAGTTATATTCACTTACATTATATTACCGTGTCCTCAATAGCACTACTTGATAGGAGTGTTGGGCATATCAAAAATTGTGAAGGGCTGTCCTCACACACCACCAGGTGTCATGCTTCATCATAGACAGCCCTCGCTCTCTAAAAACCTGGTTTGATAGAGAGCGGGCCTACACCTGAAGACGGGAGGCACTTCTAATCATTAAAGTGGGGGCCTGTGCAAATAGTGCGTAAAAAAACAATGTAATACCCCAATTTGCATTTAATAGTAGGGTATACTACTTGGTATTAAAAATATGGGATGTGGGGATTAGGAGAACTATTACCCCATCACCACTGTTACCGTCGTCAACATGTTTCTGCCTTTGGCTCTAATGAGTGAGCAGCATTCTTCAGGACGAGAGTTGGGCTCCTGGTTTACAATATGGCATTAGATGTTGCTTCCTTGTTACGGCGACCTATGTCTGCCTCTTAACTGACGTTGCGATTCTTATGATACCTGTGAATACATAAATGAATATTTATTCAAATCAGTATATGGGTACTCTATTTATAAAAAGGACATAAGTAACGTAGTATTTGCATGCTAGTGAGATATTTTTGTGACACTGCAAACGTGAGGTAACAGTAAAAAAAAATAATTCAACTTGAATTGTGAGACTAGCCCATAATCGTACCCCAACGAAGGGTCTTTAATGCCCCATGGGAGGAGGGTTCAGGGACCCCTGTAGTCACACTCTAAGAAAAGTAAATATATTTAAAACAAGGTCCTTTTGTTTAAAAAGAAAAAGATATTTGGGTGTAACCTCATGCTCACACTTGCAACAAGAACCATTCTGTTCTCTCACGCATACTCTTACTGCCTCAAGGTGCGTCCCTCGCCGTACACCTAAGTACGTCCACTCCTTCTCCCCGACGATGTCGGAATGGAGGTTTTCGAGTGTATATAACGGAGTCCCATTATTGCGGGAAGGACATGATGGGAAGCACCTGTGGCTCGTCTGCACGGAACTTCATTCTCTGTTCCGGTGTCCCATTCGAGGCCCGCCTGGAGGTCACATAACAAAGTGGCTGCTCCCACGGGTGTGGTGCGCTGTATTGCCAATGCTTGTGTAGGACTTCATTCTCTGTTCCGATGACCCATGCGCCACCCGCCTGGACCCAACCTAGAGACCCCTTAGCCTCTAGTTCCCTCCCCATGTTATTACTGGGGGTATTGTGTTGACATGGTCCAATATTTATACCTAGTGCCAGACTTTGAAGTGAGGGACTCACTATACTACCCACACATCTGGTTCTGGAAAGTTCTTCCCTTCCCCTGTCAAGGCTCCAAGAAGTCTGTGGTGACAAAAGACAAGTGTCTGGTCCCTTAGTGTGTGCTGGAGGCAATCCCTTTGAAGTGTAAGTGTGGTAAGGCACAGCTCCATCCCCAGTTATCCAGGCAGTATTGCTTATCCTGTCCACACCTAGTCCCCGTTTGTGTCTCTGTCTGGGAGGAATACACAAAGCCCAACAGTGGAGCCATTCACAGTCTTGTGACCCAGGATACTGACAGATGGCACAAATGGTTAAGACAATAAAAAAGCCAACTTTCTAGAAGTGGCATTTTCAGAAATGTGACTTCAAATCCAACTTTACCATTAAAGATGGCTTCAAATTACCATTCATTTGAGTTTAAACATCACATCTCCATCTGCTCCCAATCAAATGTTATTACTTATTAAATGTAATAAGGTAACCCTGTGTTAATCAATGCAAGGATAGGCCTTACAACAGTGAAAAACGATTTTAGGAGCTTTTTACTGCCAGGACATTTAAAACCTAAGCACATATGTTCTACTTTTTATATGCAATGCACCCTGCCCTATGAGCTTTTAGGGCCTACCTTAGGAGTGACTCATAACTATTAGAAAGGAAGGTTTAATATGGCAAGAAGTTTATTTTTCTAGGTCGTTATGGCAGTTTAGAACTGCGCACAGCCTGCAATGGCAGGCCTGAGACATGTTTGAAAAGGTTACTTAAGTGGGTGGCGCAATTAGTGCTGCAGGCCCATTGGTAGCATTTATTTTGCAGGCCCTGGGTACATGTGGTACTACTTTACTAGGGACTTACAAGTAAATTAAATGTGCCAATTAGGTGTAGTCCAATTTTACCATGTTTAGGGAAAGAACACAAGCACTTTAGCACTGGTTAGCAGTGGTAAAGTGCACAGAGTACTGAAGCCAACAAAAACGTGCTTGGCAGCTGAAGGCAAAAATCTGGGGGAGACCTAGCAAAAATGGCCAGGTCCAACATTACCTGTCCTAAAAATAAAGAAGCCTGAAATGGCATTGGCATAAGAGAAGAATGAGCACATGTGTCAATAATGTGAAGGATTCTTTACAATAAGCGTCTATTTCTTTAGACTAAATTATGATTAAAAGAACTCTGCAAGAAGTGAATTCTCTGACATATGCTCTTTTTTTCTCTGAAATTTCTGTGTCATAAAATGAGCACTACCAAAGCCAATAGATCTGTTTATTTCACAAGCGTAAGGATTTCGGCCTTGATTGGAAAATCTGTGTATGTGTATGCATGGATGAGTGAATAAATTGGTACTGTGTGAGTGCATGAATGGTGAATGCGTAAGTGGCTGAGTACATAGATAATTATTGTGTATGTACATGGGTGAATGAATGAACAGATGAGTGTATGAATGAACTTGTTGTGCAATCTGTTCCAGGCACCTGCTTCATCCAGATTCCAAAAGATGTTTTGACTGGTTTGAAGAAAAGACTTACTACTAAATATGGCAGATTTAGGAAGTATGGATCCAATTTAGTGAAATTTGGGGTTTAGTAGCTTCCAACAAAGTTATCAGCTGTGTGCAGTAACATGTTGTTGCCACTTGTCCAGGCCTGCCAAGTGTATCACTTGTGACAGCAATGAATTTTAGTACACTGTACTCCATACAAGCAGAGGAAAATGTCACTCATATGAAAAGTGATGATCTAAGGGGACATAGGGCCACATGTATCAAGCATTTTTGAGTTCGCAAACTGGCTGATTTGCAGAATCGGCCCGTTTGCGAATGCAAAAAATGCTTTTCACATGTATAAAACCCTATTTTGCGA
Organism: Calotriton arnoldi; assembly: GCA_963921515.1. Lineage (NCBI taxonomy): Eukaryota > Metazoa > Chordata > Amphibia > Caudata > Salamandridae > Calotriton > Calotriton arnoldi. Next base: position 288,863 of record CAWUFW010002490.1, on the reverse strand, counting down.
TTCGGTACAAAATGGGTTTACGATTCGCTATTTGGAAGGGGCGTGTTTAGGGCGTCCCTTCCAAATAGCGAATTCTAATGGTATGCATGAATGTTTTGTGACCATAAATGCGTTCGCAAAACATTCGCATTTTACCACCCACTCCAAGTAGGTGGTAACCCTTTTGCAAATGGGAAGGGGTCCCCAAGGGGCACCTTCCCCTTTGGGAATGGCAGCAAAAACGTTCTGCTCTTGGAAAATGATAAGAAAACTTTTCATTTTTCTTTTTTAAATGCAACCCATTTTCCCTTAAGGAAAACGGGCTGCATTAAAATAAAATGTTGCTTTATTTAAAAGCAATCACGGACATGGTGGTCTACTGACCCCAGCAGGCCACCATCCCCATGATGTTAGCGATTCCTAGGGGGTCGCAAATTGCGACCTACCTCATTAATATTCATGAGGTAGGTAATTTGCGACCCCCTAGGAATCGCAGAAAGTGTCAGGTCACTTTCATATATGCAGTTTTGCAATTTCCTAATTGCGAATCGCAAGGATTTACAATTAGGGAACCGCAAAACGGTTCCTACATACTTCTGGCCCTTAAAGTTAATAATTGCTCAGCATTCACTGCCACAATGTCCCTTCACACTCAGTGCAGCTTGGCATGCCACTTATGTTCCCCTCCCCTTGTTGAGCCTGTTTTCTATCTCTTCTCATAACTCTCCCCACTCTTCCCTAGTCCCTCCTTTCTAGAGACAGGACGCTGGTGTGTATAAGGAAGGACACCCTGGTGATCGAAATGAAAAAGATAAATCGGAGGAAAGGAAAAGAGACATGGGATATGCTGGCTACAAGAACAACAAATTGGACTCATGCAAGGAGAAGGAATAGACAGAGATACTCAGAGAGGAGGAAAAAGATAAAGATAGAAGAGAGGAGGTTGCAGGAGAGTTTGGAGAGTAGAAAAAGTCAGGCTGGAGAAATTTGGACAGAAACAGATACAGAAGGAGAAAGAGCAGAATAGAAGTTGGAGTGAAGTAGGAGAAAAGACACTAGAAAACAGACACTGTATTAGTTTAATCTCTGTACAGTGTGTCGTTTAGCAAGATGCTGGAGCAAGGAGGAAGAGCAAGTACAAAAGAATCACTAGAGATGAAGGAAGGACTAGAGACACTGAAGTGAGGTGGAACCACTAAAACAATAATACAATGGAAAAAAACAAGACAGTGAAGAGAATACGAGATTTTGATCTTCCAGGAGAAAGGTGTAACTATCACTGAGGCCAACAAAGGGAGAAAGAGAAAACAGAAGACATATTATGAGACAGATCTGGGACATTGAGAGAGGGAGCACATCACAGAAGAGAAGCGACACCCCCCTTATAGCAGTCACTTAAAAACAGGTACATTTAACTGGAAGTGAAGTCATTTGCTTCAGACATTTCTGCTAACTTCCTGTGTTTTCTTTCTCCCAATGTCTGTGACTGTTTCATAAAGATTGTTTGAAATTCTTGTTGCTTGGTTGAGATTTGGGTTGGTGGTATTCTGTTGGGGATTTAATGTAATGGGCTTGGTGTCAATGGAGATGGCAGCGCAGCGGGAGGGCTCCTGCAGTGAGATGGGGCTGCAAGCCATCTATGCTGCCAACACGGCCCAAGGGCTGCACTGCTAACCGGGGAAATGCCTTAAAGGGACACTGATTCACCCCTTTGACCGGGTGGCAGACACAGCCAGGAGCTGGGGCAACCGATGGCCTCTGAAGCCACCCAGAGCCTCTTGGAGCATGAGAGGCTGCACTGTGCCTGCTCTTTGCCTCTGCCTTCCCTCACTTGTCCACCTGCCTTTCAGACCTCTGGGACGGCGACCCATCAGGGTGGAGGCCAGCTCTCACCGTACCCAGAGTTCCAGGCGGCCAATACTGATCCCATGAACATGGAAAGGGGACTACATAGATCCCCCAGGGCAGCCATATTGGTGAAGTAGGTACCCTCATGTGGCCATTGACTTAGTAGTTTGGGCTGCTTTAATGCCCAAGCTGTGGGCATCTCTTCCTTACTTCTATTCTCAGCAGCGTCATTGACATTTGCTTCGCTTCCTCCACATGCCAAAGCCACGTGTTTTGCTATGCTCCCTCCCATGTCAGAGACCAAACCCATCAGGCAATGCAGGGACCCAGGGGGGAGCGAGGCGCGAGCCGGTCTCCCCCTGGGTGGCTTCGCGCGATGGAGCGGGCCACGGCGTTAGATAGGTGCAGGTAGGTAATGGGGCGGGACTTAGTGTTAGGTTATATAAGGCAGTTTTTTGGGCGGGAAAACTATCGTCTGAGGCGGTGCCCAGGGGTTAGGTTGTTAATTTTTGACCCACCCCCTTTTTTGCTTGTTATTTAAGGTTTTTGGGAAGTTTTTGCCTTATTATATCTTTTAGGTCATGTGATGTTACGGAAATGGTCAAATTGTATAAGCCTGATTAATCTGACACTGTTAACAAGAAAATGTTATTACTGCCACAGTAAGACAGGTTATAGCTTTTAAATTTAGTTAGGCGGATTTTTGGGGGCTGGACAGTCTGGAGCTGGCTTATCCATCCCTCGGGGGGGAGGACAGAACACAGGGGAGGTGAAGAGTAAATGATGGGGCTTGGAACAACACAGGACCAGATCGCTTTAGGATGCTTGATGGGGGGAGATCGTGAGATTGGGGTATGCAAGGAAAAGGTGGGGAAGGAAAGTATAATGGGGAAAGCTGGAAAATCATGGGGTTTATTGAAGCAATGTTGAGCTTTTGGGGATTTTTTAAGGGTGGAGGGAATGGTTAGGATTGTTCTCATGTATTAGTGAGGTTGAGTTATTCACTTTGTTTGTATCAATGATATTTATGCTATATACCTAGCTTAATAAAGTGGCCTTTTTTGCTATATCGAAGAATACAGTGGTACGTGCCTTATTGTGCGATTATTATTTTCGAAAGCGGTGACCAGGTGTGCCCCAGCCCCCACATTAGACATATTATCTCCCACAGATGCACCAGACTCAGTCCTGTTGGTTCTCCTGAAAGAACTGGCAAAAATCAAAGGGGCATATTATCTATAGATTGCGATAATTATCGCAAAGCGCGCTTAGCGCCTTTTTGATTATCGCCGGCTACCGCTGGATTACATCGCCGTGTTAGCGGCGTATTAGCAACGCTTTGCTAACAGGCGAAGTACAATCCAGCGATAGACAGCGATAATGATCATTAGCGTGTGAAATCCAGCGATGATTTCACAGCGCTAATGAAAAGCTTGGTAATGGGGGAGTGTGGACTTAACCATACAATCCACCTCCCATTGACAATAATGACAAGTCAGGTTTTATTCAGGCGTTAGGATCCTGCGATAATGGGGGCTTAGCGTGCCTTTTCTCTTCGCTTCGCTGTTCAGGGGCAGCATTGGTAATAGCGCGATGTTGGTTTAGCGAGCATTACACATGTTGTCCTAGGAGGGAACGCCTACCTTGCATCTCATTAGCGATGTATATCGCTAAGATGCGCGGCGTTAGGAATTCGGCTGCTTACATGCGCTAATGCATGTTAGCGCCGCCTTCCTAATAGGGCGATTAGAATATCGCCGCTTTAGCGGCAAAAAGTGCCGCTAAAGCGGCGATAATGCCCTTGATAATATGCCCCAAAGACTCAAGTCAATGGAGGAGAGTGTCACAGAGACAGGACAGCATCTGGACAAACAGCCCGATTGGGATCAACACCTGTGGCACCTACAACAAAAGACTGTTGAGTTGCAGGACATCAGTTGCAGAGGCAAAATAAGGACCGTAGAGGTACTGGAACAATCTGAAACAGACCACATGTTTAGTTTTTTAAGCTCTTTGCTCCAAGCCTTCCTGAATATCATGTTTTACCCTCCATTGGATTTCTAAAGTGTGCATTGAATACATACCCACAACACCATACATGACAGTAGCCCTGATTCAGACGGGGGACTCCCAATTTTTGAAGCCAAAAAATGCCTCTATTTTGGCTGTCTCTTGCCTGAAATTGACTCTGCTTCAATAGAAATCGATAGGGAAAATACATTCTCCAGCTTATTTTTTAAAATCTCCAACTTTTCTCTTTTAAAATGTTGGCATGTATGCAACATCTCACTTGGTTTCCACCCAAGGTATATCCTGCCCTGCTGCTTCTGCTATCAACAAGTTCTGCAAATCCTAGCCATGATTTAAAAGCACGGGCTCTATTTCTATGAGAACCAACAAGTGAGTATCACGGCGTCTTCTCAGCAATCACGAACATCAAACGGAAACAATTCCTAGCCCTTTCCCTTCGCTTGCGGAAACATGAAGTTAAATATGACCTTCTTTACCTGGCAACTATGTTGATTACAATTAATGGCTGAACCATGAAATATAGAGACTCTGGTGAACTGGAATCTCTTCTGGAGGACCTGGAGACCGCTTCTATGGACTTCTCCCCGTCGACAAGTAAGACAAAGGTGATTGCAATAGGAGAGCCAGGATGAGGAGGCAGTGATGAACGAGGAACGCCAACACTGGGAGATTGTGACTCAAAAATTGTCCCAAGGCAGTAAGCAGAGATTGTGGACGTCTCCTACCCCGATGGACAAATCTAGATCTCCAATCAAGACTTAATTGACACCTTTTATTTGCCAAGGCTTCCTCCGACCTCCAATATTCTTTCGAACAAGCTGTGAGCCTCTTTGTTCCTTTCTTCTGTGCGGCTCCCTGATGTTACTTAGGGGTGCCTTTGTGTTAGAAATTGGGTTTTTGGTTGGCAGAGGTATGCACCCGTCCAAGCAGGAACCACAATCCTAGCCAGGGCAAGCCACATACACACTAAAAGATAACATATGCTCACCCGCTGGTAGCTCGGCACAGAGCGGTCAGGCTTATCTAAAGAGACAATGTGTAAAGTATTTGTGCAACACACACACACACAGTAACAGAATAATAAACACCACAAAATTAAGTACTCCACACAGGGTTAGAAACATAGATTATATTGTCATGAGTAAAGCAAGACCAAAATGACAAAAATCCAATAAGTAGAACCGGAGTTATGAATTTTTAAAGATTAAAAGTCAAAATGTAGTGCTTAGTAGAAAATAGCGCTTAGGGATTACTTGCGGTCACGCTGGACTGAGGTAAATCCAAAGTTCAGGCCGACCGCAATGGAGGGCAGGCCGGCTACAGGACTCTCACAAGTATGGAGGAAGCGTTGACATTGAAGACCTGATGCATTGGTTCTGATCTGCACAGACGATGAAGGCTTCGTCGATGAACCCCTTTTTGATGCAGGCAATGCGTTGTCGTCGAGCTGCGCTATCTGTCGTCATCAAGCTGCGCAGTCCATCAAAGCGATGTCGTCGACCAGCTCCTGCGTCGGCGTCAAGGGGCAATACGGCGGTTCTGATTGGTGCAAAGTCGTCACTGCATCGATTTTGATGGTTCTGCACAGTAGAAGCTCACTTTCAAGGGCCCAGGACTGGATTGGCACCACTTGGCAGTGCAGGACTCACAGATGGCAGAGTCCGGGTGCTGTTGCAGGGTTGAAGGAAGTCTTTGATGGCCTAGAGACTTCAGAAAATGGGGCAAGCCAGCAAGCCCTTGAAGTCACTCTGGGTTCAAATGAGTTGGGTTCAGTCCTTGTCCTCCGCAGGGAAAAGATCAGCAGGCAGCAGGCAGCACAGCAAATCAGAAAAGCAGTTCTTCCAGAGCAGCGATCAAGCAGAGTGGCAATCCTTGTAGTACAGCAGTCTTTACTCCTGGCAGAGTTCTTCACAGGTCCAGTAGTGTACTGTCTTGGTAGGGTCAGATGCCAGGTATTTATACCTAGTTCTGCCTTTGAAGTGGGGGTGACCTCAAAGCAGGCCCTTGAAGTGCACAGGTCCCCCTTTCTTCCCAGCTCTGGCTCCAGACTATAAGTAGGGGGTAATCAGCCCTTTGTATGGTAAACAAGACGCTGCCTATTCAGGTGTGTCAGTCCCCCCCTTCCTGCCCAGGAAGAGCTGTCATAATGCAGATGAAAGCAAATGAGTTCTCTGTCACAACCACCCTTCCTGTGTTTGTGACTGTCTAGAAGGAATGCACAATATGTAGCTGTCATCCACCCCATATGTATATTGGAGACAAGCTGCAAGGCACACAGAGCAGAGAAAGGCCCACTTTCTAAAAGTGGCATTTCTAAAATAGTAATGTTAAATCCAACTTTACCAGTAAAGAGGATTTATCATTACAATTTCAAGAATATGAAAAGTGATGGAGCTACTCCTTTCTAATCAGGAATTGCAGCTTAAAAATGTATTAAGGAATTCCCAATGCTAGCCTACAAGAGGAGTAGGCCTCACAGTAGTAAAAAAATAATTTAGGTGTTTGTCACTACCAGGACATGTGAAACCTAAAATTACATGTCCTAACTTTTATTTACACAGCACTTTGCCCTTAGGGCTACCTAGGGCCTACCCTAGTGGTGGCTTATGTGTAATAAAAGGGGAGTTTAAGGATTGGCAAGTGGTTTTAAATGCTAAGTCGAAGTGGTAGTAAACTGCACACACAAGCCTTGTAATTGCAGGCCTGAGACAGGTATGAAAGGCTACTTGTGTGGGTGGCACTATCAGTGCTGCAGAGCCACTAGTAGGATTTAGGTAAACACCCTGGGTATATGGTATACCACTTTACAAGGTGCTTACAAGTAAACTAAATATGTCAATTGGGATTTCCGTCCACCATCTCCTTGTGCTTGCTTTGTTCGCCCTAAGTTGGCAGGGTATGCCCAGACGTATGTCCCTTGCTCACTTTGCCACTAGATTCAAGCTAGCCTGGCTGAAGAGGGGTGTTACCCCGAAACCGGTCCCAGGATGCTTGTTTCCGGTTCAGGGAAGACCTGGCTTGGCAGTTCGGGCTGGACTGTTCCCATGAGGCACAGGGTCAAGACTGATTTGCATATAGCTGGGTCTCAACTGAGGTGGCGATGTGAGCTAAAGAACGATAATGGATTCAACCCAGATCTGTGACTGGGGGTGAGTGTCTGAAAAGTTTTAGCGCTCCGTCCATCATCTCCCTGTGTTTGCTTTGTTCGCCCTAAGTTGGCAGGGTATGCCCAGACGTGGGCCCCTTGCTCACTTTGCCACTGGATTCAAGCTAGCCTGGCTGAAGAGAGGTGTAACCCCGAAACCAGTCCCAGGATGCTTGTTTCCGGTTCCAGGAAGACCTGGCTTGGCAGTTCGGGCTGGACTGTTCCCATGAGGCACAGGGTCAAGACTGATTTGCATATAGCTGGGTCTGAACTGAGGTGGCGTAGTAAGCTAAAGAACGATGATGGATTCAACCAAGATCTGTGACTGGGGGTGAGTGTCTGAAAAGTTTCAGCGCTCCCTTCATAATCTCTTTGCTTAATACACCAATGTCCCCATGTTTAGGGGAGAAGCACATGCACTTTAGCACTGGTCAGCAGTGGTAAAGTGCTCAGAGTACTATGGCCAACAAAAAAGATGCAGCAAAAAGGGAAGGTAAGCAGGCAAAACTTTTGGGGGAAGTCCACTCTAAGGATGACAGGTCTAACCCTTTGGTTGAGGCACTCAAGGACGGTGTTCACAGGCAGTTGATGAATGTTATTGTACCAACTATATTGCTTTCTATCATGTTTTGACTCTGGGTTGGCAAGCCTTGGTACCTTCGCAAAAACACACAGAATGCATGTTAGCTACTCTTCCCCCAGGCTGTAGCTGTACTAGGGTTCCTCTGCATGTGGCTCAACAGCCCTGTCTTTGCAGATAGAGGCGCCTCCCCTTTCCTCCGGAATAAAGCTCCTTGATTGAAGTAGAGCACTATCCCGTGTCCCTAGCTTCCCCGAGTAGTCAACGCAACCTTGTTCAGCTTGTTGTATACCAGCCTTCTCCCTTGCACAGCTGATACATCTTCACCCCATTTTAGAGCTAGCCAGAGGAGGAACGCTCCCCCATGTTTAGGGAACTCTTGCTTGCTTAGTTACCCCCGAGGTCTTTGGTCTTGTCCTGGGTTTAGTGCCCCCCCTAGTCGGCCATCCAGCATTGTTGTAACCCTTTACAGATCCTTGCGGCTCCTTTATTCTCTAATAGTGGTCGAGCTCACTAGTGACCCCCCCCATTTTCTCTCATTAGGGTATATAACATATCCTCATGCCCCGGGAGTCGCGCAGATCATTGACGGTAGAATTCCTTATTGTTAATGGGATAACGCATTTAATTAAAAGGAAGAAACTACTCGCCTTCCTGGGCCAAAAGAAACCTGTTATCACCTTCATACAGGAGACACACCTTACCTCTGAACAGAGTGACAAATTTGGAAGGGACTGGGTGGGATGAGGTGATTCATGCGAACCCTACCCCCGGAAATACTTCTGTACGAGCCGGGGCATCTAGTACAAGGAAAAGAAGGGCAGCAATCCTACTAAACAAGTCCCTGTCCTGTAAGCTGGTGCACACCTGGGTGGATGTGGAGGGCAGGTATGTCTTTGCTGAGATCTGTATCCATGATGCATGTCTTAGCATAGGGTCAATCTATGCACCCATAGGTGATAAGTCTACCTGTAATGCTATTAAAGTGTCTTAGATAATCAGATACTTTTCCGTGCTTTTCTCTAGGAGCAGCACAAATGGAAGGAGGGCTGTCATTAACCTACATGGATCTTTAGGTCTGACTTGATAGTACAACTTTCACCTGACCTTACTTGATCAACAAAAAAGAGCTTTCCGAGTCCTACTGAAGGTGGGGCTTAGGCTTCATTCACATGTTGCTCGCCCCTGTCCTGTAAGCTGGTGGACACCTGGGTGGATGCGGAGGGCAGGTATGTCTTTGCTGAGATCTGTACCCATGATGCATGTCTTATCATAGGGTCAATCTATGCACCCATAAGTGATAAATTAACCAGTAATGCTATTAAAGTGTCTTAGATAATCAGATAATGTACCGTGCTTTTCTCTAGGAGCAGCACAGATGGAAGGAGGGCTGTCATTAACCTACATGGATCGTTAGGTCTGGCTTGATAGTACAACTTTCCCCTGACCTTAATTGATCAATAAAAAAGAACTTTCCAAGTCCTACTGAAGGTGGGGCTTAGGCTTCATTCACATGTTGCTCACCCTGAGTACAAGATTTGATTGGACCATATTTGTGTACTTCTAATAAAAAGACTGCATGTATTGCACTTTTTGACTTGTGGCAAGGTTTATACTTGATGCAGCAGGACTGAGTCGGTTATTGTGGCAAACCAATGACGTGGCTATAGGCCTGGTCTGTTTATTATGAACTATTATGCTAAAGGCTCTAGGCCAGACATATTTATTGTGAAATACATATGGTAAAATAGATAGGCATTTAGGTGTTATCTATCAAAGGGTACATATAGGTATTTTGTTGTATGGAATCTCACAGATTACCATAGTAGGCAATGGTTTTAATGTTTGCCACTCTGACAAACCCGGGGAGATTTCACTGTGATGTTTCTTTTTAGTCCCTGTTGAGAAGTGTTGTATATTGTTTGCAGGTTGTATTTTTCTACAAATTTGTAATTTTATAACTGAATGCATGATGTTTGCCAGTTTATGAATAGGCCAATGTTGGGTAAAGTGTAAAGCCAACGTTAAAGAGTAAAGGTTCTATCAGTTCATTGGGGAAAACATGGCAGATTTCAAAGTTTTGATCTGTTTATTCTGAAATGTTACGACAAAGCCAGTAGGCCTGACCTACTTATTGTGAAAAGCGAACATTAAAGACAATAGGCTTTTAAGGATGGATGTTATTACACTGAGCTATAGCCTATAAGCAGGAACGTTTTACATGGAATTTCACAAATTAGTAGGCAAGGGTTTAGGTGTGGGTGATTCTACTCGAAGATATGCATTTCAATAATCCTTATTGGGCTCTCTTTAGAGAGATAGGATTGTGCTTTGTCAACTGCAATTTTGTATCCAATGTAATTTTGTGACTGTATGGCTAGTGGTTGTCTTGTGGGAAAACGTAGGCTCCGTACAGCAGGCCTCAGTTGGTTATGGTGATAAAACCTATTTCTGTTGTCACAGGTCTTTTTAATATGAAATGTTATGATAAACAGATTAGGCTTGACATATTGGTTGCGTAAAGCATATGTTAAATAGATATTTAAGAGTGGATTGTTATTTCTCTGTATTATACACTACAGACAGGTATTTAATTATGCAAAATGTCAAATTACCTTTGTAGGGAATAATTTTGGTGTTGGTTACTGCCTCTAGCAAACTCTAGTGGGAAAAGAGTTGTGATGTAATAATTCTTTCTGGAATCTCTTCTTAGATGCCTGCCAGGACCTTGTCATTAAAAAAAATCATTAAATAATATATACATCCATATACATAAATATATCTCCATATAGATAAATAGAGGGCCTTTGGGCCCACTTTGTTCTGTCACTGGTCTGTCATTTACATTCCACTTTCAACCATGACAGTGAACTACATGGGGTAATGTAGCAGTCTGCGCCAGTCATTGGCTCTTTCCCCCGTGAATGATAGCATTTTCTGATCACATGTGTACAACTGTCTGAAAATGAGTGCACTTCCGTGTCAGACCTGGTTGTACAGTGTTTCATTTTGAATTTTCTCCTTTTATAATTCCCTTTTCGTTATTTTGCTTTTCCCCTTTTTATTTTAATGCTCATTAAGAGGCTACTACAGCACTCAATGCAGTGCTAACATGTTGCTTGCTGGCCGCCCATTTCAGCTGCAATGCGCTGCATTCCATGTGGCCACATTCTCTAAACAAGGAGATCATTATGGAATGCTGTTGTCCATAGTGTATCATTGTTTTACCATTTCAAGATGACCAACATGTGCGGCTAGATTCACAAAGGTAAAGTTGACGAAAGTCTAACTTTACAACTTTCGGTATTTACAAAGGGCATTTACTACTCATAAATGTCCTTTGTGAATACCAAAAGTCGAACTTTATGACTTTCAGTATTCACAAAGGGCATTTACGAGTAGTAAATGCCCTATGTGAATACCGAAAGTCATAAAGTTAGACTTTCATCTCACTTTACCTTTGTGAATTGGACCTGTTGCTTCTAAATGTGGTGGCCATGTTTGAAGTTTAAAACAATGAGAGACTATTTACAATACCTTGGCAAGACGGACACCTGCAGCTATGTTTAGTTTTATGACTCCAAGTATGCCCACCATGCTTAGAAGGTGGCATGTTTTCTTTTTTTCTACTTTTATTCTTTTATCTTACGTAGGTTGTTGAGTTTGTGTATGTTTTGTTGGGGGTATGTCAGAGGGTGAATAGAAGGATGAGTCAGTGGATTGATGAATGGATACACGAGTGCAAACTGCAAAGATGAGTAACAGAGTGCGTGTTTGACTACTTATTGAGTGGTGACACCCATCATTGACATAAAAAGGTGCTTTCATTCAGAAGTCAGACCTATTGGCATTTCCAAAGCTTGTTACCAATGTTGGTTTCGCTTCATTGAATGATGCAAATGACACTATTTCTGCTTCTGTGCATCTGCAGAGACATACATATTAATTTTTGACCGGGCTATTAGCAACTCTTCCATGATTATGTGAGCCGGTCTGACTGACGCATTGGTGGCTTGGCATAGCTGGCACCCAGTCACAGCATCTTCAATTAGTGTGCCCAGTTTGAGGAACCATACCTTTTCCCTTAACTTTACTTTGGTTTTGACCCTATTTGTGGACATGGGTTGTGTAGTGTTGTGTGATTATGTGCAGTAGGACACTTGTGGTCTTCAGCGGACTCCTTACAAAGTCACGTAATCAGTTGGGAGGTATCTGGGTGTGATCAGTAAAGTTTATGGCGCAATGCGTTCATTTAACGGTTGCCTGCTGAAGAATAAAGAAGTGTGTTACAGAGCTCCATGTGTGGTGCAGTCCTTTGCATGCTCCTGGGCTAGGGTGGATGCGACAACTGGAGATGAGTAGGAAATACGTGTCCCGAAGGAACAAGACTTCTCTCCCTGAGAGTTTGCAGAGGTCTAGCTAAATGCTCGTCTGTGCCACGTGTGCCCCAAGAAACAATCTACAGTTGGCCTATGTGGAGTCAACGTTCCGCTTTAGCTCTCACAAGGCCCTCAAAGAAATTGACATATGCAAAAGAAACAATTGATGGACGGAATGCTGGACAATGCAAACATTCACCCCAGTCACAAGGATCTGAGTTTAATCCATCATTCTTTTGCTCACCACACCACCCCAGTTTGGACCCAGCCATATGCAAATCAGTCTTGACCCTGTTCCTTATGGGAACAGTCCAGCCCGAACTGCCAAGCCAGGTCCTCCCTGGACCGTAAACAAGCATCCTGGGACCGGTTTCAGGGCATCACCCTTCATCAGCCAGGCTAGCTTGAATCCAGTGATGTAGTGAGCACGGGACCCATGTCTGGGCATACCCTTCCCACGTAGGGCGACATATGCAAAAGAAACAATTGATGGACGGAATGCTGGACAATGCAAACATTCACCCCCAGTCACAAGGATATGGGCTTAATCCATCATTCTTTTGCTCACCACACTGCAGACCCTTCCCACGTAGGGCGACATATGCTTGTTTCCGGTCCAGGGAGGGCCTGGCTTGGCAGTTCGGGCTGGACTGTTCCCATGAGGCAAAGGGTCAAGACTGATTTGCATATGGCCAGGTCTAAACTGGTGTGGCATGGTGAGCAAAAGAATGATGGATTTAACCCAGATCTCTTGACTGGGGGTGAATGTTTTGATTTGTTCTACATTCCGTCCATCAATTGTGTGTCTTTTGATTTCTCGAAGAAAGTGAAGCACAAGAAGGAAGACCGCCAGAAGCCTACTGGTAAGGCCGAGAGAAGAGATACTGTGCCACAGCATAGCACAGAGCCATTGTCCATGCAAAGCAGAAACGCTAAAGGAAGTGACAACCAGGTACAGAGTACACAAGTGCAATTACAACTGCGATAAAAGAAGTGCTACCTGACCTTGGATTGGGCCCTGGTTTGAGGCCGGTGCATCCAAAGTAGCAGGCGGCATCCAATCTGACCAAAAGCCAGTTGGAAAAGTGAAATTTGTCAGCGGCTGCAACAGAAGACATGGAGTATAGCGCCGCTGCATTTTTTAATCCTCCACCACCATTCTTCACCGCCAACAAGCAGAATATTGGCACCAGATGGACTGCGTGGATCGAAACGTTTGATGACTTCATAGATGCTCTAGAAGAAGCAGATGACAAAAAGATCATCAAATACTTAAAGAACCTTGCGGGTGATGGACTGAAAGAAGTGATAAAGAAAATAAGAAAAGCTGATGAAGTATCGTATCGTCAAATCAAAGAAACGTTGGAAACAAATTTCAATCTGGTGCTGAATGTCGACTATGAGAGGTACATTTTCAACCAGGCAAGACAGCGAGCTGGTGAAACGATGGATGAGTTTGTCAAAAGACTTGATGTCCTCAACAAGCACTGCAAGTTCAGTGAATTCAACGATGAAGAAGCCATGCGTCTAAAAGTCATCGATGGTTGCCTCTCCGATTTGTTCAGACGACACAGCTGAGAGAGACACTCAGCCTAGAAAAAGTTCTCATGGCTGCGAGAGCTGAAGAATGTGCAGATCGGCAGGCTGCGTGGATGGAAGCTGGAACAGCCCAGAATGAATCAGCAGTGATCATGAAAATTAAGAAGTAACATTAAGTGGAGGCTCATAAGACGATGTCTCCGAAGAAAAAGAAATTGTGTTTCTGTTGTGGAATCTCGTTTCCTCACAAGGGTATATGTCCTGCAATTAGACAGACATCCAAAAGATGAGGGAAAGAAAACCAAACCATTTTTTAATCATTTGCAAAGTGAAAGAGAATCCAAGTGCGTCACGGTGAGAAGATAAAATGGACTCCAGAAAGTTCCATAAGCATTCTAGGCATGCCCACAAAGCCAAACGGCAACATCAATTGAGGCAAGTAGAGACTGGACGAAGTTGATAGTCATCAAAGTCCTCTTCTAAAGGCTCTACAATGTCACTATTGAGCGACAGTGAAGAAGATGGATGTGCAATGGTGAGGTTGACCGCAGAACGACATGCACATTTCGGATTGGCTGCTTGCAAAGAAAAACACAAGTCAAAGAGAGATCGCAACGTGAAGTGACCAAATTTATTTGAACGTTGCCCCAAGATCACGCTAAAGGTGAATAGCTGCCCTACAACTTTTATTGTAGACAGTGGTGCATCGATCAATATCGTGCCAGCAGAAAAATACAATGAACTGTCCCCTATACCACGTCTAACACCATTGAAAACAAAGGTGTACACACGGGCTACTTCTACGCCATTGCGAAGTCAAGGGTCATTTTTATCAGCCATGAAGCATAAGAAAACCACAGTGCAAGCACCAATTCATGTACTCCCAAGTACTTTGGCGAGTACATGTCTACTCAGTTTCAGAATTGCTGCTGACATGGGACTGATATCTATTAACTACAACCTCAATGCACATTGTGAAATAGTAAGTCAATCCCCGTTGTTGTTTCATGAACTAGGGAAACTCAAGAAAATGAAGGCACAACTTCACTTAAATGAGGACATTCTTCTTGTTGCTTAGCGACACCGTTGGATTGCTTTTCATTTGCAAGAGGGCATTGAGAAAGAACTAGAAACTTTGTTAAAGCATGACATCATTGAGCGCTTTACTGGTCCGATGCCATGGTTTTCACCCATAGAGGTGGTGCCAAGGAAGGACAAGAGAGGTACAGTGCACATTTGTGTTGATATGCAACAGGCCACCAAAGCAACCGAGACAGAAAGACATCCAGGTCCACACATAGTGGACATGATTACACAGTTGCATGGTGTCAAACTCTTCTCCTGTCTTGATTTGAACAAAGGATGCCATCAACTCAAGCTGGAAGAGAACGTTAGGTACATTACTACTTTTTCAACTCATGTTAGTTTGTTCTGATACAAATGACTCAGCCTTGGTGTGTCATCGGCTGCAGAAATCTTTCAGGATGTCATTTACCGAGTAATTCAATCCGTCCACATTCTTTTAACTACAGCAATGATATATTGGTATTTGGGACCGCACAAAAGGACATGACAAGGCTCTTACACAAGTATGTTGTCTGCTTGCTGAGGCAGGTCTCACTTTAAATGCAGAAAAGTGTGAGTTTCACAAACCCAAACTCACATTATTTGGGCATATATTCTCTGAAGGGGGAATGACTCCTGGCCCTGAAAAGTACAGGCATTGTCATCCACTTGTCCCCCACAAGATGTAACCTTCTTAGGCATGGCCAGCTATTTCTCCTGATACGTTCAAGACTTTGCCAAGCTGAGTGCCCAATTAAGAGACTTGACAAAAAAGAATACCCCCTTCCAATGGTCCCCTGAATGTGATCAAAGTTTCAAGAAAATCATACATGCAATTGAAAATGCAACTGAAATGGTTTATTTTGAACCCACATTTCCTACTGAGATCATAGTAGACGCAAGCCTGGTGGGTTGGGCGCGATCCTTGCTCAACACAATGGACTTCCCACTGCTCAGAGGCACATTGTGGCCTTTGCTAACAGAAGTCTGTCTCAGACTGAACATGCCGCCCTATTCCCAGCCAGAAAGAGAGCTTGGCCGTAGGGAGAGCTTGTGAGCATTTTCATGTATCCCTGTACGGAAAGCATTTCCCCCCTTGTCACTGATCACCAGGCATTGCTCACTACTATTGGAAATCTGAAAGCCAAGATGCCCCCTTGCATCGAGAGGTGGGGGTTGCAATTGCAAGAGTATGACTACATCATTGTGCATAAGCTGGGGAAAGATCACAACCCCGCAGATTACTTCTCATGAGTGCCGCTACAACGTCACAGTGCAACATCTAAAGAGGCTGAAGAGTATATCAATTTCATAGTAAAGTTGAGTACCCCTGCAGCTCTATCCATTGAGCAGATCATTACAGCTACCAACACAGACAGAGACATGTTCATACTCAATGATATCACTGCAACGCAATCTTAGAGAAAACAGTCTCGACCTCTCACAGATAACATTGAATATCAAAAATTTAAAAACGTGCAGTAAGAACTTTCTGTCACTCAAGAAGGCATTATACGCAAAGATTCGAGAATTGTCATACCTGAGAGCTTGAGGCAACAAGTAATTGAACTGGCACATGAAGGATATTGTGGCATTGTAGCCACCAAGAGAGCCCTCAGGGACCTAGTGCAGTTTCCTCGCCTTGATGAACGAGCCAAGAAGGAACTGAAAGCATGTCACCTGTGTAACTGCTTGTCTCCCAAGACAACACAACATCTGCTAAACATGCTTGATCTACCTAAACAAGCATGGAAGAAAATTGCAGTTGATTTCTTTGGACCCCTGAGCAATCGACATCATCTCATGGTAGTCATTGATGAGTACTGTTGTTTTCCCCTAGTGGAAGATTTATCATCAACCACCCATGACAAAGTCATCGAGAGGCTGGATGATATTTTCGCAATGTGGGGTGTTCCCTCCATTCTTAAATCTGACAACGGTCCACCTTTCAATAGCAGAGAGTTTGCAGACTTTTTTAGTCGCTTGAACGTCAAGCATCAGAAAAAAACATCTCTCTGGCCACAGGCAAATGGCTTTGTTGAATGATTAATGAATGGCCACCCTGAAGAAAGCGGTTCAGCGGGCTGCGCTAGTAGGAATCAATCTCAAGTCAGCCCTATGTCTAGCCCTTCGTACCTACCGGTCAGCTCCCCATTCTACAACAAGTGAAAGCCCTGCCAACTTGCAGTTTGGGAGAGCCATTGGAATAAAACTACCGCAATGGACCGTGAGCAGATTGATAGACACTGATGATATTTGTGTTATGGATACTGCTCGCAAAAGCAAAATGAAGACTTATGCTGATAAGCGCAGATGCGCTTGGGACATGTTTTTCGAAAACAGAGACCGACCCTAGTCAAATAAAAACAGAAATGCAAGACTGGCGCTCTGTTTGATGCTGACCCATTGAGAGTTGTGACAAGTAAAGGACATATGGTGACTGCTCAACTGTCTCGAAAAGTCCATTATCAGAGATTCGTCACATTTCAAGCATCTGCCTCGATGTTTGTCGGCTCCAGAACTTACGAGTGCAACAAGTCCAGCTGAGTCCCCAAGGAAAGCCTCTGAGTCCACATCTACGATTCCAGATGACAGTGCAACTCCTTCAGCTCGTACGACTCAATCTGGAAGATTGGTGCGAGCACCTCGATGACTCATTGAGGAATGTATAAAGGCTGCCCGTACTTTTTATTTAACAAAGGGGGAGATGTAGTGTCATTATGTGCAGTAGGACCCTTGTGGTCCTCAGCGGACTCCTTACAAAGTTACGTAATCAGTTGGGAGGTATCTGGGTGTGGTCAATAAAGTTTGACGCAATGCATTCAGTTAACGGTTGCATGACAAAGAATAAAGACTTGTGTTACAGAGCTTTGGTGCAGTCCTTTGCATGCTCCCGGCCTGAGGAGGATGCGACGGGTTGCCAATTATATTACTTCATTCTGACAAGCTACTTGTATCACTATTTTATCTCCTCAAAACATCAGTCCTTCTTAAGACTTGCACAGATTGTGACTCACTTTACTTAGCCACATGAGCGTGTGCACCGTGTTGTCATCTTTGTTTTTCATGCCAAGATAAAAATGGTTTCCGCAGTTTCTCTTTTGCTGCTGCCATTGCCAATTTAGATATTGTTCTTCGGTTAATATCCTTGCAGTCTACACAGGTAGAATTGCGTGGGGCAATCATTTGGTGCCACTAAATAAACAAATTAAAAGTGTCCACTAATCTGTTGTTTTCACAATCTCCATGAGCAGCTGGATGAATCAATAGTCTGCGGTTATCTGAACTAGGTTGTTTTATCAGCACAAAGTTACATTTCTGTAGTTGAATTGTCCATTTTTATATCCTCGGTGGGGATGCTGTGTGGTGCACTTACATAGTGGCACAAAAAGTTTGTGATTGATATAACATGGAATTCATATTTTTGTCCAGTAAATTGGAGGTGAAAATATACACATCCCCACATAATGGGTAGCGCATTTTTTCTCCGTTTGTGACTAGTTCTCATCTGTTTTGGTTAATGGTATGCTGACAAAATAATTGGTCTTCAGAAGTACCAGGAATACTCTTGCAGCAACACTGCCCCTGGCTCAGTTGGACTACTGTTTACCAATAACTGCATGTTGTCAAAGTACCCCATTGTGATATCATGCTACATGGCACTCTTGGTTTGCAGAAATGTCTTTTTCTGTTGTAAAGACCAATGCTATGACAATTTGATTTTGGTAAGGTTGCAAACTTTTTCTGTCTTTGGCGCTAAATTGGGGGTAAACTCCCCACTGATGTTTGCCATTCCAGGACACTTCGCACCTCTTTTGTGATTCAGGGAGGGCGGGGCATTCTCATCGTATGTCTTCTACTTCGTTTAGATTCACATAGCCAAAGAAGTTAATTGTATATTTTACAGAATCATTTTATCCCTATGTAAGATAAGGGCAGCATTTTCCCCAGGATGAGTTGGCCTGCTGCATTCTGAGTGACTTGAAGATGATGACTGAGATATGCTGGAAGTTGCAGACAAAGATGCTCAATTGTATTTTAGCGGAGTTGCTAATGAGAACGCTCTGGGCCTTTTCTTCCAATTCGACTCTGGCCAATAGACCTTTGTGGTAGCCTGAGAGGAAAAGGGTTTAATGCCAATTTAAATCTTAAGGTACAGTGTGATCATTTAAGACCACACAATAAAAGTCTGAGTCAGTAACTTGTAGTTAAAAGGTTTATTACAAACTCAAAGCCAGACTGAAATATATCAATCTCAAGAACATAGTACAGAAATACAAGTTTACCAAAGGAAGACCAAAGTGTTGTACAATATTGGTCCTCAACAGCAAAGAGCATATAACAATTTCTGTGGCAGCAATGCAGAAAATAAGGAAAAGGATTTGATGACTAGCTTTTGATCCTTCTATCCATACATGGAAAAGATTCATCTACCAAACCCTACACTAAACGAAGGATGGGTAAAACCCAAATTGAATCAAGGAAGCAAGAAAGGTGTCAGCATCAGAACTTCTGTAGACGTTTTATAGGTAAGGAATTATGTCTAGCATAAAGTTACACAATCAGAGACGTCATGAGAGGTCTGTACCTCTCTAAGTCAAAAGAGAATCTGACTAACCCAAGATGGGTTCACTAATTAAAATGCACAAAGAACATTCGAGAAATATGACCTCCTACACGTCACAGTACTTTTCCAGTTCCCAGAAAAACTTGGCGCCTTCAACACTATTCCCATATTTAAGTCTCCGCTTCCAAAGCATCCTTGGATTCCTCCCTTCATCTGATAGTACCAACTGGTACCCTTTGTTCTTCATTAAAATTATATGACCTTGCCAGTTCTTCCTCGACTCACTATCTCAGAAATATAATGTGCTTTTTATTAACTAATGAATGCCTTTGGTCGGCACCTACCGAAGAGAAAACATACAGAAAAACAACTTTCACGTTAGTTATTAAATATCTCATCTGTAAGCTTAAAACCCACAGTCATGCTAATTTAAAAGTTTTCTTTAAATGCATATTAGTTCTACAACCTAC
This sequence comes from Calotriton arnoldi, assembly GCA_963921515.1. Lineage (NCBI taxonomy): Eukaryota > Metazoa > Chordata > Amphibia > Caudata > Salamandridae > Calotriton > Calotriton arnoldi. The sequence continues at coordinate 269,260 of CAWUFW010002490.1, read as the reverse complement.
ATGTAATCCAATAAATGAAATCTTTGGTAAAGGAATCAAGCCATATTATACAGTACTCTATTGTGTGGCACAATAAACTAATACATGTATTATTAAACAAAAACGACAACTGGGTACAATTTATAGAGAAAGCATTGAACACGCATATGATTCATTGTCACTAATCCCTGGCGAATGCACTGTATTTAACACATTTTAGCCCACCACCTTACAATCTAAACCTATAGAAGATTAATATCCTCATTCCAGATGTTTCTGAAAAATAAACCATTAATATGCACACACACACATATATGTCCAAAACACACAATAAATGCACTTTCTATACCTTTGGTGCACCATATCTCATTAATATTATTGCATCACACAAGTACATAAGGCCAAATGTAAATATATATGTAGCCTAACCACACATAAAATTATGGAGTCAAAATAATGCTACTCCACAAATTATTGGCTTTCCCGTAGTTTTTAGAGTTTTCCATTTTTCCATTGCCTATGCTCTTTAATGGTTTTATTCCCTGAGTATCAGATGGCGCCGGTAATTTGCAAACTTTTTGTTTGGAAATGCATACTTTTATAGCTTTTCCCTAGTGGCATTCTGAAAATACAGCTCCACTAACTTGTGAGAATTTTGTGTGCGAGCGCATACCTTGCTTAGCCTTTACTTGTGAGTAAAACCGTGCTGCACTGGTAACTCGCAAGCTTTTGTAGGCAAGTGCACACATATGCTAAGCTTTTCCTTGTGAGAGGCTCAACGCAATTTACACTCATGTGGAAAATAGTTGCGAAAAAAGCGATTTTCTCTTGAGTTTTCCAAGCCCTGTGGCACTTCACAACCATTGCTTTTCTTTTGTTTTCACACAAAATACCCACAGTTCATGAGGAAACAACTTCGGTACACCTCTACTTATATTTTCTCAAAACTGTTCTGGAGCAGGATCTTGGGGCCAGGGGCGGCTCCTCCGTAATGGCGGAGGAGCGTTGCCCCACTCATTAGTCACAGACAAATGAAATTATAATAAAACATAATTTTATTTTTCTGTGACTGACTTAGGCATGCTTATATGGCGGGGCTGGGAATAGTGGTGGGCACTTAGAAGTGCGCATGTAAATTTGGCTGGCCGTCCTAGGCCGGCCAAATAGACATGCATGCTTCTATTTCTCCAACCCAGCTGTGTTCACAGCCAGGTTGGAGAAAAGCCGCAGGCTACATGGCAGTGTCTGAGCGGCAGAGCAGGCCGCTCAGACCAATCCTAGCGCTGCTGTCATAGCATGAGAGCAGCGTCTGGATTGGCTGGGCAGCCTCTGCCTTCCCAGAGACTGCTGTGAGAGCACCGAGGTGGACATCGGCGTCGGAGGCAGCAGCTAAAGGTACGTTTAAAAAACAATTATTATTTTCCCTTCCCCTGCCCGTCGGTCCGCTCCCTTTCTGCGCCCCCCCACCTTCGTGTTGTGGCAGCCGCCATTGATTGGGGTTGTGATGTATGGTGCAGATATAGCCCCAAGAGAGTCCTCATGAACCATCAAAAAGAGCGAGATAGCAGTAGTACAGTTTTTCCATTGCATCAGCATACACAAATATATTTTTGGGGTATTGGACAAGAAGTGAAGTGAAGATAAAATTAGAAGTGATTGATAAATATAGATGTTTTCAGAAGCTTGGATAAAAAGAGATGATTCATTATGGATCAAAGACTTCCTGGGTGGTGTAATAGATTCAGAAGCTAGTTGCTGATGAAGAGGAAGTGCCGGATCTGGATGTTTGGAAAGGTTTGCAAGTGGAGAAGCAGATAACATCACAGGTTTTATGATAAATCGGCAAGTTGCTTCATTTGCATAGTTATATGAGACCAAGCCAGTGAATGGATTTGTCAATGACATCCTTCCTGGTGGGAAGGGTGTGCACAGACTGAAGCCCTGACCAAATGTCATCATGGAAAGATATTGCAAGGAGAATATCTGACACAACATTTATATAATCTGGAATTTGTAGATCCCTGTTCCTGGATGACAGACTAGCTTTCATTAAAATAAGCAGGACTGGCCACCACTTTGCAAATACAATTTTGCAGGTAGCATAGAGTGAGAAGAATTGTTATTGTTTTTAAGAATTGTGCAAAACAGTGAGCAAGCCTTGGCAATCTGCCAATGATAGCATGGTCTCAAAGGCAACACCAGGATTTATATGTTTCTTGGAGATCCAGCTGTCTGAGAAGTTGGTGCGAGGGTATCGTGGGAAGAGAAAGGTGGTTATTGGGTGCAAAAGTAATTCCATTTCAGATCTCTTAAGACAGTTCTTTAAAAGAGCAGGTAGACTCAGGGGATGAGGACATGCACTTCTGTAATTTGAAAGGGAAAGTAGCTTCACTTCTCAGCAGATGCAGTACTTTTCATGAGAGAGTATTCACACTAATCAGTGGACAAACAGGTACTGTGGAATAGTGAGTACCCTCCATTTTATAATTCCATTTAAACCACTGCCTTAAAGTAAAGTCATTTGTTTTACATCAATGAATTAATGTTGTTGAAGCTGCCACAACCCCAGGAAGGTATTATGTTCCTTAAGTGCTGGTATGTCTATGTGCTGCTGTTGGACAGTCCAAGTTTGCAATCAGGATGACATATTTCTCGTGAATACAAGCAATTAAAATCGGGTCGTAGGAAGAGCAATGCCTTTAAGACTTTGGGGAAGGCCTGAAGTTCATGGACGTAGTTCTACATCTAAGGGTCCGATTTGGAGCTTGGGCAAGAGGGTACTCCATTGCAAAGGCAAAGGAGTACCCTGTCTGCCAAACTGAAGGTCTGCCGGGTCTGGTACAGCCCCAGAATCATAACATAGGAAACCATAAGCAAGAGGAAGGACTTCCCAGTAACTCAGAATAGGAACAAAGTAAGCATTACAAAACATAAAACTTACCGGCTGCGGTGTCTCTGGAGGGCAGCCTTGGAGGTTCTAGGAGGGTTGGGACTGCTGCCTCTTCTCAGCCAATAAGAGGATAACAATAAGTTGCTGACTCCACCCCACTCTGTGACAAGGTGTCAGTGATAAATACTCAGCCTTGGGCACTTCAGGCCTTAAAATTGAAGCACCCAGGTCCGAGGCTATCAGTGATGATACCCTCGTAATGAGGGGGAGAGCCTGGAGGCACTCTGCCAGGCTGAAGAGGTCATGCTCACAGGAGATGTGACATCTTTAATCCAGCAAAGTTCAGCTCAGGCGGCAATCGGCCACATTTAGCACGTCTAGTGTATGGCTGCCTGACCTGAACATAAAGAGTGTCTACTCAGCCTGACACTCTTTATGGCTTCAAAAAAGATGAGGGGCGGGCCACCCCGCCCATAAGGACAGGCCGTGGCTGGTCCTAAGACAGAACAACAAGCTAGAATGCTGCAGAAAAAAATGCTGAATACCTCACTCTGGTGAAAATCCCAAAGCACACACAAACAGTCACCAAATACAGACTGGGCAAATATAGCCTGCATGCCCACAGGCTAAAACAATGATGGGCATAGATCCAATTACAGACCCAGAGATGATACAATTTGCCATCAGTGTGACCAGGTAGAATTGGAAACTGAGAGGCACTTTCTTCTACACTGCCCCCATTACAAAGATACTTGGGACACCTACTCTCCCAAGTTTTGCAAGGAGAACGAAGTCTTATGTAGTAAAATCTAAGAAGAAAAGCACTGGTAAAGCCAAAAGATTTCGCTTATGTATAATGTTCACATATGTTAACAATTACCAACATTATGCCTGTGGGGTTCAATAATTTTTCTTCATTCTCCAGCATTTGCAATGAGAATATGTATCTCAAAACATATTGTTCTTGAATACCACAGAAATAAAACAACATTTCAAACACAAGCCAGTGTACAATAACACAGTTTCTGCTGGCACTGTGTATGCAAGGCTGAGAATGGTATGCCCTGGCAGAGTCTGTATTGGATGTATCGGTAATGCATCATGCATAGTTTTGCTTGAATTGGGACATAGGTGCTGGCACTGCCAAACCCTTGGTACTGAGTGCATTGGTAAAGATGTTTCTAATGTACCTCAATAATTAAGGAAAGTCGAAAAACCCACTAAAATCCATTTTGTTACATACGTCTCTACCTAGCTCAAAGTCACATAGGAGGTAGGGCACAGCTAATTCTTAATATAAAATGTAGTTTTTACTTTTGCATTTTCACATTTTTCTTCAACATTTCTAAAGTTTAAAGCAGTCCTTTGAATGTTCTATTTGTATATTTGTTGCTTATGTATGCATGAGCGCGTTTACTTGTGTAACGTATGTGTGCATTGGATCCCATATACTGGTTAGCCTGTGTGCATGAACGACTCCATGGGTGGTGGCCTGTGTGCTCTACTTCCAATATGTTTATCTGGCTGCCTGCATTGTATCTATAGATTTATAACTCTGCCTGGATATGCTCATGTATGTGTTCATATGGATCTGTGTTTTGCTGGTCTCTCTTTGAAAATGCTGTTGTTAGTCTGTGGCTGCTACTCTGCGAGGGGAAATAAGAGTGCTGTCTGTAGGATGTGACTGCTAATCTATGAGGGGTGAGAGTGGTGTCTGTAGTCTGATTGCTACTCTGAGATGGGTGTGAGAGTGGTGTCTCAAGTGTGACTGGTACTCTGTGAGGAGTGTGAGTGCTGTCTATAGTGTGACTGCTAGTGCGTGAAGGGTGTGAGTATGGTAGGTAGTGCGTGACTTATAATGTGTGACTGCCCTCTGTAGTGTGTGTCTACTAGTTTGGCATGGGTGTGATTATTATTGGTAGTATGTGACTGCTGGCAGAGCCACATGCAGAAGTATCTATTTCAGCAGGCTAGCCCACACGAGATGTGGTAGGTTGCATCTGGGCATAAAGGTCACTGGTGGTGTCACAGAATATAAGGCTTTTAAGCCACTGCGCAGCAGTGGGGCGACGGCCGCTCCCACAGCACATTGCAATCTCCCGCTTTGCCAGAGAGAGTGCCAGTGCAGCAAAACGTCGGGATCCCATTGGGACATTGTGTACATATCCCAGTACCGCTAGCAAGGGCGTCGGAGTCAGCTGTTCCCCCAGCATCTGGGAGAGTCGAGCAAAGATGTTGGACCAGTAACTGTGGACATGCGGGCATGTCCACGCTAGGTGTAAAAAGTAAGCATCCTCAGCATTACATTTGGGACATGTGGAGGGGCGGGAGGGGTAGATCCGAGCCATGAGGCTGGGAGTCATATAGGTGCGTCGGATGAACTTAAAGTGCAACAGTTTAGGTTTGTGATTAGGTGAGCCCAGTTTGGTTTGGAGACAGCAATAATACCAGACGTCATCTAGCAAAGGGTGTTGTAGGTCTACTCTCCATGCCTCGCTCAGCCTGTCGTCCGCAGTAGGTAACATATCTAAACATGCGTGATACAACCTAGAGACCAAGTGCTCTCCGCTGCCATCTTTTATAAGTAGGGAGAGAGGGGTGACGCTGTCAGGTGCAATGGGGTAAGAAGGTACCTGGGCACAAAGGGCATTCTGGATACGATACAAAATGAACCTGTCAAGTGGCGTTGCAGTGGCGAAACGGGTATCCTCGGCCCAAGTGATAGCATGTCCGCCTGGAAATAGATCTCTTATCGTGTGCAATGCATAGTAAGTCAGAGAACACTTAAGAATGGCTTCAGTCATTGGGGGAAGCCAGCGGTTGTTCGCAAGTGGCAAGGCAGGGGAGTATAACCGCCCCTTTCCCTGAAGGCACAATAAATGGCGCCAGGACCAACAAGTGGGGGAGAGTGACTGGATGTCTCAGGAATCCAACAGCAGCCCCATGGGGAGGATGACGTTCAGTGGCCTACCTCCCACTAAATCCCGGTCAACACGGATGTAAGGAAGACGAGCGTCACTGTGGTACCAATAATACGCATAATGACAATGGGTGACCAGATAATATAGGTGAAAATGTGGTACCCTGAAGCCACCCCTTGCATAAGGGAGGACAAGCGCTCTCCCCCCAACCCGCGGTTTGCAACCGCCCATATTAATCGCAACAAGAGACATTGTAATGTAACAAAGAAAGCATTAGTAAGAGGGAAGGGAATGTCAAGAAATAAATAAAGAAATTGAGGAAGGACGACCATTTTGATGATGGCCATGTGGCCGGCTAAGGACAGCGGCAATTTTATCCATGTCTCAATTTGTGTGATTAACTTGCTGACAGCTGGGCCATACTTCAGTCGAATGATCTGCTCTCTATCGCAATGGACATGAATACCAAGGTATTTGACGGTATCTTCACGCCACTGCAGCTGGAGATTACTGTGAAACTGGCGTGTAGCCACTGTCAATGGGAAGAGTTCAGATTTGCTCAAGTTGATCAAGAGGCTTGAAAAATTACTAAATCTCTAGATCTCATGAATAACGGGATTTAAATTAGCCGATGGGTGTCTTAGAAAGATTAAAATGTCTTCGCGTAAAGCGATAAGAGTAAAAGGCCTTTGCTGAACTGTAGCCATCTCCAAAGATGTTTCTCCTGGAGATGCTGCACTAATGGGTCCATAGCAATGATGAATAGCAGTGGAGAGAGTGAGCACCCCTGTCTGGTTCCCCTCGAAACTGTAAGCATGGACGTCAAAGAGTCGCTGATGCGAAAACGAGCCATAGGCTGAGCGTATAAACGTTTGATCAGGGACGAGAATGCGTGTGGCAGACCAAGTTCCTGCAATGTTGCAAATAGGAAAGGCCACTCCAGAGAGTCAAAGGTTTTTTCTGCGTTGAGTAGGGCTTCTGCTGCTGGGACCTCCAGCGATATTCTGTGCTAAACAGAGAACAATGTACTCAAATTTATGGACGTGGAGCGATGCGGAATAAAGCCGGACTGTAGAAGGGATATGATGGTTTTGAGCAAGAGGGCCAGTCTTTTGGCAAGAATTTTAGCAAGAATCTTACTGTCACAATTCAATAAGGACAACAGCCTATAGTATAGGCATTGTAGGGGGTCCTTCCCGGGTTTTAGTAACAGGATTATGATTGCCTCGCGGAGGGTGGGGGGGTAACACACCCGCCTCAAGTGACTGAGCATTAAGCTCTAATAGGTGAGGAGCAAGAAGATGTTTATACGTTTAGTAGAACAGACTTGTAAGGCAGTCATATCCTTACAGGGAATATATTTGATCACTTCAAGGGAGTTTTAGGTAAATTAGTGGTAAGCGGTACAAAGGAGAATGATTGGTAAACACTAGATTTGATTGAAATATAACTTGGTACGCAAGATTGGCCATTTTTCCCCCAGGGAATGTGTAGGAAATTGGGTTACTGGTGTAGGGGGTTTACACCCTACTCAAGCAGCAACCACAATATCTGTTAGGGTGAAATCACAAGCAGACACCAAATTAACCTGTGCTTAACTTTCTGGTAGCGTGGCACAAAGCAGTCAGGCTTAACTTAGAGGTAATGTTTAAACTATTTATGCAGCACTTCAAACAGTGATAAAGTACCTTCAATTTAGAAATGGTCTCAAGTCGCACTACAGTTAAAAGCCATTACCCTGGGGCATGGACTGAGGGCCACAAATGGGCAGAGTAAGTCGGACAAAACGGGTGCCAATACCTTCAATAGGTCCAAGGGAACCACTCGTATTGACTACTTCCTTCTTGACCTAAGGCTTTGGCCATCGCTTATAGATATGTCTGTGGGCTCAAGTGTAGACAGTGACCACAACCCTTTAAGTATGAGCCTCACATCACCTTGGGATGGGACCCCTATAAAGCCGAGATCTTCTGTAGTGACTAGAGAACTCCTTCCATCAAATGACAACCGCCGCTTAAAGTGGCAAAAGGTGATCCTAGATGAGGCCAAGCTCCAGGCCCTTAATTATCAACTAGATGCAGGTCTGTCAGACTTTAAAGTCCTGCTCGAGAACGCGGAAGGTCAGGAACTTATTTCTCTTAGACATTCCAGCCTTTTTAGACAACTGGCTGTGCATTTCAGTGAACCTTTATTACATCCACGGCATAGCCGCCGGGCACCAAAGCAGACCGTTTGGTTTAACCGTGAGTGTAGGCAACTTAAACAACAACTAGCGTCTGCCCTTAGATCCCACTCGACCAAGACAGTAAGAGACCTGAGATGGGCTTATAAGAAAGCCCATGCAAAAAGAAAAATTGATGGACAGAATGCAGAACAATGTCATACATTCACCCCAGTACAGAGATATGGGCCTAAATCCATCGTTTTTTTGCTCACCATGCCATTCCAGTTTGGACCCAGCCATATGCAAATAAGTCTTGACCCTGCGCCCAATGGGAACAGTCCAGCCCGAACTGCCAGGCCAGGTCCTCCCTGGACTGGAAACAAGCATCCTAGGACCGGTTTTGGGCTTTCAGCCCTCATCAGCCAGGATAGCTTGACTCCAGAGGCGTGGAGAGCACGGGACCCACGTCTGGGCATACCCGTCCCACTCGGGGTGACGAATGCAAAAAGAACAATTGATGGACAGAATGCAGAACAATGTCATACATTCACCCCAGTACAGAGATATGGGCCTAAATCCATCGTTTTTTTGCTCACCATGCCATTCCAGTTTGGACCCAGCCATATGCAAATCAGTCTTGACCCTGCGCCCAATGGGAACAGTCCAGCCTGAACTGCCAGGCCAGGTCCTCCCTGGACTGGAAACAAGCATCCTAGGACCGGTTTCGGGCTTTCAGCCCTCATCAGGCAGGATAGCTTGACTCCAGAGGCATGGAGAGCACGGGACCCACGTCTGGGCATACCCGTCCCACTCGGGGTAACGAATGCAAAAAGAACAATTGATGGACAGAATGCAGAACAATGTCATACATTCACCCCAGTACAGAGATCTGGGCCTAAATCCATCGTTTTTTTGCTCACCATGCCATTCCAGTTTGGACCCAGCCATATGCAAATCAGTCTTGACCCTGCGCCCAATGGGAACAGTCCAGCCCGAACTTCCAGGCCAGGTCCTCCCTGGCCAGGCAAGAGCAAAATTGGAATGGGACGATAATAGGTGGAGGCTAATTGGTGAGGCATGTGCTGCCAATGATTCTAAACTGTTTTGGCAGATAGTGTTGTGTGGGGACGCCCAGCGGCCTCCTCAACCAGCCAGCAACATAACAATCTCAGTCTGGCAAGATCATTTCAAACTTTTGTATGCAGATTTTCCATCCTCAGATTTAGACCTATGTGAGCCTGCCCTTGATCTATACCAAGGAGTTCTTTACTAAAGCAGAAATACAGACTTCCATAAATTCAATTGTTCAAGCAAAGGCGCCGGGACCTGATGGCATTCCTCGTGACTTGTTCTTATACAATAAGGAGAACTGGTTGGCCTATATTTTGATTTTGTCAAATGCTATCGCGGTGGGAGCTCCAGTACCCTCGTCATGGAAAGGTGCTGAGGTGATCCCAATCTATAAAAAAAGGCGACAGATCGTCTCCTAGTAATTATAGACCAATAAGCCTTATCGACCCTATCCAGAAAGTGGTCAGTCGAGCACTCCTGAATAAGATACAGTTCTGTATTAGCGAGAATAATATTTTATCCCCATTCCAAACAGGCTTTATAGCCAAAACTGGAACAATTGATCAGGTCTTTCGCTTAATTCTACTCTCATGGAAGACCGTGGTCATTGGCCGGGGTAGCCTAGACGTGGCTTTTATCGACCTCAAAACAGCGTTTGACCTCGTTCCCAGACATAAATTGTGGCAATGTTTAGCTGATATAGGGTTGCCGCCGGAGATTTTGTCCATGGTAATTCGCCTTCATGACATAAACTTTGCAAAAAACTGTTGGAGAGACCAAGGGCAGCTCACTGATCTCATACCAGTCAATAGGGGCGTCCGTCAAGGATGCGTCTTAGCTCCTACACTGTTTTCATTATATATGAACAGTGTCGTTCAATTTCTACAGCTGGATCCTTCCGATGCCCCAATGCTGGGGGGTGATAGGATCGCGGCACTTTTGTTCGCGGACGACATCCCACTGGTGTCAAAAACCCCAAGGGGATTACAGAAACTGCTCTCCCGCTCTAAAGACTTCTGTGAAATGCATGGCCTCGAGATCAACACCTCTGAAACTAAGTTTTTAATGATCAATCCCCACAAGTCTTATAAGGGCAGACCATCCCAGGGCTGTATTTTGCTCGAGAGTGTTAGAAATGGCGGTCTCTAGTTGGCAAGGGTTTGCACCTTTGTCCAAGTAGGGACCCTTCCTTCTAGTCAGGATAAGGGAGTTACACTCCTAAAATAACCCCTGCTCACCCCCTTGGTAGCTTGGCACGAGCAGTCAGGCTTATCTTAGAGGCAGTGTGTAAAGCATTTGCACATAACCAACAGTAAAACAGTGAAAGCACTACAAAAGGACACCACACCAGTTTAGAAAAATATCAAATATTTTTATATACTCAAAACAAGACCAAAAACGATAAAGAATCCACAATACAGTACTTGAAAAATAGATACTTTGCAAGATGTCTTCTAAACTGCAGAAATACCTCAAAAACACAGTTTGTACAAGTCGGTAGCTCCGTCCAGGGCTACCGCGATGCTGAAAACAACAGAGTCTAACAGTTCCAGCCGACCGCGTTAATACGGGCCAGCAAAAGCGTTAACAGACTCGGTAACAGTACCTTTCTCGTTGCGGCTTACACAGGGGTGTGAGCCGGTCGTGGCAACCGTCGCGGTTGCGTTGCAAAATGGAAGCAGTGCAGGGTGCGGTGTCCTCTCGATGCGGTGCAGGCAGTGGCTCGGGGATGATCGTCCAGATGGCGTTGGTGAGACCAAGGCTTACGGTGCAGGGCGAGACGGTGCTCGATGCGGTGCTGGCAGGTTGCGGTGCAGGCGACAGAGCCGGTTTGCGGGAGCTGGCGTCGGTCGGCCCAGACGGCTGTGTGGGACGAGGCGGTGCGTCGTGAAACTCTACGAGCGGTGACCCCAACCACCATGCGGTCATGGGTGTCGAGTCAGCAGCAGCGACAGCGTAGGTGAGACCAGGATGGTGAAGTGAAGCGAGGCGGTGTAGACTGCGGTGCCCACAGGTCACGGTGCAAGCAGAGGCTCGCTGGCGGCGACGTCAGTCGTCGTCGGTGAGACCAGGTTTGCGGTGTGAGATGCGGACGGTGCGGTCTGCGGTGCCGTCAGGACACAGAGCCAGCGACGGAGTCAGTGACGGAGTCGGTTGCGGTTCCCTTCTCTGTGGCAACTGAAACAGCGGCTCCAGAAGTGGTGCACAGGGGTTGGTGAAGTCTTTGCAGTCCCTGAGACTTCAGAACAGGAGGCCAGCTCGATTTCAGGCCCTTGGAGATACTCAGCACAAGTAAAGAAAGTTCAGTCCAGTCCTTTCACTGCCCAAGGCAGAAGCAGCAACTGCAGGCCAACCCAACAAAGCTACAACACAGCAAAGGGGCAGTACTCCTCCTGGCAGCTCTTCCAGCTCTTCTTCTTGGCAGGTTCCTTGATTCCAGCGAGTTCCAAAGTTTAGGGGTTTGGGCCCCACTTTTTATAGCCCAAAATCCTTTGTTCTCTCAGGCAGAGAGTGTCTGTGCTTAGTCTAAACCAGTTTGGTCCTCTCTGGCCCAGCTTCCCAGCAGGAGGCGGAGACAGCATTGTCCAAGGCAGACAGGGCCTATTCAGATGCAAGGGAAATCTCCTCCCACCACTCTAAATTTAATGCAGACCGGGCCTATTCAGGTGCTAGTGACAACTCCTCCCACTAATCTGAATGCAGCCCAGGTCTATTCAGCCCAGCCCTGACCCATCTAGACTCTCTGGAGCCACTGCTCCTCCCCAGCCCCTGTCACTCCAAAGCCAGACAGTCAATACACATCCTAGCAGAGGCACACAGGATGGCTAAGCAAGAAAATACCTACTTTCTAAAAGTGGTATTTTCAAACACAGAATGTAAAAATCACCTTTACTAAAAGATGCATCTTTAGATTCTGAGTTCAGGCATATTAAACTTTATTTTCCTATGTGGTCCCAATGGGAAGATATATTTATAAGATGTTATAAATTAATTCCCATGCTTTCCTATGGGCCAGATAGCTTTTCAGTAGTGAAAAACGAAATGCACTGTAATTCACTACCAGGACATGTCACACACGCCAGTGCATGTCCTACCTTTCACATACACTGCACCCTGCCCACAGGGGTACCTTGGGCCTACCTTAGGGGTGACCCACATGTAAGAAAAGGGAAGGTTAGGGCCTGGCAAGCGGGTGCACTAGCCAAGTCGACATGGCAGTTACAAAACTGCGTGCAGACTCTGCAGTGGCAGGTCTGAGTTACCTTTTCAGTGCTACTCATGTGGGTGGCACAATCAGTGCTGCAGGCCCACTAGTAGCATTTGATTTACAGGCCCTGGCACACTCAGTGCACTTTACTAGGGACTGACAAGTAAATCAAATATGCCAATCATGGAAACACCAATCCATAACACAATTTACCCAGAGAGCATATGCACTTTAGCACCGATCAGCAATGATAAAGTGCCCAGAGTCCTAAACTCAACAAAGACAGGTCAGGAAAAAATTGGAGGAAAAAGCAAAAAGTTTGGGGATAACCCTGCAAAAAGGGCCATTTGCAACAGAGAGGGAAACTACCTTTAAATATTTGAGAATCACCCTTTCTGAAACTATGTTGTGGAAGCACCAAGTGCCAAAATCCACTCTGAATCTTTCTCAAGTATCCGGGGTTATAAGTAAAGAACAGAGCTCTTCTCATAGCAAACCAGTGGCGGCGATCTATGAAACAAAAGCGGTGAGCGCCGCCCTTTACGGAGCAGAGCTGTGGGGGTTCGACAGTATGGATGACCTTTCTAGGGTTGAGAATAGATTTCTGAGGAGTCTAGTCCAACTTTCCCAGAGTACCCCCCTCCATCCCCTAAGGTTAGACCTGGGCAAGATATCCATTGTCCACAAGGCAAAGCTTTGTCCTGTGTTATTCTGGCGGAGAATATGGGCAACTCGTGAACTAAGTCCCTATGCCAAAGTGCTTGAAGAAGTTATTTCATTAGACAAACAGAACAAATTAGGGTGGCTAAAGAATCTAAAGCATCTGCTAGCTGATATTGGCCTTGGGGATCTGTGGGAGTACACGGACCTCGCATCATTTTCGTCCAAAACCAAATAAAACTATAGTATTGGGGCTGAGCTTCCCTCCAAGTTGCTGCCAAATCTAATGAAGGCCGGCTAAGCAATGAATTTACGGATTTTAAGTCTGTCCCCCTCTTAGAACCTTTTTTAGATATCATTAAAACCCCACTGGACAGGAAGCTGAATATGCAGTTCAGGATCGGCACGCTTCCACTCAATGCTTACTTTGGCTCATGGTGCAATACTAGCGTAGGTATACAGTTCTGCCCTCTCTGTACTGCATCCCTTGAATCTCCAGCGCATGTCTTCTTTGCCTGCCCTGCCTACTCTCGCCCTAGAACTAAGTGGCTCATACCCCTATTTAAAACGCTAGGGACTGAAGCCCTGCGTATATTAAGATCTGATTATAGACAAGTTATAGCTTGTTCAGTCGCAAAGTTCCTGGGCCATATGTTGAGCATAAGAAGGAATTTACTGCAAAGAGGAGGAGATTGCTAATTTTGTAATTTATTGTTAAAATCTTTTGTATGAAATAGTTATTTAGCATTCCTTGTTGGATTTGTACATGTTTGTGATACGGGTTGACCTAAGTTTCGGGGCCCCAGAGAGAATAGGGCAATGCGATTCGTTACAGTGTGGGCCGCGTGATTCGAGGAGAACTCACTAGAGGGCTTTTAATTTGTATAATGATTAGTTTTAACTGGGCCTATGTACAGGCCATGTTTTTATTATTTTATCTTTTGTATTTTTTAGTCTTCATATGAAGTTAATTGTATATGCACTAATGAACTTGTAATTGCACTTTATGTCCTATTCAGCTATGGACAATGGAGTGGATGAGCAGAGGTGCATATTGTACTTTTATGGTCAATGACCGAATAAAGTGATTGATGATGGTAATAAAGTGAAAATACAACACAAGAAAAATCCCACACCAATTTAGAAAAATAGAGAAAAATGTAGTAAATTATTTGAGATCAAAACGACAAAATTCCAATCGCTAGAACCGGAGATATGCAATTTTAAAGATTTAAATAACAATAATGCCTAGAAGCACAAAGAGCCACTGTGGTTATCTGGTCGTGCTGGACTAGGACAAACTCACAAGTTCAGGCCAACTGCGATGAAGAGCGCGCCGGACACAGGGACTAAGTTAGCCCCGCTGAACAAAGTACCTTAAATACGGGTTTGTCGAGCAGTGCGAGATCCTGCGTCGAGGATGTGTCATGTAGCTGTGGTTTGAGGAAGCTGTGGGGCTGCGCTTGCAGAGTCCTGTGTCATCATTGAGAATGTTGGTGGAGATTAGAAGGACTTGCGATGCGAAGTCCGGCGTCAAAGATGCATTGCACACCAGTGGTTACAAAGACGCTGCAGGGCTGTGATACGGAGTCCTGTATCCTCATCAACGGATGCTGTCGATGAGGGGCTTGTGATGCGAAGGCCTGTGTTGAGAATGCATCACACCACAGCGGTTCCGAGGAGGTTGTGGGCTGTGATGCGAGACCCAGGATCGGGGATGCATTGCGCTGCAGCGGTTCTGAAGTGGAGCTGCGAGAATATGCTCACAGGACTACTGCTGGGTTGGCAGAGCACATTCAGACCTTCCAAGAGTCCAGGACTGGGGTAGCACCACTTGGGTGGTAGGATTTACAGTAGACAGAGTCCAGGTACTGGGTTCAAGTTGGTTGGAGCCTTTTCTGTCCCTGGGGCGCTTATCAGGGGGCCAGCCAACTAGCCCTTGGAGTCACGCTGATGGTCCTGGGTTCAAAATGTAGGTCCAGTCATTTCCACTCATGCAGCAGGGGCAGCAGGGCAACAGAGTAGCAGTCTTTCTTGCAGAGCAGTACAGCAGTCCTTCTGAGCCTTCCACAGGTTCAGAGGTGTCCTGAAGAGTCGGGTCTGAGGGTCCATTATTTGTACCTGGGGCCAACTTTGAAGTAGGAGAAGGTTCTGGAGACTTCCACCCCCAGAGGTGTTTGGAATTTCCAGCCTTCTTGCCCTGGCCTCAGCTTGTTTAGGGGTCACAAAAGACTATGGTCAAACCCTTTGTAAGAGTGCTCAGGCAGTGGTGGTTTAGTGATGTGCAAGTGTGTTAGGTGACAGCTCCTCCCCCTTATCAAGTCAGAGATGGCCCATTCTTATAACACCTATTCTCCGTTTAACCCACTGTCTGGGAGCAATACAAAAAGACCAACTGTCATCTGCACCTACTCATGTGACCCAGGATACAGGCTGCAGGCACCAAATGGTTAGCACAAGAAAATGCCTACTTTACCATTAAAGTGGGTTTTAAATTACAATTCTTTAGACACCAAACTCAGCATTCCTACTTACTCTCAATTAAAAGTTAGCACTTATTAAATGTAATATGGTACCCTAATGCTATCCTATGGGAGAGGTAGGCCTTGCAGAGGTGAAAAATGAATTTAAGAGTTTTTCACAACTAGCACATGTAAAAGTTAAACGTATACGTCCAACTTTTTAAATACACTACACCCTGCCCTCTGGGCTATTTAGGGCCTACCGTAGAGGTGTCTTATATGTATTAAAAAGGAAGGTTTAGGCCTAGGAACATGTTTATTTTGCCAGGTCAAAATGGCAGTTTAAACTGCAAACACAGGATGCAGTCTTAGGCCGGATTCATGTTTAAAGGGCTACTTAAGTGGGAGGCACAATCAGTGCTGCAGGCCCACTAATAGCATTTAATTTACCAGCCCTGGTTACCTGTAGTACCACTTTACTACGGACCTACAAGTACATTAAATGTGCCAATTTTACTATGTTTAAAGGGGAGAGCACAAGCACTTTAGCACTGGTTAGCAGTGGTGAAGTGCTTAGAATCCTAAATCCAGCAAAAACAAAGTCAGCAGAAACAGGAGGATGGAAGGCAAAGAGTTGGGGGGAAACCACGCCAAATATGTCAGGTCCAACAGAATGTGTGGGATAAATATGTGGTAAGTAGTGCATTTTAAATGATGTTTTGCCAGAACTGGGTGAACGTCAGCATCACTTCTGAAGAGTGAGCATGATGGACAGAAGTGGTACACATCAACTCACTGTGTTCCGCTCCAGGGAGGACCCTGTCTGGCAGTTTGGGCTGGACTGTTCCTATTTGCATATGGCTGGGTCCAAACTGAGGAGGCATGGTGCACAAAATAACAATGAACTGAAATGTAATTACTGGGAGTAATTACCAGTGGCTGAGATTAATTCAAGCATTCCATTCATCACCTTTTTGTATACTGCCGTAAAATGGAAAGGTAGCATGCAGATTTTGTAAACTAAGTAGCTTCATTGTATTAGTTGATCTGTTCATGTAGTGGCAAATATTCATTTGTCGTCTCTTCTTTCCCAACATTCACCCTTTATTTCCCTCTCACCTCCAACCCTACTCTCTCTTACTCTACCCTAAGACTTCCTAACATTAAAACATAAAAGGGAAGGAGATTTGTGTTCGAAAGGTTGCAAATGCTAGAAAGATTTGTTGAACAGAATTTATTTTTAAGACAAATAAGCATTATATTAAAGACAATACATTTTGGGTAAATGGCTACAGTCCATACCAAAGAGTGTCAGAACTTTCTCCTTCCATTTTCCATTTCCCTGACTTTCAAACTTTCTGTAATGGCTGTTTCCTCTCAAGCTAGCCCCTCCACACACCCCTTGAATCACTTATTCTCTTTCATTTTCTGACATTATCACTGTCTTTCTCATCCCATTTCCTTGACTCTCTCTATCTCAATTTCTTTCTGTCTCTCTCTCTTTTTCCTCTCTCTTTCTCTGCTTCTCTCTCTATCTCTGTCTCTGTCTTTCATTCCCTGTGCACCTTCACCAAGCCATCTGAATACAGTTCATGTGAAAAAGAGTTGCTTTTGTTTTCCTTTTGATGAATGAAACATTTGAGGTTTTTGCCAATAAACCTTTGATATTTCTAGGGGGTAGGTGAAAGGACATTAAGGTGCCATTTCATATCCCATTACTGACAAAGAATGAGAATTTGAATTGAGCTCTGAATTCTATTTAGCTGTAGCTAACATCACATTTTGCACAAGAGAGCAAAGAAAGACTGGTGGATGCTGTTTTACAAAAAACACTGGACAGAGTTTGTACATTTGTGTCAGTTGCAGCATTGTATTAACTGGAGTTTAGAACTGTTTCCCTTACTCTTCACTGTAATTCCTGCCTGACCTAACATGTAGTGATCTTTACTGTTGTTAATGTGACTCAGGAAATTGAACCTTTTGCTTGGCCTGTCAGAGTCCCATTCTTTCACTGGGTGACTACAATAAAATATGTGCTACCATTTCTTTCCTTCAACTCACTCGGTTTTGAGGCAGCACAACCCTAGTCCTCCTCGAGAAAACTTTGACATCCCCCCCTGGACTTGCACATAAAGCTGCCCATAAACTTGATGTAGTCTCTTCTCCACCTGGACTAGTCACAGAAACTCCAACCTCTCCATCATCCGGAGTGACCTTTGGCTCATCTACATTATGGTCACCCTCATAGTGAGCACAATTACTACAGTAACAGTGACCAAAAAGATCACTGATAGACAGTTATCTCACCTCCAAACAATATAATTTTTTGTGAACCAGCTCTAAAACTGGATTTCTATGACTTTCACTGAATCATTGTATTTAAGACCGCTCCACACCCTAGCCAGGTAACTAAGATCCATTGGCTCAACAAAAAGACAAACAGATTGAAGAGAAAAATAATTGAATTTCTATATGAATGCAAGACATCTAACAACCAACATGCCAAAATATGCTTCTAATAACCTAACATGATATAAAAATCACCTCTTAAGAAGGCAAAAAGACTCTACTGCTCACAATGGATCTCTAATGCCATACGCCTTACTAGAAAATTTCAAAGAATTCTCATATAATCCCACAATTTATGGTGCACCATAACGAAGACACCCCACTCTCATGCTCTCTGTAATGTCATGGCAGACCACCTCCTTTCAAAATCAAAGATGCTGGAACAACACCTTAGGAGCAAGACAACATACATCCATGGAACTCAGACCAAGATTAAGAAAACTGTGCCTACCAGTAGAATTTGTAACCTGGTCTCCTTCAATCAGGTTGCTGTCTCCAATGCCAGGGTCAATTATAGTCAGTGGTCAAGGCAGGTGGCCCAGCAAGCTCCCCTTCAGACCCCTGACCCACTCAAACCTACAGAAACATTCTACTCTCAATACCAGCTGCCTCCACTCAAAATTGCAAGTACATCCTTTTTCCAACAATTACCTCTCCCTGCCCCCAGTCAGCACCCTCCTGAATAACTGTAAAACCATTAAGCTACAGCTGCAACCACAAGACATTTAAATCAGACAGTTTATCAAGAAGTTGAGCCTTGATTCAGCAACCATTCCAGCTAATGACTAATCTCTAATGATCTGTTCTGTGCAAACCCCATTGAAAGAGCCACTGTTAATCAGACCTCAGACTTCCTGAATGAAAAAACTATACTTTAAGCCCATGGAAAAAAGGCACCACATTCATCTTGATTTTCATCTGGGACTACCTGAGGAGTATGCTGAACATAAATGGAGCTTCCACTCTTCTACTCTTGCCCGTCGCTTTTGAAACAAGTCCATCACTCCACCTTCTCACAGAGACTGGAGGAACTTTAAATCAAAGGAACCAAACTAGACTGATATTTACCTACCTCATTAATGTATCTAGCATTGTCTCAGTTCCCATTTAAAAAATCTCCTTTAAATATTATCTCTGTGATGCCTTCAGCCACAATCATCTGGAAATTCTTAGACACACCACTGCTCTTGTCACAACTTGTCGAGACTATTCATATGGGCTCTACTTCGAGACTACATTCCTGCCTACTACTCTGCAAAAAATCCAAAATGCGGATGTTCAACACCTTTAGCCAAGGGATCACATCACACAAGCCCATCCAGCTCTGCCTATGGTTAAATGGAATGCTTTGAAGGCACTCTGCTTTGCCCACAGAGCTCTCTATTGCAAGCATATATCTTTCATCCAAGAAGAACTTTCAAGTCACAGAACAGATCCCTCCACTCTAGAATTGCCCCTCGCCTCATTGCTCCCCAGTTCAAATTGAACTGTTGTCTCCATACAAGTAGTAAATCTATGGATCTCTCTTCTGGCAAAGGTGAGAAACAGCTAAGACTGCCTGGAATTCAGGAGGGCAGTAAAAATATGTAATTTACCTTGTTGGGGGATGAAGGTTTGCACCAACTATCAGATGAAACCATTCACCACCAGAAGGAGAGCATGGATGCTATATAACTCAGGATCATGCTCATCCTAGATCTGGAACTAAGTTACCCTCAAAGGTTGTAGACACACATACACCCCCTGCTGTCTCTCACAGCTTTTAAGGCATGGGCAAAGTGGTCAATTGCCATGGGCATTTGCCTTCCAAGAGGGCCTGTGGCAAAGTGAATGAGACAGTCAAAATTCCTGCCAAAATAACATTGCTCACAAAACCCAGCTTCTCTTTTCAATTTGATAGCTGAGAGTACTTAACAGAAACTTATGTCCAGATTTAATAAGGGTTTCCACCAGGCAAAGTGACACAAAGGAATGCATAGCAACACAAAATCTTGCAAGGGTATTTACTTTCCAGTGGAAGAAGTATTTTGTGCTTAAAAGCTGCCCTTTTTTCATCGCAAATAGCACTTAGCATGGCTTTGTACCACTGTGCGTTAATGGAGCCTTAATTGGGTATAATCTGGGTGGATTAGCACAGGCACCCATAGTTTTTGGTGCTAAACCTGATCTACTTAGATAGCCAGATTGGGCTTTGCATAAAAAATTAACACCTCCTTAAAACTTGTGCCAACATGAAGACATGTTTTAATTTCTCCAAGCATTCCACACATTACATATGTACTGCACAGCACACATACAATGTATGGAATGTTTCAGAATGTGTCTACCCATAGGAATTAGTATCAGAAGCATATGCTTCCAGTACAAATCCTATGCTAGACAGAAAGCACAAATCTCTGACTAGGGTGCAAAGGTTAAGCACAACACTAGACAGCCTTTAAAGTGCACTAGCACAGAGGATGGTATAGGAGGCCAGATATTTTTAATAAAATCTGCCACTTAGTGTGCATGCCTGGCATGCACAGCCTTAACCCTTGCACTCTCAGGCAGTAGTTGACAATTAGATTCAAAAATAATCTTTGTGTGATTACTCTCGTCTTACTTCACCTCACTTTTGTACCTTATGCAGCTCACTTAGCCC
Organism: Calotriton arnoldi; assembly: GCA_963921515.1. NCBI lineage: Eukaryota > Metazoa > Chordata > Amphibia > Caudata > Salamandridae > Calotriton > Calotriton arnoldi. Next base: position 248,915 of record CAWUFW010002490.1, on the reverse strand, counting down.
CTCCCTCTATCTCTACTTCTTTATTTACCTTAATTCTCTCTATCTCAACTCTCTCTATCTCACCTTTTTATACCTCAACTCTCTCTCCATATACCCAATATAACTCACTTGACTTCATCTCCTGCTACCTTTTTGTCCTGACCTTTCCCCTGTCTTTATCACTCTCTGTGCCTACATCTATATTTATTACTCTTGATACCTTCTCTCTACCTCAACTTTTTCTACCTCATGCCTCGCTCTGTGCCTCTCTGCTCTTTTTCCATCCACCCTTCTTTTATCTTGCATACATCTACTTCTCACACAACCTCATTTCTATCTTTACCACACCTCTCATCTCATTCCATGTCTCTACTACCTTGTCTCTCTGTTATGATATATGTTGTTTTATGTTATGTTAGGTTAGGTTATGTTATGTTATGTGTGTTTGTAAAGCGCATTATCACCCACAAAGGTATCATCGTGCTGAGCCCTGCCTATGGTAGGTTTGTTAATTGAAAAGCCAGGTCTTCAGCTTCTTGTGGAATTCAAGAAGAGAGGAGGAGGCTTTGATATGGAGTGGGAGGTCGTTCCACTCTTTAGGAGCGATATAAGAGTACACCTGTCCTCCTAATCTGGTTCTGTTTATGTGTGGGATGTGTGTGAGTAAAAGTCCTGTGGAGCAGAGATGTCTGAGTGGTTGGTAGAAGGAGATGCAACTGTCCTGATACTCTGGACCAAGCTGTGTAGTGCCTTGAATGTGTGTGTGAGGAGTTTGAAATGAGCCTGTTTGTGTATCAGGAACCAGTGGAGTTCCCTGAGGTGTGATGTGAGTTGTGTGGGAGGTTGAGGATGAATCTGGCTGCCGAGTTCTGGATGGTTTGAAGACGTCTAGTGAGTTGCTTGGTGATCCCGGTATACGGGGTGTTCCCATAGTCCAACTTGCTGGTGACCAGAGCTTGAGTGACATATTTTCTAGTGTTGCTTGGGAGCAGTTTGAAGATCTTCCTCAACATCTTCAGGGTGAAGAAGCAGAATGCAGTGATGGCGTTGACTTGTGCGGTCATGTCCAGTATGCTGTCCATGATCATTCTGAGGTTCCTGGTGTGGGTGCTGGGTGTGTTTCTGAGTTCGGCCAGCCACCAGTTGGAGTTCCATGGTGTGGTGTTCTTGCCAAAGAACACTACTTCTGTTTTGTCAGTGTTGAGCTTGAGACAGTTGGCTTTAATCCAAATAGCAATTTTGGTCATGCAGATGTGAACTTGTTTCTTGCATTGGGGGTCTTGTCCAAGAGGGTGAGTATGAGTAGTGTGTCCTCTGCGTAGGTGGGGATTTTGATGTTGTGTACACAGATGACGATGGCCGGAGGGATCATGTATGCGTTGAAGAGGGTGGGGCTCAATGATGAGCCTTGACGCAATCCGCAGATGAGTTTGCGGACGTCAGGGAAGAGGTGTGGCGCCGCGGCCAGGGCGACTGAAGCTGGAATCTGGGGCTCACGGTTCGATCCCCGGCACCGGCGGCAGGTCAGCCCAGCACCATGTGACTCTGGGCAATAGCTTGCTTAATCTTCCCGACGGCCCCCAGCGCCGGGATGCCTTCGGGTAGCTGTTCGCGCTTTACAAATACTTGATTTACTTCCGAGGAGTAAGGTGTGAGGCTGACAGCTTGTGTTCTATCCATTAAGAAGGAGCAGATCCAGTGGAGATCGGGTCTTTGGATGCCAATCTTGTTCAGGTGCCTGATTAGGATGGGGTGTAAGATCGTGTCAATGCTACAGAGTGATCCAGGAGAATGAAGACTGCTGTGTCTCCCCTAACAAGAATTATACAGATGTTGTCTGTAGTAGCCTCTCTGCTTCTCTCTCAGGCCCTCATTTACTATATTTTGACGCATGGTAGTGTAGCAAGCCTTCCAACCTCTAGATGTCCCGGAACTCCACACATACTTGCAGCTACATTTTCACATTGAACAACTTCTACCAAAAAAGCACACCACCAAAAAACGTCCGACATAAGACATGCTATATTCCCTTACATTTCCAACTAAACCAACTAATGCCTTACAGGCCTAATCATTCTATCTCTCACCCTTTTTTCTTTTTTTTTACTTCACTGCACACCGAGGCCCAGTGACATATATGATAAAAGCATAATTCTGATTATCGCTTGACTGAAACACTTCCCACACAGGCCATTCTACAAATCAACATCCTTCTAACCAAGGCTAGCCAACAGAATAGTGTGCTATGCAAATGGCAAGCACTTCTTTGTCTCGTCTGAAGTATGGAGCGATACATAAATGCAACTAAAATACAATGCAATCCTGGCTACTTTACATGAGAATGCATCTCTGGTGAATTTAATCTGCAAATGGTTATTGTTGGAGACTAGATCACCTGTTTTTAGACCAGCCAGTTTGAGGGAAATATGAATAAAGACTACATCATTTAAGGAAAGCAATGGCAGGCATGATTGCAGGCACAAATATTGAGTCCTAGATCGGCTCAATCTCTACTTAGATTACCAGTACGTATCCAAATTGGAAGGAAGAAAGACAAAGCTGTCTTTGGCAAGATTAAAACTTGTGACCTTCAGTTCACACCAGATATCAGCAACAAGTGCTTAAATGAGATTCATCTTGCATGCCAGCTGTGTTAGTACAATTTATTCAGTTGAATAAAACAATATCTATGTGTCCCAGAATCAGAAAGCCCTACCTAATGTGTTAAGTGAAAGCTTATGTAGTGTACCAGTGATATGACATTGAGTCATCTTGTAATATCTGAGCCATCAAAACCATCAATAGAGTATTGAAATACAAAAGTATTATTTATTTTAGGCAGGATAATACTCTTTCAGACAGAAACCTGTCTGTGCACAATGGCTCAAAAGAATAAAGAAGTCTAATCCTTGAATGATTTCTACATAACATTGTTGTTGCAACCGGGTTCCGCCCATTCAGTATGCCCAAATGTTTTGCTTTTTGGATCACCCGGTTTTGGACTTTTTATTGTAGGTGAGTCTCACTTAATGTGTCTCACATGGTAATCACAAATGGATTGTGCATGTTTCTGTTGTGCCCTGTGGATAGAGACACTGGAAACCATGTTGTATATTCTGAAGTCTTCTTTATTAGTTCCAGTTCAGGGTAGTATAAATCATAGTTCAGCCAGCTCTAGTCAGGTACTAGCCATGTACCAGCCCCACCAGGAGCAGCCTGCCTAGCTGCTCAGCCCATCTTCAACTGTCACCACTCATCCACATAGGCACCCAGGCATTCCATTCATCACAGTCACACCAACATTCCGTTACCATCTCTCACTCTGGCTGAGCAGCTAGGAGGACCTAGGCTGATTACATATACATGTAATACTTAGGATATAACATTATCCCTTTCCTTTAAATAGAAACAAAAATTACAAATCTAAAGGAGAAAACTATACACAAGAAAGCGGTAATGTTCATAACTCAGGGATGCAACTAAAAGCAAAACATCACACGAGTGAGAACAATGCAAATCAAGAGAAGATGGGCAAAATACGACATATAAAATGTGCATAAATATCCCCCACCCTCCCTCATGAACATTATTAAGACATTTCAAAACGTGAAATAGATTATTAAGTCACAAACAAAGTTGAAACGCAGAGAAGCGAAACTAATAGCAACTTCGCCAGAGTATAAACACTGCGTACCTTTAGGAAGGGATAAAATTGTCAAGCAGTAATGATTACCAAGCAATAATAAATGCCAAGCAAGCAATAACCCCATCCTTCCCCAAAAAAAAACATTAGAAAATAATGTAGTGAAAGGTGGACACACCCCACGACTAACACCCGAGGCCAGAAACAGACAACAAGGGTGAACCAACAACAAAAACACACGTGTACCACAAAATGGACCACATAGAGGGTACACACAGTGAGGCGCAGGGCGACTTACACAGGACAACATCTGAAGCGCGGGGCGACTTACACAGGACAGCACGAGATGCGCAGGGCGACTTACAAACACATCAGACCAAAAATGCAGACCAAACGTGCAGCGCAAGACGACTTACACACAATGATCACGACACAAAACCACATATGCAACGTAACCACAATACATAGAGGTGGGAAACCACCCACCAAGACCAGAACCACCATCATGTAAGGAAGTGTAAAGTAAATCCCGCCTAAGTGTAAAGTGGCAGAAACTGTGGCATGCATACACAATGTACCCTTGTACATAAATTGGGAATGACACCCACAGGTATAAGGGAGCTGATCCATATACCTACCCCCAAGTAGGGTCACTAACTGGGACTAAAACCCAACCTTACCCCACACCTAAGGGATAAACTGTGATGTCCACCCACTAGGAGACTAGGACGTCCCAACCAAAAAAAACAGCGTAAAACAGTGGCATCACGAAATATGAAACTTTTGATATTACTAAAACAATTCCATTTACTGTAGAACACTAGAGACCTGTGCCCCACGCCGGTGAGCGATCTCTCACCCGAGTTGTGCTGCACAATGGGGACACAGGTACAGTGTACGCCACCTGAAATACATGCATAGTACAGAAAGAACCTGTAGAGCAAAAGCTCGAACAAGGAGAATGCAAATAATAAACAAGTTTCAGTTTTAGAAACATGTAAGATCACAGCAGAGACCATAAGTTTGCAGGTGAAAGAATAAAAGAAACTAAGTGCACCAAATGGATCATCACGAAAAATGCACCATAACTTGTGAAGCGAGGCATTAACCATGGTCCTTGAGAAATGTGTGCTTTAACATACACTAAACCAAATATTCAGCTAACAGTTAATTGGACAATACAGAACCAAATATAGCATAGATTCCGACTACATGAAACGGAACATGCCACCAAAACCCCGCAGAGACGTGGAGAAACAAACATGTAGAAGATATCAAAAATAAAAGTCTCCGCATTGACGCCCCAAACAAGTAGTAGAGAAAATTGTTAATAGGCTCGAAAGAGGAACAAAAAGTGCATTACAAAAACCATACCCAGAGTAATGTAATCTCCGTGATACTAGAAAAAGAATCCCAACAAAAGAGTCCAACGTCATTGATCCCACACGTAGTTCTACTCGTTGTCCTGGAACTTGAAGAGAAGAAAAATGAGCACACATGACACACGAAGGCTCAGTTGAACTGTTTCCGACTCCTCTTCGTTATTCCCAGACTGCACAACGTCATGTAGGAACTTTATTGAAACCCGCAAAACCAGTGTGGATGGCAGTCAGGAAGAAATGCAATTACCAGGTGGAGCGCGCCAACACCAAGATGGCGGCACGCTAATAGCGTCATGCCGGGTGGCTCACGGCACGCCGAAGCTGGAAAGCGTCAATCAGCATCGAAAGGACACCGTGCTGTACCAGACGTCACAGAAGTTCTCACTGGAGCCCCTGGCAACAACGCGACAAAGGTGAGTTGCACGCGCCATAATTTTGAATTTGAAATGAAAAGTAAACGGCCTGCAGCAAATTGTAGAGGGTTATAAGTGCGCTGTATGTTTTTCAATGCGCCAACCAAGCATGTAAAATGGCCCTCAGCACAAACAGTCCGATCGCGCAGGTTCCAAGTGACAGCAAGGATCACAACCACACCGCTCCTGTGTGGCCACCTCGACGTACACATGTTGGCAATGATGCGTGGCCCATGCAATGCTCAGGTAGATTGAGCTTACATCATGCCACCAATGACAGACAGATCCAAATTTTCCTTATGTGCAGACAATTCACACAATCATTGACTTCTTGAAGAAAACACATAACAAGTATAACAAAAGGTTTCTTCACCTCAAAGTCGCTGTGGTCTTTGTAGATAGATGTGGCTGGAACACCCAATCTGGCTGTAGTGTAACTACTCCTCCAACTCACCGAACTTGGTAGAAGACCCTGTGGCTGGAACACCAGATAAGGCTGTAGTGACTACTTCTCCAACTCACTGAACCTTTTGTAGGAAACGCTGTGGCTAGAACACCAAATGTGGCTGTAGTGACTACTCCTCCAACTCACAGTTCCTTATCAATAGGAGTATTTTCAGGCTGTAGTGTCCGTTGGCAAGGACACTTGTGGGTGGGGCTGTCCGTTGACAAGGACGCTGGTGGGGCTGGCTCGCCTTTTACTCCATATTTCTTCATGTAGTTGCTTAATTTTCTTGTAGTTTCGTTGGTTACTGGATTCCCATAGTAGTCTCTTGGTTTCTGTACTGTCTTTAAGTACGCTAGGGTCCAGGTCCGCTCGTCGCCAAAATAATGTTGTGCCCTGTGGATAGAGACACTGGAAACCATGTTGTATATTCTGAAGTCTTCTTTATTAGTTCCAGTTCAGGGTAGTATAAATCATAGTTCAGCCAGCTCTAGTCAGGTACTAGCCATGTACCAGCCCCACCAGGAGCAGCCTGCCTAGCTGCTCACCCCATCTTCAACTGTCACCACTCATCCACACAGGCACCCAGGCATTCCATTCATCACAGTCACACCAACATTCCGTTACCATCTCTCACTCTGGCTGAGCAGCTAGGAGGACCTAGGCTGATTACATATACATGTAATACTTAGGATATAACAGTTTCCCACCAGTGTCTGCCTTTTAAGATAAGGCTGCTGCGACCCAGCAAGGGTAAGGGGCACTTAGTTTGTCACATGTGAACACATGCGCACTGTTGTGCGCAGCCCGGTAACTGTGCACAGGTAGAATGGCTGCAGGATCAGATATTGACCTGGGGTAGGCCTTATCATGTTAGTTTACAGCAATAGGGCAAGTCAGTGTGATTTACTGTTTTGGCTGTAGTGACACTTTATTATACACATATGAGGAAAAATGCCTTAGAGGGCAGTTTTGCTTCTCTTTGACCTACAGAGATCAGTGACATATCGAATTGGGGTGTAACCTGCATGGCAAAATCAAATCTGCAAGTTCCAAAATTATATCTGTACACTTTATGGGTCATGCAGAATTGTCGTATTTCTCTGGCTCAGCGCAGGATCAGAGCCCAGGCCTTTTGTCACCCTGCTGTGCCAGGTTAATTACATTTCTCTTCAGCAGCAGGAACGAAGGCCACCCCACACAAAATGAGTAATTACCAGTGCTTCCCTCAGCTCCTGCTCAGGACAGAGTGGCAATAGAAAATCAGCAGTTGGTAATTATCTGTCACACTGCCCCGAGAGCTGGGGACAGCCCAGGCCCTTTGAACAAAGGAGGAAGCCCAGACAACAGAGCCAATCCAGAATGGGGCTCTCTTTGAACTTTTGGTGTGCAAGACCCTGGCCGTGATGTCAGTGAGGGGCGAAGCTGAGACCCCAGGTGAAGGTGTGACCAGTGACTCCTGAATGACGCCATTTTGAACTGTCCCAGCATGCTGTGCAGAAGGGTTGGGACAGGGGTGGAGAGATGACGTGGCACCTTAGCTTTTGCATGGGGTGCCTTGCTTATAAAACCTTCCTCTCCCCTTTAAAAACTCTTGCACAAGGCAGAGCCTCTCTCTTGTCTTGTGATTTTTCTCTCCTTCACTGCTGGACACTGGGACCATGGAGAACTGGAAAGAAGGAACCCCCTGATTGCAAGAAAGGACTAAGGACTCTGCCCAGTTGACCCCAGGACCAGTGGGTCTCCCCAAGAGTCAGTAAAGCCGGCACCCTTAGACCCTCTGAGGATCAGTTGAGGGACAGCTCTGGACTTTTGTGTCCAGAGACCTAGACCAGGAGGAAGGCTGGCGCAAGGAGCCAGGAGAACCAGCTCCCTGGATATTGCACCACTTTAGAGTTAAGGAGGTCTGATGTAACTGCCATTGGTGGCTAATGCTTGCCACCTGGGGTAAAATGAGCCCAAGATCGCAAAATTCGGCCCAACGGGGCCCGAATTATGGCACTTTAAAGTTTGGAAACCTTTGACCTTTTACTGACGATGAAGCACGTGGTGCTCTGCCACTGATTCTTACTTTACCCCTGGGGTGGGCCAGCACAGGATTGCATTTTAATTTTTCTCAGGGAGGGGGTGTGCATAAACCCCCTCCCCAGACTCACCTTCAGGCCTGGGGACTCCGTCCCCCAGGCCGTATTTGTAATGGAAGGGACCATGACCCCATCCCCGACCCCCGAGAGCCAAAAGGACATAGGGGAGCGCCATTGCCCTCCCCCAGTGTCGGTGGGCCTGCCCCGCGCCTTTGTCTGGGGGGGAGTGGGAGGCCTCCACAAAAGAGAGTATCTGCCCGCAGGAGCGCATAAAGGCAGAGAACTGCCGGCTTCTACGGCAGCATAAAAGAGTGGTGTCCGTGCGTGGAGTCGGCAGGGGCAGGCTCCCAGAGCTGCCCCCAAAAAGGAAAAAAGAACAATTTATGGACAGAATGGCTGGGTCCAAACTGGGGTGACGTGGTGAGCAAAACAGCGATGGATTAAACCCAGATCTTTGTAAGTGGGGGTGAATGTTTTCATTGTTCAGCATTCCGTCCATCATTTGTTCCTTTTGCTTTTGTCGCCCTAATTGGGAAGGGTAGGCCCAGACGTGGGTCCCGTGTTCACTGCACCACTGGATTCAAGCTAGCCTGGCTGATGAGGGGTTGTGCCGCGAAACCGGTCCCAGGATGCTTGTTTAGGGTCCAGGGAGGACCTGGCTTGGCAGTTTGGGCTGGACTGTTCCCATGCGGAACAAGGTCAAGACTGATTTGCATATGGCTGGGTCCAAACTGGGGTGACGTGGTGAGCAAAAGAACGATGGATTAAATCCAGGTCTTTGTGACTGGGGTTGAATGTTTGCATTGTTCAGCATTCCGTCCATCATTTGTTCCTTTTGCTTTTCTCGCCCCGATAAAGGAGGCATGAGGGGGTGCTCAAGTGGGACCAGGCACCCCCAGGAAAAAATAATTAAGTAGAGGAAAACAATGCACGCGGGCTCCCAGCACAGCGGTAAACCCGCTGTTACAGTATTCCCTGCTCCAGGAGGAGCGCCCTATAATGCCCTGCAGGGCTCTTTGGATTTTCATGTTTTCTCTCCTCGTAGTGGCCCCAGGATGGTAGGGGCACCACCAATGAATTGCATGAAGTGTGGGGGGGGGGCTTCTGGAGTGCAGCAGCTCTCCCCTAAACAAGGTTTAAAAAGTGCTGACCCTATGTCTATGAGGGTCAGAAAACCAGAACCCTTCTGAAATTTTCTTAATGTTTTAAGCACTCCCAAGGCTGGAGCATTTACTTTACAACTGGGAGTGTTGCACCCTCTAGCAGGTGTTTTTATTGTTGCAGGTATTGTGGCCTTAAAGTAGGTACGTCTTGAAAAGTTCTCTAGGGGCCAAGTCTATGGTTGCAAAGCAATGTAATGAAATGGGATGCTCTCTAGGGACTGCTTTTAAAATTGCATTTTTATGGTTGGAAAATGTATAAAAATACACAAACACATGTTTTTCTCACTTTAAATGCTTTATGTATTTAATAATGTCAATGATTAGTGATGAAACTGAGAACACTTTATTAACATTAATAAGTGCATTTTACATTGGATTATTATTTTTGATGACTGCATTTAAGTTCGAAATGATGATTTTAACTTGTGGTTTGTTGCTCTTGAACCTTGACCAAGCCAATAGACTTACTTGATATGTTTCTATAACCTCTTTAGGGAGTCAATGGTGGATATGCCATGTCATCTATGGCATTTTCCATCTACCAATGTACATATTTGTAAATTGCTGCATAGTATTTAGTAGTGTGTGTGTAATAAATGTACTTCTCCTTCTAAAGGGAAAGTACTGACTGGACAATCACTTATTGAGTGTTATTATTGCGTGTCAGGGAACAGTGATTGCTAGCCCACACCACTTCCCTTGAGTAGGCCTTGGACTGCTCTGCTTTGCTATCCTGGGGTGCTTGGTGGGGTTCTTGGTTCCCACTATGGACAATTGTGGACCTACTACTTGTGCAGGCCACACAAATAATAACCCAATTTCCTACAATTATGATTTGAGGAAATAAGGCCTCTTGTATAAAACTAAGGACTGGTTTTGTGACTCCTAGATAAAACATTTGTATACTATCGAGCTGAGGGGTTTCAACTCTGTTTTGCTTTTTCACCATTCCATGCTCTTACCATGAACGTTTTTGTTATTATCTAAATCGATATACTGTGCTTTCACAATGAACTTGCAAAGGTGTACAAACTGTCAAACTGAGGACAGACCCAGTTGAGCAGCGCATGTAGTGGTAAGAATATATAGCACTGTGATAAAGATTTAATAGTAGAAATTTTCCTACTCAGGGTATCAGAGAGGGACTACTTCCCTATGTGGCGACAAAATGGTATTTTCCATGTGTGCCACCCTGAGTGGTACTGCATTGCCTATGTAGTGCTTTAAGTGGGATAAAAATAAGCTCCTTGCTTGGGTCAATTATTGGAGCAGTGTGGGGACATGCGCATGTGCAGAACACCTTATTCATTCCTTGACTGCAGTATCCTTAATATAATCTCCTTACCATTTAAACCTGCTACATTCCAAAGCACTGTGAAATGACGCTAACATTGAATGCTCTAGTGTTGCAAACATTTTCATCTTACATTTCCTAAAACTGTGCCATGCTTGAGAGTGTCTGGCAAAAGGATGGATGATGCACTTTGCAATGCTTGATACACACAAAATTACTTAAGCACAGCTTCCTTGTTGTAAAGGTGAACCTATGTGAAAATACAGAAGAATTTTTTGTTTAGGTTGCTGACATATTTATAATTGTAAAACATATATTTGTATGCCTGTCATGTTCTGTTTTATGATGATATACAGGAAATTAACCCTGCTCACTTTTGACACAAATTCCCTTGTTCCTACCATGCTCTTCTTAATTCTGCTATACAGATAGCTCCTTAGTCAAGATCTCTCACTAGAGCAGGGATCTTTCCTGTTGCAACACAGAGTACGTTCCTGTGTGCATAAGCATATGTCTTTTTTGCTTAGATAATAGCATATGAGGAACAGGGGCGAATGCCCTGTCTGATTTAGCCTTATGAATTACAATTTCAGTGCCACTTATCTAAGCAGATATACTTAGAGAGGCAGAGGCAAATGGCATGGGCCTGGCACAAGCACAGATGCTGTATGAGTGCTAACTAGCATGGTACTAGTATAGGCCTGGGCTCAGACTTGGACTGCAGACTTAGGGCGTATCTCTTGTCCATGTGCAATGATGAGCCTGGGATGCATGTGAGTGATTGTAGCAGTTCAGATGTGCACAGCTGGAGTACAACTAGTCATAACTGCTAAGCTATGAATGCTAAAGTCTGAAACAGCTCTATCCTTTTAGTGAGCATGACAAACACAAACCCACCTGTCTTGCCTCACATAGCAGATCAGATGGTACTAAATAAAACTACCCTAGCTAAGCAGCTCCCAAACCAGTGAAACGTGCCATTCACCAACCACACCATCCCAGCTTGCATCTGAACCAAAAAAGTAACTTCACTAATCCAATTCAAACAGTGGCTGTGCCAGCGTACATGTGTTGTATCAGTTATTCAAATGGTATGCCATCTGTACAGTGATTTGTCTTGCCCCTTCTCTCTTTCTGTCATTCTGTTCTCTTCTCTCACTTCTCAGGCTTTACACCATTCTTTGCCCTACTGGAAATCTCCTTTCTTCATGCAGCTTTTCTCACTTTTTAATCCTACTTCTCCCCTCCTTCCTTCACTCCTCACTTTCCTTTCCGCTCCCCAGCTATCTCAGTGCACCCTAAGTTTCATCAGTCTAGCGAGCTCTTCTGTGATGGCTCATTGTAGCGAAATGGGTGCTGCCCAATAAACTGCTGGATTTTTCGCTTTTTGATAACCAGTCTCACTATTGGTGTTTCACTCACGGTAATCACATGGCAAAATGAACTGCACGTTATCTACCACCAGTATCTGCCTTTTCAGATAAAGCCACTCCGAAACAACAAGGTAAGGGGCACTTGGCTGTTTACACATGAACACGTATGCACACATGTGTGCACATGTGTGAGGGCTGCACGTGTGCGAGTACGATTGTATGCAGCCAGGTAACTGCACACAGGTAGCCTGGCGCAGAGGGGACTCTGCAAGTTTAGACATTGACCTTGGGTAGGCCTCATAATATTAATGGGCACTCATAGGTAAAGTCAGTATGGTTTACTGTTTTATCTGCAGTTCCATTGTGTTATACACATGGGGGAAACATGCCTTAGAGTACAGTTTTGCTTCCCTTAAGCCTACTAAGTTCATTAAGGTATCAAACTGGAGTGAAACATGTACGCCAAGTTCGAAAACGAACATCCCAAAAGTCTACATGTACACCTTATGGGTCGTCCAGAATTCTCATATTTCCCTGGCTCAGCTCCGAATCAGAGTCTAGGCCTTTTGCTACCCTGCTGGACCAAGGTAATTACACTGCTACCCAACAGAAGGAACAAAGGCCTCCCCAATCATTAGGTATAATTAACAGTGCTTCACTCAGTTCCTGAAGAGGAAGGGGTGGGTAAGAAAATCTGCATCCATTAATAAGATGTCACACTGTACCAGGGTTGGGCTAGCTCAGGCCACTGAACAAAGGAGGAAGCCCAGACCTCTGGAGCCAACACAGGTGGGGGCTCCCCTTTAAAGTTTTGGAGGAAAAGTCCCTCACGGTGATGTCAGCTATGGGCGGAGCTGAGGCTCCCTGAGGAGATGTGAACAGGGAACACTTGATGACATCATCTTGAATTGTCCCAGTATGCTGTGCAAAAGGGTTGGGGCATGGGTGGAGGGGTGATATGGCACCCTAGGATTAACCAGTGAAGTTTGGATTCTACAACTTTCCACTCCCAGTTAAAAGCTCTTGCGCAAGGGAGAGATAGAAAGTTGGACACTGGAATTGGACTTGCTGCCCTACGTTACGTGAAAGGGGACAGTAGAAATGCACCAAATTTACAAAGATGTGGCGCAGTTCTGATGCTGCCTAGTGCCAAAGCAGGCACCCTTGTGCCATGCTGCATGGGTGTCTGCGTTATAGGCAGGATTGTTTTTGTTCAGGAAGGGATACCTTCCAGCATAAAAACAATCCTTAGAGGCATTTCCCTCTTTCTTTGCAGGCAGAATGAAGCACACATATAAAGAGGAAGTAACAAGGAGAAATAAAGATATTTCTTCTCGTTACACCTTGGTCAGAGAGGCACAATATTTTGTCGCAATCCCAGGTTTACAGACTAGCAAATCTGGGGTTGCTTCAAAATCCAGGAGGATGCACTGGAACTCCACCCATGGAACGCCTACCATAAGGAAATGTAACGCAGCACTGCTGGAGCCGCAGCCCTGCGTTACATTTCATTACAAAGCTATGCAACATCACGCAAATCAGCCCGTGTGTGGTTTGGTAAATTCCAGTTAAGGACTTGTGTTGCCTTGTGATGACCTGTGTCACGCAAGGACAACACAAGTCCTTAGTAAATCTGCCCCTGTTCTCCCCTTATTGAACTGAAATGTTTGAGCTGTTATAAGAGCTAGGAGATCATCTGTAAAGCACTCATTGAGAACAAATACCTAAACTATGCATGAAGTGCTCGAAACTAAAACTGGAACATGGCACACAGGGCAAATACCCTGTTGGGTGGCACAGTGAAAAGTATCTATGCTTATGCACACAGGAAATGCTTTGTTGCAACAAGAAATAGTCCAGAAAGAGAAATCTTAGCCAAGGAGCTGTCTATAAAGGATCACTGACATAATATCGACCTACAAAATTATCGACACACAAATATCGATAACATAAATATCAATATTCTATACTTATTTAAAAAAATACACAAATATCGACACAAAAATATCGTCAAACATTAACATCGATATCACTAATATCGATAAAAAAAATATCGTTATAACTAATATTGCAAACATTAAATAAACATACAAAATGACACAAATATCGATAACAAAAATATAGACCACACAATTATCGACAAAAACAAAATATCAACACCTTAAAAATATTTCAAATAGCACAATACATAGCAACAAAATATAAACAATATCACAAACACACACAAATATTAAATAAATAGAATAAAACGTAAATAAAACATAATTAAAAAAATACCTTTAACATAAGTAAATCCACCAAATTAATTACTGTTTACAAACAGAATATATCAAATAAATAATTATTATTATACATTCAATACAATATAAATTACAAATTATTTAGTATCATACTTTTAAATAAAGTAAGAATAAAAAAAGTTTAACTAAACATTAATTAGCGTTTCCCATATAAGGAAACAACTGCCAAAATAATTGAAAACATTAGTAACAACCAATGAAAAACACCCACAACTTAAAAAACCTAATAAGATTTCAAGAACAATTAAACAAACACTATATAAACTAAAGAAAAGTTTACAATATTTTATTCTACAACAACAAAACCAAGAATAAGGGGAATCTCTGCCGGATTGCTTCTACAACATTGGACTTCCTCACTGAAAACTCTGATTTCAACTTCACAAAGTAAGTAAAATATCAATTTAATGTTACAACTGTATAAAGTATTCGTAAACACTTTTTAAATAATCAAATAATTAATGTCATTTTTTAAATTATATCTCCTCTACAGAAACTCCAAAAGACACTCAACTAACGTCAAAAACCATCAAAAAACCACCTTGCAAAAAAAGTATTAATTACAATTAAACTAATATAACAACTAAAAATCCCAACCCAAAGCGCCCACTAACCACACAAACCCCAAAATACAGAAAATGCTGTTAAACAAATTTATTAAAATTAATATTTTTTTTCTGCTGAAAATAAAAAGAAACACTAAAGCCAAGCACCAACAGAAATATCTCATTGTCAAAAAAAGTTTAACATATTCAAGCATGTAAGTATAATTTTGTATATGGAAATCTGTATTACAATCAAAACAATCACAATAGATTTAATATTTTTTATATAAATTTCTCATAGCATTTCAAACATTAGAATGACTGAAGGTGCAAAATTCATTACTTCCCAGAAAGGAAAACTTTTATTATGCTATATTGGATATGTCTACACCCAAGAAAAACAGACAGGCGACAAAATTAATTGGAAATGCAGCAAATGTTATGCAAATGCTTGTTATGGGAAGGCTACAACAAAAGAAACTACTGTATTAAATGTTAAGGAACAAAACTACCCCGTAACATAGCTGAAATAGAAGTAAGAGACGCTTTAGAGACTCTGAAAGAAGCTAGCACTAGCCCTCAAAAAGCTACTACTGAAATACTAAAAGACATACTCCCCCGAGTTTCAGGACATGTAACTGGCTAATTACCCTGTCTCAACGTTAAAAAGGTTAATAGCTAGAACAAAAAAATCAACTATGACCACCCTACCTGCCCCCAAAACTTTCAGTGAAATTCAAATACCACCTGAACTCACTGTAACTCATAATGAAGAGCAATATCTTCTTTATGACAATAAATCTAATGAAAAAAGGATTATAATATTTGCAACTCCCACAAACTTACTTAAACTACAGAATTGTGAGACATGTATGATGGATAGAACATTTAAAATATGTCCCAAACCATTTTACCAATTATACACAATCCATGGACTGTATCACAATAGCAACATCCCCTTTGTATATGCCCTGCTACCAAACAAACAAACCACTACCTATGTAGAACTCTTAACAAAAGTAAAGCAAGAAACTAATAATTACTATCCTCAAAAAGTTATCATAGACTTTGAACAGTCAATGATACAAGCCATCCTGGAATATACCCTTACACAGCAATAGAGGTTGCTATTACCCCTTTAATCAATGCATATGGAGACACCTCAAAAATCTACACTTAGGGCCAGATTCCGATCTTGCTCGGAAGGGCTCCTGACGGTATTCGTCAGGAGCGAGTCCGAGTCACGCGTGCGATTTTCCGACCGACTCGTCCTGCCGTACGAGCGAGCGAGTACGAATTGAATATCGCCTCGCGCTTTGAGCGACTCGTACCCGTCACCGAAGCCCTCCCGATGACTACAACATGGCCGACTCGTACAGCGCAATGGGTCCGATTTCCGGGCGACCAAGTACGATGCACGCGTCGAGCAGCCGGATCGACTCGGAGCCTCCGACTCGAAAAAGCTACGGGAAGCGGACTTCAGGGGGGCCATAGCAGGCCCCCCTTCACCCATAGCCTTACAAGTCGGTCACAGGGGGGGACCCAAGGGCCCCCCCAACACATGCATGCATGGTGCAGAGGGCACCAAGGCATCCCAGTGACAGGGGGCCGCCTTTTCTGCTACATACCTTTTTTCTGTATGGGAGCCTATGTACACGACGTACATCAGGCTCCCATAGATGCCAATGGGACTCCGAGCGATCCGTGTCTGTCAGCGCGTACTTGCATCGTGCTCGGAGCCCAGGAGCACGAGTCGTTCGGAAAGCTCTACGGGACCGAGTCGGCCGTAGGGCTTTCCCAACGACATCGGAATCGGGCCCTTAATGTAGAATATGCAACTAATATCAATTTTGCATATGAAATTAAAAAGTTAATTGCACTAGCATACATCCCAATAACTGATGTAACAGAACACTACAATTTATTAATAGCCCCTACTACCAAACAAATGAACATAAACTAAGTCCCCTACTCGACTATTTCGAGGATACCTGGGTGGGAAGGCTACACAGATCTGGACACAGGAGACAGCCCAAATACCACATTCCATGGTGGAATGTATATAACAGTACCCTAAACAAAGAAGCAAAAACTAATAACGCTGTGGAAGGATGGCATTATGCTTTCCAAGCCACAAAAAGGCAGAACCCAACCAACCCTACATAAATTATTACAATCAATACAAAAAGAACAAAGCTACCAACAACTAAGGGGCCGATTCCGATGTCGGACGGACTCAGGTCCGTCCGACATCGTCCAGGAGCCGTAACCGACCGACCTGCTGTCGTCGGTTACGGCTCCTGCAGAGCGATGCGACCGAACCCTGTTCGGTCGCACTCGTATATTGCACAATTGGAGCATGCATTCCGAGCGGAATGCATGCTTGCATTGTGAAAAGCAGGGGTGCAGTTCATCCCTGCACCCTGTGGCCGGCACCCCAAGGTGCATGCCACCGGTTGCAGGGATCAACAGAGGGGCACCATAGGTGCCCCCAGGCCGCCATTCGGCGGGCTCCGCACCCATGGGGGCCCTACTGGGGGCCCCCAAAGACAGTTACCGACTGCCTCTTCGTGCCGGAAAGACCGGCACGAAAAGGCAGTGAAAACTGCCATCGTACTCCTCGGTCGTGAAGAGGCGGCCGGGGGAGTACTGAAGGATTTCCGGACGGCGGACGGGCTCTCCGAACCCGTCGTAAGCCATCCGGAAATCCGAGTCGGATTCTCTCCGACCGAGCCCATCGGAATGGCTCGGTCGGAAAGGAATCCGGCCGGCACGTTCCGATTCGGTCGGAAGGGCTCCAACCATCGTTCGGTGCCCTTCCGGCCGAAATCGGAATCGGCCCCTATGACTTGAACAGTCTGTAACACAGCTAGGTCCAAAACTAACTAAACAAACTAAAACAATGTTCGAGCACTTACAATACAAAGTAAGACTCTACCCAAACACTAAAGGGCTAGAATATTTAGAAACAATAGCTAAATCCCTACTTTAAAACAGTAATACATAAACATAGAAAAATCGTAATTGTAAACTGAGTTCTTAACTAAACATTTCTTTTCAAACATCTAAAATATAAATATAAATCAATTAATTTAAACTTTTTTAATAAAAATTATTTGACATAAATATATTTTATATATTAAAAAATGTCAATAGCAATTACAAAAATTACATTTCCCTCCCATTGTAAATAATTTAAAATAACTTACATTTTTGTAGCTGAAGAATGTAATCCAAACTGCCATAAATAAATCCAAACGTGGAAATATCCGAAAACTTAGTTAAAAGTCCCAAAAAAATGGAAAAAGTACAACTGTATAAAATATCCGCCGTCAATACATCCATAGTGTTGAATCCATAAAAAACCCAAAAATTGTAATTAAAAAAAGAAACTCTCCAGGATTACCCGAAAAATAAAGGAACTGTAAAATAATTATTAGTTTACTAGAAACTAATACACAGTTCCTTAAAAAAAAAAAAGCATACTTCTCCCAATGGCAACTTCTAAACGTCAAAAACCTGTGGAAAAAACAGCACAATCCCTCCCGCACAAATATACAGTAAAATCATTAAAAAACACACATAAACAAACTAATACCACCATACTCTACACATAATTAAACATATATAGCAAACCCTAACACCGACCTATCAACGCACTAACCACATTTCGCATACGCAAAACTACAAACTAAACCTCACAAAAACACAAAATTCAAACATTACATACACTATACACTACCTAACTACCTTTGCCCTACTCCTAAATTAAGCCTAAAAGAAATTAAATTAAACTTCCCTTAACCGATGCGACACAGCTTCCAACCGAGAGCTTCTCCCCTCAGAAATGACCTAAAACAACACAGCCTACAAAATAGAACTAAGTTTAAAAATTGGCTACCTAATTGAAATAATAAAAATACTTTTCTACATTAAACTCAATGTACATTACAAATGTAATACCATTTTTTTTTTTAAATACTAATTAATATTACTAATGTGCAAAATGTTTTTTCTTTGCTGTTTAAAATTGTTAAATTAAAATAGTAAATATTAGAACACAAATAAAATGTATTATTACACATTAAAAAAAATATGTTAACTTACCAATGTAAGAAAAAGAATTGTACTGCTTGCTAAAAATGTGAAAAACTGTATTAATGCTAAAAAATATTTTTCTTTTACATAATTCTTTCTTACCTTTATAATATAATTTATAGATCCAATTTAAACAATATTATACAAAATATAATATTTATTAGGAATTATGCAAATAGTTTTCAGCATGCCCCCTGATTGCGCAGACTTTCCAGACGAGTCTCCTCACGGTGGGCCATTATTGATTGATAAATGGTGGAAAGCGTAATTTCTTCAGGGCTCCCAGAGTTTGGCCTCATGAATTCTTTTCCTGTGTCTCCTGTCTCTCCATTTGTTGCCTTAACCCCCTCTAGGCTTGGGGAGTATGAATAGTCCCAGACCATTGTGCCGGCTGCCCCCAGAGAATTGTCAGGAGAAGTATCTATACGATCTCTTTGCTTGCGGACTGTACCTGGAGTGTGAGAGGATTTGTCTTGAGGTTCTTCCTCTTCCCAGCGCAAACTACTAGCGTCGCTATCTTCTCCTGCCCATTCTTTCCCGAGGCTTTCATCTGCTGAGGAATTCGATTGATCTGACAGAGAATAAAAAATTTCCCCTGTGTCTCTGTCTTTCACGTCACTTTGCAGTTCCATTCCACCCTTTTGCAATCCATCAGCTCTTTGGGCAGTGTGGCTCCCATCTGCATGATTCATTACGGCTGCCTCTAGGTCATTATCCTGGGGAACTACAGCTCCCATAAAGCCATTTTGCTGAGATTCTAGCGGTTTATCTGCTAAATCACCCATCATACCTACTATACCCTCAGATAGTTCGTGACTGGCTTTTGTTTTGATAAGCTCCTTTGTTTGATCTTTAAACAAAGAGGCCTCCTCCAGCTCTTTTTCAGTTAAGTCCTGGCTCCCGCCACTAACAGAACTCACAGCACCCAAAGAAGAGAGATCAGTACCTGGAACAGGCGCAAACCCCTCCATGGCTGCCGGAGTCTTCTCAAATGTATCTGGTGCCGCTACATGGTTACCTCCAGCAGTGCCGTCAATCGACCGATCAGCAGGGATCTTAACCCTTCCCGCCTGAGCTTTAAACAATGCAGGCACTGTCTGACGGCCTTTGCCTGCACCTCCGCCCTTCCCCGAAAGAGAGCGGCGAGAATCATCAGCCGCCATGTCATCCGGCATCGGTTTCCCAACACCTGCCGTAGTACCGGTACCGGTGGGAGGGCCACGAGTCCTGGCTCCTCGGGTAGACATTTTGGGCGGCATCTCGACAGCCAGAGAGGGGATCTGTGTCACAACCGTTGCAAAATGTAGATGGCGAGTGCTAGCCAATCTCACCGGCAGAGGTAAGTCACAGAACCAGAGCGCAGACAGCCAGATCATTCCAAGGTGCGGCGATTTCTTTTCACCTTATCCCTTCAATTTTGCACTATGGTCCGACGTATGATGGGTGTTCAAAAGAGAGAAAAGGGGGTCAGTCAGGAGGAGAGAGTATGACCAGCTCACTCGGCCGACGACGCGGCCGCCATCTTGTCTGGAAAGTCTGCGCAATAAGGGGACATGCCGAAAACTACAAAACTCGATTCGTAGGGTCGCAAAGACTTGTTCACAGTTTACGGTCAGGATCGGTGAAGCAGAAACAAGGATTTCTACGTTAGAGGACGAGTTGGTCAATCAGAGAGCTATCACTGAATCTTTGAAATCCTTGAAGGAAGATACTGTATGGAAGCTGACCGACCTTGAAAATCGATCTAGGAGGAACAATTTGCGAATTCTAGGGATACCGGAAGGAAAAGAAGGGTCTGATATGCGCCAATTTCTGACTGAACTCTTCGAGGAAGCCTTCCCGGAGCTACAGTGGGATTGGAAAATAGAACTACAAAGAGCCCATCGGTTCCCTTTTCAACAGAAAAAAGCGGGCCAAGGGAGTGAAAGACCACAGGCTATCCTTATTTGTTTAAATAACTTCTTGGCCCGCGAGGCTTTGTATGATCTGGCTAGGCCAGACAGGAAAAGAAGGGGGAAAGGATGTGATTTCTTTGTGAGGCCAGATTTCTGCCCTGTTACAGTCGAGAAAAGATGGCAGTTACGCCAACTAATGCCATTATTTCAAACAAAAGGGGCACAGGTTTTTTTGCATAACCCTGCTAAGTTAAAAGAATCTTCCAGGGGCAGACACGATTTTTTGTATTAGAGGTTTTAGCGAAGGAATATCTCCAATCAATTTAAGCACAGAAGGATAGCAACATCCTTTTTTTTTCTCTTCTTCTCTTTTTTTATGCTGAGGATCCTTCTGACGCCCTGTACCCTTCTTTCTCTCTTTCCCTTTTTTTTTTTGGGGTTCTAGGGAGTCTCAGATGAATCGGTACGGGGGGGTGGTTGTGAGGAGGGAGGAGTCGATACAGCTCTCCATCACCAGGGACAGTTGGTCCCGAAGCCTCAGAAGATAGGTAGTAGGGGGAGGGGAAGGGAGGGGGGGACAGGGTGGAGGGGGGGAAGGGGAGGAGGGGGTAGGGATGGGAGGTTAAGGGTGTTTAAGTGTGATCACAGTTTTGGTTCGTCACATATAGTCATGGCATTTCTACTTGTTGCAACAAGAGTGGCATTTTTTGGCTGGATTTCGGGTGCTTATTTGCGATGGTGGAATCATCTCCATAATATGAAGGGAGAATTAATCAATGACCAGAATGATGGGTGGAAGGGATAAAATACGTATTTGCTCCTTGAACATATGTGGCTTGAAAGAAAAGAGATGTATTGGCTCAAGTTATACGATTCATGCAAATAGATATCTTTGCTTACAAGAGACTCACATACCATGGGGCAAGCGGGAGTGTCTGAAAGGACTAGGTTTAGAGCTTTTGGCTTGTACACGTCAAGGTACTACTAGGGGGGTGGCCATCTTAGCTAAAAAAGGTATCGGTATTTGTCATCAAATAAAGGAGGATAATTGTGGGCGGTGGGCTATTTTGGAGCTGGTACTTAATGATACCCCACTGACAATTTGTTCAATGTATGGAACTAATCTGGACGACCCAGCAATATTAGATCATCTTAATATTGAAATGGCCCAATGGAAATATCCGTTAGTCTTTTGTGGTGATTTTAATATCCATCTGGATAGCAATTTCAATCTTTTTGGGAATAAACCATATCAAGGAAGAAAAATCAAGACATTCAAAGCTTTACAAGGAGTAGTTAGGGAACATGGTTTAGATGATCTCTGGGTTCGGCATAGGTTGGGTGCCCCGGGTTATACCTATTACTCAGCCCCCCATCATAAATTTGTTCAGTTGGACTATTTCTTTTTGTCTCATCACATTGCGGAGAGAGCTAGTATTGATATCTTCCCTAGGTTCATTTCGGACCACAATCCTTTGGTCGCAGAATTACCCTTAAGTGGCATACACAGGGTGCAGAGGAAGTGGTCTTTCGAAGGGAAATTACTCCTCGAACAGGCATATTGTGAATATATGTCTAATTGGATAATCAAATTTTTTAATTTCAACAGGAACACCGCCTCTGCAACTGTGGTCTGGGATGCATTTAAAGCCGCTCTTCGCGGGGAGACTCTTAGCCTTTCTATATTCCGCCAGAAGGCCAAACAGGAAAAGATCAATGGTTGGGTCGATCAGCTTAGGATGACTGAAACTGAGCTGATGAATCGAATAAGAGAGGGCCAAGACAGTGCCGAGTGTCTGCAGCGCATAGCTGTGATTAAATCTAAAATGCAGCAGCAGTTTGGGGAAGAAATAGCTATAAAATATACACAGTTCAAGAATGAAACATATGAATTTGGTGAAAATTCCGGCAGGGTTCTGGCAAAGCGTTTGAGAGAAAGGGAAGTGGAATGGGGGATCTGCAGGGTTAAAGATCATTTGGGCCAGTTTCAAGATTCTCCAATCAAAATTCTAGAGGTATTTCAGAATTTTTATCAACAATTATATACTGAAGAGGTCGGGGTAGCGGCAGCATTTGCTCCAGAGGTAATGTTGGAGTTTCTCAGAGACCTTGAAACGAAGAAGGTCACTGTCGAGCAAAACAAGATTCTTGCTGCTCCAATTATGTGGGAAGAAATAGAAAGTGCTTTAGTTTCTCTCTCACCCGGCAAAGCGGCCGGTCCTGACAATATTCCTTTAGAATTTTATCGAACATTTCGCCCAGCGCTCCGACAAGATTTGGTCTTGCTATTTCAGTTGGCTCAAAAAGGGCAAATTCCTGATTCTTGGCGGAAGAATACAATAGTAGTCTTTAAGAAGAAAAATAAGCCAGAATCAGATCCAGCATCATATAGGCCAATTTCCCTCATTAATTCAGACAGTAAGGTGTATTCTAAAATATTAGCTTCTAGATTAGCTAAAATTATCACTCCTTTGGTCTCCATTCGTCAGCATGGGATTATCCCCGGGAGGGATACCACCGACCATGTAAGACGCGTGATTGCTCTTCTTGATTGGGCTAAGGCTACGGGATCCCCGCTGGGGGTGGCCCTGTTGGACGCAGAGAAAGCGTTCGACAGGGTCTTGTGGAGATTCTTGTGGTCTGTTCTGCAGTGGAAAGGGTTTTGCCCTGAATTTATTCAGGCAATACAGTCGCTCTACATTTCACCTGAAGCTGAGATTCGTATATCAGGGCAGGAATCAAAGGTATTCAGCATCAACAGAGGTACAAGGCAGGGGTGCCCTTGCTCCCCCCTGCTATTTGCGCTCTACATTGATCCACTTCTTAATAAACTGGAGAATGACAAGTACATTAAACCTGTGAAGATCAACGATATAGAATATAAGATGTTGACCTATGCAGATGATATCGCGATACTCACCAGTGATATCTCTGTGGCTTTCCCATCAGTGAGGGATCAGGCAGAGCAATATGGGATTTTATGAGGGTACAAATTAAATATCAAGAAAACGCAGATTATTCTTTCAAATTCTATGCCTCCAACTAACCTTCCTATTCTTTCAGAAGCTACATATCTGGGGATTAAGATCTCATCGACGGTGGATCAAATACCGGATTTAAATATTATCCCTATGATCGATATGGTCAATCGGACGTTAGAGAGGTTAGATCACCTGCATCTCAATGTATGGGCGAAACAACGTTCTAAAAATGCTGGTTCTTCCGAAATTGTTATATTTGTTTAGGACCATCCCTTTGGAATTCTCAACATTATCCTTAGCAAAAATTGAAAAGGGCTGTTCTAGGTTTCTGTGGGGATTCCATAGAGCAAGAAGGGCGGCTAGGTGGATGACTCTCCCTAAAGCGTGAGGGGGTTGGGGGGTCCCCAACTTCTTAATGTATCATTGGGTATCATTGTTGCAACATATGGGGATCCTGATAACTGGGACAAAAACTGAGATACCCTTGGCTGTAAGACCAACTATCTATGAAATTATACTGGGGCATGAAGCTAATCAATGCTTAGTTAAAAATCTCGAACCTAGTTATTACAAAAAAACTAAATTTAAAACCCTCAAGGCCGCTTATGGGCTCTGGAGAAAGATCTGTGTGAGGTTTAAGGTTACTAATATAAATTTATATACCCCTCTCTCGGCGTGTGCTGTGCTACCCCCAATTTTTCAAGACTAAATTTCTTTCCGTAGGGGTAGGGCCGGGGTCAGCGTCTTGGGGGATCCATACGATGAAGGTCAAATGGATACATTTATTTCCCTCCAGGAAAAATTTGGGTTAGACAGAAGGGATTTCTTCAAATATCTGCAGATTCGGAGTTTCATGGGGACTAATGTACACAGGATCAGAGCGAATCTGGGTAAAATATCTTTGGTTGAAACAATTAGCAGGAAGTCCCGAATTGGGAAAATTTACCAGATATTGGTTGAAGCTTTTCCTGATGACTTATGTAGTCAGAACTCTAATTGGGAGGGGAAATTTGGGAAGGAGGGGATACATTTGGAAGATTCAATCGAATTAGCAGATCAGACTTTAACTACAGGAAGTCTCAGAACCCAGCACTATATGTCCATTTTCGACCTTTACTACACTCCTCGGAAGGTAGCGAAATGGGGTGGTACACGGGGTGCACGGGGAGGTAAATGTAGTAGATGTGGTTTAGCTGCGGCGGATACCATCCACATGTTCTACTCATGCCCTAACTTAGTCCAATTTTTTCAGCACCTTGAATTTATTTTTAATACAACTTTGGGGATCCCGCTTGTAGCAACACCAGAACTTGTTATCTTGGGCGTTGAGTATAATTTGGGAGGAAATATAAGAGCAAGATCTGTGTTGAGATTTGTATTCATTGCGATGGCTATCGTGCAACTGTGTATTACCTCGCAGTGGATCAGCCCTGACCCTCCTACATTTTCAATGTGGAGGGCAAGGATGTTAGCTACTTACATCATGGAATCTTCTGTGAATAGACTAAAAGGACGCAAAAGACGAGAATTTGGGTTAAAAACCTGGGCTCCCTTCTCTGAATGGATTGAGTGAAGCTGGTCTATAGTGGGTTGTTCAGGGAGAAGTTGCCTGCATAAACTTGTTATTTCTTCCTTTCTGTGCTTCTCCTTTTTCTCTGCATTGATGCACCAAATGTAACTTTATTCGTGTATAGCACTTAGTTTGTTTCTGTTTGCCTTTTATCTATTTATTTATTTGTTGTTTTTTATTTTTTTATTTTCTTGTTTCTTGACAATGAATCTGCCATGACTTGTAAATAAATAAAAAATAAAATAAATAAAAAAAGGAATTATGCAAATAATATAAAAAACTTATACAATGAAAAAAACAAAATATAGGTTATTAAAAATGCACACTATGGGCCCGATTCCGAGTCTCGCTAGGAAAGCCCTCTGTATGACTCGGATCCTGAGGGCTTTCCAAGCAAGACGTGCTCCGCGAGTCCGCATGAGCGAGTACTATGCTGCCGTATGCTTACGGACTCGGTTCGCTAGGACTCACATTGAACTCTATGGGAACCCGTGTACAGACGCGTACACAGGCTCCCAAAGCAGAAAAGGGGTGGGTGGGGAAAAGCGTACACCCTGTGGTGGGCACCCCATAGTGCCCGCCACACTGTGCATGCCTGGATCTGGAGGACCCATGGGCACAACCCTGTGACCAATTCGGAGCGCCCCAGGTGAAGTGGGGCCTGCTACGGCCCCCCAAAGTATGCTTCCGACAGCCATTTCGTTTCACTGAGACCGAGACGAAGTGGCTGTCCAAATAGTGCATTGTCCTCGCTCGGAATACGGCTCCATTGCGCAGCACGATTCAGCTACGAACGAGTCGTACGGACAGGTTCGGGTCCCGGAAAGAATTCGGTCGGCGCGTATGCGATCTTCGCATCGTACTTGGTCGTTCGGACCTGTGAACGATTCGGTCGTAAACAAGGGCTATGAATCGGATCTGGGAAAGCCAAATCCGATTCGGAGGCCTTCCGAACGACATCGGAATCGGGCCCTTTATGTAATTATGTAATGTATATTTACAATATAAATAAATATTCTACAACTGTTGCCAAAAAAATATGTTTTAAAAAAATGTATAAAAAACAGTGGATAACTGCATCTTTTATTTGTAAAAAATGTACATATTTACCAACTTCTCCATTATATAAAACATAAAAATGTTTCATACTGACCATACTTAAAAATTATGTTTATGATTAAATATGTACTAAATATGTAATGTATCCAAAAATAAAAAATGTATTTTTATTTTTATTTAAAACAATATATATCAAACATTGCAAATAAAATAAAATGCATAATTTCTTTTCTTGAGTCTTTGAATGAAAATAAAGACATCAATAAAATATAAATATTGTTCTGTATTTAATTCCTGTATTATTTTTATTTTTCTATATTTACGATAAAATAATTATCTTACATTAACTTCCTGTTATAAATCAAATTTTTTAATACACATATATAACATACTATTACCACTTAAACATACATTTTTATCATTAACCTTTCTACAAAATAACGAACTAGATTATACTATTCCCACTCCAAACTATATTAACTCAGGGAAAGTGCTGGACACTAAACATATTTAATTTACTTTTCCCACTCCAAACTAGAAAAAGCCAGGGAAAGTGCTGGACACTAAACATATATAATTTACTATTCCCCCTCCAAAGTACAAAAAGTCAGGGAAGGTGCTGGACACTAAACATATATAATTTACTATTCCCACTCCAAACTATATTAACTCAGGGAAGGTGCTGGACACTAAACATATATATTTTACTATTCCCACTCCAAACTATATTAACTCAGGGAAAGTGCTGGACACTAAACATATATAATTTACTATTCCCACTCCAAACTAGAAAAATTCAGGGAAGGTGCTGGACACTTAACATATATAATTTACCCTTCCCACTCCAAGCTATATTAACTCAGGGAACGTGCTGGACACTAAACATATATAATTTACTATTCCCACCCCAAAGTACAAAAAGTCAGGGAAGGTGATGAACACTAAACATATATTTTACTATTCCCACTCCAAACTAGAAAAGTCAGGGAAGGTGCTGGACACTAAACTTATATAATTAACTATTCCCACTCCAAACTATATTAACTAAGGGAAAGTGCTGGACACTAAACATATATAATGTACTATTCCCACTCCAAACTATATTAAGTCAGGGAAAGTGCTGGACACTAAACATATGTAATTTACTATTCACACTCCAAAGTACAAAAAGTCAGGGAAGGTGCTGGACACTAAACATATATAATTTACTATTCCCACTCCAATCTATATTAACTCAGGGAAAGTACTGGACACTAAGCATATATAATTTACTATTCCCACTCCAAACTAGAAAAAGTCAGGGAAAGTGCGGGACACTAAACATATATAAATACTATTCCCACTCCAAACTATATTAACTCAGGGAAAGTGCTGGACACTAAGGGGCCGATTCCGATCTCGGCCGGTAGGGCTCCGAATCGGATTCGGCTTTACCGGATCCGATTCGGAGCCCTATTTCCCGACCGATTCGTACGTGCGTCCGGGCGAGCGAGTACGATGCGTGCGCTCGCGAAATCTCCGACCGACTCGTTCGCAGGACCCGACCGCTCCGACCGACTCGCACGGGGACGACTCGCACCGCGCTATGGAGACGTTCCCCGGCCGGGTAAGTACGATGCGCATCGCGACCGCTCCGACCGACTCGCGCAGTCCGGCTCCAAGGAGCTGTCGGAGCCGCACTTTGGGGGTCCGTGTCGGACCCCCCTGGAAGCGTAGGCACGCGAGTCGCACACAGGGGGGAGCCATGGGTCCCCCCTACACGTGCATGTACGGTGCGACCCGCATCGACGCGAACACGCTGTAGGGGGCGCCCTTGTTCGCGTCGTGCCCATTGAGTCAATGGGAGCCCGTGTACGCGTCGTACGACTGGCTCCCATTGACTTCAATGGGAGTCCGACCGAATCGAGTCCGATAGCATACGTGCGCACCGTACTCGTTCGGTCGGACTGCTAGAGTCCGATTCGGTCGGAAATCTCTCCGAGTCCGGCTCGGTCGGAGAGATTTCCGGCCCGAATCGGAATCGGCCCCTTAACATATATAATTTACTATTCCCACTCCAAACTATATTAACTAAGGGAACGTGCTGGACACTAAACATATATAATTTACTATTCCCACTACAAACTATATTAACTCAGGGAAAGTGCTGTACACTAAACATATATAATTTACTATTCCCACTCCAAACTATAATAACTCCGGGAAAGTGCTGTACACTAAACATATGCAATTTACTATTCCCACTCCAAACTATATTAACTCAGGGAAGGTGCTGGACACTAAACATATATAATTTACTATTCCCACTCCAAACTATATTAACTCAGGGAAGGTGCTGGACACTAAACATATATAATTTACTATTCCCACTCCAAACTATATTAACTCAAGGAAAGTGCAAAACAATATACTCAAATCAAATCAAAAATCAAAACAAGCTTTATTCGATTTAAACACTTAAATCATAAAAGCACAATACATAAAAAGAGATAAAATTTTCATAGGTTACATGTCCATTGGTTTACAACAATAAAAAGTATTAAACACGTGAATGAATTAAAACATTCGTCACTTCATGTAATTTAAGACCGTGGATACATAGAAATAGAACTGAGTCTTATCGCAATTGGAACTAATAAGATAACATTGATTTTCTAGTTCTAATCACACCCTTCAAATATTTTGCTATGCAATCAATAAAAATGTCTTCATCTAAAATTTGTAATTTAAAAAAGGCTGGACGACATTGTCTAAAACCCATCCTCTTCAAAATTGGCTGAATCCATCTTTTGCGCAAAAACTCATAAAATTTGCAGAAAAACAAAACATGTATAGTAGACTGAGAGGAAATGTCGTCACAGGGACACAATTCTAAATGTCGGGATCACTCGTTCATGTTTGGAAATGCAATCATTCTATAAAAATTACCCATGCGGAAGCGAGTTAACAACATCCTATCATAACTCCCCTTCACGCTTACAAGAATAGGGTTGAATGCCAGGTTGTATTAAAAGCATTTGATTCTCTCTGACAGACGGTTTAATTATTTCTTGAGATAGTCTGTTATTGCCCAAGTACTCCATACAGGTAGTCTTTGAAGACTTTCCTAGAGACTGTAGCAATGCTAGTCGGATTAAAAAAGTATTCTGGGGACCCCAGTTCGGCCACGAACTTTTTAACGTAATTAAGCCATGGTATACGTGACACCCCTTGCAGTTTAAGACAATCATTTATCACATCACGATTAAGGGGCCGATTCCGATCTCGGTCGGAGGCGCACCCAATACCATTCGGTCGGGAAAAAAGCCATGCGAATGCCTGTTTCCCGACCGATCCGTACAGCAAACCGAACGAGTAAGTACGATGCGCACAACAGCACAGAATCCGGCCGAGTCGTACTCACCCAATCCAGGTCCTGTTCTCCGACCGAGGCGAATCCGGAAACGCTGAATCGAGTCGCACGGAAGGGAAAATGCAGCACCGTCCGGCCGAACAAGTACGATGCGCTTTCCGTACGCGCCGAACCCGTCGCTACGCACGGCACGTCAAAGCATCCGGAAGAGGCGCACATAAGCTCCGATTCGCGCCACAACACGATCCACGGCTACGAGGCGAACACGCCAGCGACGAGGACGACGCGAAGCGACGAGGACAACGCGAAGCAACGAGAAAGACGAACGACACGAACCAACCATGAATCCCTTCGTCCCGATCATACCAATATTCTACATTTACTACCGGAACAGGCACGGACGCGTACGGCGCAGAAGGTAAGTCAGACACCAACCACAAAACACATACAACACGTACACGACACATCACACACACACAGAGGGATGCAGAATTTACTTACACCAGCAACAGCAGCACCATAGGGGCGGGATGCCCATCACCAATGCCACATATGCACACAGGGGCCTGAATGCGCACCACCACCCCTACCCAGGGGGGGGCCGGATGCCAACCACCACTACCACCCTTAGCCAGGGGGGTGCCAGATGCCCACCACCACTACCACCCTTACCCAGGGGGGCTGGATGCCTACCACTACTACCACCCTTAGCCAGGGGGGTGCCAGATGCCTACCACTACTACCACCCTAAGCCAGGGAGGCTGGATGCCAACCACCACTATCACCCTTAGCCAGGGGGGTGCCAGATGCCCACCACCACTACCACCCTTAGCCATGGGGGTGCCAGATGCCTACCACTACTACCACCCTTACCCAGGGGGTGCCAGATGCCTACCACCACTACCACCCTTACCCAGGGGGTGCCAGATGCCTACCACCACTACCACCCTTACCCAGGGGGTGCCAGATGCCTACCACTACTACCACCCTTACCCTGGGGGGCTGGATGCCTACCACTACTACCACCCTTAGCCAGGGGGTGCCAGATGCCTACCACCACTACCACCCTTACCCAGGGGGGCTGGATGCCTACCACTACTACCACCCTTAGCCAGGGGGGTGCCAGATGCCTACCACCACTACCACCCTTACCCAGGGGGGGCTGGATGCCTACCACTACTACCACCCTTACCCAGGGGGCTGGATGCCTACCACCACTACCACCCTCACCCAGGGGGGGCTGGATGCCTACCACTACTACCACCCTTACCCAGGGGGGCTGGATGCCTACCACTACTACCACCCTTAGCCAGGGGGTGCCAGATGCCTACCACCACTACCACCCTTACCCAGGGGGGCTGGATGCCTACCACTACTACCACCCTTAGCCAGGGGGTGCCAGATGCCTACCACCACTACCACCCTTACCCAGGGGGGATGGATGCTTACCACTACTACCACCCTTACCAAGGGGGGTGCCAGATGCCTACCACCACTACCACCCTCACCCAGGGGGGGCTGGATGCCTACCACGACTACCACCCTTACCCAGGGGGGTGCCAGATGCCTACCACCACTACCACCCTTACCCAGGGGGTGCCGGATGCCTACCACTACTACCACCCTTACCCAGGGGGCTGGATGCCTACCACTACTACCACCCTTAGCCAGGGGGTGCCAGATGCCTACCACCACTACCACCCTTACCCAGGGGGGCTGGATGCCTACCACTACTACCACCCTTAGCCAGGGGGTGCCAGATGCCTACCACCACTACCACCCTTACCCAGGGGGGCTGGATGCCTACCACTACTACCACCCTTACCCAGGGGGTGCCAGATGCCTACCACCACTACCACCCTCACCCAGGGGGGCTGGATGCCTACCACTACTACCACCCTTACCCAGGGGGGGCTGGATGCCTACCACTACTACCACCCTTACCCAGGGGGGTGCCAGATGCCTACCACCACTACCACCCTTACCCAGGGGGTGCCAGATGCCTACCACTACTACCACCCTTACCCAGGGGGGCTGGATGCCTACCACTACTACCACCCTTAGCCAGGGGGGTGCCAGATGCCTACCACCCTTACCCAGGGGGGGCTGGATGCCTACCACTACTACCACCCTTAGCCAGGGGGGTGCCAGATGCCTACCACCACTACCACCCTTACCCAGGGGGGGCTGGATGCCTACCACTACTACCACCCTTACCCAGGGGGGTGCCAGATGCCTACCACCACTACCACCCTCACCCAGGGGGGGCTGGATGCCTACCACTACTACCACCCTTACCCAGGGGGGGGCTGGATGCCTACCACTACTACCACCCTTACCCAGGGGGTGCCAGATGCCTACCACCACTACCACCCTTACCCAGGGGTGCCAGATGCCTACCACTACTACCACCCTTACCCAGGGGGCTGGATGCCTACCACTACTACCACCCTTAGCCAGGGGGTGCCAGATGCCTACCACTACTACCACCCTAAGCCAGGGGGGCTGGATGCCTACCACTACTACCACCCTTACCCAGGGGGGTGCCAGATGCCTACCACTACTACCACCATTACCCAGGGGGTGCCAGATGCCTACCACTACTACCACCCTTACCCAGGGGGGCTGGATGCCTACCACTACTACCACCCTTACCCAGGGGGGGCTGGATGCCTACCACTACTACCACCCTTACCCAGGGGGGTGCCAGATGCCTACCACTACTACCACCCTTACCCAGGGGGGCTGGATGCCTACCACTACTACCACCCTTAGCCAGGGGGGTGCCAGATGCCTACCACCACTACCACCTCTACCCATGGGGGGCTGGATGCCTACCACTACTACCACCCTTACCCAGGGGGGGCTGGATGCCTACCACTACTACCACCCTTACCCAGGGGGGTGCCAGATGCCTACCACTACTACCACCCTTACCCAGGGGGCTGGATGCCTACCACTACTACCACCCTTAGCCAGGGGGTGCCAGATGCCTACCACCACTACCACCCTTACCCAGGGGGGCTGGATGCCTACCACTACTACCACCCTTAGCCAGGGGGTGCCAGATGCCTACCACCACTACCACCCTTACCCAGGGGGGCTGGATGCCTACCACTACTACCACCCTTACCAAGGGGGTGCCAGATGCCTACCACCACTACCACCCTCACCCAGGGGGGCTGGATGCCTACCACTACTACCACCCTTACCCAGGGGGCTGGATGCCTACCACTACTACCACCCTTACCCAGGGGGTGCCTGATGCCTACCACCACTACCACCCTTACCCAGGGGTGCCAGATGCCTACCACTACTACCACATTTACCCAGGGGGGCTGGATGTCTACCACTACTACCACCCTTAGCCAGGGGGGTGCCAGATGCCTACCACCACTACCACCCTTACCCAGGGGGGGCTGGATGCCTACCACTACTACCACCCTTAGCCAGGGGGGTGCCAGATGCCTACCACCACTACCACCCTTACCCAGGGGGGGCTGGATGCCTACCACTACTACCACCCTTACCCAGGGGGGTGCCAGATGCCTACCACCACTACCACCCTCACCCAGGGGGGGCTGGATGCCTACCACTACTACCACCCTTACCCAGGGGGGGCTGGATGCCTACCACTACTACCACCCTTACCCAGGGGGGTGCCAGATGCCTACCACCACTACCACCCTTACCCAGGGGGTGCCAGATGCCTACCACTACTACCACCCTTACCCAGGGGGGCTGGATGCCTACCACTACTACCACCCTTAGCCAGGGGGGTGCCAGATGCCTACCACCACTACCACCCTTACCCAGGGGGGGCTGGATGCCTACCACTACTACCACCCTTAGCCAGGGGGGTGCCAGATGCCTACTACCACTACCACCCTTACCCAGGGGGGGCTGGATGCCTACCACTACTACCACCCTTACCCAGGGGGGTGCCAGATGCCTACCACCACTACCACCCTCACCCAGGGGGGGCTGGATGCCTACCACTACTACCACCCTTACCCAGGGGGTGCCAGATGCCTACCACCACTACCACCCTTACCCAGGGGTGCCAGATGCCTACCACTACTACCACCCTTACCCAGGGGGCTGGATGCCTACCACTACTACCACCCTTAGCCAGGGGGTGCCAGATGCCTACCACTACTACCACCCTAAGCCAGGGGGGCTGGATGCCTACCACTACTACCACCCTTACCCAGGGGGGTGCCAGATGCCTACCACTACTACCACCCTTACCCAGGGGGGTGCCAGATGCCTACCACCACTACCACCCTCACCCAGGGGGGGCTGGATGCCTACCACTACTACCACCCTTACCCAGGGGGTCTGGATGCCTACCACTACTACCACCCTTACCCAGGGGGTGCCAGATGCCTACCACCACTACCACCCTTACCCAGGGGTGCCAGATGCCTACCACTACTACCACCCTTACCCAGGGGGGCTGGATGCCTACCACTACTACCACCCTTAGCCAGGGGGTGCCAGATGCCTACCACCACTACCACCCTTACCCAGGGGGCTGGATGCCTACCACTACTACCACCCTTAGCCAGGGGGGTGCCAGATGCCTACCACCACTACCACCCTTACCCAGGGGGGCTGGATGCCTACCACTACTACCACCCTTACCCAGGGGGGTGCCAGATGCCTACCACCACTACCACCCTCACCCACGGGGGCTGGATGCCTACCACTACTACCACCCTTACCCAGGGGGGCTGGATGCCTACCACTACTACCACCCTTACCCAGGGGGTGCCAGATGCCTACCACCACTACCACCCTTACCCAGGGGTGCCAGATGCCTACCACTACTACCACCCTTACCGAGGGGGCTGGATGCCTACCACTACTACCACCCTTAGCCAGGGGGTGCCAGATGCCTACCACCACTACCACCCTTACCCAGGGGGGCTGGATGCCTACCACTACTACCACCCTTAGCCAGGGGGTGCCAGATGCCTACCACCACTACCACCCTTACCCAGGGGGGCTGGATGCCTACCACTACTACCACCCTTACCCAGGGGTGCCAGATGCCTACCACCACTACCACCCTCACCCAGGGGGGCTGGATGCCTACGACTACTACCACCCTTACCCAGGGGGGGCTGGATGCCTACCACTACTACCACCCTTACCCAGGGGGGTGCCAGATGCCTACCACCACTACCACCCTTACCCAGGGGGTGCCAGATGCCTACCACTACTACCACCCTTACCCAGGGGGCTGGATGCCTACCACTACTACCACCCTTAGCCAGGGGGTGCCAGATGCCTACCACTACTACCACCCTTACCCAGGGGGCTGGATGCCTACCACTACTACCACCCTTAGCCAGGGGGTGCCAGATGCCTACCACCACTACCACCTCTACCCATGGGGGGCTGGATGCCTACCACTACTACCACCCTTAGCCAGGGGGGTGCCAGATGCCTACCACCACTACCACCCTTACCCAGGGGGGGCTGGATGCCTACCACTACTACCACCCTTAGCCAGGGGGGTGCCAGATGCCTACCACCACTACCACCCTTACTCAGGGGGGGCTGGATGCCTACCACTACTACCACCCTTACCAAGGGGGGTGCCAGATGCCTACCACCACTACCACCCTCACCCAGGGGGGGCTGGATGCCTACCACTACTACCACCCTTACCCAGGGGGGCTGGATGCCTACCACTACTACCACCCTTACCCCGGGGGTGCCAGATGCCTACCACCACTACCACCCTTACCCAGGGGGTGCCAGATGCCTACCACTACTACCACCCTTACCCAGGGGGGCTGGATGCCTACCACTACTACCACCCTTACCCAGGGGGGTGCCAGATGCCTACCACTACTACCACCCTTACCCAGGGGGCTGGATGCCTACCACTACTACCACCCTTAGCCAGGGGGTGCCAGATGCCTACCACCACTACCACCCTTACCCAGGTGGGCTGGATGCCTACCACTACTACCACCCTTAGCCAGGGGGTGCCAGATGCCTACCACCACTACCACCCTTACCCAGGGGGCTGGATGCCTACCACTACTACCACCCTTACCAAGGGGGTGCCAGATGCCTACCACCACTACCACCCTCACCCAGGGGGGGCTGGATGCCTACCACTACTACCACCCTTACCCAGGGGGGCTGGATGCCTACCACTACTACCACCCTTACCCCGGGGGGTGCCAGATGCCTACCACCACTACCACCCTTACCCAGGGGGTGCCAGATGCCTACCACTACTACCACCCTTACCCAGGGGGGCTGGATGCCTACCACTACTACCACCCTTAGCCAGGGGGGTGCCAGATGCCTACCACCACTACCACCCTTACCCAGGGGGGCTGGATGCCTACCACTACTACCACCCTTAGCCAGGGGGGTGCCAGATGCCTACCACCACTACCACCCTTACCCAGGGGGGGCTGGATGCCTACCACTACTACCACCCTTACCCAGGGGGGTGCCAGATGCCTACCACCACTACCACCCTCACCCAGGGGGGGCTGGATGCCTACCCTACTACCACCCTTACCCAGGGGGGTGCCAGATGCCTACTACCACTACCACCCTTACCCAGGGGGTGCCAGATGCCTACCACTACTACCACCCTTACCCAGGGGGGCTGGATGCCTACCACTACTACCACCCTTAGCCAGGGGGGTGCCAGATGCCTACCACTACTACCACCCTAAGCCAGGGGGGCTGGATGCCTACCACTACTACCACCCTTAGCCATGGGGTGCCAGATGCCCACCACTACTACCACCTTTACCCAGGGGGTGCCAGATGCCTACCACTACTACCACCTTTACCCAGGGGGGGCTGGATGCCTACCACTACTACCACCCTTAGCCAGGGGGGCTGGATGCCTACCACTACTACCACCCTTACCCAGGGGGGTGCCAGATGCCTACCACTACTACCACCCTTACCCAGGGGGTGCCAGATGCCTACCACCACTACCACCCTTACCCAGGGGGGGCTGGATGCCTACCACTACTACCACCCTTAGCCAGGGGGTGCCAGATGCCTACCACCACTACCACCCTCACCCAGGGGGCTGGATGCCTACCACTACTACCACCCTTACCCAGGGGGCTGGATGCCTGTCACTACTACCACCTCTACCCATGGGGGCTGGATGCCTACCACTACTACCACCCTTAGCCAGGGGGCTGGATGCCTACCACTACTACCACCCTTAGCCAGGGGGTGCCAGATGCCTACCACCACTACCACCCTTACCCAGGGAGGCTGGATGCCTACCACTACTACCACCCTTAGCCAGGGGGTGCCAGATGCCCACCACCACTACCACCCTTACCCAGGGGGCTGGATGCCTACCACTACTACCACCCTTAGCCAGGGGGTGCCAGATGCCTACCACTACTACCACCCTAAGCCAGGGGGCTGGATGCCAACCACCACTACCATCCTTAGCCAGGGGGGTGCCAGATGCCCACCACCACTACCACCCTTAGCCATGGGGGTGCCAGATGCCTACCACTACTACCACCCTTACCCAGGGGGGGCTGGATGCCTACCACTACTACCACCCTTACCCAGGGGGGCTGGATGCCTGTCACTACTACCACCTCTACCCATGGGGGGCTGGATGCCTACCACCAACAGCACCCCCACTCATAGGATGGACAATGCATGACACAACCAGCACACCACAACCTAGGGAATGCAAGAAAAAGACATCCCCCCAACACCATGACAAGCGTGTGTAGACTGTGTCAAATGCCTACAACACTGAACATGACTTTGAACATACAATGTGACCCCCTATCACATGTGCCACACATATATGTGTGTGGCCCCCACAATGCAAGCAGGCCATGACCATTGTGGCAATGGGGTCCAAACCCCCATCATCACAGTGACCAAAAGGTAAGTGTGGGGTCCATAGCTGAAGTTATGTCAACAAAAGGAGGGACGCAAAGGGCTTGATAAAGGTCCAACGTATATGCCCTAAATGAAGCCAAGAGACAAAAAGGTACGGAGATCCTCAGGTGGGTTATTGCTCACCTTGTGTATACTCTAGGTAGTGAGGAGGTGGGGAATACCTCCTGTCGGAACTAGGACCCTCACACACCCAGCAAGCTAGGTGTCATGCTTCATCATATGGGTCTGCTCCTCGTCGGGCCAGCGCTGCAATGCTCGACGGGCACCCATAAAGGGGCTCTTTATCGGAGTTCTTTTGTTCCTCGCTGTATTGGTGCCGTGATTGTGAGGGGCCTAGGTATGTGTAGATGTGAAATGTGAATATAAAACAGGTAAAGGATGCCTCTATGATAAATTTTATTCCGTTAGGGTCCCAACCTGATTAAAAGAGATGAAGGGAGGCGAATGTTTTGTTGTAATGTGACAAAATTTTCGCTCAAACCCTAGATGGTCAACATGTTTCTCGCCTCAATAAGTCACGGAGGTGATCAGCTGGCGATTCTTCAGGACCGAGTGAATAAAAAACTATCTACAGTGGGTGGCAAGGTGCAACGCTACCTACCAAATGCTCTACCCGTGGGTCATTACCCCGGGAAAAGGCAGTCAACCTAGAGTACAAAAAAGAGAACATTTAAAAACCATAACATGGGAGTGGAAATTGGTCCCAGTTAAATTCAATCAATGTGGACCAATTATCACATTGTAAATCGAACATATATTAAAAAACATATATTAAAAACCACAGTGCTATCATGCCATTCAAGCTCTGTGTATACTTCTGTACAATACCCCTGTTTATACATGCTAAAAAGATGTGACTTATTGGACAATGGTGGTGAGTGGAACATAGGTCAACTCAGCAAGCATCACAAACAGGTACAACACTAGGGATCACAGCATGCACAGCTAAACGGAAGTGAACACACAGACATGCACATACAACACACACCTTGGGCGCAGGCAATGTCACAGGAGTACACACTGCCATGAGGGGACTCCACTCCTGTGTGAGGAAAGCTGTGCCATATGTTGCCTCAGTAGGGCCCCCACTTGGTCACACAATCAACAATTAGCACCAAATGAGGGCTCCGTCACATCAGCCTGGTCATGGAAGTGCCAACGAAATCATCAGCACAGATCCAACACACTTGTATAGCAATGTTGCACTGACAACACAGATGAGTCCTTCCCCATTGATGCCCAAACCTGCATGTCCAGTGGAGATGGCCACACGGTCAGGGAAGTAGACGAATTGAACAATGGCAGGCACAACAGATGTGCAGGGGTGGAAGCCACAGATGTGAAATAGCTAATGTAAGTAGGAAATCCCATTGCCAAATACTGAACACATGACACCCTCAGATGCTGCTATGGATGACATGGATACACCACAGGATATGACACATTCCCCCTGGACCACATGGGTTCCTGCACAGTAACACTTCATTATCATGAGACCAAATATCACCATCACTGCAGCAAGTGCATGGTTAGCATCATCAACAACATGTACATCAGAAGCATAAGCACTAGAGAACAGAAAGTTGCTTTATTCAGCATATGTGTGCAATGAAAACTGAAAGTCCAGAAAAAACACAAAGGCCAATGGCCAGTCCATTGTCAAAGTCCAAACAGGGTGACAGTGGCAGATGTCACCCTACGCATGCCTGCACAAAACCAGGGACAATCCACTAGGAGGGGCAACCGGGGGGCAGGCCAGGCACACGCAGGGACAGGATCAGGGCTCACCAGGAGGAAGCAGGGAAGGGGTGGTGGGTGCTGGAGAGCCACTGACAACTGCAGTGGAGGTGTCTGACATGGTGTGTGCCGGCACAACTGGGGGGCATGACTCAGATGTTGTGGGTGCCGGCACGACTGCAGTGGACCCTGCAGATGGAGTGGACAGGTCCGCCACTGCAGTGCCCAAGTCAGACAGGGTGGTAGTGGACTCCACTGCAGTGCCTACCACCAGGGGAGGAGAATGGGGAACAGGCAAGGTGGGCTGGACAGAGGGGGAGGACACCCTCACCACATCAGTGGCACAGACAAGCGCAGCGGAGGGTGTGGTGCCGGGAGAGCAAGTGGCAGGGGGAGAAGGCCGGATCCTCTTGGGGATGGTATATCTGTGGGTGGGGGAACCTGGGGCTGGGTGTGGTGGGGGCACCTGTGGAGTGGGGGCCTGAGGGATGGAGGAAGGAGACCTGGTGCCTGAGCTGCAGGGCGGCGGCGGGGTCTTGCTCTTACGACTCCGGGGGACTTGCGGGTGGGGGCCTCAGTCTGTCTGCGCCTGGGGGAGGGTGTCCGGGGGCGAGGGGCACTCTGCTCCGTGTGGGTGGGCTTCCTCTTCCCCCTGAATGCTGTATCAGCTGGATCGGAGGGGAAGAGGCCGAGGTCACTGAGGAAGAGCCGCTGGGTCTTTGGGGTTGCAGGTGAGGCAAGGGAGGGTGCTTTGGAGGGAGAGGCAACTGAGGACTGCGCAGTGCTCGTGGATGCGTGTGTGTGTTCCAGGGCCACATCCCCTGTGAGTCTGGTTTCAGTCCCCTGACTGTGCGTGCATGTGCGTTTTGTTTGTGGCGTGTGTGTCTGTGTGCTGGATGTGTGTGTGCTGGTGTGTGCCTGTGCCGGTGTGTGTGTGTGTGTGCTTGGGACGGGTAAGGTGCTGGGGAGTGTGGATGGAGCAGAGGCAGGAGGGGTGAGGGACTGTCTGAGGAGGGACACTGCTGCCGTCAGGGAGGAGTCCATGGACCTATTGCCCCTCTGTAGGTCAGACATGCCCGATGAGATGCCCTCCATGAACGACACCAGCTGAGTCAACAGAGCGGTGTGCGCATGGAGGACACTCAGCATGGCTGTCTGCCCTACATGGAGCTGCCGAAGGAGGTACACAGACTCCTCACTCAGGGCAGCAGGGGACACAGGGGCAGGGGGTGCGGTGCCTGGCCCAAAGGAGACACGCTCCCGAACATGGGAGCCTCCACGGACCTGGGGAATGGGAGCCGATGGGAGGGCGGTGGTGGTGCTGGTGGTGGCGGGGACAGCAACACTAGCTGGGGTGTGGTGGCTGCTGACACCCGCCTCCATAAGGGAGTCATCCTCCGAGTTGCTCTGGTCCTCAGCTGAGGTGGATGGTGCTGAGGACTCCTCTGTGTGGCTCCCCTCGCCCTCCGTGCCACTGGGTCCCTCCGACCACTGCTCGGCTGCTGACCCAGTCTGGCTCTCCGGCTCCTCCTGGTCCGTGGAGCTGTCCCCTTCCGTGGCAGTGGATGTATCTGCAAACAATGGGGAACCAGACAGACATCAGTCACCTGCACCAAACGCACACACCACTGTGAGCACAGCACATTACAGAGCAAGCCCTGGCATCATTAGTTGTACATTGCTAAAAGTGCCCTAACTGAACAGGAGAAGCCAATTGTCAGTCTGATGCCAACCATGGCACTCACATCCCACATGGCCTTGCACCCATCTGTCTGGTGTCTGTTGGATAGCAACACCCCAGTGTGGACACATGCACCACCTACACAGTAGTTGGACAGTGCAGAGGACACGGTGTAGCATGTGGACATGCACACATCACAACTCTTGCCACTGATTCAGTACAGGTTTCCGGATGAAAGGGACGCCCAGAGTCAAATAGGAAATGCATGTGATGCATACCAGCGACAGACACCATGATGCACCCATGTCCTGATAGCCATCGCCACAATGGTGTGCATGTAGCACATGTCACTCCCCTGCAGGATCACCAATAAGTAGACACATGCCATGGCGGAGGCATGACTGCTAAGTCATACATCACTGTCTCAGTGATGTATGACTTGGCAGCCAGACAACAACACTCTGCACTGTGTCACAATAGTAGGTCATGGGGAATGCAAGTCCTGGAGCTGCACAAGTGCACATGTACATCCCCCACACAACACATCATCTTAACCCTCATCTGTCCAGGTCATACCGATTGGACATATGGGAGACCTGTGACACTACCCTCTGAACCTGAGACCCTCACAATCTGCTGTGAATGTGGAACAGCTGCCTGAACTTCACATTCGCATACCCCAGTCTGCACGGGCAGCTGATCAAACACCTATGTGACACACAAGTATCGTCTCCTATGGTCACATCTCCAGTGGCATGCTGAGCCCCTACCGAGAAACACCCCAGCAGTCCTGGCAACAAATCCACAGCACACTGACACAGAGGCAGACACCTGAGGGGTCAAATCACTGCGCACAATGTGTCAGCTGATACACGGGAGTGGGAGTACAGAGTGCATTGCATGGCCTGGAGTAGGCATGACTGTCCTGCCCCACATGAATGAGGGATGAGCCCTGGACAGTGGATAGCTGGCTATGTATGTGTGACACACGTAATCTGCACACTCCTGGGGCCCAAACATTGTTCCCACCCGCTGCATGGGTGTGTGCCACATACCCCAGGCACATGTGGTGGCTCAGCTCAGCAAGTGGACCGCATATCAAAGCAACACGCAGATTACATGTCCGAACACAGGCGTTGTGTGAACAATGGACCCACCCATGATGCCCACAACAGAGTTAGGGAAACAGATGCTGTCCCCCACCTTTAGTGAAGCAAACTGCAAGGACACAGTCCCAAGTGACACAATTCCCTGAATGTAAGGGCCACACCTGGGTATCAGATGAGGAGTGGGCAGTGCACAATAGAGGGACATGGCTCCTGGACAACATGACTGCTGTACTGTGGCAGTTTAACCAGGCCAGAGGAGGGCACATAGCATGTAATACAGAGTTCACAGTGCAGTCTTTGACTCACCCCTCCTTGCTGCTGTCTGGCCTTCAGCTGCCCATCCAGGTCTGGAAACACCACCGCCAGGATCTGGAGCATGTGGGGGGTCAGGGTCCGTGTTCCGCCCCTCCTGCGAGGAGGCGACAGCTTCAGCTGGACCCGTGCAATCCTCCGGGTCCAGCCCCGAAGGTCCTGCCACCTCTTCTGGCAGTTGCGGATCCGGCGCTTGTAGACCCCCACGGACCGGACAGCCCGGACGATGTCCTTCCAGATCTCCTGCTTCCGATGGGCATTAACCTGTCAGGATGACAAAGTGAAAAGGCCATTACTACACATGCAACATATCCGTGCATGACACAGTTGTATATACATGTCTCATTCACAGGGGCACATGATGTACACAGGCAGTGCAACGCTGCCCATGGACAGTTTGCCAGACGTCACTACATGGTATCATTGCATGGGAAGTAAAACCTTGTTCAAATGCACTGTCACTGCACCATACCTGTCCAGTGCATGTCACTACACACTATGGGGGGTGACAACTACTCAGTGAGCCTGCTAGCCAGTGGCGTGCAGACTTTCAGCCTTGCTAGTCAGACAAAATGCACATTCAGAAAGGCAGTGCACAGAACACTCACCTGCGCCCCTGGTGTCCCATACAGCTTGCTGTACTGTGGAAGTAGGCTGTCCAGCAGGGCCTGGTTCTCCTCAAGGCTGAAGGCTGGGGCTCTCTCCACAGTACGTGCCATTGCAGGGTCCAGAGGGGCAGAGACAGCAGCAGTGCAGTGGCAGATGTCGTCCTGGAGCATGTAGTGCAGGCAAGTGAGCTCTCAGGGGAACAGCCAGCAATATATATGTGCTGGAGAGGCAGATACTGTCCCTTGTGTCCAAAGTGATAGGTCCAAGTCGTTTGCATCTTCTGAATCTGGCCAATCCATGGAATAGCAGCACCAATACATGCCCACAGCATCCTTCAAATCTTCAACTTCATGACATACATGATTTTGCAACATTGTTGTGGGTGACCAACTGAATTTCCAGCAACCGACTCGTTCGAATTTCGAAAACGCGTCCGTTGCCAGGCTAGGCCATTGTCAATGGGTGCGCACCGATCGGACCATTGCTGATACAACGCGTACAGGGGTACAACGCGTACCCGCACACATTGAATGCAATGGGCCGGCCGGGGGCACCGATCGGTCCATTGCGGTACAACGCGTACAGGGGTACAACGCGTACCCGCACACATTGAATGCAATGGGCCGGCCGGGGGCACCGATCGGTCCATTGCTGATCAACGCGTACAGGGGTACAACGCGTACCCGCACACATTGAATGCAATGGGCCGGCCGGGGGCACCGATCGGTCCATTGCTGATCAACGCGTACAGGGGTACAACGCGTACCCGCACACATTGAATGCAATGGGCCGGCCGGGGGCACCGATCGGTCCAG
Organism: Calotriton arnoldi; assembly: GCA_963921515.1. Taxonomy (NCBI): domain Eukaryota; kingdom Metazoa; phylum Chordata; class Amphibia; order Caudata; family Salamandridae; genus Calotriton; species Calotriton arnoldi. Next base: position 205,144 of record CAWUFW010002490.1, on the reverse strand, counting down.
TGCTGTACAACGCGTACAGGGGTACAACGCGTACCCGCACACATTGAATGCAATGGGCCGGCCGGGGGCACCGATCGGTCCATTGCTGATCAACGCGTACAGGGGTACAACGCGTACCCGCACACATTGAATGCAATGGGCCGGCCGGGGGCACCGATCGGTCCATTGCTGTTCAACGCATCCCTGTACAAGTGACTGGCATATGTCACCATGCCTGTCTCAGATGGACATATGCCAGCCACAGATAGCTCCCAGGGAGTGAGGGGCACACCTACAACACGACAGCCTGTCCAAACTGTATGATAAGGCATGTAAGGCTGCATTTCCTATTGTGTGTATGTTGGTGTACATGTTGTCCTGTGGGTGTCACCTGGGGGCAGCCACCCCCAGGCTGTGCACGTGTTCATGGGGACAGGATCCTGGGTGTTACGTGTACATGACCACTGTGATGTGCAACTGTTCATATCTGTGCATGTGCCATGGTCACATTTCACGGTGGTGTATGTGTATGTCATGTCACATACCCCGTGAGTCCCATGTGGGACGGTATGTTTGAGCCAGGGTGTCCCAGTGGCACAATAGTGATGGTCCTCCACAGTCTGTGTGCATGTAGTGTTTACAATGTCTCTGATTTCATGTGCACAATGGGAGACAGTCTCCACATCCACGTTGTGTGTGCATGGACTTTGATGTTGTGCGTGTGTGTGTCACAGACGTCCATGTCTGTCCTGCAGTGGCAAGTGGGACCACTACCTGTGGGGGTCATAGTTGTTTTGCTGTGGTGTATACATGATACTCCATGTAATACCAGTGTCCATGTGGCAATACAGGGTCCCTGGGAATGTACCTGTCGTTGAGCTGTGATGCCTGGGGCACATCTGTCCTCACATGTCACTGTGGGGGGTGATTGTGACACGGCAGCAGGAGATGGGAACTGTGACACGGCCTCATGATATCCAATGGGCCAACCTGGGACTTATTGATGCCACTTGTTGAACCGTGATGACAGATGTTGGCCATGTATGTACCATACATGTCCTTACGGAACTGCACACTTCATGTAGTTGTGCCTCATAATGATGTATGTTGGGATATTGAGTGTGTTCAATGCCGCATATGTGGGCTGACTGACAATCTTGCTTTCTTCTCCTCTGCACTGCAGGGCTCCTGCTGTCCATCGACCATTCCCAGACCTGGCAACGATGGTGGAACGGGACAGCATCCGACGGTACCGCTTCACCAGGCAGCTGATTGAGGATTTGGCAGTGCAGTTGGTCCCACATTTGCAGCCTGGCCGGCCGTATCCTACAGCGCTGACCCCCAAGGTGAAGGTGATGGCAGCCCTACACTTCTTTGCCACCGGTACCTTCCAACATACTATGGCGACTGCTGGTGGGATGTCACAGACCATGTTGAGCCGTGTGCTCCGCGATGTTTTGGTGGCAATGTTGCTATTCCTGAACCGGTACATCTATTTCCCTAGACTGCAACGACTCACTGACGTGAAGAGTGACTTCTATGCCCTGGGGAGGATGCCGCATGTCATTGGCTCCATTGATGGGACACATGTGGCTTTGGTACCACCACAGGCCCAGGAGCAGGCCTACAGGAACCGCAAGCACTACCACTCGGTCAATGCACTGGTGGTGTGTCTTGCAGATATGACCATCACACACGTGTGTGCCCGTTTCCCTGGTTCAGCACACGATGCCTTTGTGATGAGGAGTAGTCGCATCCCCAGGATGATGGCACAGATGCAGAACCAGCGTGCCTGGCTTGTCGGTGTGTACTGACTTTGTGCCATTGTGTGTGATCTGATCTGTAGTATTCCGCCCACTTTTCCAAGTCAGCTAATGTGCACTTGTCTGTCCGTAGGTGACTCGGGATACCCCAACATGCCGTCGGTTGCTGACACCCCTCAGGAACCCTGTGACACCAGCCCAGATGCGCTACAATGAGGCACATGGTCGGACCAGGAGAGTGATTGAGCGGACATTTGGTCTCCTGAAGAGCCGCTTCCGCTGCCTGGACAAGACCGGAGGGTCCCTCCCATATGCCCCTGCGAAAGTGTGCAAGATTATCATCGTCTGCTGCATGATCCACAACCTGGCAGTGCGGAAGGAGTTGCCTCTCATCCAGGATGACAATGACCAACATCCGCCACCTGTGGAGGATCCTGGCCTGGATCACGATGCCAGTGATGATGATGATGATGAGGGTGATGTCCGCACACAGCTCATCACCAACTTCTTTAGCTGAATGTGAGTATCCTGAGGTGTCATGTCAATGATGTGAGTTGGCATGATATGTGTAGGTGGTGCTCTGGTGCTGTTGGAGTGTGTCCATGGGCTACTTGACTGGATGTGTGTAGCGATGTGTGCTTACAGGTGGTCTGTACTCCCCAACAGTGTTGACATGCTAACTTGGTTCTGGGTGGGTATCTTGTAACATGTATTGTGCATGAGTTTTGCTGTTCTGTCCTGTTCTCCATTGCTTTTGACTGTGTGTCATTTCTGTCCTTCACAGGGTACTTTCAGATTCGTTTGGTCAACTGTGTCCACCGACGACGTGATTGTACTTCCAGGGTGGTAGCTGTTGTGTCCCTGCAGGTGATGTGCGCCACACCCATGGACTTCCTTCCTTCTACAGTTGTTGACTGTGTGCCCGCTGCCAGGTGGGATTACCTTGCATCTGTAGTGGTTACGACATGTTGCAACTGTGTAATAAACCTGTGCTTCACTTTGTGATGTGCGTTGTCTGTGGTCACACATTTGACTGCCATTTGCTTACTGCACCTGTGGGCTACTTGACTACAACTGGGAATAGGTGTGGTGTCTGTGCATTGCACCGTCTTCCCTGGCAACATCAGTGTAGGCAATGAGTCAGATGGCCTAGGTGTGTATGTGTTGTGTAGCCCTGGTGGTGTGTCTCCCTCATATGTGTCACGTTGCCTTTACTCACATGCCTGTGTTGTACTTGCTGTTGCAGTTCGCATACACAGTGTAATTTTGCAGTTCATCATCCCCATAACAGCACCCACGTTGGAATCACAACAGAGGCAAGTATGGTGTATTAGTGTGTTTATTGTGATACATTTGTGTGAATAGTGCATAGGATGGGTAGTGCTGTACATATATCTTTCAATCAGAAGTTCCTAGGTGAATTGAAAGTCCTGGTAGACAAAATCCCCAGTATCGGGGCCACAGTTGTCTGAGACATTGGTCCAACTTGTACTCCCCATGCAATGTGTCGGAGTTGTGTTGCCGTCAACAGGGTGAACAGTCTGTGCACAAAGGTGAACATCCAGAACAGGTTCAGGCTTCCTGGGAGTTGCGCTTGGCCATCGGCCTCTCACTTGCCCCTCCTCGGACGACCCCTCTTCTTTGGGGGGGGCCCTCAAGTACAGGCTGCTGCGGTGCAGGGGACTCTCCGCCAGAGTCATCCTCCCTCCCTGTGGCAGTTGCAGTTTGTTCAGCACCAGATGTTGTTGGCACACAGGGAGGTGTGGACTGGTTGCTGTTCATCTGGTGGAGGCATTGTAAAATGTCTCTGTGCACCGCCGTCATCTCTTGCAGTGCGTCCCACTTGGACTCCACGCGGGACATGTGTGAGTCCAAGCGGGCATGATGGGCAGCCTGCTGCTGTTTCATGTCTCTGAGGAGCCCCACTACCTGGATGAGATCTCCGGTGCTGGACTGGTACGCATCGGCTATGCGTACCAGTTGTGGGTCATCATGCACACCAGCAACCTCTGCAAGCAGCGACCTCTGTCTCCCACCACCCCTGACGACATGTGCATTGCGTGCAGTGGCACGCACAGATGACCCTGGTCCACCTTGGGGGTTGGTGGTGGTGGTGGTGTCCATGGCCCCACGTTGGTCCAGGGTCCCTGTGCTGGTGTTGCTCCTTGTTCTGTCCATGTCGGCAGGGATGGTATTTGTGGTGACAGTCGTTGGAGGGGTGGGTGCAGGGGGTGCAGCTGGTGGTCCTGCTGGTGCTGCAGCTGGTGGTCCTGCTGGTGCTGCATGTAGACTTGCACCGGATGTGCCAGGTTGGTCTTCTTCGTCCGAGGAGGGCAGAGGCTGTACGACACCAGTGAGCTCCGCATCCTCTTGAGCCTGGGACTGGGACTCCTCAGCGTCTGCTGCTGTGTCCCCATCATCACCTGTTTTTGGGAGACACACACAATGTATGTTATGTTTCTGCAGGCATCAATGGTTGACACACCTGACAGTTGTGACTGTGCCTCTGGGTGCGGGCCTGTACATTGCATTGTCCTAAGTCGTCACAGTCAGGGGTTGATATTGGTGTGGCACATTGTCCTGCATTATTTGGGCATTTCTATGTATTTGTTGGGGTGTGAACATGGTCTGCATTGGTTGTATTTGGTTGACAGCCGGCCCTCCTTCCCACCCAGCCAGTCAGTTATCCCACCATGGACTGTGCTTGCATTGCAGGGAGTGGATGTTGTCTCTCAGGATGTCAGTCAGTGGTGTTGTGCTGTTTGTTGGTGCACAGTTCCCAGCAGGGCCTTGTGCTCCCCACAGCAGTAGCCAGTGTCAGCCATCTTGTGAGTCCTTCTCCACTCCCTGTGATGTGAGCATGGTTCAGGGTGGTGTTGATGGGACAGTTGTGGGGGTGAGCTATGTCTGTGACTATGACTCCCATCATGCTATTGCCTCCACCCCACTTCCCAGCATTCCCATACTTACTTGCTTTTGTGGGGAGTTCAGTGTGTGTGGGTGTGAGGGCAATGGCAAGATGGCTGACAGTGGTGTCCTGCTGTTGGTTGGTGTGCAGTTCCCAGCATGCCCTTGTGCTCCCCACAGCAGTAGCCAGTGTCAGCCATCTTGTGTGTCCTTATCCACTCCCTGTGATGTGAGCATGGTTCAGGGTGGTGTTGATGGGCCAGTTGTGAGGCTGAGCAATATCTGTGCCTACTACTCCCATCATGCTATTGCCTCCACCCCCCTTCCCAGCATGCCCATGCTTCCTTCCTTTGACTCTGCTTCCCTGTGGGGTGGGCTGCCTGTGCTGACAGGATGGCTGGGAGTGTTGTCCTGGCAGTTGTTTGGCTGAAAATCCCAAGAGTGTCCCTGTGCTTCACACGACATAACCCAGGGTGGAGGTTCTTTGTGGGATCTTGAGTTAAGATGTGTGGCATTGCATTCTCCCAGGTGGGTTATGTGGAGTATGTGTTGAGGGTGTGTGTGAGGGGAGGTGCTTGTGACTATGGTCAGTGGTGCGAGTCCTCCTTCCCACCCAGCCAGCCAGATATCCCACCATGGAATGTGCTTCCATTGCAGGGAGTGGAAGTTGTCTCTCAGGATGTCAGTCAGTGGTGTTGTGCTGTTTGTTGGTGCACAGTTCCCAGCAGGGCCTTGTGCTCCCCACAGCAGTAGCCAGTGTCAGCCATCTTGTGAGTCCTTCTCCACTCCCTGTGATGTGAGCATGGTTCAGGGTGGTGTTGATGGGACAGTTGTGGGGGTGAGCTATGTCTGTGACTCCCATCTTGCTATTGCCTCCACCCCACTTCCCAGCATTCCCATACTTACTTGCTTTTGTGGGGAGTTCAGTGTGTGTGGGTGTGAGAGCAATGGCAAGATGGCTGACAGTGGTGTCCTGCTGTTGGTTGGTGTGCAGTTCCCAGCATGCCCTTGTGATCCCCACGACAGCAGCAACAGTGTCAGACATCTTTGATGTGGCCTTATCCACTCTCTGTGAGGATGTGCATGCGTTGAGTGTGAGCTTGCTGGGCCATGTGGTGGGGCTGATGTAGAGCTGTGACTACGACTCCCATCATGCTATTGCCTCCACCCCCTTCCCAGCATGCCCATCCTTCCTTCCTTTTGACTCTGCTTCCCTGTGGGGTGGGCTGCCTGTGCTGACAGGATGGCTGGGAGTGTTGTCCTGGCAGTTGTTTGGCTGAAAGTCCCAAGAGTGTCCCTGTGCTTCACACGACATAACCCAAGGTGGAGGTTCTTTGTGGGATCTTGAGTTAGGATGTGTGGCATTGCATTCTCCCAGGTGGGTTATGTGGAGTATGTGTTGAGGGTGTGTGTGAGGGGAGGTGCTTGTGACTATGGTCAGTGGTGCGAGTCCTCCTTCCCACCCAGCCAGCCAGATATCCCACCATGGAACGTGCTTCCATTGCAGGGAGTGGAAGTTGTCTCTCAGGATGTCAGTCAGTGGTGTCCTGCTGTTGGTTGTTGCACAGTTGCCAGCAGGGCCTTGTGCTCCCCACAGCAGTAGCCAGTGTCAGCCATCTTGTGAGTCCTTCTCCACTCCCTGTGATGTGCGCATGGTTCATGGTGGTGTTGATGGGACAGTTGTGGGGGGGCAATATGTGTGACTACGACTCCCATGATGCTATTGGCTACACTGACTTGCCCAGCATACACATAATTCCTTTCTTTCAGTGGTCTTCACTGTGTGTTGGTGTTGTAGTGGTGGCTACATGTCTGGATGTGTTTGTTAGTTCTATTTGTGCCACTGCCTAGCTGTAGTTGTAGTTGTGTTTGTACATGTGATGACACGGTTAAATGTAACTTTGAGATGGCATGTGTTGTGTTTATCTGACTGACATACACATTTTGGGATGATTCTGTTCTGGTTGCTGTGTAATTGCTATGAGTGCATGGTTTGACTCTCCCCTTGACAGTGATGTGTGTGTGTATTGTGGCAGAATATTGTGTACATTTGTTGTGTACTCACCAGGCTCTGGGATGTTCTCTAGTCCATATACGCTCACTGGCGGAAGGATGGCCCGCACCTTCTCCTCCCAGGGCCTGAGGTATATTGGCTTGGCAGGAGGGCAACTGCCGGTGTATTGGCTCAGGAGGTAGTCTTTCTTGAGCAGCTCCCGGACCCTCCTGCGCACGTCATACCACCTGTTCTGGATGTCGGTCTTTGTGCGCAGACATGGTGATTGTGCGTTCACCCTGTTGATGATCCTCTCCCACATCTTGGTTTTCTGGGAGATGGGGGTCTGTTGGACCAGTGTGCCAAACAGCTGTGGCTCTACCCTGAGGATCTCGTCTACCATGACTTCCAATTCACAATCTAGGAACTTGTGATTCTTCTTGGGGGGCATGGTGATGGGTGGTGATGGTGAGTGATGTGTGTGTTGGTGTGCAGGTGAGGGTGTGTGAGTGTGTGTTTTGCTGGGTGTATGTGAGGTAGGTATTTGTTGGTGTGCTGATGGTGTGTGGCTTGTGTGAGGGATGAGCTGTGGGTGTGTGGTTGCTGTCTGTTGGGTGCTGGCAGTAGAATGGCATTTGCAAAGGATCATGGTTGGGATTTGTGTCCTTTATATGGGTGGAGTTGTGGGTGTGTCTTTGTTCTCTGTCCCCACCCCCCAGTATTTATTGGCTTTGTAATTGCTTGTTTGGCCTTTTTTTGTGTAATTTTTCCTTTGTATTGTCTGTGCATGTTGGAAACGTTCTTGTGACCGAGTCGGACCCTGTATTTGTCTCGTACGGTCTTCTCCGTTTTGTTCACGCTGTGTTTGTGCAGTTTTCTATGCTGCGTACGCGTCGGTCGCGGTGTTTTGTGTTACTTCGGCTTGGTTTTGTATGCGTGTCGGTCGTACGGCTTGTCCTCCGTACGACTCGGTCGTGGTTTTCGCGCCTTGCATCGTACTTTGCGGTTTGGAGTTCGCGTGTACGTTTCGGTTGGATTTGTTCCGGGTGCGTGTCGGTCGGTTCGACTCGCGTGTTTTTCCGGCCGGATTGCTGTTTTCCGTGCGGCTCGGTCGTTCGGCTTGGGTTCGGTACGTGTCGGTCGGATTTTGCACGCCTCGCATCGTACTTGGCGTATCGGGCGCCACAGGTACGTGTCGGTCGGAATAAATTCCGGCTCCGAGTCGGTCGGTGCTTTTTCCGGCCCGAATCGGAATCGACCCTTTTGTTGTGTAGAGGGACTAGACCAGATCTTGTGCCATAATAATACCGGCTGTATTTTGATTATATCTGATATGTACGGCATTCCAAGTTCTGCATGACAATTATAAGTAGCCGTACTGTTTGGGACCGCAAGAAGATACCTTAGAAATAAATTCTCTACTAACTGTAACGATTGTACATCTGCAGTGCCCCAAATCCCGGCTCCATATATGGCTGTTGAAATACATTTAGCAATATAGATTTTTATCAATTCAACAATAGGTCTTTTTCCCAACTTCCTGGCAAAGTTCACCAAAGCGGACGTGGATTTGGCGAATAATAATTTCCTCGCTGTTATGGCGTTTGCCCATGAACCGCTTTTTTCAAAAACAATTCCCAGGTATGAGAAGGGGTTCGTAAATTCCAGTTTTTTATTGTTAATAAAAGTATCTCTGCATTTTATGCTATTCTTACCGCATTTCATTGCATATGTCTTGGTAATATTAACCTGGAGATCCAGATTTGACATAAAAGTAGTAAAACTAGTAACAATTTTTTGCAGACCTATTTGTGTACGTGATAATAAAATGGCATCGTCCGCGTATAGTAACGCAGGAATTGACCAATTGCCGATTCGAGGAGTATCCTGACAATCCTCGGTTAATGCTGTACCCAGGCCGTTTACGTACAGAGTAAAAAGAAAGGGGGCTAGCACACACCCCTGCCTAACCCCCTTTCTGACAGGAAATTTGTAACTGCACTCCCCGGCAGTACCATAACGTACACTGGCCTGTGCATCTTGGTACAGTTGCCTTAAAAAATTAATTAGTTGGAAGTCCACACCCATACCATCTAAAATACACCAAAGCTTGGAATGACTAACGCAATCAAATGCCGAACTCAAGTTGACAAAGGCCAGAAAAAGGTTCCCACATTTTGCTTGTATAAATTTGCCCCATATTAAATTTAAATTTAGGCCTTGCTCGATGGTGCCTAGACCTTGTCGGAAGCCATACTGGAGTTCCGGTATTATGCCCATCTCCTCGGCCCACGTCTGTAGTCTGTTTAAAATAATTCGTCCTGCCACTTTCACAAATGCATCCAGAAGTGAAATGGGTCTATAACAAGCCGGGTCATTACGATCTCCTTTTTTGAAAATGCAAACGAGAATTGATTCAGACCATGTGGGAATAAAACCCTGCTTACAGTAGGCTTTTAAAACGGACGTTAAAAGTGTTCCCCATAAAAAAGGATTAGATTTATATAAATCCATAGGAACACTATCGGGCCCGGGAGCTTTCCTTCCTTTGCTTGCGTTTATAGCGTCTATGACTTCCTCTACAGCGAAATCAATATCAATGGAGGTGACGTTTGAAGACTGAGTTCCCATATCGTAATGGCTAATATCACTGACACTGTGGGAATATAGCTTGGTATAATGTGTCACCCATTGATCTTCACTGATACTTATCTCGATAGAGGGAGTGTTTTTAGGAGCCACAAATGGTGCATTTACCGCCGTCCAAAAGCCTGTATTGTCTTTTAATTCCGATGCTATTTGGAGAGCCTGCCATGCTTCATTTCTAATGTCCTCCTTACGATCTTTAAGAGAGGTTCTATACGCCTTCCTGGCCAACTTAATCTTAGTCTGGTCTCTAACAGATTTTTGTAGGACTTTTTTCCAGACTGCGTGAGCATTAGAGCAGTTAATATCAAACCATCCCCTCTTGACAAAATGTTTTTTTTTACGTTCAACCCAAAAAAAATTCTTGATCGCTGATGTTATGCTAAGGAAAGAATTACGAATAGCATAGTTAGCAGCAGTCTCATCTAGACAAACTGCGAAATCAACCTTGCACTGCGTTAAAAGTGTCTTGGTGAGTGTTAAAGAATCTATTCCAGACCATTTAATAGTGTATCCATTCCAATTATCGATGGCGATATCCTGTACAAGATGTTTATTATTCATTATTTCATTTATCGCATTAGTTGGTAGTTCTAAAGTAATGCCAATAGGAGAGTGGTCGCTAAAAGCAACGTTGTGTGTTATGAAATTGCTTAGTCTACTTGAATATCTATTAGAAACCAGGACATAATCAATAGTAGAACACAACCCCCGTCCATTAAAAGTATGGCTAAAAGGTAATGGCGGTGAACATAATTCATTGAAAAAACCCATGTCAGCAGAATACTTGATTGTGTTTAATTGGTCCCCAAAGGAAGAGTGCGAAAAGTGAGTAACATCAGTCCCATCTTCTGTTGATAGACCACAGATACCTTTTTCAGAGTGAGGGCATAGTGCTGTATTAAAATCCCCTCCCCAAATTATACAGATATCCTTATTGACCTCCATTTGTACAGTGTGTAGTTCCTTCTGTAGCTGTTTTAAAACCACGTCTGCCTGATCTTTTGAGCAGTTATTATAAAAATTCAGGACAGTGCAATGTGCGTTGTCAAAGTGCAATTTTAATAACAGTGGGAGTTTGTGACATTAAATTCTACTTTTTTGACCTTCAGCCTATATGATACGTGAATACATAAACCTCCCTTCTTCCTCCCATGACTAGATGGTACCGCCGGGGTATGGTATGTTTTTATATCCATTAATGTACAGCTCACTATCTACCCAAGTTTCCTGAAAGCATAGCAAATCGTACGCTTCCACAAATTCAATCCAAGCAGGGTTGGAGAGTTTAGCAAGCAGACCTGCCACATTCCAAAATAGGATTGTGCATAGACCTCTACTATCCTCTCCCTGCTTACTGTCCTCCTCTCTGATTTTGTCCGTGACTACACCGGGATGATGCCCAACACGTGGCATGTGCTTGATGGATGGGATAGATGTATATTTATCATTCCGTTCCTTCCCTTGTATATTCAGTATTATCCTTTCACTATCCAGATCTATGCTATTATTGTGGTCCGCTTGTAGCCCAATATTACGGATGGAACAAGTGCTTCGTTCATCAGTTATAACGCTGGTGATTTCAGTAGTATGCTTCACCAAGTCACACTGGGTTAGTTTCTGAGCTATAAATGTCTTTGCTTCAGCTACATTAGGGTCTACTCTACAACCCGTCATAGTGAGTCAGTCGATATCCTCTAAAGTAGAGAATATACCAAATCTATTATTCGTCGGTATACCAAATGGGTGCGGTGGAACGCAGGGAAAACCCCTCGGTTTTGGGTGTATCTGTGTAAAATTCAAGGGGGGATAAAAGTAGGCAAGGGGTAAAACATTTATATCCCTAGTTATGACACAATCGTTACCCAGTCTGGAGAGAATCTCATGGGTCAATTGCGGTGTTCTAAAAGTTAGGACGATACAGTCACCTGGGAGTGTTTTGTCTCTTCTCCCCACCCACCCAATTCTTCTTGCCATTTTAAATTCTTCAAATGAGACCTCTGTTAGCCCAGTTTTCTTACCAAGCCAAACGAGGGCCTTATTTCTTAGTGCTTCCCATGTTTCATTTAACTGTGATGAAATTTGAGGAACGTTCGCCAATACAATGGTATATGGAGTGGCTGCCGGGGGCAAGTCCAGCCTAGTACACACCTTGTCATGTTAAATTAGGCTGGGGCGGGTTATGATCGTATTTATACCGAGATCGGGTTGAGAGATGGCCCCTAAAGAGTGGTGGCTATCGCTAGTCCTTTTACTTGTGGATGCTATCGATGGACTACGGCCTAGTAAAGTTTGTCTATTATTATAGCTCATAGAGGGGCCATATTTAACTGATGGCTCAATGTTCAGGGCTCTGTTGGTCGGATGACCGACCTGATGAGGCAAAGGGTCATTTCTTGAACCTTCTACCAGGATAGGTGTATTTGCCGTTGCATTATCACGATAATCAGAGAAGCCTTTCCTCAGAGAATTTTCAATCGCTGTTACCCTTGTCAGTAAGTTATCTAGGGCATCAGTAAATAATTTTTGAAGACCATCTACTTTTAGTGAGAGTTTGTCATATTCCTCCTTCTGACTGTGTTTACAAGTAGCTAAAACTGATTGCCCTTTCCCCCCCTTATCGGGTTTAGGCCTGTTGTTTGCTTTCTTTCGTGTCTTCCCTGAAACATTTGACGTAATTGTATGTGTATCTTTAGCTATATTTGCAGGTTGTATCTCGGGATTTCTAGGCCGCTTTGGGGGGTGCTGGGTTTCATCTTCCTGATCGGACACGTGGATGTGATCAGACACATCCCGCACGCATCCATTAATATAAGGTGTAGAGTTTATTTTAATGATATCATTAGTGGGTGAAGGCCTCGTGGCTGGACACTCTAAAGGTGTGGACTCTAAGGCTCCCTCTCCTGCCTTGATGCCTTGATTTAACGTCTCTTCTACTGTATGTATTTGTTTTTCTATTGCTCCAATGGCTCCAGATAAATACTTCATCAGGGAGTTGTGTGTCCTGCCTGCCTTTGACATGCTTTCAGCTTTCCTTTTGCCCATTATTTCTATTTAACCCCCTTGGGCTTACTTGCGGGAATCTGGGCTTGAGATCTTCCAAGATAGAATGTAATAATAAGAGTACCCCCGGGTTTAATCTAGCACAGAAGATACCCTGATATATTCTAAAAGGCGACCGCTCACTAATGACAAGCAAATATTACAATGGCCCACAATTGCACAAAAAGCAAAGCATGCATACAATAAGTCAATACAAAATCAAATGCGTAGTCTATGCAAGTTCTTTTACTATGATAGTTTTGCCCAGTCTTCTGTATCTACTAGGAAGTGCCAGTCAGATAAAATGAGCTACAATGAGCTCCAAATTAAATAGGGTCCCGAACAATGCAGAGATGTATAAATGGACTCACCCTCCAGGATAAATGACCTTTTCCAAAAATTACAATAATGTGTGCCAGCCGGCCTCTTACGGTCTAGGACGGGCTAAGACGGGCCCGTCGGGGCACGCCCAGTGCGCGTCCCATGCTGCGGGACTGCCGCGTTGCTTTTACGGCGTTTCTGGCGGTGTCCCTTCCTCTCAGCCAGCAAGGGGCCGGTGCAAAGTGCGCTGTGCAGAGCCCAGGATCCAGACAAAAGTGGCGTGTGCAGGTCTCCCGCGCAGCGGGACTGCCGCGTTGCTTTTACGGTGTTTCTGGCGGTGTCCTCTCCTCTCAGCCAGCAAGGGGCCAGTGCAAAGTGCGCTGTGCAGAGTCCAGGGTCCAGACAAAAGTGGCGTGTGCAGGTCATAAAATGTAATATCCCCCAAAAATGTACATAAACACATATAAAATAATACACACTCTACATATATATTAACCTATTCCCAATTCTAAAAACATATCCAGAACAAAGGGGCTGATTACGATGGAGGTCGTAGGCACCTCTGCGGTGCTGGCGGTGGTGGAAAATGTCCATTTAGTCACTCCTGCGGCGGTCCTCGCGACCGCCACATTACAATGGGCAAAAATAGCACTTTTTCCGCCCGTCGCGGAGTTTCCGGATCCGCCAGATTTTTCATTCCGCAATGGTGCCGGAGGGAGCCAATAGGGAAAGACCGACGTGCGGAATGACGTTCCGTCCGCCGGACAGATCACGATGCATCAACCAGCCCATCAGAACGCAGCGGAGAAACCAGCTCTTCATAAATGGTGGAAGCACAACTGCGGAGATAGAAACTCGAGTCCGAGCTACCTCCACACGTTCCTGGCTGCCATGGATGTTGCTCCACAAGCCCTTCCGCTACTGTACCTGATCCACTACCAGCAGATAAGATGCCGTCGCGGTCAACACCGCAGGTATGTCAAAAACATATCCCCGCATACAACCCCTGTACAACAACAACAACACACAACTGTCGTGGTGAAATACGTGTCTTGTCTACAACAAACACCCTGGTGGAGACAGGAACATATCACATAGTCCAATTACACATGTCTTGCACGTAACAAATTGTCACCTCAGCATCGGGGTCACCCATCTCCATAGAAATGATTGCAACTAGCCCAGTCGTGCCGGTCATGTTACCGCAGCGGTGAAGCCGCAGTAAAACCTGACCACAATGTAGTAGGAGTCCAGCACATTGTCCCAGGCAAGCAAGACCATCATCACAACATCCACACCACATGTATCATAAAAGAAGCACCACTCTGCACAACATATCTGCAGCAAGAAGTCATGTGCAGGGACACTGTCCATATTGACATCTCATTAGGACCATCAGCAATTGTATAGTAACATGAGTGTGGGGTGAGGCAAGAGTCCCTTCAAAATGACAATAATATGAAATTTTCATATAATCTTTGTATTTTAACTTTATCATAATGATGTGGAATGTTTTTATATGTAGTATACTTTTTATGCCTTCATTGTGTTGGCGAAATAAAGTTATTCTGACTGACTGACTGACAATAGTCATCATTGCAGCCAAATAAGGGTCTGTCCGCATACAATGTGGAACAGAGGAGGGCAGAGCAAGCAGGGTGTGTATGTATATTTCACAGTGGTCCAACAAAGTGTTGGAATGAGTCAGTGAGCCAAGGTAGATGACACATCATTTTAGACACCACTACCACATAATCACAGATCAGCACAGCCCCCAAGCAGACATTGATAGGTTCATCACATACAATGGCAGACCATATCACATAATGACAGCCCATACCATGCAACACAGTACAACATTTCTGACTCAAACAGCAAACTCAAAGTAAGCACCACTGTGCATTTGGCTCACATGTGTACTGCTGCAATAAATGACACCATGTGAGTATGCCCAGTACATCAACAACACTGACTACACTGCCAACTCACAGAACAACTACACACCATTACTCCACCTCAACAAAGGTAGCACCAACTACAAAGTATTGAATGAATGCCAAAGTGTCAGGAAGAGTCCATCTTGACAGCAGTAAACTCTGACCTGAGACTCATGACAACCCTCCTCTTCCTCACACCTGCCTTCCACTCATGTGAATTAAAGTGAGTAATTGAATAAATGAAGAGTCACTGTGCAGATTAACAACCTTGGAACTGTTCACACTGCATGTTAAGTCCTTGATACAGCTCACACACTTAAACTCTGCCTCATACACATACCATAAGTCAGCAGCACTGTATCATAATAAGTAAACTATCCTAAAGTGGAGTGCACAGTGCAGGAAAAGCATGTAGAAATGACTGGTACCATTTATACATGACATTCAAGAGGTACCACATATGACACTACACTTAGGACATCAAATAATACATGGGTGGCACAGAGATTAAAAATGTATTAAAGTAACATCTGTGCAGTATCCCTGTGATACAGCAATGCAAGTAATGCATTGGCCCAGAATGATATGAACTGTCATAAGCCATACAGTGACCAGCCCCTCATCTGTGTCAACTACCTTTACATGTGTATGCCACCAGCACAACACTTATGGCTCACGGTGACATTCCCTGACTGTCAAACCCAAGTATGACCTTCACACATACCCCTCATCTACCCATCTCCCACCTTCACTGCTCAACACCTGGGAGAAGCACAGATAAAGTTGAAAATAAGGTCCTGTGGGTTACCTGATAACCAATGCTACACCCTGGTGTGTATCTACAAATGTCTGAGTCCCACTCAGGGATGTCTGAACCAATGCTGATCCCAAACCAATTGCCCAACACATGTATCAAACCATAACAAAAGAAGTCCAACAAGCTTGGCCATGTGCAGCCAAAGAGTGGATAGGCAATGTGATCCTAGACAACCCTGGAATAGATACAATTTCTCCTCTGGCCAACTGCACAGACAGCATCATCAAAACGAATCCAAAAATACATTAACAAATGTCAATTATAAACACAAACTGTGTGCAACCAGACAAATCTGCAAACACAGACATAGACACTCCACCAGTTACAAAGTGAGCATGGTGTCAATGTGTAGCACAAGCATTCACATGCACAATCCTGACAAGTGACTGTTCAAATCTAGTAGGCCATAGCACAATTGTGCACTCAAAACAAGCTAATAAACAAGACTCCACATTGCTGCATGTGACATTTACACAAGAAATGCACAGTACAAATTCAACACACATCTGAATGCATTCAAATACACAAACTCCTCACACAAAATGTCATGCTAAAAAAACATTACACACACATGGACCTGTCAGTAGAAAGAGCCAACACAGGACAAAGACTGCATCCCTCAACAACAAATCCATAACATATGCACATACAAAAACATTACATAGCAAACTCAGCTGGACATCAGGGGGACTCACACCTGACAAGGACAATGCAACATCCACTGACAGCAGTGCATGCACAGTAAGCAGTGTGTGAACACCACCAAAACCAGTATCACACTTATCTGAGTGCACCATCATGAACTTTAACATCACAAATCATCACAGCACACAGATCACATCACACTCAGGATGGGTAGCAGTACCTCAGCAAACAGATACACACTTTAGCTATCACCTACTGCTGCACAACTCAGGAAAACACATATGCATGGAACCTGATTAGAGGACTGTGCTGTAAACTCATCTGCACTTTACATGAGCAACCATGACTGCAATCAAGTAGAAGAAAATAGCACATAACAAATTGTGAAACAGTGCTGAGGGGCACATTGGTTCTGGACACAGATCATCCTCCCACAGTATAGTGTCACACTATGGAGTGGTGGGGAGGGTCAAACACTGGCAAGGCATGGAGTGGAAGATATTAGACTGAAGTGGTGTGTACATTAGCATTGTACAGGTGAGGAGTGTACAGAGCAAAAACACATAGAGGAGTAACTCACAATGTGTAGGCATCAAAAGCTCTTCTTGGGGCTGGTATGACTCTGAATACCACATAGTGGACAAAATAAAGTGTCAATTGACATCAATGTATGTGAAAAGTCACTTATAATGTTTGTTTGCCTGAGCCAGTCAGCACAGTGAGCACAAAGGTAAGCAAGAGCCATGGCTGATCACAAAACCACAACACAGACATTGCAGTGACACACTCTGCCTGCTCACAAATGATGTGGACAACAAGTAGGTGTACCTTACGACTGCAAGGTCATACCGACACACTGCACATTGCTCAAGAAACAACTCCTATATGTGCCCACAATCTACAGCAGGTGTCTGATCATGTAAACAAACAGGCACTCATCAACTGGATCATACATGTGTGTAAGGGTCATGCTCAAGGGCACATACACATCAACACTTCAGCTAATGACCGGACAATCACACTGTATGAGTACTCAAGTGCACACATTCAAATGTACCCATGTGACTATGAAGCCAGACCTACACAAGAGGACTACACATCTACACTGCTGTGTACACATCAAGATAGATTCCACAGATATGACGGACCATGTCCACCCCTCAAGTTATCATGTGAATAGAATTCTCTGCTATTGTGGTACAGCATCCAAATATGACATGTGTAGAAAACAGACCCGACAATAGAATGATTAGGACAAGAGTAGACCATCACAGACAAGCATCATTGCACCCTCAAGCCTCTGAGTCAAGAAGCAGTAAAGTGGCTGTAACCTCTGGCAACCACTGCAAAAGAAAATCAAGCAGATGCCAATGTGAATGTGGCATACAGAGCATGTAACAGATGAACATATACACATACATTGCACTGCATCATTAGCAAGGGTAGCAACAAAGCTCAGAACATCAATAACAGTTTTTATTACATAAACTCTGTATCTGCATCAAAAATGTGCAAAACATTAAGGCCATCGGCCAGTCCAAATTTCAAGTCTGCACATGTGTGCATGAAATCTTGCGCAACAAACATGTAACACAGTCCACTGCCATGGGAATCACCACAGGATAGGGGCCTCAAATGGGCAGTCCAGGCACCGCTCAGCGAGGAATGGGGTGGGAAGTGGGACTTGGCTTCAAAATTGGGTGGAAGTTGAACTGGGAGGGGGCTGATTGTCTGGGCTAGTCGGAGGAGTGGACCTGGGAGGGAGAGAACTGGCTGAGGTAGAGGGATCCGTGGATGTGGGAGCCTGAGGGCTGGATGGACCAGGTGGAGTGGTGGCACGGGGAGGTGGAGAGGTTGCACGGGGAGGTGGAGACATGCTATGTGGAGGCTCAGTGGCTGATGGTGAATGTGGAGGGCTGGGTCTCAATTGTTTTGGGACCCGATATCCCCCAAGTGTCTTGCCACAAGTGAGGAGTGAGGTGGCCCCAAGAGCCTCCCTTTCCCCGAAAGTGTAGCAGGTGGTGGTGTATCTTCCCATGGGGATTTGCTGGACCTGGTGGTACGCTGGGGTGGGGGTTGCCTTTTCCCCTGCCTCCCCTGTTGTGGAGGTAAACTACCCACTTTGCTCTCTTGTCCACGCTTCACAGGGGTGTGGGTGGGAGTCGATGTTTTGGGTGAAACAGCCTTCTGAATGTGTTTGGGGGTAGTTGTGACAGTCACCAGGTTCACTGCAGACAGGGCAAGTGTTTGTCTGTCTTTGGGATCAGGTGTGGGGATGGGAGTGCCCTTGGAGGGTGATGAATCTGAGGAATGCAATGTAGATGCATGTTTTTTGGCCTTATGTCTCTGAGTGTCCTGTGATGGGCTTTTTGTGGTGTGGTAATGTGTGCTCTTTGTGTGCTGTGGTGACAGGTATGGTGTCTGGTTCGCTTAGAGTGCTGTTGTTGTGTGCTGCGTGTGGATGACTAGGTGCCTGAGGGCTCTGGTCAGGTGGGGGCACTGGGAGTGTGGTTGCGGAAGGGCCAGGAGCTGGACTGGGAGCTTGGGACTGCTGAATAGCTGCCGTCACTGTGGAGGACAAAGACTGGACAGTTCTGTGTAGGCCACCCACGTCCGAATGAATGCCCTCCATGAACGCAACAACCTGTGACAACTTGTTGCCATGATCCTGGAGGGCATTCAGGAGTGCAGTCTGACCCACCCACAGCTGCCGCAAAATGTCTATGGCCTTCACACTGAGGGCAGTAGGGGAGACAGGGGCAGGGGCAGCGGTGCCTGGGGGTAAGGAGACTCTACCCTTCTTAGGGCTGCGGGCACGGATATCACTTTGGGGAGCATTCGGGAGGGTGGACATAGGACGAGGTGTGGCAGAAGAAGATGCAGATCTTGAACTTCCTGTGCCCGCTAACACCGAGGAGTCACCGCTGGAGTGGGAAGATGTGGAGGTTGGTGTTTCTGGGCGGGAATCCTCCAGGGCACTCCTGTCCCCCTCCGAGGCGCTGGTCCCCTCAGTGTCACTGAACTCCTGTGGGCCAGTTGTGCCAGTAGCTTCCCCAACGGTGTCGTGCCCCTCTCCTTCCCTGCCCTCGGTAGGTGCTGCAGAAGACAGAGACATAGGTTCAGTAACGTGGCATACTCACAAACATTATATGCAATTCAAACACAAATACTTTGACTGAAACTCCCACATTTAACTACTCCATGTACTGTCAGCATATTGCAAATTTGTGCAATCATCAGCTGATGCATGGAAACATGCTTAGGCAATATTCATGCTCCAAGTTACGTCGACACAGCCAAATAGCTGTGCATGTACCTACATTTCAACATCACATAAATTGCCTGTAGGCACACCTACGTGCCTGTGGGTAAGATAGCTACACATCCAAATATGTTGTTTCAGTCACATTTGGAGTATATTTCACTGAACACCACCTATACAAAGTAAAACCTATCCATTTGCAAGTGATATTACCTCCTGAAATCCACTATTTTTGGCACTGAAACACAACTACAGTTGTACATTGGTGTCAACTTTGTAGATGTATCAATTTATTTGAAGTGCACAGCACACATCTCTAAATGCACACTAACATGATGCTCACTGCTGTTCACTGCCAGTTGATGTCTCTGAGACTCACACTGCTGCATATGTCACATGGACACATCTGTTATGGTAATGAAGTGCAAATAAGCCCCATGCAACAATGTAGTCACATAGACAATGCACAATAGCATGATAAGGGCAATGTAATGCAAGGCCTCCATGTGTTGTGACATGTCACATACCAACATCTTAGCAATTGCCTGACAGGCCTTCATTGGTCCAAGGCATGATAGTGCCTTCTGTAGATGAAGTTGTGAGTGGCCTCCATTAGGACAGCTAATGTGTGCCAATACCTAGGGTCTGGCATATGACATCCCTACCTTGTGCTGACTGATGACATCGATGACACATGTCAATGTGCCAAGAATTCACTCACTGAGTAAAAGCAGTAGCCACAACTTCACAATGCACTGATGCACATGGACACTCCTCCACAATGCACACATACTGAGGACTGACACTCTGAGTAATATTTGCTTCTGTTTATCTATCTAATTACAGTACAACACCTCAGTCACATCACAATTTCCCCTACCCACTGATCACATCCAACCATGTTAAGCCCTAGTGCCAAAACAATGTCACAATAGCCTGGTTCTGCAACATTGCATTTAAATTCCAGAGTCTAACCATCCCAGTCACGTTGCCATGTGCACAATTGGCAAATGCAAATCAGCCAATGCATCCCTGCAATCATCACCATCTACACCATCAGCACCTGTGTGCACTTGCTGTCACTGTGGCAGGAAATTACATCATGTGATGCCATGCTGCTGATATTTGGCTAATAGGTTTTGCAATGATGCTTTCATCTCTATCATTGTGAAAAACACAACCCATGGGACAGGTGTGACCTCTACCAACTCACTGCTCCCTGAGTCCACATTTGTGCATTTATCTAGCCACATACACATCATCACATGAGCACACTATTGTCGTAGCCACACAGCACACACAAGCCGGACAAGTGTACTGGGCTACACACTTCACACAACAAATTTTCCTGTGTAGGAAGGTCTCATTTCAGACAACATTCACAAAATGTGAGATGAAAACATGTCAAGCTGACTTGCTATGACAACTTTCATGGATTTCCCACATGAGCAACAAAATGTTGTACACATGCAGAACCTCTGCACTCAACACTGAGGATACTTAGGAGCCATTGCATCACACCAGAGACATCACAGAGGTCCGCACTTGCTCTGGGCTGGGATTCAGGCAGTCACTCATGCACAAACTCACACTTAGCACAATACTCACCCCCAACTTGCTGCTGTTGGGCCCTCAAACGTCCATCCAGCTCTGGCTGTGTCACTGCCAGGATGAGGGCCATTAGTGGTGTCATGCTCCTGCGCGCCAACCTGCCACTTCGAGGGACCAGCCCCAGCGTCATTTCTGCGACATTTTTGCTGAGCCGGCAGATGTCATCCCACCTATTGTGGCAGTGTGTATGGCGTCGGTTTGAGACCCCCAGGGACCGCACCTTGCGGGCAATGGCCCTCCATAATCCCTTATGCTGATGGACCTTGAGCTGTAGGCATGGGAGACAAGAAGAGGAATTTTTGTAACACTGTGTTGTGTACCACTGTGTGACAGTACAGGAGAATGTAAACACATAACACACAGATACATCAATGGAGAGCAGAGCCCATACACCATGTCACATAGTACACTTGGAGCAAGCCATATCATTGCAATGTATACATATATGATGATGGACACACTACATTTGATTTGATTTGATTTGGAATTTATATAGCGCACAATTGCCCTGGAGCGTCTAGGCGCTTTTGCGGAGGAGATTGCCGGAGATGGTGTAATTAGTTTGCAAAGAGCCATGTCTTTAGTAGTTTTCTGAAACCAAGTAGTGTTGGGCAGCTTTTTATGTTTAACGGAAGTGAGTTCCACAACCTCACAGTACCCAGGACAAAGCTTCTTCCTCCCCAGCTAGCTTTCTTGAATTTTGGTGTTTGGAGGAGTTTGCTCTGTGCTGAGTGTAGGTGCCTTGATGGATGGTACCAAGTGAGGTGTTGCTTCAAGAATGCTGGTCCATTTCCATGGACAGCTTTGTGTGCTAGACATAGGGCTTTAAAGTCTACTCTTTTCTTCATAGTAAGCCAGTGGAGTTTTTTCAAACCTTCGGAGATGGATTGGAATTTAGGAACGTCTAGCAAAAATCTGGCAGCAGTGTTTTGTGCTCGCTGAAGTTTAGCCATATGTTGTTTCTGAAGGCCTAAGTATAGTGCATTTCCATAGTCCAGTCTAGCCAAGGCTAGGACTGTCACTAGCGTTTTTACTGCTTCCGGGTGAATGAAGGAGCGCACTTTACGGATTGATTTTAGAGTGAGAAACACCGATGAGACGACTTTATTTACCTGTTGTTGGAAGGTCAGTCTGTCATCAAAAATGACACCCAGGTTCCTCACTTTATGGACTGGGGTAGGGACAGCGCCCATACTAGAAGGCCACCAGTTTTGTGACCAAAAGGATGTGTCAGAGCCTAATAAAAGTACCTCAGTTTTTGTTCCATTCAGCTTTAGACAGTTTGTCCCCATCCATTGGTTTATGTGGGACATGCATTGGTTAAAACGCTCAGCTGTTTCCTCAGGCTTACTAGAGATGGACACCACTATTTGGGTGTCATCAGCGTAAGATATAAGTGTAAAGCCGAATTGCCTAATGACCTTGGCTAAAGGGGTCACATAAAGGTTAAACAGGGTGGGGCTTAAGGAGGAGCCCTGTGGTACCCCGCAAGGCAAAGTAAACTGGTCTGAGCAGGAGTCCCCTATCTGAACATATTGGTATCTGTTGTTCAGAAAGGATTTGAGCAATGTTTGGGCAGAGGTCTTGATTCCCACCTCTTGGAGTCTCCTGATTAGGATGTCATGGTTCACGGTGTCGAAGGTCGCCGACAGATCCAACAGGATCAAGGCGGCCTTGGCACCCGTGTCCAGTATTGCCCGGATCTCCTCTGCTGCCATGATCAGGGCGGTTTCAGTGCCATGTCCTTGTCGGAAACCATACTGTGAGGAATCCAGCAGGTCTGTCGACGAGATGAAGGTCGTTAATTGGAAATTTAGAATTTGTTCCAGGACCTTGGCCGGGAAGGGGATCCTTGCTATTGGTCTGTAATTGCTGTTGTCATTGGGATCTAGATTGGGTTTTTTCAATAGTGGAAGAATGGATATTATCTTCCATGCGTCTGGAAAGACACCTGAGCTAATTATTTCTTTAAAAAGAATGCTGAGTTGTTCACTGATTGTGTCTAGTGCCATATGGAATATGTTGGGAGGACAGGGGTCTGATGGTGCTCCGGATTTTATTGATTTAATTACCTTCTCTAACTGTTCTATGTTTGGTGGTTCGAACGAATCCAAGACATTGGTGGGGTATGGGAAGATTGGGGCGGGAGTGGCTGCCATGCCGTCTTCCCAGTCTGAAAGGGATTCGAAGATGATCTGTACTTTGTCCTTAAAATACCCCGCTAGTTGGTTGCAGAAACCCACGCTGATGTCCTTTTTTTGTGGTTCAGGAAGCTTGACTAGCTTCTTCAATGTTGAGAATAGCGCTTTGCTGGAATTGCCTGCCTGTTGGATTTTATTTGAAAAGTAACTGCTTTTCTTTTCCAGTAACATCTTTTTATAGATGCTCAAAGATTGAGAATATAGAGTTTTATCGGTTATTGAGTAGTTGCTTCTCCAGCGTCTCTCTGCCTTTCTGCAAAGTTGTTTCTGTTTGCGTAAGGCAACACAGAACCAGGGCTCAGATTTCTTTATGCGCTTGGTCGTGATGTTTTTTTCTGGTGCCAGTAAGTTCACTGCGGATATAATCCAGTTGGTGAAGTTACCTGTTGCTTGATTTGCCTCATATTTTAGATCAGGTTTAGAGGATGCCAGAGTGTATTGCATCTGCTGGGGGCCAATATTCCTCCAGTTGCGACCTCTAATTATCTTATGGGGTATGTGCGTGCTGGAGATGTGATGTGTGGTGGTTATTGTGAACAAGATGGCTCTATGGTCTGACCATGGAATTGGCAAGATTTCTTGTATTTTAAGGTGGGGATTGGATGTGAAAAGTCCATCCAAAGTGTGACCAGCATCATGTGTGGGGTGCAATACTTTCTGTTCCAGTGAAGCATTAGACATCATCTCTATTAGTGATGCTGAATTATGGTCTTCTAAATCTTCAAGGTAGTAATTTAAATCGCCTAATATACAGTAGTCCTCTGAGTTGGTGCTTGATTCTATTACTTGGCTGATAATTTCCTCGAATTTGCTTTTGCTTTTCGAGCTGGGAGGCCTATACAGTAATGAGCCATTGAAAGTGTAGTTAGCACTCAGAGTGATGCTGAAGGAAAGTAGTTCGCAATCAGGGCTACTTCCTGCCGGGGATCCTTTTAATTCCAGGGAGTTGTTGATTATGATTGCTAGTCCACCTCCCCGTCTATCTTGTCTATCATTTTTGATAATTGAGAATCCTTGGGGTATAGCTAGGGCCAGATCACAATCAGAGGTGCTATTTGCCCAGGTTTCGGTCACAAAGGCCATATCTACTTTGTGTGAGATCAATAGTTCTGCAAATTCTATGTTGTGTTTTATTAGGGAGCGGGTGTTAATGAGCAAGCCTGTAACTGTCTTAGGGGCTGGTGACTGTCCATATGGGATATGTTTTTCTGTGGAGCATGCTTTAATTTTAGTAAAGAGAAACTTTGCGTTGCAGTAGGGGCATGACTTGAGCTCATTGGATAGGTCGAGCTGAAGACAGGGGGATTTAAGATATGTTTTATTGAGGTCCATAAGAGTGACATTAGAGTACGTCAGTCTTGTACCTGCTGTTGGAGTGTGGCGAACAGGGATAATGGCCCTCGGCCCGGTCCAGGCGCTGACGGGCGTAGACGGGCTTGCCTTAGGCGCGCCTTCGGCGCGCCAGCGGCGCGTCCGCTGCTGCATCCTGTATTTGTGCAAAGTGGCAGGGAATTTGGCGCACACACAAGTGACTGCCTCCTCTGACCCGGAAGTCAGTCAAGAACCTCCGGTTCAATCTGCCCTCCACTACAAACGGCACCAGCCGCGGTGGAACGGGGCACAGAACACAGAAAAAGCAGGTAAATTCAATTCGCGCTAGCGTCGCACTTAAAAACAATTAAAAGCTATTTCCGGAGCAGTTTTTATAAACAGCTTCCTACACGAGTCTTGGTCGTTGCTAAAATGCAAGGTGCATTTAGTTCAAGTCAATGGCAGCATGCATGTGAGGGCATGAGCGTGCGGCATAGACCTACCGCTGGTATGTGCGCGTCCGCTGCTGCATCCTGTATTTGTGCAAAGTGGCAGGGAATTTGGCGCACACACAAGTGACTGCCTCCTCTGACCCGGAAGTCAGTCAAGAACCTCCGGTTCAATCTGCCCTCCACTACAAACGGCACCAGCCGCGGTGGAACGGGGCACAACATGCCCATCTCATACACATGCAGAGTGCCAGCACAGAAAGCAATGTGAAAATGGGCCTCATCTGTGATGCACTATGTGAGTGAGCATGACATACGATACACTGTAAATGATATGTAGTGATCAGACTCACTGTGTCTTACACTACACACCCCTTAACTTAATGTCCTTGACCATTGCATAGCGACATGTCATGGAGGTCACAATTAGGTAACTGATCTTACATTCACACACTCTTGCCACAAGGTGTAGGCCTCAGTGGCGGCTCACCGAGGGAGTGCTGCGGGGCGGTGAGGCGGGGGAGGGGCAGGGTGGGGGGGAAGTAGAGTCGGACATACGACGACATGGAGTAAGGTAAGTAAATAAATAAATACAACTATTTACCTTGCGCTCGCTGCATCGCCAACTCATTTATGGCTAAATTTTATTATTGCCATCAGGTAAGGGTCTTACAATTCTAAAAGAAGGAAAAAATGCTCAGACATAGACAGTAATACAATTTGTCAGTGTTCAGAAATACCTGTTATTCGATATGCGTATGGACATTAACACTCTGTATTACCCATACATTCAGTATCAGGAATAGAAGTTGCAAGGGATGAGGCGGAACCAAAAATGCCCTCATCTATCTGCATCATCTCTTGAACATCTTTCTGCAGCATAATCGCAGCAGTGTCACGGACTGTCTTCTGCGGCTTTGGGGAGAGGAGTGTTGTACAATAAGAGCAGCATAATGGAAGACACTGTACCAGAATGCAACATAAAATCAGAACTACAATACAGTAGATTACCCTTTCCAGAATCCAACCCCATCCACCAAAGAAGGACCAACTCCAATTTTCCGCTCTCCATTCCTTTGACATTTTCCAAAATATCTAAAATGTGTTGGGTAATATTCTTTTCCATATTTGTGATACCGACTACACACTGGTCGCCTACTACCATGCACACACCACCGCTTTTAGCTAGGATGAAATCAACCGCATATCTCGTTTGCTCAGAGTAGACTCGCATACTTTCCAATTGGGTGGTGATGTCACGTAAGGCCGCTACTGTGGAGTTAGACAGTATCTGCAACTTACATCCAAAATATTCCCTAGCCCTTTCACCTCTAGCCATAGCGGTACCACCAAATGTAATAATGGAGGAAAGTATATACCCAAAGGTGATACCATTACTATAATTATTGACCTACAGATCTGTCACTCTGTCACAAAATTCTTCGGTTAGTGTTCTTTTCACCCAACGGACCTTAGGGTTGGGATTAGCATGTTTGCAGGGAACGCCTAAAGGCAACACCATTCCTAAGGCTACATCGTCTGTACCATTATGGACATTAGAGTAAATACCATTAGACAAAAAATAAAACCCCGGGTGTGCAAAAATCGGCCTATCGTAATCCACAGCAGAATATCTGGAATTCATTTCAAAGGTATTAGGGTCTTTATCATTGACTAGGGGAATCATACTTTTATGCAGCACTGTGCCTGAGCAGTTCACATACAAATCGGTATCTGTGCTATTTACAATGGGACAACAAGCGGGATAATAGCCAGCCTCTCGGGTAACCACTACATCTTTATAATGCCAGCCTACTAGAGTAATATTCTGATCCTTCATGTAGTAGTTATCACAATAGGTGTCAGCACATCCTGGATAGCCCATTCCCCGTGGTTTTCTGTAATATAGGCAAGGACCCTGATAGGCAAAACCAAAGGCTCCAGAGACTTCTCTAACGTCCAGGGGTTTAGTGTAAGTATAATTCACGAGAGACAATGGATAAGCAGTCCATACGTTAGTGACTGAGTCGGTAGGGTAACAAGCTGTTCCTTGTCCAAAGAATCTCAAATGTGTATCTAAAAATATGCTGTTTGGGACTGACCTCTTATTTCTAGGCAAAGAGACAACCTTTTCTTTTCCTGACAAGATTGCATTTTGTTTATTCTCCAATATCCATATCATCCCACATAATATCAAAAGCAGCAGAACCATGGAAGCGACACAAAATATTTTCTTTTTAAGTGACCACACCATATTAGATTGAGCAACAGGGAACACGGGCTGCTCTTCGTCAGCCGTTGGTCAACCAAATGGGTACATGGTAATCAGAAAAAGGGGAATGTAATGAAGCTAAAAACAAGCAAAAGTCAAAAAGGGGGCAATTTTTCCAGCATCCTTCTGAGTCTCACTGGTAGACTCCTATTGTTCAATTTCGGTGGTGCCGTTGAGCAGCACTTTCAATAGAGCTGCGCAATTGCAGCTCAGTCCTCAGGAATCCCACGTTGTTCAGGGCAATGCCAGCACGTTGTACTGCCCTGTCCAATGTCTGAACAATGCACCAATCTCCCTTTCCCTAAGCTATCGTTGGTACCCTGGACAGGGTACATACACCCTATTCTTCATCCTCGCAGTCCATCCCTGCTAATCTGACTTCTCCCTTGGTGCACTGTTCCTCCGTCGGGAACGCAAATTGTACCTAGCCGCTCCAGGCACAGAGGGGTCAACAAAAAGGTGTTCAAACTCAGATGAACCAGCGGATGGGGGCTCAAACTCAGAAGCACCAGTTGATGGAGGCTCCTGGATGGCCCTTGTTCTCCTCCTCCGATTGTGCCCATGTCAGTCGAGCATCGGAAAAGGGGATGAAGTGGGGTACTTTCTCTGTTTCACTGTCTCCCACTCCTTCTAGCACCCATTGGTCGTACGGCAGAGGTACCCGCTTACAGTGGCTGGCGTGAATCCAGTTCTTCCGGCCAGCCACTTTCACTGCACTGCTGGTGGTGAGTAGAACCTGGGCAGGCCACTTCCAGCAGGGCTCCAAGCTGCCCTTCCGCTGGAAGTTCCTGGTTAGAACATAGTCGCCAGGCTGGATCACATGTCCTGGCCCCTCAGGTGCTGGCGGCAGGGTCTCTGAGATCTGTTGATGAATAGAACGCAAATTTTTAATCAATTCATAAAGGTAATCCTTTAACAAAGGGTATTCTATTTCAGAAAAATGTCTTGGTCGCGGGACGCCCCAGACGTTTGCTGGGTGGCCGAACACGACCTCATATGGGGACAATCCTGTCCTAGTGTGAGCCGTAACTCTGGTTGACAGAAGAGCTAACGGTAAAGCATCTGGCCCCTTCAATCCTGTACTTTCCTGAATTTTTGCCAGTTTCAGTTTGAGAGTACCATTGTACTTCTCAACCAAGCCTGCTGACTGGGGGTGGTGTGCAGCATGGAACTTCTGCCTAATGTGCAACCCATCACACACTAACTGGATCACTTTTGAATTGAAGTGACTGCCGTTGTCACTCCAAATCAAACGAGGCAAACCGAAGCGAGGGAAGAACTCCTTCAGGAGGGCTTTCGCCGTCGCCAAGGCTGTATTCTCTTTAGTGGGGTATGCCTCAACCCATTTACTGAATGTGCAAACAACCACTAACACATATTTCGGATTGTTGACCCGTTCCATTTCGATGTAGTCCATCTGAAGGACCTCAAAAGGAAAAGAAGATGGGGCAAAATTGCCAGGGGGTGTAGGAGTGCCCTTCCCAGTATTGTACATCATAAATACTAAACAATATTTCACCAAGTGAGCGGCAGCCTTGGGGATGTTATCATTCTGCCACACAGGGTCTAGTAGTTTGCATATGCCCTTAGCGCTAATGTGAGCTGGCCCGTGCGCCATAGTGACTACAGGGAGGACATAGGCATCCGATAACATCCATCTTTGCTTTCCTGACTTATCCGTCCAGCACCCATCTTCGTCTAAACGTGCTCTGCTTTCTCGCCATATTGCTAGCTCCTCAATCGTTGCCTCACTCTGTATCTCCTTGACACTTTCCAGTGTATCCTCAAACATAGTAACTTCGGGTACCCATCTAGCAGGACCTGCCACAAACATCTTTTTCATTCTTGATCTAGCCGTCTCCTTAGCTATCTGATCTGCAAATGCGTTTCCCCTCCCCACATCATTAGTAATTGCCTTGTGGGCGCTGCTTTTTACTATTGCTAGCTTCTTGGGGAGTGTCAGAGCTGACAAAAGCCTGTGTATCAATGGGCCGTTCTGGATCTTTAACCCATGTGAAGTCAGAAATCCTCTCTCTGCCCAGAGCCACCCAAAATTGTGGGCGACTCCAAAGGCATACTGGCTGTCAGTATAAATATTGACAGTCAGTCCCTCACTTAGCTCACAAGCTCGAAGGAGGGCAATTAGCTCTGCAGCTTGGGCCGACTGATAGGGAACTCTTGATGTCCCAAATACCGTGTGTAAAGTGGTTATTGCGTAAGCGGCAGTTGTTGTGCCATCCGGTAATTTGAAACAAGAGCCATCGACATATAGTTCCCCTTGTGGGTCAGATAGGGAAACATCAGTCAGGTCTACCCGTCCCTTCGTCTCCTCTTCAGTCCGAAAGATACAATCATGCACGTCTATTTCCTCACTTTCAGAAGGGAGGGGTAGTAACGTGGCTAAGTTCAGGGTGGCACATCTTTTGATGGTGAGGTGTGGTGCAAAGATTGTCAATTCGTAACCAGTCAGACATGCACTGGTATGGTGCTGTGTCTTTGTTTTGTTCAAAAGTGTATCCACAGCATGCGGTACCATGACTGTGAGGTCGGTATCAAGGACGAGCCCTGACGATTGTCGGATATAGACAGCCACTGCTGCGACCGCTCTTAGACAGCTAAGGAGGGCCCTTGTGACGTTGTCAAGCAAGGCGGAGAAATAAGCAGACGGCCTCTGCTTACCTCCAAAGGCCTGGGTTAAGACAGAGAGCACGCAGCCGGCCGCCTCGTATACATATAACATGAACGGCTTAGCATAATTAGGCGTGCCAAGCACAGGTGCAGAACAAAGCGCGACCTTTAGTTGCTCAAAAGCTTGTTGACATTCAGACGTCCAGGGCAAGGGTTCATGCACATCTTTAGTAGTTAGCTGCAGCAGCAGCTTTGTTAGTAAGGAAAAGTTAGGTATCCAGTGGCGACAATACGAAGTAATACCGATGAAAGCTTGCACATCCCTTTGAGTCTTAGGGATGGGCATTTTTACAATAGCATTAATGCGTTCAGGTGTTAGTCTCCTTCCCTCCTTCGACATTAGGTGACCTAGATAGGTGACCTCCTGTCGACAATATTGGAATTTCGAAAGGGACACTTTATTTCCATGATGAGCCAAATGTAGCAACAATTGAACCGTTGCATCTTTGCAACCTTCTTCTGTGTCTGAAGCGATCAAGAGATCGTCCACGTACTGCAGTAATACATTACCTGGGGGAAGTGTGAGGGAATCCAACTGGCTTTTTAAAGCTTGACTATATATGCTAGGACTTTCAGTATAGCCTTGGGGAACCCGACAGAATCTAAAGCTTCTGCCGGCGAGGGCAAACCCAAACAAATACCTACTATCTGGATGGATTGGAATGCTAAAGAATGCATTTTTCAAATCGATGACAGAAAATAATTTGGCAGAGGAAGGAATCATAGTCAAAAGGGCAGTGATATCGGGGACAACTGGGAACTGAGGGACCACAATCTTATTAACCTCACGCAGATTGATCACAAAACGAAAGACATCAGGTTGGTCATCAGAAGAGCCCGTAGGTGCCCTCTTAAGAATGGGAAGAATAGGGCTATTACACACATTCGCAGTCGTCTCTTCAACAAACCCTGACTTAATCAAATCCTGTATAATCTGCAATAGAGCGCGCTCCCCTGCTTGTGGTATTTTGTACTGAGGAATACGAGGGAGAACAGCATTGTCTTTGACCCGAATAAAAACTGGAGGTATCTGCAACAGCCCTACGTCTGTATCACCCATAGCCCATAAAGTAGTTGGCACATCTTTAAACTCAGCGGGAAGGGGTTCATCTTTGGACAAGCACTGCTTGGAACTCGCTACTTTTGGTCCTATCGTCACATAGATACCGTCCGGAGAACAAGAAATTGTCGCATGCAGCCTCTTCAACAAATCCAAACCCATAAAATTTTCTCCACAATTGGATGTCAACAGAAATGGCGAATCCACCTTAAAGGGACCAATAGTCAAGGCAAGTGGCTTAGAATTGGGGCTCACAACTGGTATACCTGAAAAGCCTACCAAAACATTATTTTGGAAATACAGAGCTGCCCCGGGGACCAGCGAACGAGAAACAGAGCTATTCATTGCCCCTGTGTCCACTAAGAATCTTTTAACTGAGCCTTGCAATTTGCGGTGACATAAGGACCGCACTGATCTACAGGTATCTGAACTGGTCCTCCCTGTCCTTGGCTGCCCTAGCTGTGAGACATCCCCGTCACTTCGTCCAGATCATAATCATTATGATAATACTGTCTCCCTCGAGGATCATCAAAATAGTTCTGATCAGAGCGGTCCCGCGACACCTCATCTGCCTGAACCCCATCATGACCACCTGCTCCACGAGCCCGTCCACGAGAACCCCGTCCCCTAGGGGCCGCAACTTTCTGCAACAACGCCGGGCACTCACTACACCAGTGCCCCTCCTCTTTGCAGTATGCGCACTGGTTCGGCCCTACAGGCGCAGCGTTCCCACAAGTACGGGGGAGCTGCTGAGTCAGGCCAATAGCACGTCCCCTACCGCTTCCCCTAGACACCTGCTGCAACAACACCTTTGTCTTCAACGCCTTATTTTTCTTCTCCACCTTTTCTTTCTCTTCATTCTCTCTATGCTCATAATACTGTGCCATACTCAATATTACAGATGGGGAGGAGGTAGTCCAAGTACTCTCCGAAGCCTGCAACCGAGTCGCGATCTCAGGAAGCAGGTTCGTAACAAATCTGTTAACAAACAATCGGACACCTCCCTCCACTGACAAATCCTGTCCACTGAAATCCAGAAACACCCCTCCAAACCTGGTAAAATAATCCAATACACTTTCATCTATCTTCTGACGACATGCTGTTAACTTGTCCCAATCAACTCGTCTAGGTGGAATAAGAGAGTACATGTATATAATTATTCGACCTGGCAGGGCTAGTATTTCAGCCTTAGGTTTCTCGCCAGGCTTCCTCTCCTTATCCCATGCTCTGATCCCGTCCCAAGTGCCACCCAATTCCACAACATGGTTCTGTGTATGCAGTTGCCGCCAGATATCGACTGGTACTAACAAACCAAAAAACATCTCATTGTCTGCCAACGTCATCACTGTCGACGATGCGGCCTCTGTCAGTTATTTATAATACGCAGTCTGATTTTTCTGGGATCAGGCAACTGAGTCTTAAAGAGACAAAACCTCTCTCCTTTTCCATGGAGTGTAAACCCATTGTTCTTGGAAGCGGGCCTCCACTCGCTGTCTAATAACCGCATCATGCTGATCACGCAGCTCTGGTATCCCAGGGTGGAAAATAGGATTCACTTCCCTCATCGGAAACTGGGACACTGTTGTCAGGCTCTTCTGATGCAACATGCCTCGATAACCTATCAGCGTTGCATCATTACTAAAAACATCATTAGGGGCCATGCCAGCAGCATACACTCGGTCCCGGATATCATAAATAATCTGAGGTGCGACACCATTAAAACACTGTTCCCACAATCCAATTAACGTAGCCGACATATGCTTGAGGGCATGCTGCTGTACAAATGGTTCCAACTCCTTCAACACACTCCACACTATAAATCGGATTCCGAGCCCACTGGGCCGCCTGATTAGCGACCATATTTTTCTCTGCGTCTCCCACATCAGATCGAATCAACACCCGCCCCATTCATTCCCTTGCAGTCGCCCAGTCCCCCTCGTCCAGTCCACGCACCGGCGTCCCAATACTCAGCGAGGTCAGGGAAGGGAGATACGGGGAAGACACAATAGCCGAAAGGGCAGGCACCAGAGTTGTTAGGGGTTGTGTCGTGGGGGTAAGTGATGGATAGAGGGAAGAAGTCACCGCAAGCGCGACAGGTGAAGCCAAAGAAAAACAGGAGGCGCTGTAGCCCAGGCAACCAGGTCAATAGCAGGAGAACCAGAGGCAGGGGCAAGAGAGGCAGAAGACTGGGGCTGCGAGACAGCAGGATATATTCCCTGCGGAGCATATGGAGGCGGAGGTCAGACATTTAACAAAACCTCCACAAATGTATCGCCTTACTCTTTGGCAACATAGGATTTATCACATTGCAACCTAAACGTTCTGTCAGCACACTCTATTCCCTTCTCTATCTTTTGTCTATCGTACGCTACTACTTTCTGGATCACTGTCTGCATCTTTCCTCTTCGGGCCTCTTTTTCTGCTTTCATTCATCTCTGCTTAGCTTCCTTCTGCCATACCTGGAGATAATCAAACATCGACTGCCTACTTCGTTTTGCGAACAATTTATCCTGCAGAAAATTCAGTTTTTGTTCATCAAAGGTACCTGTTAGTGGCCACTGCAACTCGGCATTGTCCCTCGTATATTTGTGCCATAGTGTACTAAACATAATAGAGCCAAGGCCATGCTTGACGTACATATCAAAGTTTGGAGTGCCTTCCGGAGGCGCAGGTTGCCTCTCCTCCAATTGAGCATCAGCAGAACAACAACGGCACCCCAAACAACACAATTTGCTCACACAAGGCTTCTTAAAAGGGGGCAAGGTCACTATTCCTGCCAGACAAATAATTCGCAAATATCTTTTAAAAGGTCGATTCTCAGACCGTATCAAACAAAGAAGAACCAAAAAGTCAGTCCTCAGACTGCACCCAAAAACAAATCAGAGTCGACATCACAAAACCAAAAGCCGGCCAAAAGACCCCCAGACATTTTCAAAAGTAAGCCAAATCCATTATTTTGCCTGGCAAAGTGTCCGCAGACCTATCAAACACAAACCAAAAGTGGTCCTCAGACCTCACCATAGATTACTCAAAATGGCGCCATATTCACAAAGAACCAAAGCAAACTCACCTGGTGCACACAGGTCGAACAAATTTATTCTCCACTGCCGACTCTTCGGACCAAACGGTCAGATCCAAGGGTTTCGCCTTTCAGGACCCCAGCCGGGATGACTACTGGGCGAGGCACCTCCTGGTCAGACAGGCGGGGCAGCTGCGGGTACTAAGCTCTATCATGCAGGGATCCCCAATCCGCCCATTCGACCCGACGTGGCCCCGTCCTCCACACCCGTCTGCGGGAAAAGATGGGTCACCCGATAGAGTCCCTGTTCGGGCGCCAACTGAAGGAAGTGACCCGATTAGGGCCACCCGGGTCACTCGCGACCACCTCTCAGCCTTCCACACAAAGGAAGAGTCAGTCAGACAGTAGAGAATACAAACCAAGTTATTTATTAGTAATGCGCTGCAGCGGAGCCCAGTCTAACCAGCCTCCTAAGATGACTGCAGAGGGACTGCCTTTCACAAGCATAAAGGTAACAATTATAC
Source organism: Calotriton arnoldi (assembly GCA_963921515.1). Taxonomy (NCBI): domain Eukaryota; kingdom Metazoa; phylum Chordata; class Amphibia; order Caudata; family Salamandridae; genus Calotriton; species Calotriton arnoldi. Next base: position 170,697 of record CAWUFW010002490.1, on the reverse strand, counting down.
ATTTCATAGCTAGACAGGAACACGCCCACCCAGTAACTTTTCACAGGGAGACAGCTTAAACAAAGAGGCACACAGAGATGAGCTAAGAGTCTACGACCGGGCACACACTATCTCTCTGGCAAGGTCATCTTGTCTGTACCCGCAGCTGGAATAGTGGGAGCGAACCTCTATCTAGCGGGAAAGGTATGTGCTAATAAGCAACTTTCTCATGCTTTCAGAGAGGTCCAACCTTGGAGACACAAATGCATCGGCACAGATTTTAGCGGTGAAAGCAGAAATAAGTTTCGATCATGATTCAAAATGGCGGCTGAACAAAAAATGGTGCCATGAATGCTAACTTAACACAGAACAAAGCATAAGCAATATTGCAGTAATATTTCAATTCTAACATGTTCTGTCCGCATTGTTGACCTACAAGGACCGCTACATCCACTTTCCAAGGAGACATGAATTGGCAGATGTGAAGGGGGAATTTTATGACCTTGGTCACATACCTAATGTTGATGGAGCCATTGACTGCACACACGTTGGCCTAGTTCCACCACAGGCACGTGAGCACATCTACCATAACAGGAAGCATTACCATTCAATTAATGTGCAAGTGGTATGCCAAGTGAATATGATTATCTCCCATGTATGTGCCAAATATCCAGGTTCTGCACATGACTCCTACATACTGCGTAACAGCATCATCCCACAATTGATGGAAAATCTGCATACGGAGCGTGCGTGGCTTGTTGGTGAGTAAGCTGTGTCAAGTAGTGTGCTGTATGTGTGACATGCTGTTCTCCTCAACTATTTGTATTACAAACTTGGTCTGTGTTTCTCACAACTAGGTGACTCTGCTAATCCCAACCGGCCTTGGTTGCTGAGCCCCCTGAGAAATCCAAGGACCCCAGGGGAAGTCCGCTTCAATGATGCCGATGGGAGGACACGTTGTGTAGTGGAGCGTGCTTTTGGACTTCTGAAGGCTAGATTTCGGTGTCTGGACAAGAGCGGTGGTGCACTACTCTACTCTCCCCAGAAGGTGTGTCAGATCATAGTTTCATGCTGCATGCTCCACAACCTGGCCTTGCGCAAAGAGATCCCCCTGATTCTGGACGATGATGAGCAGCAGATGCTCCCCGCTGCAAATCCACACATGCCCAGTGACGATGATAGTAGAGAAGAGGAAGGTGTTGACCTGCGTCAACAGCTCATCGACAACTACTTCCCTTGAGTGTAAGTTACCATTGAACAACTATGACATTGTCTGTTGGCTTCGCTGTTAGTGGCGAAGCATAGATGATGTGTTTGGATGCTGGCTGTTGTTGGCTCACTGCTAAGAACTGATGTGTGTGGCACAGTGTATTGGTTTTCACTTACCTCATGTCTATGTTGATGTTGTTGGTCATTGTTATGTGTGATTAATCTTGTACGGTGTTGACTAGTGGTGTGTTGTTGCCATCATATGACAAGTCAATGTCATCCTCTTGTGTCTTTCTAGGTTCCTCCGCCCCATCAATGTCTTGTCACAATCAGAGCTTGTGATGTATTGGAATCAGAGTTGACATTGTACATACTGTGATAAACATGGAACTGACACAAAGGCATAGGTGTGTAAATAGTGTTTATTTTCTATTAGATTGTGTTAAATTTAAAGTGAATGTAAGGTAATTTGTGCATAGTGAGTGTTAGAAATGGGATCTCTGGTTGGCTAAGGCTTGCGCCAAAGCCAAGCAGAGACCACCACTCTAGTCAGGGCGAGGGAGTTACACACCAAAGATAACCCCTGCTCACCCCCTTGGTAGCTTGGCACGAGCAGTCAGGCTTATCCCGGAGGCAGTGTGTAAAGCATTTGCGCAACACACACAGCAACAACATACTAGGCACACCACAAAAGGAACTCCACACAAGGTTATATCAAAAATAGCCTTTGTATTATCATAGAACACATTAGAATAGTAATCACACCATATACACTGTGCCAACTGGCACAGGGTCATATTTACAAGGGATTATTTACACCTGACGGGGCCAACTGGACCACTGTCAGAACCAGCACAAAGCGAACTTAGTAACTGTAGCACTTATAATAAATGTAGCACACATCATAAACGTACAACCAGTAATCACTGGTAACGACTGTCCTCAGCATCATCCTGTAACATAAACCACATTATGCACAGTATCACATTAGGCGCGAATTACATTCTGCGCCAACCTCACCAGCATAAATGCATTATGCAATTATCTCATAAGTCTAAACGCATTAGACAATAACCTCCTAAGCATAACTCGCATTAGGGGCATAAAACACAGTAGAGAATATCTCAAACCTAACCACCGTAGGCACAACCTCATAATCATAAAACCACATTTAGAGGTATAAATCAGGGTGCGTAAATCATAATACAGGAATCACATTTCCTAGCACCACAATATCACATTAGCACATAACCTCACAGTAAAAACCATAGTAGAGGCATCAATCAGGGTGCGTGAATCACACTACATGCATCACATTTCCTGGCACCACATAATCACATTAGGGCCTGGCGCCCTATAAACCTCACAGTCCCCCTGGCCAACTGGCCAACTCAAAAGGGGCTCAAATGCCCTATGTCCAAAAGTCAGGGCGCGCTGCCAATGCAGCCGAAGTCAAGGGTGCGCAATTTGCGCCGACCTAAACGTTGCAGCTGGCACTAAGTGCTGCGCAGCTGTGAATGTATGGGGCAAAGGAGTGCATCTCACTCCTAACTCAAGAGACATGTCCCCAAAGAATAAATGGCCTAAACGTTGCAGCTGGCACTAAGTGCTGCGCAGCTGTGAATCTGAACGTGGGCCTGGGCACGCAATGTGCCCTCTGACAAATATGCGAAAAATGTTGCAGCTGCCCGCGCTGGTGCGGCGCAGCTGAGAACAGAGTAAAAGGGGGCCCTGGCACAACTGTGCCCTCGGTGCCCCACTGGGCCTCTTTAAACAAACTTGGCCCCTCAACCGTTGCAGCTGCCCTCTAGCCAAATGGGGCAGCTGTAGGAAATGGCCAGAACTGGATGAAAGTACGGGCACCACTGGCCCTCGGGACCCCCACTGGGGCCCTTAAAGACAAATAGCCCATCGTTGGACCGGCCCAGGCTCTTAAAACAAAACAGGCCAAACAACGTGGGAGCGGCCCGCTCTCTGGCTGGGCCGCTCAGGGGAAACAACAATGGGGGCAGGCACCGATAGCGTGCCTCGATATGCACCCCCTCCCCACCAGCTGCACTCACCGGACTACTCATGCGTGCTTCTCCTCGCTTGGTGGCGCCCGCGGGGCTCTCCCTCACTCACGGCAGCCCCGCACAGGCAGGCGCCGTCCTCAGGGAACGCCTCTCCTCTTCACCCGGGCCCCCTCCTGGGACCCGGGACTGCCGCATGGAGACCGCGAGGTGCCGGACTTCTTCGGTGGGCCGCACTGCCATTGGCCGGCCAACTACTTCCTGCTTTGGACCCGCCCGGAGTCAGGCGGACTCTGCCTGGCTTCCGGGTCGGGGATATCGATCGGGCCGCGGCGGTGAATAACAGCGGCCAAACGCGGGGTGGGCACCCGCTCTAAATGGAAGTATAAGCGGACAATGAGGGGTAGGCTCCCTCCTAAGTTAAAATATGAAGCGGGGTGGGCTCCCGGAATGTCAAAGGTGCCCGATGTGGGGTGGAACCCGCTATTTGAATATAAAGAACCAGGCAACATGCGGGGTGGGCACCCGTCATTAAAGAAAACCGCGGGGTGGGCACCCGCAATTTGAATATAAAAATAAGCGGGGTGGGCACCCGCGAAATAAAGAAAAATGCGGGGTGGGCACCCGCTGTTTAGGCATCATGGGGGGAATCCCTACGATGGGGATTCCCTCACAGAGGGCTGCAGCTCCGTGCTGCGCAGCCCCCTGGCTCTTCTCCATTGGGGAAAGTAAATTAAAGCGCTCCCAGTGCGCAAAAATGCTGTACAAAGTCCTGAAGATCCTGGACTGTAGAAGGAAGAGGAAAAGGGTCCCATCAAGTCTTTTAGGCATCAAGGGGCAATGCAGGGCCCAGGGAGGCAAGCCCTCATGGCAGCCCCCCCTGGGCCCCAGCAGCAGCACGCCCCGGCGGGAACAGCACACCAAGACTGAACTAAACAACTTCATTGGGTCACAGCCCCTTTTATACACCCTTTTCCTTTGCGTCACAGCACAGGGCTTGGGGATGCCAGTAAGAACTGGTTTAGGGGGGATTTGGAGCACTTTGTTTTGCCAAGCTCCTCTTCCCTTTGTCAGGTGGGGGCTAGGTACTCAGACACACCACAGGGGGCGGAGCCAGCATTGTACAGGGCAGGCACACTCCTATTCAGGGTCAGGGGATTACTCCTCCCACTACCCTTAGCCCAGGTGTCCTATTCAGCCCAGCGCTGACTCACCCTGCCCCTCCTGGAGCCACACACACCTCCCAGCCCCTGTCACTCACAAAGCCAGGCATGCAATTCACATCAGGCAGGCAGACACATAGCACACAGAAATGCCAACTTCTAAAAGTGGCATTTCTAAAATAACCACAATAAAATCTGCGCACACCATTGCGCAGCATTTATTCACACCATTTCATACATACCAGACTTGACCACACTGCTCCTCTCATACCAGGAATTATCATGGACACACTTATCCCCCATGCATTCCTATGAGGGCAGGCCAATCTCACCACAAGTACACAGAGAGCGCACGCACTTTCCACTGGACCACAGTGCGAAAGTGCCCAGAGGCCTAAAATCAGCAACACCAGGTTACAGACAAGGCAAAAAGTTTAGGGGTGAACCTGCCAAAAAGGGCCAAGTCCAACACAACCCCCTTCCAGCCAAAACGCTGGGCAGACCAATCACCACTGTGATGGGCTTCCCTGATTGGGGCGATAGAACACGGACGCGGGCCCGCACTGCAGGGACACCCTCCGGTTCTACGCCACTCTGAACCCATGTGGTTCCCTCTGAAAAAAACTCTCAGGCCCAACTAGGCTACCCCACTGGTACTCCCTAGTTGTCCACGGCCAGGACCAGGCCCTAGGCCACCCAGACGTCACTGGTCCTTGCCAATCCACAGAGTGGGGGGCAGTAACCCCTGGCATTCAATAGCCATTCTCCACTCTCCCTTCTCAGTGTAGTTCCAAACTACCACTGATCCTCCAACCTAGGGTCCGCACCCTCAGGCTGACCAGAGGTCACGGGCAAAGCGTCTCCTCACCCTACCTCTACTTCTGGGGTTGCGCACTCTCCCAGGAGAAGCACCCTCCAGAACACAACTCTCCCACCAGTTCAGGACCTCTCTCCATCAACTGGTCTACCACCTGGGATCCACATTCACCAGATGCACCGGGGTCAGAGGCGAGGACTCCCTCCCTCTGCACCCCCTTCCAGAGTTCTGCACCCTCCCACTGTAGAGCAGGGTCCCTTCACTTAAGATGGGCCCCACCTGCTCCCAGGGTAGTACTACCACATTCAGCCAGGGATCCTAAAGATCCCGGCTAGGCCTGCACCACCCCTTCTGGGAAACACAGGGTCTCTTCACTTAAGATGGGCCCCACCTGTGTTCACATGGGTACCCCTAGAAGGCAAACCGGCCAGGACACTGATTACAGTCGCCCTGCCGTCCAGGTCAGGAAACACCTGAACCTGGCTCCCCAACCCAGGGACGGTACCCTTTGGTCAGACAATTGCCCAGCGAACCAGGACTTCCCGAGGGTGACACATAACTAATGTGTCGTGTGACAGTCTGCCTGGCGCAGAGCTCACGACCTCCTGTCCATCTGACAGTGCGTGAAGATGCCCCAGGACAGAAGTGGCATCACCATGGCCAATCAATGGGAACTCAGCCCTTCTGGCTGGCCCCTGACCCACTGGTTCTTCCACTGGGGACTCTTTCCCCCTCTCACCCCTCAATCTGGACTTCTGCACCCTCCACTTAGAAGCAGCACTGCCAGACACCAGAACTGATGGAGGCTTGATTACAGGCACTCCCAGCTCACCTAACACGGGGAGATCCCCCTCGAAGAACGGTCCAACAGGACAGACTAGGCTCCCTACCTGGTGTTCCCTCTAAGAACCAACCAGTACTGGAGACTGAGGTGCGGGCACTTTGGGACACAGCCCAATCTCACTCCTTCTCCTGCGAGACAGGATGTGAGTCCCTACAACCTCCTCACTATAAGGTTACCTAGCTGGGCTACTCTGAACCACTTCCTCCACTCTGGGTTGGAAGACACCTGCACCATTCTTCTATTCTCACTCCCCAATGCAAGCTCCCTAGAATCAAAGAACTCACACACTCCAACAGGTGTTGGCGCGACTCCGGAAAACAATTACGGGGCATGTTCTCTCTGACAAAACAGATTGAACAGCCCTTTAACACCATTTACCGTGCTAACCAATCACCCAAACGTCCAGTGCACCAGAACACTCATCCACATACTCCCCCCCCCAGACTGGTGAGACAGCATCTTACTGCCCCTGAATCTCAACCTGTCCCCCTCCTAACCGGGAACCAGGTACCATACTCTGGCAACTGGGAATGGGACTTCCTGCACTGGACTACATATTGCTGCCACCACTGGATCCCACCCTTACTGGGGATTCCAGACAACTCACACTGCACTTAGGGGATAATCTACCCTCCCGAGCTAGTTACTCCATGCCAATTAAGTTACCACTGTAGGCCAACCCTAGAACCAGCAGACAGCACAGGGGCAGTCACTCCTTCAGCTTCAGGCCAACCCAAGAAATAGCACGATGGCACAAGGGCAGTCCCTCCTTCAGCTTTAGGCCAACCCAAGATAGCAGTCTGCACAAGGGCAGTCACTCCTCCAGATTCTCTGGTTTCTGTCCTTGGCAGGACCCCCAACTCATAGTGCAACATAAAACACATTTCAAAAAGAAATGACACTTAAAACAAACTCAGACACAATAATCCCTTTCCATGTGACTATCTAAAATGCAGAGCTTGTAGTGCAACCAGTTGTCGCTGTGGTACTGCGCAAACGCAAGTCCTATCCCCACCACTGACAACCAATGTTAGAAATGGGATCTCTGGTTGGCTAAGGCTTGCGCCAAAGCCAGGCAGAGACCACCACTCTAGTCAGGGCGAGGGAGTTACACGCCTCCGGGATAAGCCTGACTGCTCGTGCCAAGCTACCAAGGGGGTGAGCAGGGGTTATCTTTGGCGTGTAACTCGCTCGCCCTGACTAGAGTGGTGGTCTCTGCCTGGCTTTGGCGCAAGCCTTAGCCAACCAGAGATCCCATTTCTAACAGTGAGTGTATGAGTTTTCGGTGATGATAAAGGAGACAAATAGAGTAGTCCCCACATTAATGGAATTACACAGTCCAACAAACTCCTGCCATCAACATGGCAATGTGGGATTGGATAATCAACAAAGTCAATGTTCAGTGCAACACATGTGCCATCATGGCTGGCTCAGCGACTTGGCTTTGGTTGGTGCTTTGCCATGTGGTCCTCCCGTGGTGTTTCTCGGACGGCCCCTCTTGAGTTTGGCAGGGGGGGCCTCTGCTGCAGGCTCAGAGGTGTCTGAGGAGTCATTGTCTTGCAGCTCACCCATCTCTGTGGCCGCAGCTGAGGTGGTGGGAGTTTCAGCAGGCTGGCCACTGGAGGGTGGTTGAGCCGTTATTTGAGCAGCATGTATGTCCCTCAGCACACCCACAAGCTGGCCCATGAGATCCACAAGTTGTCCCATTCGTGTGTCCATGGACCTCTGCAGCATGCGGAGCTCAAGCAGTTCTTCTACAACCTGTCCCATCTGTCCCTGGTTCTGTTGGTATGCACCAAGGACTCTTGCAACGGTGGCCAGGGCTTCTGTCTCAATGTCCTCATGTGATTGTGCCCCAGTTGCCCTCCTACCTGCCCTGCTGACATGGACCTGTGGTATTGGCTGTCGACGCACCCGCACACTATCTCCGGCATCCTCAGCTTGTGTGGTGGTGATGGTAACCACTGAGCCAGGGACAGTGTTGCAGGCAGCAGTGGTGATGGTGGAGGTGGCTGCAGCACAGGTCGTTGTAGCAGGGGTCAGCGTAGTGGTTGTCGCTGGTGTGTTGATAGTTGTGGTGGTGGTGGTGGGGACAATGAGGCCCTGAGACGGAGTGCGCCCTGGCAGTCCTGAGGATCCAGGTTGTTGCTCCTCATCCGAGAAACGTGGAGAATCAGCATCAGAGAGTTCACGTTCCGGGGGGGGGAGACTGGCTCTGCTGGTTGGTGGTGTTTTTGCCAGCTATTGCTTGTGAATCTGTTGGATAGAGGTTAGATTGTCAGGTAAGTGCACTCCACAATCTTGGTGACACAGTTTTGGATGTTTCAGTTGATACGCAAAACATTTTACATTGCAATCACTTGGTATTGGTAGAAGATTTTCAGCATCATGACATGATGTCGAGGTACATACATGACTTGTTATTATTGTGACATGTAAATAACAACCATTTGACATGTACAGATAGTGTGTTTACAACATGTCCTCATCTACCAACTTTGTGCACATCCACTTTGTTTTATGCTTGGTTATTGTAGACTTTTCATAGAATCTGTTTCAGCTATGCCAAATCTTAATGGTTTAATTAGTTAATGTTGGTTTCAAATCATGTGGTTTTCTTTTTTTTGACAGATTGACCATGCATGTGTTGGGTTCATATGAGCCTTCATGCTCTCCAACAATGGGAGTTACACATTGCATCGTGTGCTTTGCTTGATTGGGCCCTGATTTTATTTCTCATGTGACTTTGTGATTCAAAGTGTAATTGCTGTGACATTTACATGTGCTTAGCTGTGTGCGCACTGGATGTGACATTTTGATCTGTACAGAGTTGGCTAACAGGTGAGGGATGTGTTGGTCATATGTCTCCATGCATTTTGAGAAGGATGACAGGGTGCAGGCGATGACTACATACCTGTTAGGTGGCACAGTGAAGGGAGATTGCTGCCACATGGCTCTTGGGTGGGGGGAGTGTTCCATCCTGCTCAGCTGTGAGTCAAGTGTGCTTGGTGGGAGTTGTAGTGCTAGCTACCTGTACACACACACCCCTCCCTGTTGAGAAGGTTACCTACCTGTAAGGCGGAGTAGAGCAATGAAATGGCTGCCACATGGCTCTTGGGTGGGGGAAGTGTTCCATCCTGCTAAGCTGTGAGTCAAGGGTGCCTGGTGGGAGTTGTAGTGCTGGCTGCCTGTACACACACCTCCCTCCCTGTTGAGAAGGCTGCCTCCCTGTGAAGTGGAACAGAGGAAGGGATTAGGTTACACATGGCTCTTGGGTGGGGGGAGTGTTCCATCCTGCTCAGCTGTGAGGCAAGGGTGCCTGGTGAGAGTTGTAGTGCTGGCTGCCTGTACACACACACCCCTCCCTGTTGAGAAGGCTACCTCCCTGTGAAGTGGAGCAGGGGAAGGGAATAGGTTACACATGGCTCTTGGGTGGGGGGAGTGTTTCATCCTGCTCAGCTGTGAGTCAAGGGTGCCTGGTGGGAGTTGTAGTGCTGGCTGCCTGTACACACACACCCCTCCCTGTTGAGAAGGCTACCTCCCTGTGAAGTGTAGCAGAGGAAGGGAATAGGTTACACATGGCTCTTGGGTGGGGGGAGTGTTCCATCCTGCTCAGCTGTGAGTCAAGGGTGCCTGGTGGGAGTTGTAGTGCTAGCTGCCTGTACACCCCCCCCCCCCTCCCTGTTGAAAAGTCTACCTCCCTGTGAAGTGGAACAGAGCAATGAAATGGCTTCCACGTGGCTCTTGGGTGGGGGGAGTGTTCCATCCTGCTCAGCTGTGAGTCGAGTGCCTGGTGGGAGTTGTAGTGCTGGCTGCCTGTACACATACCCCCTCTCTGTTGAGAAGGCTACCTACCTGTAAGGTGGAGTAGAGCAATGAAATGGCTGCCACATGGCTCTTGGGTGGGGGGAGTGTTCCATCCTGCTCAGCTGTGGGACAAGGGTGCCTGGTGGGAGTTGTAGTGCTGGCTGCCTGTACACATACCCCCATGGAAATATTGCTACCTACATTTGAAGTGAATCTGAGGAAGGAAATGATAGAGATGTGGGGCATGTTTTGGGAAGAGTGTGTTGTACAGAAGTGCATTTTGGTCTAGAAAGTGTGGCTTTCTAGCTGTGCAAGACAGTACATGGCAGTGTGATGGGATACATTTGTTGGTACTTACCAGCCTCCACTCCCCCAGCAATTCCTGTGAGACTCTCTAGATGCAATATAGCAAGCACCTTCTCCTCCCATTCAGTGAATGTTAGTGGTGGAATGGGAGGGCCACCGCCAGTCCTCTGAGTCGCCTCATGGTTCCTGTTGGCACGGTATTCCACCCTGGTCTTTAGGTCATGCCACTTCTTCTTGATGTAACGCAGTGTGTTCAGGGTAGTCCCTACTGCATTGACTTTGTTGACTATCCTTTCCCACATTTGATTTTTTCTGACTAGTGGTGTCTGTTGGACCATGCTTCCAAACAAATGTGGTTCTACTCGAATTATCTCGTCTACCATCACTGACAACTCATTGTCTGTGAATTTGGGCATTTTTTCTGTGCCATGGTGTGTAATGTGCAAATAGGTGACAAGTGCAGGTGGAAAGGTGGTGGTGGTGATGTGTGAGGTGTGTGTTGGTAGTGTTGGTGTGGGTGGTTGTGATGGTGTGATGTGTGATGATTTGCCTCTCCTTTCAGCTGTGGTGTTTGGCCCTTTACTGCTGGAGTTGTGCAAAGGATGATGGTCAGGGAAGGGGTTGGTTTTATACTCAGCTATGTGGGTGTGTCAAAATGAGGTATTCCTGTCAGGTGTGTTCTCCATGTTGACCTGGGATTTGTTTGGTTTTTAATACCATGGGGGTGTATCATTGGGGTGTGTCAAATGTGTTTGAGGGCAGCAGAAAGAACAGGCACACTTGGAGGCCTTGTTATGTGGTTGCATTCGACCGCCATTCTTCTTTCCGCGCGACCGCAGCGGTCTGAGTGCAATGATCGTTCCGCCAGCTCTGCCATTCATCTTTTCACGCGACCGCAGCGGTCGGAAAACAATGATCGTTCCGACTGCTCCGCCATCTTATCATAATTTCACTTGCGGTCGTTCCGCGTGAGGATCGGCCTTTTTGGTGCTTTCCGCAGCATTTCCGTCCGCTGTGGTTGGATTTTCTGGTTTTCCGGATGTGGTGGGCGGATTTTTGTGGATTCTGACCGCCGCGGTTGTATTTTGCATTCCATGCATCGTAATGTGACCGCCGGTTTTGCCGCGGAACATCCAGGCGTTTTTTTCTGCATGCACGGCGGTCGGAGGGCTTTACCGTCCGCCATCGTAATGACCCCCAAAGTTATGAGATTTTTTAAAGTTTCTCTTACAAATTTTCTTGTAATAATAAATTACATGATAAAAAATATTTTTTTTTTTAGAAAAAATAAAATATAAATATTATTTTTACATAAAAAATAAACATAACAAAAAATATTTTTCCTTTTTATAACATTAATATTTACAAACCCAAACATTTAACATCCTTAAAGTTTAGAATTTCATAATTTTTTATAATTTTTTTTACATTTTTAAACTATTACACATTATTTTTTTTATTAAAGGCACAATAATCCCATCTCAAAACAAAACATCTCTACATTAAATATATATTTATTTTTTATTAATTTTTATTTTTAACTAATGTAATACCATATAAAAATAAACAACTCATAATACATTTTTTTAAATTTAATTTCAACTTTTTACTTTTTCCAATTATTTTTAATTTTAAACATTACTCCACAAAATTATCTGCAATACCCACAAATTTTCACTATTAATATACATTTTTATTAATATTTGTACATTTGTTTGAATTTTTTAAAATTTAAATGTTAAATTAAAACAAATATAGCCCCCTCATCTCATATAAACCCAACATCCCACTCCTAAAAAATATTTTACAATTTCTTTATTACTTTAATTTTTTCTTTTATTTTTAAAAAAAAGTTTTAAAACACTCCCCACCCTTATCCCCTATAACCCCAACTCCTAAAAAACTATTTTAATTTTTTTAATATAACTTAAAAAAAAATCAAATTAAATATATTTTTTAAAACACTCCCCACCCTTATCCCTTATAACTCTAACATCCCGCTCCTAAAACACAATTTTAAATTTCTTCAATATTAATTAAAAAAAATTTACAATTCCCCAAAAATGTTTTAAAAACACTCCCCTCCTTTATCCCCTATAATCCCAACATCACGCTCCTAAAACACAATTTTAAAATTCTTTAATAATAATTAAAAAAAAATTACATTTAAAAAAAAAAAATGTAAAACACTCCTCACCCTTATCCCCTATAACCTCAACATCCCGCTCCTAAAAAACAAATTTACATTTCTTTAATTTTACTTAAAAAAATGTAAAATGTAAAACATTTTTTTAAAACACTCCCCACCTTTATCCCCTATAAACCCAACATCCCGCTCCTAAAACTATTTATCAATAAAACATATCCAATTTATTCGAAATTATTATTACATTTACAAATATATACTATAAAAAATTCACTGAATTTACAAAATCGATATTTTTTAATGACGATATTTTCAAAATCAATATTTTTAACAACGATATTTTATACAACACACTAAATCGATATTCTTGACATCGATATTACAAACTTGATATTATAACACAACGATATATAAAACTCGATATTATGTCTACTTACCGTCTATATAGTGGGATTAAGAGCTCATGGAAGGAACAAGGGAATTTGTGTCAAAAGTGAATAGTGGGAAATCCCTGTATATAAACATGAAGCAGCATAGTCATATAAATTCATATTAACAATTATAAATATGTTGAGAAATTAAACATTAATCTGTATGTTCACATAGAATAGCCATTGCAACTCGGAAGCTGTGCTTTGTGATTCTGTGTGTATCAAGCATTGTGAATTGCACCATCCATCCCTCTCAAGCAGTTGTAGGAAATGTGCATTGAAAACGTTTGTCCAGACTAGAGCACCCTATGTTAGCACTATCTCACAGTGCATTGCGATGTACGAGCTCATAACAGTGAGGAGATCATATTAAGGGTATTGCAGGAAAAGGAATGAATTAGACGTTCTGCACATAGGTGTGCCCCACACTGCTCCAATGACTTACCCAAACCAGAATCTCATTTTCATCTCACTTAAAGTATTGCAGAGGCAATGTATTGCCAAACACGGTAATGCAACTGTGTGGCATACAGGGAAAATACCATTTCATGGCCGCATAGGTAAGTGGTCCTTTTCTGACACCCTGAGTAGATTGTTCCTACTATTATATCTTTCTCAAGGTGTTATATTTTCTTTCTAGTATGTGCACTGCTCAACAGTGTGTGTTCCCTGTGTGCCTTTCAGACAGAGGAACACCTTTGTAATTGCATCCACTAGTCAGAAAATTAGTTATATTGCATCAGCACTGCTAGTCACATTTAGTTTAATACAAGATGGCTAATTTGCACAGATCACATAATTATGCAAAAATCAATCAAGGATTAATCTTCTTTACTCTTTTACAAATAAAATACATATTCCTGAGTCTTTGTGTATAGAATTGCTTCTATTTGAAAGACCATTATTTTGCTTAAAATAAAGGATAATTTCGGATTTCAATACTCTATTAATGATGTTGATGGCTCAGAAGCAATGCTTCTTTCTGGCATACAGGACAAATACCATTCTATCAGCGCATAGGGAAGTGGTCCCTCTCTGACATCCTGAGTAGTTTGTTTCCTACAATTATATCTTTATAAAAATGTTATATTTTCTTTCCAATATGTGTTGTGCTCATCAGTGACTATCCTCTGTGTGATTCTCAGACAGAGGGAGACCTTTGCAAATGCATTTTGAAAGCACAGTAAATAAACAGACAGAATAACAAAAACGTTCATGGTAAGACTGTGGAATGCTGAAAAGGCCAAACCGAATTGAGCCACTAAGCTCTGTGGTATACAAATGTGTTATCCAAGAGACAGAAACGTGCTTATATTGTATCGGTACTGCCAGTCACATTCAGTTTGTACAAGACGCCTAATTGCTGCATATCATAATGTTATCATTCAAGCATTAGCCTTCCTTATTCGTTTGCAAATAAAATACATTTTCCTGAGACATTGTGTACAGACATGCTTCTAATTGAAAGAGCATTAGTCTGCATAAAATTAAGGATAATTTTGTATCTGAATAATCTGTCAATGGTTGTACTGGCTTGGAAGTATCATGTCACTGGTACCCTGCATATCCTTTTGCAAGTTTTCACTTAACATATCAGGGCATTCTCATTCCAGAACTCGTACTTTTTGTTTTATTCAATTGAAAAAATTGTACCATCACATCTGGCATGCAAGGTGACTTAAGCACTTGCTGATGATATCTGGTGTGATCTGCAGGTCACAAGTTTTAATCTTGCCAAAGCCAATTATGCCCTTCTTACTTAAGAGTTGCATCAATACCAATAATCTAAGTTGCAAGTGAGTCTGTTTAGGACTCAATGCTTACATCTCTGATCATGCCTGGCATTTCTTAAATGCATTGCCTTTATTAGTAGTTCCCTTGAGCAGGCTGGTCTAAAGACTGTTGGTTTGGTCCAACAAATCATTTGCAGATGAAAATCAGAATTATACTTTTATCATATATGTCACACGGAAGCGGTGTGTAATAAAGCAAACAAATGGTGAGGGAATGATTAAAAGTGTAAGGCACTTTTGTGTTAGGTTGGAAATGCAAGGGAATGCAGTATAGTCCATGTGGGAAGTGGTGTGGTGTTGTACTTTTTTGCCAGAAGTTGCACAACTTGTATTGGTGTGAGTATGTACCTTCACATAAATGTGGAGTGGAGCAAAAAAGAGCAAGAGGCAGCTGTGTGTGTAGTTGTGACTACTATACTTGAAGGTAGCTTCATTTCATATTTAGAATGAGCATGATCCTGAGTTATAAGGCACCCATGCCCTCCTTCTGGGGATGTGATGAACGGTTCCATCTGATAGTTGGTTGAAGCCTTCATCCCAAGCAAAGTAAATGTAATTTTTGTGCTGCCTATCTCAATTCCAGACGGTTCTTACCTGTTTCTCATCTTTGTCAGAGAGGGTAGCCATAGCTTTGCTACCTGTATTGAGAAGGAAGTTCCACTGAGGCATTTCTTCTTGAACTGGGGAACGCTCATCCAAGGGGCAATTTTAGAGCAGAGGGTTCTTTTCTGTGAGTATCTTGGAAGTTCTACTTAGATGGAAGATAGGTGCTTGCCATAATGAGCACTATGACCAAAGCAGAGCGCCTTGAAAGCATTGTATTTTACCATAGCTAGAGCTGAGTGGGCTAGTGTGATATGATCCCATAGCCAAAGGTGTTCTATTTTTTTTTTAAAGTCTTCACAGTAGAAGAGGGGATGTGGGCCCTAGTTAGAGGCCATGTGCGTAGTCTAAATGAAATGTCACAAGGGGAATGATGGCTTGGAGGTTCTGTGGGAAACCCAGATGAGGGAAGATGTGGCTAAGAGTTTGCAGATGTCTGAGCCTGGAGGTATCACAGAGACAATGTCTAATGGAGATGATGTAACCATTTAACTGAGACAATGCTAGATTAGTCAGTGAGGAAGGAAAATCCATCTAAGATGGTTCCCTCAATTTAACGTTCTTCCAGTCTCTGTGAGAGGGTGCAGAGCTAGATTTTTTTCAAAGGGGCGTACAGGACAAAAAGTGGAAGAGTGGAGGCATAGTCTTCCGGTAGTTCCAAATGGAAATCAAGATGGATGTGGCGCCTCTCCAGGGGTAGAACATTGTTTGATGGCCTTAAAGTATATTTTTCCATTCACGAAGTCAGAGGTATGATTAAAAGTGACTCTTTCAACTGGTTTTACAAGGAACATGTCATTGGAGATTAGTCGTTAGATGGAAGAGCCTGCTGGATCAAGGCTCAACTTTATTTTTTTAAATCTTTTTATTGAGAAAAGGGTCCAAGGGAAGGGGTAGGAAAGGAAAAAGAAAGAAAGTGGATATACAGTGAAACAAAACATTACTGCACCGAATGACAACACATTGTAATTAGATCAGGCGACAATTTGATGAAATGACACAGCGTTATCGATTTGTGAGATGTTCCCCTCCTTCTGTATCTCCCGCTAGTCTCCTAGCACTCTTCTAGGGGGCTGTGGCAGTGTTCACAACCCTCCCCGCACATCGTTCCATTTACCCCACACTTTCACCCATTTCCCGGGGCACCCTCTATTTGTGTAAACTGTCTTTTCTGCCACCATATACGTGCCCATGTCCTTTTCCCAGTCTTTGAGGCGTAGGGGCGCTGCCAGTCCCCAATTGCAAGCTATGTTGCGTTTGGCGACAACCAGGCCCAACTTCTTCCATATTTTTCCCATTGTTGTGATGGTTACTTCCTCCCATATGTTCAGGAGGCATCATTTTGGCGTTGGGGTTATCGATGTTTCCCATGTCTCATTCATTTTTTTTACCACAGCTCTCCAGTAGAATTGTATGACAGGGCATTCGCACAGAATATGAAAGAAGGTGTCCCTTTGATGGCACAAACTGCGACAGTTCTCAGTGTGTGCTTTGCCAATTTTCATGAGTGTGGTGCACGCATAATAGACCCGTGCAATATTTTGTGTTGGATCAGCCTGAATCCCGCCTTAATGGCTATCTCTCTAGGAGAGGCTAGTGCCTCCAACCATTCATCCTCATCTAAGCCACCTACGTCTGTTGCCTATTTGTCGCGTAATTGTAAGAATGTGTCGGGTGATTATTTGTTAGTTTTCGATACGTAAGTGAGGTCGCTTTGCGAGTCATGTGCCCATCGAGCAGACGGAAGTTCATCACCCTTGGGAATTGCTGATTGTAGTGTGTGTCTAATTTGTAAGTATTGGAAGAATTCTGAGTCTGCCAAACTATGGGGCTCATTAGGATGGCGGGCGGACCTGAGTCCGCCCGCCATCCCAGCAGTGTTGGGACCGGCCGCCAGACATGTGGCGGTCCCGCACCGTGAATTAGAATGCGACCGCCACCATGGCGGTCGCATTCTGCAATTTAACATTGCGGCGGGTGCTGCTGACAGCAGCACCGCCGCAATGTCAAAATCGCATGCCTGGCATTTCACTGCACCACATGGCAGGCACCACACGGTGCCTGCCACTTAGTGCAGCGAAATGTAGGGGGGTACCATGGGTACCCCCCAAGTGCACCGCACCTCCCCCAGACCCAAGGGGGGCCCGCAACGGGCCCCTGGACGCAATCCCCGCCAGCCTTTCCATGGCGGCGTTGCCGCCATGGAAAGGCCTTCCAAACTCGACATCCTAATATGGCGGACGGTGCCTGCTAGGCACTGCCACCATATTAGTGCCCCTGCTCCGCCCGGCAGGCAATCGTGACGATTGCCACCGGCGGACGGACTTTCCGTCCGCCGCAATACCCACCGCCATCATAATGTGGCGGGGGTAAATCTCATGCCGATGGCGGAACGATCGCCACCGCCGGCCCGGCGATGGCGATCGTCCTGCCATCCTAATGAGCCCCTTTATTCCCTCTGGAGGTCCGCGAAAGGGAGCGTTGTGCCCCGTATCCATAAGTCACCGATTTTAGATAGGCCTATGAGGTCCCATTTGTCAAATCCCGGGTATCTACCTAGTGTCCCGAGGGCTTTCGATTCCCATAGGGGGGTGGATTGTGTCAGCTTCTTGTTCCAGCCCAACGCCCCGTTGGCTGCATGCCAAATTTTTATTGTGGTGCTCGTGGGATTCTGTTGCCACACCTTCAGAGATTTGGCATATAGGGCTCTTAGGTATCCGCAGGGACGCATCGCCCAACGGTCCATACGGATCGAAGGCTCATCGTCCGGAGGGTATACCCATTGGTTGATAGTGGTTTAATTGGCGGGCCAGTAATACCTCCGTATGTCAGGTAATGCAATCCCACCATTATACCACCCCGTGTTAACTTTTTAAGTGCAATGCTGTCAGGACTGCAGAGCGCAAGCGGCAGTCGGACTTCAGCAATGGCCGACTCGCGCCCTGCACATGCGTGAGAGCAGGCCGCAATGCATTTAAACATGCCGCTCTTGGGAAAGAACACTTCGCGTTCTAGTTCCTGGATCGGATTCAGCTTCCTGGATTACTCACCTGACTTCCGGGTCGCGTTGCACTCTCCCGTCGGGTTCTCCATTATCGCGGCGTCCTGACGGCGTTTTCCTGGCATTTTTGTATCCTGAAAGACATTGCTGTGTCGTGCCTTCGTTGCGGTGTTCTAGTGACGTCCTCCTTGTGAAAAAACCTTGTTTCCTGCAACATTCCGGCTCCTTATCGATGTCTCCTTTTTGCGGCAGGCTTCAGGTTTTTCTCCGCCACCTCCTAAAGAAAAGAAACAATGAAGAAAAGCTGAAAACTGATTTATGACATTATAATTGAATTCAGACCTCCATTATAAATATGTAAAGCTACTTATCTGATTTGGGCTCCACGTCGATGAAGGTTAGATTTTACTCTTTGCTTTATTCTTGATTCTTGAAAACAAGGAAAAGTTGAATTATTGAAAAGAACGAGTTACCTGGAGTCAAGGGAATTTAAGTTATGTGGTGAACCAAGACATATATGGAGCAGTTACCATAAAACATTTGGTGGGTTCTATTTCTATAATCACTTAATTCCAGACATATAAACAAAATACTATTGTTCATTACATATGTTTCTTGCATTTATTTT
Source organism: Calotriton arnoldi (assembly GCA_963921515.1). Lineage (NCBI taxonomy): Eukaryota > Metazoa > Chordata > Amphibia > Caudata > Salamandridae > Calotriton > Calotriton arnoldi. The sequence continues at coordinate 151,958 of CAWUFW010002490.1, read as the reverse complement.
TTATCCAGGTTTTCTGTTGTTCCAAACTCATCTATGCTCTAAAACTTACCTCAGTTATTTGTGAACACAGAAGAAGGGAAATAATCAGGTATATGCATAATCAGAAATATACACTAGATTAGAGAATATGTATATTCATTATGTCTACACTAAGGGCATCATTACGATGACGGGCGGACAAAGTCCGCCCGCCACCGCAACGGCAAACGGGACCGCCCGCAAGAGGCGCGGCGGTCCCGCCATGTGTATTAGGATGCCACCGCCACGGTGGCGGTGGCATCCCGCATCATTTACATTGCGGCGGGCGGTGCTGTGAGCAGCACCCGCCGCAATGTAAATAAAGCATGTTGCGCATTGTCATGCACAACATGACAGGCACCGCACAGTGCCTGCCACCCTGTGCATGCCAATGTAGGGGGGTACCATAGGTACCCCCCAAGTGCACCCCCCCCTCCCCCGGGGGCCCGCAATGGGCCCCCATTGTAAAAGACTGTATGCCTTTCCATGGCGGCGTTGCCGCCATGGAAAGGCCCATCTCTGCAGTCATCATAATATGGATGGCAGTGTCTTGCAGACACCGCCACCATGTTATGCCCCTTTTCCGCCCAGTCGACGAGTTGACCGGCGGAAAAGCGGTGGACGGTCTTCTTTCCGTCGCCGGGGTCCCCCCGCCATCGCAATATGGCTGGGGGGAAATGGAAGCGCGCCGGTGTGAAATAGCGGGCGGATCGCCACCGCCATACGGGCGGTGGCGATCCGCGCGCTATCATAATGACCCCCAAAGTTTATACTTACCAAATTTTCCTATTATATCTTACAGTGATCTCATCTCAGATTTGGGACGTCACGAGGAGCCTTTTGTGTTTTCTCTTGTTCTCTTCCCTTCTTCCCCGAGTTATTATTTGCACTTTGACTTAGTTGGGAGCATTTGATGACCAGGTGAAGTTGGGAATTTTTCATCATTTGTATCACGTTCCTGCAGAAACGTAAGTAGCCTGACAAATGCGTCCTGAACCCCCATCCCACAGGAGAGTCAGTAGTGAGGAATTTATTGCCCTGAAGTATTTCGCTGGGACTGGATATGGTGTGTTGTTGAGGGCATATAGGAAACGCGGTAGAGTCATCATTTTGAAAAGGGCTGCCCTCCCGAGAATAGATAGTGGTAGAGACCTCCAGTGTTGGACATCTGCCTTCATCCGTTCTAGTGGTGGGATCAGATTTTTGGTATAAAATAGGGCGGGGTCTGTGGTGGCAAAGATTCCTAAGTATAAGAAGCCATCCGTAGTGATTTGTATGTCACAGCCTCTGGGTAGCACAGGCGGGTTTCCGTGTAGTATAAACAGTAGTGATTTTCCCCAATTAATTGTGTATCCACGGATTTGACTAAAGTTCTCTATTATATAAGTGACTCGGGCCAAGGAGCGTCTGGGATCCGCCAAGTAGAGCAGAATATCATCCGCATAAAGCGATATCCTGTCCTCCCACTGAGGGGCCCAGTGGAGTCCTCGCAATATTGGATCCACTCGTATCCATGCGGTGAGTGGCTCCAGGACCATGGCAAACAGGAGGGGCGAGAGTGGACATCCCTGACGGGTGCCATGCCGCAGTGTGAAAGTTTTGGACGTTTCTCCATTGACCGCCACCTGGGCGAGTGGCTCTGTGTAGAGGAGGCGCACCCAGCCGAGGAACTGCGGTCCAGACCCCAGTTTTTGCAGCACTTCAAAGAGATACGGCCATTCTTTGGTATCAAACGCCATACGGGCGTCCAGGGACAGTAGAATCACATCTTCCTGTATAAATTGCACTCTACCTAGTACACCATGGAGTCTCCTAAGATTAAGTGCAGTGCTTCTCCCCAGCATGAATCTGGATTGATCAGGGTGAGCCAATCCTGTGATTACTTTTAAGAGACGGGAGGTCAGGAGTTTTGCCAGTACTTTAGTTTCAACATTAAGGAGCGATTTGGGCCTATATGAGGCACAATCTTCTGGGGGTTTCCCAGCTTTATGGATGACTATAATTGTGGCCGTGCGTTGGTCCCTCGGGAGGATACCCCGATCTCTACTTTCGTCTGACATCCCCAGCAAATACAGAGCTAGTTTCGTAGCATTATGTTTGTAGAGTTCCACTGGTAAGCCGTTAGACCCTAAAGCTTTGCCCGTTTTTAGTTCGTGAATTGCCTGTATTACTTCCTCTTGGGTTATGTCTTCCTCAAGTAGGGACTTGTCTGCCGTCGTGAGAGTCGGCAGTGGGATGTCTTTTAGGAACTCTTGGCACTCTTCAGGGGTCACATCCCTGGATGGGGAGTACAGCTGTTTATAATATGTGGCAAACTCTTCTACTATCTCTAGCTTGTTAGTTATGGCTTCCCCTCCTTGGAATGTAGTTTATGCACCCAGTTGTTTGCCCTTTCTCTCCTATCTAGCCAGGCGATGAGCCTTCCGGCCTTCTCTCCATATTCATAGACTCGATGGAGAGTTGTCGCCTGTGCCCCAGTGGCCTCCCGCCTAGCGAGCTCACGATATTCCATCTGCTTGAGGGTTAGTCTGTGGGAAGCGTGAGGGATATTTGTGTTTCTAAGTTGGGTCTCAAGTGTGCTTATGTCTTTTTCAATAGCTTCTATTTGCACCCTTTTATCTCTTTTGTGCCCTATCTCTAGGGATATTCCTTGTCCTCTGATGACTGGTTGTATGCCTCCCACCGCACCACGGCTGAATTTACTGAGGCTTCATTCTCGGTAAAATACTGTTCGGTAGCTATTTCAATCGCTTTATGGATGGTGGGGGTTTTGAGCAAGTGTGGGTTTAGCTTCATATGTTGGCAGAGATGCAATTTTGCCCCCCATAAGACAGCCCATATGGGTGCATGATCTGAGATACCTCTTGGTAGATGTCTAATGATACAGTATTGTGGCAAGCCCTGGGACAGCATCAGGAGGTAATCAATTCTGAAAAAGGAGCCGTGTGCTCCCGAGTGAAACATATATTGTTGCTCTCCAGGGTGATGGGCTCGCCATATGTCAATTAGGCCCATAGCGTTGAGAAAGTCTCTTATCTGTAATCGTCCCCCTAAACCCTGTCGAGCGGGACAGCGGTCCATGGTATTGTTGAGGGCAAGATTCAGGTCACCCCCCATACATCGGGGAGGGCCAGCAATATTTTGCTTAGCTCCTTCAGAGTGGAGTCTTGGAGTTTCGGTGGGCAATATACGCAGATAAGGTTGATGGGTGTTCCCTCCTATGTCCTCGAGATAACCACATACCTTTGGTCGATGCGAGTGGTGTGTGTTTGGAGCACCAACGTCTTTTTAACTACTATTCCCACCCCACGGGAGCCGGAAGTGTAGCTGGCATGAGCCAGCATTTCGTATCCCCATCTATCTAGTGCTTTGCTCTTGTTGTCAGTCATGTGCGTCTCTTGGAGGAAGACAATGCTAGGTGAATGTCGTTTTATGTATTGGAGTACAATTCCTCGCTTTATTTTGTCGCCCAACCCATTGACGTTCCATGACAATATACGCAATTGGGATTTATCTATTGTGTCCAGCATGGGTGTGTCGTGTAGATGTCTGGGCAGGAGTACGGCTTGTGTGGCTGGGCATCGCGTGTAATAAAACTCTCTGTGTTAGCTGTTCGGTGCAAGAAAACCAGAACAAATAACAAGTCCCCAACATTGTCCCCCCTCCCTGCCTCCCTGCGACGCAGGCCCAAAACTGCCCACTACCCCAACTATGCAGAGTGCCTTTCATCCCTTAATTACAACACAAATAACTTTGCAGAGCCTCTCCCCCGTCCAGCCAATCCAGCTATAGAAAGTTGTGTTCAGCAGTCAATAGGGCCTTTCACCTGTAGAGTCACCAGTCGATTTTCAGGTAATTTCGGGGCGGGGAGTGCCTTCCCGGCCACCGCGAGCGCGTGTCCCATGCTGATCGCTCCTCTTTTCTTCTCTGCGGTGTGACCTGTCTCGCTGGTGCCTCATGTTAGCTCCTGGTGTCCTCCAGCCTCTCTCAGGTCTCTTTCAGCGAGGCAAAGAACCATGTTTTATCTTCAGATTCTACTCTCAGGCGGGCCGGGAAAAGCATGGAGTATTTAATGCCTTTTTCCCTCGAGACTTTCTTGACCTCCAGAAAAGAACGTCTCATCTTTTGTACCTTGAGGGTAAAGTCGGGAAAGAATCTGACAGTGGAATTATCGTATTTCAGTGGAGGTGCGCTCCTCACCATCTGTAGAATTATATCTCGGTCTTGAAAGTTGAAGATTCACGCTATGATAGGGCGCGGGGGCCCCTGGTCTGGGACGAGCCCCCAGCACCCTGCCTTTGGCGGCCATCATGACAGTTTCAATGGTCCAAGGGTAGGGTTTGGCTCCCTCCGTCGGATTCCACTCAAGAAGAGATCAGTGTATGGCAACCACCACCGCTCGTCTCCAGCCCCACCCGTCCTGCGCATCCTGTTAGTGTTGTGACTGACTCCTTCTGACCGATCGATGAAATGGTAGGGCAAGACACAAACGCCGGTTGGTGTGTGTGAGAAGTTGGCCTGGTATATGCTGTCCACTAATTATAGTGGGCACCTTGCACCAGTCCAAACAACCCCTTATTGGAGATAGGTTAAAGACAACCTTATTGAAAGCTATCCTAGTGGTAGCTATGGAGAGCAGCCTTCAGGCTAAGTCTTGAAGGAATGTAAAGCAGCTTGTTTTACCAGTCTATAATCTCTTGAGTGACCAAATGAAAGAGCACCACACCAGGTATATATTCAAAATATATGTATTTATTGCTAAACACACCCCTCTAGTCTCTTTATGAGGCTAGAGTTCGAAATACATAAGTTAGAAGTTATTTAAACACAGTAATAGCACAAATACACGTTTGGGCCCTAGGGGCGTACCAAACCATATACCAATAAAGTGGTATAAGAACCACGACTGAACTAGACACTAGGCCTAGAGCCTCTAGAAGTGCTTGGACCACAAGGAACCACCCAAGGTAGTGACACAGGGGACCCACGGGGGACGCGTGCAGTGTAAATACACAACCGCGATACGCCGTTGACTTCTATGGAGAAAGTCGCGATCAGGAAATTAAAGAAAAGGGACACTTAAAGGAGGACTTGGAGCAAACCCTTTGAGAACTAGTACTTTGAAGAGTCTCTACCCACGGGAGCACCGGAGTACTCGTGTTACCTCACCCAGGGAAGCCGGGTGCATAGGTGCCTTTCGGGGTCGGGTTTCGTCGTCGATTTGAATGGCGATTTGCTGCAAAGTGCTGCTGGCGACCAAGTGGAAAGTGTCCGGGTGGATCCAAGAGTGGATCGGAGATCTGAAGAACCTGAAAGCAGAGGGGACAGAGTCTGGGTCACTAGCCAGTGACCAGGAAGGCGATGGACAGATGCCCACCGATGTCGAGTGCTTCAGGTGCGTTGACGGTCGTCTTGAGTCTTCAGCCACGAGGTCCAGGAGGCGTTGTCGGCAACCAGGAGCAGGATTCGGGCTGGTACACGATGTCTGTCGAGTGCTGAGGTGTCGGCGACCGGATTGGGCCCAACAAGCCTTGGCAACAGCAAGTCTCGATGAAGATGAAGATCGTCGATGGTGCAGACCAGCAAGGTCTGGGGAACTCACCCAGCGAGGGTAAGTGAGGGCAGGCCTGGAGCAACCAGGATGCCCAAGAAGAAAAAGATTGGCCTTCGTTAAGGGCTACTAGCCAACGGGCTAGCGACCGCGAAGGAGCCTCGAGATGTCGCACGTGGATCTGGCTCACAGGACACTCGTGGAGTGGAGGCCAGTGATCTTCGGTGCAGTTAGTGCTGGAGGCTAGGGCTACTCGGAGCCCAAAGCACGACTTCGTGGAAGACCCAGAAGAGGATGCACTTGCAAATGTGCTCGGTGTCCAGGGGTCACAGTCTCACGTTACCCACGATAGCTACGGGCCTCAGCTTTGCTGGGGACTCAGGGTAGCCTCGGGGAAGTCTGAGAATCCACCTCTGGTGATGCGAAGACTTTGGCGTCCGACGGGAGCTTCAGAAATGCAGACCGGACAGGTGCGTCTTTGGTGCCTGCCAAGCAGGGGAGTCACTCCTTGACCCCAAGGGAGATTCTTCTGTCCTCTAATCTTGAGTAGAGCGTCGAAGGTCCAGGATTCTGTTTCAGAGTTTCGTCCAGGGATAATCTAAAGTCCTAAGGACTGGGTTCCTATACTTATACCAAGTTTAGGGGTTGGACTACTCTGTGGCCCCACCTATGGGTGGGTCAGGGCAGAGGGGTGGCTACACCCCTTTCCCTTTGTCCAGTTCGCGCCAAAGCAGGGGCTGCAAGCCCCTGATCCGGTTTGACCTGGGGTATGCACAGGGACACCAAGTGTGCCCCCAGTGCAGGACTTCAAAGCACCCGAAAGTGCTCCCGCCCAGCCCCAATACACATTATCCTGTCTGGGGAGGTGGTCACACCTCCCTGGGACAGGAAACCTATTGTCCAGGCCTCCCCTGCCGGAGTTTCGTCCAGCAGCAGGAGGCCAGACTCGTGTCTGTGGCAGCAGCATCCATTTTGTGATGCCAGGGCTTTGGAAAGAAGTTACCGGGCTAGCCAGAGTTAACATGTCTTTCCCTCTAGAAGGGTGGAATGCTACCCCCGCCGCCAGAATTGGCGGGGGAGGGTAGTATTCCAAGATGTTTGACACCAAACACGACATGTTTAGGTGCAGCCATTCCAAAGTTAGCATTTAACGCGAGGTTATAATGCGCTTAAGAGTATATGGTCAGGCTGCACTACAAACAGCATCAGAGAAGGGTCTCCGAACGCTGCAGAGGGGCCCTGCTCATGCAGGGGCACCCTCTCACATAGGAACCACGCACTCTGCCTTCAGGATTGATAAGGCCTGCCATAGGAGTGACTTATAGGTTTATATGTGTGTATGTATGTAGTGATATAGGTAACCTATATCACAGTAAGGGGTGCATGCACCACCTTACCCAGGCTGCAGTAGCAGACCTGTGGTGTCAGTTTGGATGGCCTTCCAGGGGTGGCACAATACATGCTGCAGCCCCTGGTAGGCCTCTGAGGTACCTATGCCCTTGGTACATAGTATACCATATACTAGGGACTGATAAGGGCACTCCAGATTCCAATCAGAGATGTGCCTAAGGCACATGGAAACCTTTTTACAGAGAAAGCAGATAGACTGGGGCCCTGAATAGCAGGATCCCAGTCCAACTAAGTCATAAACCAGCAAAACACCATAAAAAAAGTGGGGGCAACCATATAGTCAGATTCCACCTTCCTACAGTGTGTGTGAGCGATGCCTCACCAATCATCTGCTGCAGCTGTTTTCCCCCTCCTCAAGTGACAGTCCAGTGGGGGGGCTCTCGTCGCTGAAGTGCTTGCGCTTAAATCGGTGTGTTCAATGAATCTCTGTCCTGAGGAGGTCTGGTCTTCACTGCTAATGTCCTGGTCGTCCTGGGAGTCCTGCAGCCACCACCGCCTGCCGTTAGCCCTGACTGGCCCAAGCGGCCTGTTAGCGCTACGACAAGCTCCCTCTGATCAACTTCAGCTGCAGGGCCCGAAACGATTACTGTCTGATGGGCCCGAGTTCCACACCTTCCAATCCTCCACTGCCACAGTGTACTACCCCAATGATGCAGGAGGGTGGGCCCACTCGCAGCTGGAGCTTTTATGTTTGAACCGGCCAGGGCCCAGCCGACTATGTCGGAACACCACCTACAGGAGAGGCAGGCTGCACCGTCAGCACCCGGATCTGCAAAGGGGACGGGGTGAGTGCGCACCTCACTCGGCGCTCCGTTAGCCGAGACCGCTGCACCAGCACATGTCCAGCGGCAACAGGCGGGGGAGGTATCCGCCTCGCGGCGTCGGCACCTCTTCCCCGCTACAGATTCCTCACGTTCAGGAGGATGACGAAACGGGCCCTCGGGTGCCGGGAGCGACTGCCGACACAGCTCCAGGCGAGGTCCCTCAGCCCCCCGGCTCACAGCGGTGTCCACATCGGTCGTCGCAGGGGGAGCGTTTTCACCCCAGCTTCTCCTCTCTCCGCACCGAGCCCCGTTGTTATGTGGTTCCGTGGCTCCAAAGACCAAGGCCCAGCCCAAGAAGCGATGGATCAACGGCCGCAGCTGTCTCAGAGCTCTGATTGCGGCTCTTGCTGCAGTTTCTCTGTTTCTTCGATTTCTCAGCACTCCGGCCACTGGGTGAGTACAGTATCTTTATTTTGGGATGCTGGATGTGAATTATTGTAGCGGATCTATAAAGATTTGCTGATGGGGCTCGGAGCCGCTTCACAAACTGGCCATCTTACTCGGCAGCCGGCCACGCCCCCAATGGCTCAACTTTTTGATGAGTAGTTTAATTTAGAGTTCCTGTGGTAACAGCTGTAGGTGCATGATTTTAGAGTTGTTCTGGAAGGTGCTTACTGGCAAAGGGAGGGGTAATTATTTATATTTGGGTGTACATGAAATTTTGAATAGGGACATTCCACCCACGGAATTGGCAGAATTTGGCAACTCTGCGTTACTCTTGTAATGCAGACTTCCGGCCAAATTCTGCCAATTGCCGTGTTGCTTATCCCGCAAGGCTCCAGAGGTGCTAGTGCAAGCAAGATGTGGCATTCCCTAGCGCCATTTTCTAACGTGGGCTGTCGCTGGCAGTCGTGAATCCTGAGACTGAACCGTACTGGTGCAGACGGTCGGTCTTTCCCACGTCGTGTTGCGATACTGCAATTTAGAAAGAAATACCAAAATTAAAGGTATCGCCCCATAGAAGTTCTCTACCCTGCCTGGAAGTGTTGCCGCGATTCGTAGTTGAGCGGAAGAGCAGATTAGAATAATTCAAAGCTGGCCAGTCGCATTTCAGGCACGGTTTGATCCTTGTATACAGTTGGATCGATAAGAGGTTTCCTTTTGCCCCAGTCCTGATGAGGCCCAAGATATATGGGCTGAAACGCGTCGACTTCACAATCTGGAGAAGCCCTGCGTAAATTTAAACAAGTTAAAAAGAAATTATCCGCACATTTCAATTCAGACAGAGGGTCAATAATTTCCCTTGGTTGTGTGTTACATTTAGGGCTATCTTCCTTCTTTTACGGATTGCCATTGATAATTATTAGGTGGATTTTTCTGCATCCGTAATATCGAATAGGGTGATGAGGAATGATGTTTATGTACAGATATATGTATTGTTGTTTTTTGTATATATAATTTGTGTGTATATAATTGTTTGTATTGTTCTACTCTAAATATATATATAAAAAAATACTTTTTTGGACCACATTTTGGTGCTGGTATTGAAACTAGAATAAGTAATTGGAAATGAATTACAGTCCGCGTGAAGGATTAATTTAATTTCCCTTCCAGAATTTATTTCGCTCTCTATCCATTCTGCCGCATTATTTTTGTTTTTTCAGTGTCGCTGGCAGTCGCAGCGGTCACGGTCAGTGCTTCTTAAGTAGATTTGCTGCTGCTTGAGTAGATTTTTTATTTGAGCAGCAGTGCACCGCATGGTGCCGCTCACGTGGATTTTTCAGAGCTGCTGGCGCTGTTGGTGTTAAATTGCAGTGCGAACAGTGCAGCATGCATATTTTCAACCCATTGGTGGAGCTCCGTGGAATCTCTAAGAGTTTTTATGTTACTCCACGAGTTCCATCCACCCGTAATTTTGAGTAGGGTGGTACATGTTGTTGAGAGTAGGATGTTGTTGAGAGTAGGATGTTCTTGAAGGTTTGAGTTGGACAGGGGTCTGATGATGAACCTGCTGGGACACTTGCCATGACTGACCACTGACTACATCTGACTGGTGTGTTGAAGACAGAGGATTGATTAAAGGAGCTGAGGTTACAATTTCTACTGGTGGGCATAGTTGTCCTAATCTTGGTCTGAGTGGCCTCAATGTGTGTTGTCTTGCTCCTGAGCTATTGTTATAGTATCTCTGATTTTGAAAGGAGTTGGTCTGCCTTGATGTTACAGAAAGCTTGCAAATGTATATCGGCAGGAAGAGCTTGAGAAGATAGATGAGTGTGAGCAGTGGAACAGGAGTGACTAGCACTCAGTCATGAAGACATCTTGTAAGAGTTTGGTCTGCACGGAGTTCTTGAAGATGACTTTCAGTCTTCCTCTAGCTATTTCTGGTGAGGATTCCAAATTTGGGGTGGTGAAGAGGTTTCCTCAAGGAGGATTTGCGATGTGTTGTCTCATAACCAGATGAGATAAAAGAAAGAAATGCGAGCACATCCTTTATTATAGCAGCCTAATGAAAGAATGGGACTCTGAAACTGAGGTGAACTTATTCAATATTCAGTGTCACATCACAAACAGTAAAGATCCCTCCAGTATAATGCCAAATTTGGCCAGGCAAGTATTACAGTGAAGAGTAAATAAAACAATTCTTCACTCCAGATACTACAGTGCTGCAGCTGGCATGAATTTGCAACCTCTGTCCAGTGTTTTTCGTAAAACAACACCCTCCGGCCTTGCTTTGAAAAATGTGATGTTAGCTACAACTTAAAAGAAATGAGAGCTCAATTAAAATTCCCATTCTGGTTCCGTAATAGGACAAGAAATAGCACCTTAATGTCCTTTCCCCTAACTTATATAGATATCAAAGTTGAATTAACCTCAGTTAAAAAACGTCAAATGCTTCATCCGTCAAAAGGAAAGCAAAAATCATCATTACTTTTTTAAACATGACCTCTATATAGATGGCTTGATGGGAGTGTACATAGAAAGACTTATAGGTTTTGAGTGCAGTAACCTCAGATATAAGGAAACTTATATCTGTGGTGAGTGGTGATAGCACCAGCTCACACAGGCTGCAATGACAGTCCTGTAGTCACAGTTTGAGTGGTCTCTCATGGGTGGCATCATGCATGCTGCAGCCCATGGGAGACCCCTGATGTAGCTATGCCCTGGGTACCTTAGTACCATATACTAGTGACTTAGAAAGGTAAACCATTAGCCAATTACGAGGGTACCAAAGTACTTACCATAGTCCAATTTAGGGAGAGAGCACAGTGACTGGGGTCGTTATTAGCAGGGTCCTAGTCAGACTAGTCAGAAAACAGAATGACACCAGCAAAAAGTGAGGGTAACCTCGAAAGCAGGTCCTACTTTCCTACACAGCCCCCAAACGAAAGGAGATGAGACTAACCTTGCAGAGTTGAGTATTCATTTTCTAAGTGGAAATATCTTGAGAGTCCATCTGCATTGGCATGGTTACTCCCAGGTCTATGTTCCACTGAAAAGTCCACCCCCTGTAGGGAAATCGACCTCCTCAAAAGTTTGGGATTTTCACCCTTTATCTGTTTAAGCCACAAGAGGGGCTTATGGTCTGCCTGAACAATGAAGTGAGTACCAAACAGGTATGGCATCAACTTTTTCAAGGCCCAGACCACAGCAAAGGCCTCCCTCTCAATAGCTGACCAACGTTTCTCCCTGGGGGTCAACCTTCTGCTTATAAAAGATACTGGTTGGTCCTCGCCCTCTGCATTAAGTTGTGACAAAACAGCTTCTACCTTTATCTCAGATGCATCTGTCTGGACAATGAAGGTTTTGGAGTGATCAGGACTTTGCAGAATGGGAGCAGTGTGCATGGCCTACTTCAGGCCATCAAATGCCTTTTGACAGCTAACTGCCCACTGAACTTTATTAGGCATTCTTTTGGAGGTGAGATCATTAAGGGGAGTCACAATGGGCCCATATCCCTCAACAAACCTCCTGTAGGTCCCAGTCAGGCCCCAGAAAGCTCTGACCTGAGTCTGGGTAGTTGGAGCAACCCAGTCCTTGATGGTCTGGATTTTGCTCTCCAATGGTTGAAATTGGCCTCCACCTACCAGGTGACCCAAGTAGACAACTTTACTCTGCCCTATCTGACACTTTGTGGCCTTGATAGTGAGGCCTGCCTTTTGCAGGGCCCCCAGACAGCCTGACCATTTCAGAGACTGCATCAGAACTGAGGTCCAAAAGATGCTGGAGTTGGGGGTCATTGAGCCTTCAGATAGCCCTTAGGCTAGTCCAGTAGTTCTTGTGTCAAAACCTCACAACAAAGATGGTAAGAGAGAGATGAGGTTTTGTGTGGATTACAGGGGCTTCAATGCAGTCACTAGGACAGATGCCCATCCAATTCCAAGGGCAGATGAGCTTATTGATACTCTGGCCTTAGCCAAGTATCGGAGTACATTTGACCTGACTGCTGGCAAATCAGACTATCTGAGGATGCCAAGACAAAAACAGCATTTTCAACCCCTAGTGGGCATTATCAATTTATTGTAATGCCTTTTGGTCTGAAAAATGCACCTGCCACATTTCAGAGGCTGGTGAACAAAGTCCTAACAGGTCTGGAAGCCTATAGTGCAGCATATCTAGATGATATTGCTGTCTTTAGTTCCACCTGGGAGAATCACCTGGTCCCCTTCAGAAATTGTCTCGAGGCCCTGCAAAAGGCAGGCCTCACTATCAAGGCCACAAAGTGTCAGATAGGGCAGAGTAAGGTTGTCTACTTGGGTCACTTGGTGTAGGAAAGTCCTCAATCAGTTTTCCCACATGTTTTCTCTGACTCCTAGTCAAACCAACTGGTGCACCCATGAAGTGGACACAGGTGACAGTCTGCCTGGAGAGAGGTGAGATCAGAGTCTACCAGGTACTGGCGCAGTTGTTGATTCTTACAATAATAAAGGATGTGCTCCCTTATCAACAAATTGTACAGTCCCTCATAGTCCTGTACCGTGCTTCCATAAAGCCAGCCGTCCAGAGCCTTAATAGCATTGTCTATAAAATCAACCCAGTCTTGAGTGTGTGCCTTCTGGGTATCCCTAAACTTAACTCTGTACTGTTCAGTAGTTAAACCAAAACCATCTATGAGGGCACCCTTTCAGACTGAGTAATTGTCAGCATCCTCTTCTCTAACAGTGAGAAGCTTGTCTCTACCTTTGTTAGCAAAGGAGAGCCACAGGTTAGCTGCCCACTGCCCTTGAGGGACCTTCTGAACTTTACAGGCCCCGCTCTAAAGCAGTGATCCTTTTATGGATATCATTGCCCTCCTGGTAAGGAGGGACTATCCTGCTCTGGTTCCTAGTATCAAAGGATGTTTCCCTGACTCTAGGTACGCTAGTGCTGCCACCATGGGACTCTGGTCCCAAGTTTTTCCTAGCCCTCTGGACTTCCAGGGTCTTTTTATCAAGGGCCAACTGGTCTTGCTTGAGCTTGAGTCGAACTCTCTCAAGTTTGATCAGATGGTATTCCCTTTCTAAAGAGTTCTCCCTCTTGCTAGAGATGGAGGTCCCTATGGAACTAAAAGAAGCATTGGAATGGACAGAGGATGATCTAGACCTCCCTTGCATTCTCTGCACCCTCCCAGGAGGAACAAAGGTGGACCTACCTCCAGGGACACCCTCTGTACCATTTGTACTATTCCTTGGAGGTTACCAGGGTGGAGTCATCAGACTCCTCCTGGTCATGCTCAGTATTAAGGTCACTAGGGGCAACCCTTCCTGACCCATCTTCTGGAGCATCCCCACCCACTTTGTCCTGCTCTTCTGACCTATCAGGATTCTGGAGGTCATCTAGGAAAAGCAGCTCAAAGTGGTGCTTAGTGGTGGGGTTACTACCTGTCTTTAACTTTCTAGAGGTACACAGGGTCCTTACTTACTGGAACTTAAGATCACCATATCTAGAGAGTTGGGGCCCACTGGGTTCCATAACTAAAGGCATGGTGCCTAGGTGTAGTGTGGTGTTGCACCTACCTACCCTAGTATAAACTATACTTCCTAAGATTGGAGAAAGGGTTGTGCTAGACCCTTAACAACCAATATAAAAGTTCAGTAAAACTTACTTGTCTACAAAAATATTTTATATGTGCCTAGTGATGGTTTTTCATTTAATCCCCACCTAGATTAGCTGGTAAAACGGTGCAGGCTTAAATACCAACCTCTGCACACCAATGTAGGAGGCTGGCTTATTATATGGTGCACACTTATTTAAGTAAAGCACCCTGCACTAATCCAGACAACCCTTATGGTGATTTTAGTGGTCTTAGACAACCTTAGAAAGCTCTCTAAGTGGTAGTTGTGGAGAGCAGCCTTCAGGCTTAGTCCAGAAGGAGTGTTAAGCAGCTTGTTTTACCAGTACTAATCATATAGTGTAGGTTAAACGAAAAAGAACCACACAGTGTAGTTATAAAAATAGTGATATTTATTATACACACTCACTAACACAGTGGTATATCTCCTACCTGGAGATGTAAACACAATACACACAATATTTCAAAAAGAGAACAGGTAAGTAGCACAAATACACAGTGGTCTACAGGGGGAGATCAAACCATATACTAAAAAAGTGCAATGCGAACTGGGACCGAAGTCAAGACTTGACCCAGAAGACTTAGAAGAGCTGGGGACCCAAGGAACCATCCACGGTAAGTACCCAGGAACCCCAAGGAGGCCATGTGCTGAGTGGAAACACAGCTGCGTACTCAATGCAAGTCAATGGGGAAGGCGCAGTTGCAGTTTTTCAGAAGAAGGACCCTTCTCAGATGACCACGAAGAAACCCCGAGGAAGATGGAAGGTTGGAGAGTCACCCCACCCGTGGATACCCCAGGAACCAGGATACCTAGACCAGGGAAGCCGGGTGCATAGGTGCGAAGTGACGTCGGAAACCGCTGTAGACCACAGTGGAGGACTTCAGTGAAGATGCCTCTGGGAAAGAAGGTGAAAGAGTCCGGTGGAATCCAAGGGTGGATTCTTGAAGAGGAGTACCTTCAGGCAGAGGGGACAGAGACTATGCCACTCTAGTGTGACCAGGAGGCATGGAAGACCAATGACCACCGATGACGGAAGATGCAGGAGGGTTGACGGTGACCTTGTGCTGTAGCTGTGAGGACCAGGTAACACTGTGGAAGACCAGGAGCCATTCACGAGCTGTTCCACATCGGAAGTCGAGAACCAGGGTGTTGGTGTCCGACGGAAGCACCAAAAAGCCTTGGCAGCAGCAACAGACGTGGAAAACGAAGAAGGTGAAGTGTTGGGACCAGCAAGGTCCAAGGGACTCACCAAGTGCAGAAGAGTCAGAGCATGCCCCGAGCAAGCAGGGGAGCCCACTGGAGTCAAAGAAGATCCTCAAGAGGACCCACAGGCCAAAGGCACAGGAGTCGCAAGAGGATCTCGAGCAGCTCACCAAAGATGCAGCCCCACGGTGCAGAGGATGCGATGAGGATGAAGATCTTGTCAGGAAGAGATGCTGGAGGATGGAGCTGCTTGGAGCCTGAAGATCTCCAGAGAAGAGACAACAAGCCTTAGCAACGGCAAGTCGACGCTGTGCACAGGGGTGATCTTCCAGTAGTTCCGACGAGGGATACTGGCCTCAAACTCGGTGAGAAGACAGTACAGGCCTTGAGGGAGTTGCAGAACCACCACCTGTGTTGCTGGGCCTTTCGAAGTCCTGAGGACATTAGGAGCAGCAGACCGGTCAGCTTCGTTGCGGTGCATGCAGATGCAGGGGAGTGACTCATTCAGTCCAAGGGAGATTTCTTCTGTGTCTTTGATGCCCACAGGAATGGAGAAGAACCTGGATGAAGCACATGCACAGACGACGCATAAGACTGGAGGACGACGAGAACAGGAGCTGCAGGAGTCTTCCCAGATGCAGTCTTGGTTCCCAAAGCGAAGTCCAACGAAGTCCAAAGTGCCCAGACGGTACAAGTAGAAGTGGTTTCAGATCTGAATCTTGTCCCATGACGAATCTGAAGAGCCACCCACAGGTAAGCCCTTAAGTACCCAAAGGTAAGGGTTGGGACGATTCAGGGTTCCTCCCAGGGGAGGGGCTGGACAGAGGGGAGGATACTCCCGTTCCCTTAGTCCAGTTTCACACCAGAACGGGAGCCAATGGCTTCCTGAACTGGTTTTAACTGGAGTATGCAAGGAGGGGACCAAATGTGCCCTTCAAAGCAGTCTGGTGATGCTGGCAAGCACCCCCACCCCAGCCCAATACACTAAGTCCTGTTTGGGAGGTGGTCACACCTCCTTGTGACAGGAAACCTATTGTTCTACCTTCCCCTGCTCGAGCCTCACTCAGCAGCAGGAGGGCAGAATCATGTCTGTTGTCGGCAGCAGCACTAGCTTGCTGTTAGACCCCGAAAGGCTGATACCGGGACTTCAGGGGGGCTCCCTAGGGGAGCCCCCCAGTACATGGGATCCTGCATCCAACATTGGAATCGGTGTTGGGGTAGGATTCCAACATGTTTGATACCAAACATGACCGGTTTCGGTGCAGCCAATATATAGTTAGACATCTCGTAATTGACTTGATGTCCACTATATGTATAAAATGGATGACCGCACTTACAAAGCCTGGAGAATTGACTCCTGGGTTGGTACGGGGGGGGGTGTCCTGCTCATGCAGGGCACCCTCACACTTACAACCAAGCACCCTGTCTTCAGTATTGAAAGGCCTACCTTAGGGGTGACTTATAGGTTTAAGTGCAGTGCACTCAGATATAGGGAAACTTGTATCTATGGTGAGTGGTGATAGCACCAGCTCACACAGGCTGCAATGGCAGGCCTGTAGTCACAGCTTGAGTGGTCTCTCATGGGTGGCATAATACATGCTGCAACCCATGGGAGACCCCTGGTGTACCTTTGCCCTGGGTAGCTTAGTACCATATACTAGGGACTTAGAAGTGTACACCAGTTGCCAATTAAGAAGGTACCAAAGTACTTACCATAGTCCAATTTAGGGTGAGAGCACCATGACTATGGTCCTGATTAGCAGGATCCCAGTCAGACTAGTCAGAAAACAGAATGACACCAGCAAAAAGTGGGGGTAACCATGAAAGCAGATCCTACTTTCCTACATTTTACTGTTGTTTAATTTTTCACTTGCCAGCTCTGAGCCAGCGGATGCAGGGCAGGGATGGGTGGGCCTGTCGTGTAGCTCCTATAGTACCCCTGCAGAACCTGCGCGTTTGGATAACATATACTGCGGGCTTGGTGGCAGACTGACTCCGTGCACCCCCACCGTATATCTTAGCCTGGTTTTGCATTAGCTAGCTCGCAGTGCCACTAGTGTCTCCTCTTATCGGGGAGAGATTAGTTTCTGGCAACCTTAGAACATGACAACCCTGATTCCCTCAGAATCGTGGAAACAATGTACTACCTTTCGCTCAGTCACTCGTGCTCACTTGTTCGGTTTGTCTCAGAGAGTTACACAGAATAAACAGTTGGGCGTTTCAATAAGTATTTATTGAACAGTTGTTATTCTAGTGTAAAATATATGTGCTGCAGTAACCAGCAGACAATAGCAGGGATATATGATCAGCAGTACGATAAAAGCAAAGGGATAGAACAGTTCTACCATATTGCGAGTACATACATGAATATAAAAGCATTATGCAAGTGCGCGTACTCCTACGATGCCTACCTAGATGTACCTGTGGGTACCTAGCATATGTGTGTAGGTCTTAGAAGCTAAGAGCCAAGAATCCTCCTAGGATTTAGTCGAACCCCCATACCTGAATAGAGAGAGTGTGGGACCCCGTCCTGGTCTCGAGTTGGACACCCCGTCCAGGTTGTGTCAGACCACTGTCAGCTTGAGCGACTGCATGCAGGAGCCTCAGCGTCTCTGGTCAGTGTGTCAGCATGGAAGTCTTGGTTCCCTCTGGTTTACCGGGGCAAGATGTGGTGTATTTATACCCTAAAGAGTCTCGGTCCTCAGTATGGTTTGTATTGGACATGAGGAAGACGTCAGGGGTGAACTTTGTACATACATTATGCCGGTGGTTATTCTTAGAAAGCCATGCATAATTAATGAGTACAGTGTGGGCCTGTGTTTGGAAGAACCCTGCTGCATTCAAAACCACAGGATAGATAACGTTCAGCCCTCAGAGCTCGTTGTGTACTAGCTGGGACCAATGTAGGTGAAAGATCATGCCTATATAAGGAATCATACTATAATAGGACATGTACAGTTGTGACCATAATTGGGCATCTGCGGCCATGACCATAATTGGGCAAGTACGAATATGACCATATTAGGGTAAATATGAATACGTCCATTTTAGGGCATCTACGAACGGATCTACATTAGGGCATCTATGCGGGATATAACACCCACTCCACTTCTGAACTGGATAATAAATGACCATACTTAAAATATGGGTAATTTAAAAACATTTTTAAAAGCAAGTAAAAACATGGTTCTAAAAAATCGTTAAAAAATTTGGGTGCTAAAAAAAAAAAAAATGTTTAAATTCAGCTTTTTCTAGTTGCCACTTAAGTCTCTCTATAGAAGTTGTATTACCATAAGCAGGAGAAGGCCATGCTTTTCTCAAGCGAAAGTGTCAATGTTAGAAAATGTTCCAAATTTTAGATCGTTTATTTTGAAACGAGTGAAGAAGCCAAATTCTTTCCCAGGACACGATGAGCCAATTCAAGATTACGCGTCTTGGCTGGGAAGCTCAATATTATCGGTGTCAGCTGCTGTAGATGACAAATCCAACGCCTCACAGAGAACGTCAATCGCACATAGATGGAATGTAGTACTGCCAACAGTCGGTGCTGCGGCAGTTGTAACCTGGGTGCCTGTGGAGGAGTCACCTAACCCAGCAGGAGAGAACGGCACCTGTGGATTCTCAAGGAATGCATTCATCAGAATCGGAAGCCGTTGAGGACAACGCAGAGCGTGGGCCTTTATGGGGTCCAGCATTGCATCCGTGTCCGGAGGCGCATCTGATGGAAAAGTTACACAAAGATCCAACGTGCATTCTTCTCCGCAGAACAGGCATCGAAGCACAGGTAAGATGCAGTCTATCCAGACTGGTCTAAATGATAGAAACCAGGAGGCACTAAGTTGTCGCAGGCAAGAAATGCCCAGAAGTTGTACCATGCGTTCACGGTATTTCCGCTCCAGGAGCGTGTTCACCATTCCCTCGGGAAGTGGGCCGTCCATTGCGTAGCAGCAATATTACAATCAGGATTCCTGCGATTAGGAACAGGATGAGCGAGAATCCTCCAAATACGCTTCCCAATACGGAGTGTATAAAATTTGGGATTACTCCGAGGACTGTCTGAAAGGTGCTTAACAGTCCTGACCCTATGGTCTTAAATAGGTGTACAATTCCGCTCGTATCAGACATTTGGAAGATACGTCCCACCATTTCTGCGAAATGAATGGGGCAGTTTGTACGTATGAGTGCCTGTATCTCGGTCGAGGTCTTTGCAACTTGAAGTTCATAGGTTTCTCGAGTGGAGGTTAAGGGCACGGGTTGCTGTAAAAGCATGGCTTTCAATCTGCTCAGAGTATCAAACTGTATAAAAGAAACATTCAGCGAAGGCCATAACGGTGCCTCCCTGACTGTGTTCAGTGGCGGAAACAATACTTGCATACAGCAAGTAACCCTGGAGTTAACAGTTACTAGATATGCGACGCCCGGAAGCATCCCACAACAACCTTGATCATTTAGCATTAAGTAACTCCTATTCGAGAGCAGCTGGAAAACCGGCGTGATCATGGCCGCTGGGGTCCCTGACATGTGACAAGATAAGTTCGCCACTGAACCACTGCAGGCTCCGTGTAGAGAAATATCCTGACACATGAGAGAACCGCTCAAAGCGTTCTTGCAGTTAGTACCACTCAGATACACTTCTCGATCCCCATTCCGGCATCGGTATCTATATGGTAACTCCCAAGTTTCCTTGATGTATCCCTTACCCATTTTTACATATTTGCCTGCCTGCCTTTGCTCAAGGCAATATTGAAACTGAAACGTAGTGACCGGCAGAGTTATTTGGCCATGAATAAGCCATTCTGTTGATGGTGATTCGGCTACAGAGAATGGTAACCTTTCCAGTTTCTCAATACGCAGCATTGTATATTTGGCTCCCCTTTGTGCCATTTCTGTCTGTTTATCAGTTAGATTGTATTCTGAAAACAGAGACGTGGTGTTTATAAAACGCCATGGCACATAGCCTGCACGCAAAGATTGCAGCGTCCAGCTTAACATCATAATAGAACGTAGCTGAGATTGCCCGTGTTGTAACAAGGCCAGATCTTGTTCTAATATGTCGATTGCCGAGGACACAATGTTGCCTAAGGAGTAAATCCTGGAGGTCAAAGTAGTTAACCCAGTTCAGTTCCAGTTCAGAAAAACTTTATTCGGTTATAAAAAAACAACCATAAAAGCGAATGTACATACACATATATATATAATGACATCCTTTGACAAAAAATTTACTTTAAAATAATTCAGTGATACAAAAAATATAATTCCATTAAAATACTTTAAAAAACCATGCTTTTCCGTGCATAAATTGACTTTAAGATGAATGTTGCTACAGAAAAACAGATATCCGGCTCTTTAAGTGTAAACATTAGACTCATAGCTGCATTAAAAGTTGTAACATTATATTTCTTAAACATTGGTTTTAAATATACAAATCTATAGTTAGAATACAATTCACAAAAAAGTAAAAAGTGCAGAGTGCTTTGCTTTGTGCGATTATCACACGGGCATGGAGTGACTGGGTACTGTTTCATTTCTGGAAATGCCACTAAGTGGTGTACAAGACCCAGTCTCATCCTTGTCAATACAAATCGGTGGGACGATCTTGTTACTAATGTCAAATAGCTTTGATACCCAATGGTGTCTATATGCAGTTGGTATTGCTGGTAGGTAGATTGTAACTCCACTTGTCTCAACCTACCCTCCTTACTTTCTGCCAAAAATATATACCCCATCTCTTGTTTGGAGAAATCTAAGACCTCCATTGGGTTATCCAGGGTTCTTATCTTAAATAGTTCACTAGTGGTGTTTACTATGTATTTTAACCAAGGGATCTTAAGACAGTTATCCAATCGCATACAGTCCTTGATTATTGTTTGTGTAAACAGGGTTTCTTCTTTCGCCCAGATAGACCTCCAAAATAAAAGAGGTCTTAATGCAATCAAATCTGTCAAATATTCGATTCCTGTCTCCCGATGGACTATCTCAGTAGACGCTGATTTAGGGAGACATAATAATTTTTTTAAGAAGGTATTTTCCTCTATTTGCAAATCTGGACAAGGGTAATAACCCCATAACCCTGCTCCATATAGTGCAATGGAAACACATCGAGCTTTATAAATATCAATCATATCTTTGATACGTCGGTCTCCTAATTTGGCAGCAAATCTAAAAACCCCATATATACTTTTGGTCATTTTCATTTGTACATTAGATGTTTCACATGACCATTGCCATTAGCAGAGAAGGTTATCCCTAAGT
Organism: Calotriton arnoldi; assembly: GCA_963921515.1. NCBI lineage: Eukaryota > Metazoa > Chordata > Amphibia > Caudata > Salamandridae > Calotriton > Calotriton arnoldi. The sequence continues at coordinate 130,710 of CAWUFW010002490.1, read as the reverse complement.
AACAGAAGGTATCAATTTGTTCCACTCTTGTACCCTCTATAAAGAATTGTTTTATTTTATTAGGTTTTTTTCCACAGACCATAGTATATGTTTTGGCATTATTTATTAGCATCTTTCTCCCCTTAATAAAATCAGTAAACCCATTCAATAATCGTTGTAGGCCTAGCGGTGTCCGGGATAGGAGCACTGCATCGTCTGCATAAAGCAGTACTGGTATATTCTGTCCATCTGCTTGAGGAGCATCTGCCGGTATTGACTTAAGGGCTGCGTCTACTTCATTAATAAATAGAGTAAAAAGTAATGGCGCTAAGACGCAGCCTTGGCGAATTCCTCGTTTGACCTTGAAATTCGGGGTACAAACACCCTGTTGACCATACCGAACTCTACTTGATAATTTTCCATACAATCTAGCAAGGAAGTAGATAATAGACTCTGGGGCCCCTAGATTGAGTAAAACTGGCCATAGCAAAGTATGGTCCACTAGATCAAAAGCGCTGCTCAAGTCAGCGAAACATAGGTAAAGTCCCCCTTGCTTTGCACGTGTATATTTTCCAATTAAAAGTTCCAAGTTAAGACACTGTTCTAACGTACCCAGCCCCTTTCTAAAACCATATTGTGATTTAGCTAAAATATCGTTGTCCTTGACCCATTCATCCAGTCTTACCAGAAGGACCCTGCTCATAACCTTCACTGAAGAATCCAGTAGGGAGATGGGTCGGTAATTTCTAGCATCCGATTTATCACCTTTTTTATAAACTGGGATTATAACGGATTGACCCCATGACCTCGGAGGGCCCTCTATGACTGCTGCATTAAAAACTCTCGTAAGTATCGGACCCCATAATTCTGGTACTGATTTGTAAACATCTATGGGTACCCCGTCCGGGCCTGGTGCTTTGCCCCCTTTACTTCCTCTGATACCTAACTCTACCTCGCTAAGTGTGATATTTAACGGGATAGTAGGCCATTTGGTATAATCTGTAGGCTCCTCTGGTAATTCGTTACATGGATTAAAAATATTAGAAAAATGTGTCACCCAACCAGGTGCACACACCAGGAGCATGTCGAAAGACCAATGCGCAGGACCGAGCACCAGCAAGAGTTAGTTACCAACTACTCCAAACACGTCCTTGACCAAACTGAAAGGGACATACTTAATAAAGGCCTGGGTTTTGTCCCAACAGCCCGTTTTGACAAGTTCCGTCTCCAATGCGAGATGGCAGATTTTTTCAGGAAACTTAAGCTAAAAGTCTTTTTTCAAACCAACCAGTCTCAATGGACACACAAAATGAAGGTGATACTAGTTTCAAAACTAAGTCCAACTTCATGCCTCCACCATCCACAATACCAGTGGAGGTTGCCGCTTTCGAACAAGCGGTCTTCAGAGATATTGAAACACTAACAGAAAAGAAGACATTCAAAAATACTACCAAAAGGAGTTCGAAGGATTAACAACATTGAGAGACAACAAAAATGTTGTTATAAAACCGGCAGACAAAGGAGGAGGGATTATGCTACAAGACAAGGAGGCCTACAAAAATGAATGCCTTCGCCTTCTAGATGATAGACGCAACTATCAGCCTCTCCAAGAAGATCCCACTACCAGACTCAAAAAAGTAATTCATGATCTAGTAACAGAGGCAGAGAGCCTTGGACACATCAGTAAAAAGGAAGCCCAATTTTTGACCACCTCTAAAGAGAAAATACCATATTTTTATACTATTCCCAAAGTACATAAAAATAAAATTCCTCCACCTGGCCGCCCCATAGTATCGGGTATAGGCTCTCTTTTAGAACCTCTTTCCAAATTCTGCAATTTCTTTCTGCAACCCTTGGTACAGGCTACCACCACCTACCTTAAAGACACAAAAGATCTTTTGGGGCAGATCAGAGACCTAACATTTAACCCTAATACTTGCTTCCTCGTAAGCTTGGATATAGAGAGTCTCTATACGAGTTTACCTCAGGATGATACTCTGGAGGTTCTAAAGACATCCCTGAATAAGATCACCTGGATTTATCAAACCCCTAAGTCATTCATCCTGAGATGTGCAGAGCTAGCACTAAAAGAAAACTTTTTTGAATTTGAAGGCCAACTGTATTTACAAACATATGGCACTTCGATGGGGAGTACTTTCGCCCCCAGTGTGGCGGGATTGTACATCTACAACTTCGAACAAAAGTTCCTGCTGAGTTCTAACACCCCACTCACTGGAAACATACGCTTTTACAGACGGTACATAGATGACGTCTTTCTCATTTGGGAAGGTTCAGAAGAGTCATTAGAATCATTCCTCGTCTGGATTAATAGGTGTGACCCCAATCTGAGATTTACTCACACCACAAGCAGGATAAATATGACATTCCTGGACCTGGACATAACACACAATAATGGGAGACTTGAGACCAAAACCCATTTCAAACCAACGGCAAGGAACTCGCTTCTGCATTATTCAAGTTTTCACCCTGGGTCCCTAAGGGAAAATCTTCCCTATGGACAATATCTACGTTTACGTAGAAATTGTAGTAATCTCAAAGACTTCAAGGATCAGGCACAGGTGCTTACCATCAAACTAAAAAATCGTGGATATCCAGATTGCATTACCACCAAAGCAAAGAAACGTGCGCGCAATCAAAATCGTGAAGGACTTTTAGAACCAAAAACACTAACAGAAAATTCTGTTCCATTAACGTGCGTGACCACCTACAACCCGGTATCAAATCAAGTGGCCAAAATTGTGCAAAAACATTGGACAATACTAAATACCGGTAACCTACAATGGGAAAAACCAGTATTTTCCTACAAAAAAGGAAAAAGCTTGAAGGACAGTCTGGTACACACAAGACCACAACTACAAGTCCGACAAGAGAACACAATCCTGAACGCATGGGGTTTACCAAGAATAACAGGACACTACCCATGCGGTGATTGTAGTGTATGTCACCTCACAAAACCAACGAAGACACTCAATCTGGAACCAGGTAAATCCTGGAAAATACGCAGACATACAAACTGTAATTCTACGAATGCCATACACCTCATAACCTGCCCCTGTGGCTTGAGATATGTTGGCATGACTAGTCGTAGAATAAAAACCAGAATCTGCGAACACAGAAGTAACATTCGTTGCAAACGTAATATATCACGCATAACAAATCATTTTCAGGAACAGGGTCACACCCCAATGACATGCAATGGGTTGTGATTGAACAACTGGACCACAATACCACTAATATTCAACAACAACTGCTAGACAAAGAGCAAAGATGGGTTTATCGGATGTCCACCCACATCCAAGGGTTAAATGACAACATACCCTGGAATAGTCTTAATCGTTGAGAGAAGGTCAATCTAGCAAAATCATATTTTGGAGTGATGACCTGCCTTATTCTGTAAATTACGAACTGTCCAACTTGATGACACATGAGATCCGTATTCCCTTTAGACTCATGTATTTTCATCACAAGTATTTCAAGTATTTCCATCTACAGGTCGATTGACCAAATTGCCCTTATGAATGATGTTCTATGTAATCAGTTTTTTGTAACCAGATTATTTATGTTAGAAGGATCACATCCTTTTTAGCGTGGTTTCACTTTATACAAGTGCGATTCAGTCACCGCCATTATCGGGATAAATCTAGCTAGAGTTAGCATTCTAGTCATTTTTCGCATCACACGCCACGCACGTGATGACGCACACACCCTTTCCGGAAGTCCTTCCGTAATGCACCGGAGTCTTTTAACCAGCTCCGGCTCTTGCGTTGTTTACCAGCCTGCTCCTGAGGACACCGCAATAGGTCATACAGCGGGAGAGACCTCTTTATCAAGTAAGATCGAACCTAGACTGGGTCCAGTCGGCTTTTTAGAAACTTCGCTGCTAAACCCGTTTTTTCTAATGTCTGCCATGCCAAAACTTTATTGTATGGATGCAGGTCAGGACTGTCACGTTGACCCTCTCCTCCATTTTTATCCTCCTTTTTATTCTCCTTTTTCTCCGTTTTAGTATGTGACTTATAAAGGCTCCCCCCTCCCAGGAACAGATGCGCGAGCCAGTTATACGATTAGTGTAATTATTGAACACTAATAACTCCTCTATAAGTCGCTGTATAATTTACTATTACTAAAACCAAACCACGGCGCAATTTAGCCGGCTCCACTCGGTTTATCAAAACCGCCGCTATTGATGACTACCACTTATAGTCACACAGTTCAGTTACTGTTCACAACGAACTATATTGCATAAATCGGCACCAAAAAGCGCGCCTTTTTTTCATAGCGTGTGATGGCATGATCACTGCATCATACACAAGCATGTTTTACTGAATGCATGATATGTGTATGAAAGTGACTGCACGGATGTCTGACACCGCTTGCCACAATTACAAACCAGAACACATCACGATTGCGGTTAAGGCATAACCTTTAATGTCTGATTTTAATTTAATTTTAATCTTCGTATTTTTTGCTATGTCTCTTTCTTTTTCAGGTACTAGCTCATTTGAGGACCCTAAGTACGGTCAGTCCTCTTAGCATATATAGCACTCCTTAGCGCGAGTACTAAAAATGCTTTAACACGTGGTTTATTTTTACCACTCACTTTTTTCACTTCACTCATTTTATTTGAGAGGTCCTGAAGAAAGCCCCAATAGTTTTCAGTGGGCTGAAACATGTCGACCATAAAAGGATAATAGTAGGTTACACATAGTACCCTTAACATATTATCCACTCTCCTGTTTTTAATATACCCTGGATCACCAGGAATAAAAATAATCGACAGGTAGAATTCCAGAGGTATTTTTAAATTCACGATCACTTCATCACATTCACTGACACCACAAACCCGCTCCACTGTAAACAGGTGTTGCAGCACAGCTGAGTAGCATTCGGCTACTCAGCTGGGACCCGATGATGAAGCATGACACCAACTAGGTTGGTGTGTGAGGGTTTTAAGACAAAATTCTTGAGGTGCCAGACAGTACCGTGTTAGACAGTCATGTAATGTGGCCGTCTTAGTTGGTTGGAAATTATATTAAGGGACAAGGACGGCCGTCCACCAGTCCTAGCTCTCTCCTTTGTTTGTTGAAGAATTAGAACCTTTCCATCTAATCCTAGTGCCATTAGGTCTACACAGTGTAATATTATCAATAGCAGTTTGTTTGGTTACAATTTTTTTACCCCACACAGCCAAAGACATTGTGATACAATTATGATCACTAAGTAGCAGTTCAACTATAGAGGGAGTAGAACATAAGTGTAGGATATTTGCCGATACTAAAATGTGGTCAATAGTGGTGTTAGCATTTCTTCCAATAAAACTAGGTGTCCTATCTCCATTCTCATTTTGCCCACTCTGCATCACTTCAAGGTCGTACTTCACCATGACCTGGTTTAAGGTAGTACCATATATATTGTGAGGGAAGTGCAAAAGATCATCCCCTACATCGTTCCTATACCCACAGACTTTGGTCATAGACTGTGTACAGGTTGAAATATTAAAATCCCCAAGCCATAAAATAGCAAAATTAGCATTTACAGTTGTGACCAGCTTCTCTATTTCTTTTTCTATAGCAGCAATTACAATATGTCGTGATGAATCAAATATATTATTATAAAAATTGATCAATAAAACATCCCAGTCATCTTTGTGTTGCAACCATAGTAGCTGGGAGTGATAATCCACATTAATAACCTTTTTTACTTCCAACGGTAATTTGTTTGACAGAAGTATTAGCAAACCACCTTTTGCTCTTCCGGCCATGGAGGGTTTAGCTGGTAAATTGTAAGAGGTGAACCCTTCAATGTAGGTGGGGGCGGTACTCCAGGTTTCTTGTAGGCAGAGTATGTCAAGTTTGCTAATAAAATCCGACCAACCCAGTGTATACAATTTGTTTCCCAAACCAGCTATATTCCATGTGGCAATTGTATAACCCTTCTCTAACGGGTTCTCCCCGTCATTAGTGGATCGTTCATTTGTATACATATCAGGGTCGCCCTCAATATTAGTTGGATTTGAGGGTAACAAATGTATAGCTGATTCAGTAAAATGCCCTTTGTTTTCGTCTGGGAGTATCCCTTGTGTAGCTACATTATCTGCATGTATTGTACAACACCCATGCAATCTAATACCCTCGAGACACGCCATTGGTATAGTTAAATTAGATGTTGAGGGTATAGTCTCGCTTTCTAATTTGGACCCTACCCACATTGGGTCCTTTCCTTGCTGACCCTTCTGTTTTTCCGCCCCACACCTCCTCGCCCCTATGGTTTGTCAATCATTTGCATCCAGGGAGCTAAGTGGTAAAAATCTGTTAAAAGTGGGTAAAGCCCATTGTGGGGGTGCCAGCCTTGCTGGGTGTACTCTCCAGTGCTCCTCATCTCTTACTCTAATGTATGTCGGTCTTAAGTGGCTATAAAAAAAACCTAATGGTAGGAGCGATATAATAGAATCGTTGAGGTTGTTAGAGGCCCCTCTCTCTAAGGAGGTCCTAGCCCAGTCTGGGTTTCTAAAATTAATAATAATACAATCTCCTTGTAGTAACTTTCTTTGAGATCCAACCCAATTTACCCTTCGGGTTAGGAGGATCTGCTCAGCTTGTTCCACCGGATACCCACAGTTCTTACCTAACCAATTGACCACTTTATTTTTAAGGCTTGGCCCGTCTCTTTTTGGCCCAGCTCTAGTTGGGGTACATTTACCAAAACTGCAACATATGGGCAGCATTCTGGGGGTAAATTAATAGGTATTTCAGTTCTTCCGGTTCTTTCCCTGTTCCCTCTTAATTCTTCTGGGGCCTTAGTCTGCTCTACTCCACCTAATCTTTCACCTCTAACGGTGCATGATTGATTACTCCTGTTCACAATCTTTCTAGGGCCCATTTGTGGCTGGTCATTGTTTAAATTAGGCACAGCCTCATTACTTCCTCCAACACAGTTACCAGCTAATAATTTTGGGCCCATTATACCCTGTTCTTCTTGATTTGGTATGCCCCTTTGGGCTTCATTAATGTTCATCCTTTGATTATTACTAATTTGAATTATTAGGTCACTAAGTCTAGTAACCTCTCCATTAAGGTGATCTATTTTAACAAGAAGTGGTCTAATACAGGCCTCTAATTTTTGGTTAAGCTGGGTAACTATATGGTCCATTTGCTCTATTGTTGAGGGTTGGGGATCAGCACGGTTTCCTGGTGTCTTAGCTGTTGTATTTCTTACGTGTCCCTTTTTACTTATATTAGAAGTCGCTACTTTAGTCTGGCTAGTTCTGCATCCCCTTTTCCTTTTCGGGGTCGGCGAACCAGTTGGTGAGTTTTGCCGTTGTCCACTAGATACTAATACTAAATCTTTATCAAGGATTCCCACGTTCCCGTTTCCCTCGGGATTAGATATTTGCTCAATATTAGAGGTATCTTCAATTACGTGAGTAGTCCCAAGATCATGCCCATCCTCGTTCACTGATCCTATACCTATTGAAAGGCGGCGTTCTGTCCTATCTATCTCATCATTAATCACGCTTACTGCCCGTACTAGGTAGGAGTCAATGGTAGTACATGGAGGATCAATCGCATTTTTGTAATGTTTTTGTGGTTTACGTTTCGACATTTTAGTCGTAAGTAATATTTATATATTATTCACACTTCAAAATAGAAGGTAATATAAATACAAAATACAAATCTAAAAGTACTAAGTACAATATATAAAATTTACAATGGGGAACCATAGCAGAGTACAGAATAGTATCAGTAAAAATCAGTAAAAATAGGAAAATAAGATCATGTGTATCACAGTACTAAGTCTTAAAAATGGGCCTAGGTATAAAAAGAAAAATATACGGCCAAATTTCAAAGTGCAAGTGCAAAACCACAGGGAAAATGTCATATAAAGTGCAACAGATGGAACAATAGACTAATAAAATGCAGTATATAAGTATAAAATCACCATCTATAAATTTAAAAAGAGTCCGGATATATCATAGGAATGTCAATAAAAAAAATTAAAAAAACACCACAGCCATATGCCAGTTCACGATAAGGGGCAACACAGGCCTAGGTACTCACGGCCAGCTCAATAGTGTATCGCTCTATAAACGGCTGCGGTCTCCCAATACATTTGCAGGTACAATTGCCTCTGCGTAGAAAATACAAATGAATGAGACCAAGGGGGGTGGCCCTGCCCTGCCTCTTCAGGCAATGAGGGGCAAGGACGGGCCCGCCCTTGGCCCGGGCTTCGCCCGCGCGCGTCCCGCGCTGCAGGAGGGCGGCAGCGCTTTTGATGGGGCTGGAGGCGCTAGTATGACGCTGCTTCCCCGCGCCAGGCAGGGGCTATTGGGAAATGTAGGCCGTTCCTCTCACGGCAAAGCGATGGTTTTCCCAAGCCGTTCCCCTCACGGCAAAGCAATGGTTTTCCCAAGCCGTTCCCCTCACGGCAATGCAGTGAACTCTCAAGCCGTTCCCCTCACGGCAGGTAACAGGCACTGATAAGCGCGTCCCGCGCTGCGGGAGGGCGGCAGCGCTTTTGATGGGGCTGGAGGCGCTAGTATGACGCTGCTTCCCCGCGCCAGGCAGGGGCTATTGGGAAATGTAGGCCGTTCCTCTCACGGCAAAGCGATGGTTTTCCCAAGCCGTTCGCCTCACGGCAAAGCAATGGTTTTCCCAAGCCGCTCCCCTCACGGCAATGCAGTGAACTCTCAAGCCATTCCCCTCACGGCAGGTAACAGGCACTGATAAGCGCGTCCGCGCTGCGGGAGGGCGGCAGCGCTTTGATGGGGCTGGAGGCGCTAGTATGACGCTGCTTCCCGCGCCAGGCAGGGGCTATTGGGAAATGTAGGCCGTTCCCCTCACGGCAAAGCGATGGTTTTCCCAAGCCGTTCCCCTCACGTCAATGCGGTGAACTCTCAAGCCGTTCCCCTCACGGCAGGTAACAGGCGCTGATAAGCGCGTCCCGCGCTGCGGGAGGGCGGCAGCGCTTTTGATGGGGCTGGAGGCGCTAGTATGACGCTGCTTCCCCGCGCCAGGCAGGGGCTATTGGGAAATGTAGGCCGTTCCTCTCACGGCAAAGCGATGGTTTTCCCAAGCCGTTCGCCTCACGGCAAAGCAATGGTTTTCCCAAGCCGCTCCCCTCACGGCAATGCAGTGAACTCTCAAGCCATTCCCCTCACGGCAGGTAACAGGCACTGATAAGCGCGTCCCGCGCTGCGGGAGGGCGGCAGCGCTTTTGATGGGGCTGGAGGCGCTAGTATGACGCTGCTTCCCCGCGCCAGGCAGGGGCTATTGGGAAATGTAGGCCGTTCCCCTCACGGCAAAGCGATGGTTTTCCCAAGCCGTTCCCCTCACGGCAATGCGGTGAACTCTCAAGCCGTTCCCCTCACGGCAGGTAACAGGCACTGATAAGCGCGTCCCGCGCTGCGGGAGGGCGGCAGCGCTTTTGATGGGGCTGGAGGCGCTAGTATGACGCTGCTTCCCCGCGCCAGGCAGGGGCTATTGGGAAATGTAGGCCGTTCCCCTCACGGCAAAGCGATGGTTTTCCCAAGCCGTTCCCCTTGTAGTGTAGCTCCTATTTCCCTAATAGGCTCTGCGCATTGGATAATATATCCTATAGGTTTGACATAGGACTAAGGTCGGTATGTCCCTATCGAGTATATTAAACTTAATTACTTGTGCCAGCTAGCTCAGAGGCCACTAGAAACTTCTTGACGACAAGAAGGGAGTAGTTTCTGGCAGCCGCAAAACATGACCACTGTGTTTCCCTTATAGAATCAGGACATGTCGTAGAAACAATAGATAACTATTTCACTCAGCTCAGTCGTGCATGGTTCAGTTATTCTCAAAGTTACACAGAAATAACAGACGGGCGTTTCAATAAAAAGGTTTATTGAACAGTCTTGTTTCTGTTGTAAGTTAGATGTGCTGTTACGATCACAAGACAATATGCGAGATAAATAATGTACAGAGTGAGCAGTAGAAATAAATAATACTGCGTTAGCATTATCTTTTTAGCATATATGCATTTACATAAAATGACACAGCCTAAAAATGCGATTACTCATACGATGCGTTTCTAGCCTAGTTCTACCCCAGTGTTCCTAACCTATCCTAGGTGTAGGGAGAAGTAGAAGTAGGTGATGTATTCCTGACTAGAGTATACTAAGAGTATGTTACGCCTAGTATGCCAAGAGTCTAATATGCCAAGAGTCCCTCTAGGTTCTAGTCTGTTCCATACCTGAAGAATGAGAGAGGTAGGAATCTCTTTCCGGACTCGAACTCCAACACCCCGCAAGGGAAGTTAGATCACTGGAAGCTGGACTCTCTGCGTGCAGGAATGACAGCGTCTTCTCAGTGCGTCCGGCCGGGAATCGGGCTCCTCTGAAGTCGAGGTCTCCTCTGATTTACAGGGGTTTGGGAAGGTATATTTATACCTGAAAATGTTAGCATTGACGTGAGTTGGGCAGCGAAAGACGTCATGAATGAACCCCTAAGGAATAATGGTTCATGCATAATATATGAGTCCTTGAAGAAATCAATAGTCCTGGGCAAGGGAAACTCCCGCAGCCTAAGGGTCTGTTTTTTTCATGGACTCGTTGAGACGCTAGGGTGGACGGATGCCGGAATCCATGCCTGTATTTGGAGTGCATGGTTTATGCCTAAATAAGGTCAGGGATTTTATGCCTATATAAGGGCAAGGCGAATTGTGCCTATATAAGGACATGATTCTAGAAAAGCCCGTATATGGACACCCTATAAAGTATACAACACCCACTCCTCTTTCGTGTATACGACACTACTAAAATGCTAAAACATTTAAAATGCTATACATTTAGAATGGAGTACCGCATATTAAAACATATCCTAAAAAGCATTAAAAGACATATTTAAAAATGCAAAGGTTTCTGTACATCAGAAGCAATGCTTATCAGTTCCTGCATAAATTTGGAAATAAATGCAATCGGAATGCAATATAAAAGCAATATTTACATATGACGAAAATGATCGATAAGTTTGTTCAAAATCAAAGTCATTGCCTGTCATAAAAATTAAATGAACTGTTCTTAGACACACAAGATGACTAAGTGTCCCTGGAAATACTGCCAAGTCTGTATTATAAGGCTAGTTCTACTTTAAGCAGATTGAAGTGTCATTTTCGTTCAAAAAATGGGACAAAAAGTTCAAATTTGGTAGAGTTCCAAGTCTTTGAAAAATGAAGGCCAAATTGTTGCTGTCTCTCTGGAACATAGTATGCCGAATCAGAGTCAGTTTACGGGTCTGGTGTAAACATGAGATCATCTATTTCAATAGACAAAACATCATCCACTGTCGTTGGTGTAAGTTGGAACACCTCGTGTAAGAGATTGATCGCACAAAGATGGGAAGCATCGCTCTCAGCATAGGTCGCCGCAGCAATGTTCGCGTCCGTTGTTACCTGTGTGCCTGGAGTTGTTTCTCGTACCTCAGCAGCAGCAGGAGGCGACTGTGAGATCTCAATGAATGCTGACATCAGGATAGGGAGCCTCTGGGGACAACACAGAGCATGGGCCGTTATCGGGACCAGCAAAGTATCGACGTCCTTTGGCGCAGCTGATGGATATGTTAGACAAGCGTCCAACACGCATTCTTCACCGCATAGCAGGCAGCGTAGAACAGGTAAGATGCAATCTTGCCAGATTGGTCTGAATGACAGGAACCACGTGGTATTAAGGTCCCGTAGACGAGTCATGCCCAATAGCTGTACTATTCGCTCACGGCACTTTCTTTCAAGGAGTGCTTTCTCCATTTCGCTCGGAGTGATGTCGGCGAATAGGCTGGCCATAGCGTAATAGCAGAAAGATGAATAGAATTCCGGCAACAAGTGCGAGAATTACTGGTATGCCACCAAACACCGAATGTGCAAAGTTGGGGATGATTCCAAGTATTGCCTGGAAAGGTGCTAACAGACCGGAGCAAATGCTCTTAAATACATGTACAATTCCGGTCGTATCTGACATGTTAAAGATACGTGATACCATTTCTACGAAATGTATAGGGCAGTTTGTACGTATTAAAGTCTGTAATCAGCCGAAGTCCTTGCTACTTGTAGATCATAGGTTTCTTTAGCAGAGGTCAAAGGCACTGTTTGCTGTAAAAGCATGGCTTTCATTCTGCTCAAAGTATCAAATCTTATAAAAGAGATGTTCAGCGAAGGCCATAGCGGCGACTCCCTGACTGTGTCTATTGGGGGAAACAATGCTTGCATACAGCAAGTGACCCTGGAGTTGACCGTTACTAGATATGGGATGCCTGGCAACATTCCACAGCAACTCTGATCATTCAACATGAGGTAACTCCCATTAGAAAGTTGTCCAAACGTTGGATTAATCACAGCAGCTGGTGTACCCCGCTGATGGCAAGACAAGTTTGCCACAGAACCATTACAAGTCCCGTGTAAAGAAATGTCCTGACATATGAGTGAACCGGTCAGTGCATGTTTACAGTTAGTACCGCTAAGAAACACTTCACGATCCCCACTCCAACATCTATGTGTATACGGTAAATCCCAAGACATCTTAATGTATTCCTTACCCAACCTTTCATATTTGCCTGCTTGCATTTGTCTGAGGCAATACTGAAACTGAAAAGTTGTCACAGGTAATGTTATTTTGCCATGAATAACCCATTCTGTAGCTGGTTTTTCTGCCACTGTGAATGGTAACTTCTCCATTTTTTCAATGCTTAGCACTGTATACCTTGCACCTCTTTGTGCCAATTCGATCTGTTTATCAGTGAGATTGTATTCTGCAAACAGAGACGACGTGTTGATGAAACGCCAAGGCACATAGCCCGCTCGCAAAGATTGCAGCGTCCATGTCAATGACACTATAGAACGTAATTGGGATTGACCTTGTTGTAACATAGCCAAATCTTGTTCTAGAATGTCGATAGCAGAGGATACAATGCCATCCAATTAATAAATTCTGGAGGACAAAGTTGTTAACCCATTGTCGACCACAGAGAGTGTTTTCTCTAAGTTAATACGATCAAGTTCACGTATTCGTTCTGCGGCCTCTATCTGTGACACTTTCCATGCTTCATTATAAGCAGCATAAATGCCGGCATATATGAAACGTTTTTGACGCGGTTTTCTTGGTCCAAGCAAGAATTCCCTAAGATCAGCGTCTCCTGTAAGTAAGGATAAGTGTTGCTTCACATCCTGTAGTGTAGATTTATGCAGCCAATCGAGGCATAATTTTCCTACACTGTATGATGTTACTACCCCCGAATGTTGTCTTTGGACATATCTTGGGTCTGGCCTATGAATAGTAAAGCCCTGAGTTTTGTTCAAGAACCTTTCCTGACAGCTGTTTGTGTCTGTGGGCCAGATCAACCATTTTTTCCAATTTGGATGAGTTCTGTTAAGTTGTAGTATATTGTCAACTGTCACCACTGCCTTTGTATTATTTTCACTGGCAGGTGTTGGCACAGAAGGTATTTTCATCTCTTTGATCTTGGCTAATCCAAGACAAGATGTTTGTTGGACGGTTTCATTCAAAAACAGTATTTGTTCAGGGATGATACAGGCTCTAAATAAAGCTTCTATACCCTGTACTTGCCAATCTTTACTACCCCAGACAGTTTTTGTCTCAATTGTGTCTTTCCATAAGTCGAAACCCTGTGTAGACAGTTGGGCAATAAATGCTTCAGAATAAATCTGTTTCGTATTTGTTAACATAATTTTCAGTCCTGTTTTGTTTACATTTTTATAGTAAAACGTTTCTGGGTCAGATGTATTGTAACCTGAAAAATATGGAAACTTACTAGCAAACATTTTTGAACTACCTTGTGGCGGTGTAGGACAATGTTCCCATTGGTTAAACATAAACACATTTCTTGGATATGCAGTTTTGTGCAAATAATGATGACCATAGTGGTTATAACAATACAGTTCTTCATAGTCTGATGAACCTTCTAAATATTCATTTTTAGAAAATGCTGCAGATTTTTCTAGATCAAACATTATGTCAGTCACAGTCTCAAAGTCCCAATCATCTGAATAGGTACTGGACGTAATTAAATCACTTAGTGAAATTTTAAACAAATGTGGAATGTTCAATTGTTCACTCGGGCCGAAGATTTCATAATCTGTTTTGTCCCACACTATACCATCCTGTATAGGAACAGCTGTGATGTTCACTGATGACAAGGCTCTTGCTTCACGATGGGAAGATTTATGAGGTTTCAAAAGTACATTCACGTCTTTTCCTTCACTGTTCGCATGGATGTATCTGCCACTTATAAGCACGCTTTCAGTTGTTACCAAAGCTAGCCAGAGCAGAAAAACAAAAGGTCCAGATGTAATCCAGAGTTCAATCCATGGAGAAACCAGATAAGTCTTTTTCAGAAAGTGAATACAGTCTTGTACTTGCTGCTTGAGTTTGAATGATGCTGGCGTCGTTTCAGGTTCACTTGGATCTTCTGAGAACGTATCAAAGTCAATGAAATAGCCAGAAGCAGTTCTGTCAATTGTTGGAATTGCATCAGGATTTGTTGAAATCACAGGAGACAGTTCTTCACGTGTCACGTTGGTGTAGACAGGTGTATTTGGACGAACTGATATTTGGTTGTCAAGAGGGATGAGTTCCATAGCTTGGTTGCTTAGTCCTTCATTTGTTACAGCTGAATTCTCGATTGTGAGCAGTCTTTCAGTCTGAACCTCTTGAATAGTAGCGAGAGGAGTGAGTCTGCTACTAGGTCGGAGTCCACGAGGCCTACTGCTTAGTATTGGCCACATGTTGGGGTTTGATGAGGTCGATGGACACAAATCTTTTCTCCTTTTTTCCAGCAAGGGGCGGCAGAAGTACTGTTCTTGTTCCTTGAACTGCTAGAACAGGTACCGATTGTCTGTAAGAAGGTCCAAATTCCTTCTTGTCCGCAATTTTTTCTCTGACTAGATTCCCGACTTTTGGAATCCAGACAGGCCTTGCTGGGACCGCCGATATTTCCCCAGTGGTGGTTGGCTGTAGGGAGACGTTGCTTTGTTTCGTTCTTAATTTGTTAAGCTCCTGTAAAACAGCCAAACGATCTTTGATATTAAATGCTTTATTTTCCACCACTGTGCCTACGTGTTCTAAGTCTGGAACCCACATTCTTGTCCCAAATAGGACTTCATATGGAGTGACCCCCCCTAGAGAACTTCTTGGCACATTGTTGAGAGCGCGCTGTACGCTATTGAGGTGTTTGACCCACCCATCACCCGAACCTAATACCCTAGCTGTTATAAACTGCTTTATGTCCCGGTTTTTCCTTTCCACAACAGAATTTCCCTCAGGATGGAATGGAGAGGAGTACCGCAATGCAACGCCCAGACTGGCCATGGCCTCCTTGTAAGCCCTAGAGCTAAACGCAGGACCCTGGTCAGAATGTAGCGTGCCTATTGCGTATGTGCCGATAAAGACTCGCAAATCTTTTATAACAGCTCGAGCGTCAGCCGAGCGCTGAGGCCATAACCATAGGAACCTAGAGCATGAATCCACTGCAACCATGATGTATTTATAATTACTGTCCCTTTGCAAGGGACCGCAGTGGTCCAGGTAAACACAAGCTAATGGTTTATCCGAAATTAACAAGGGTGTCTGCGCAGGACTTTTCACTGTTGAGACTTTCATCTGTTGGCAAATATCACATTCTAAAACATAGTTCTTAGTTTGTTTCCGAATGCCAGGCCACCAATATCTTTGCTTGAGTAAAGATACTGTCGCTGAAACACCTGCATGGGCAGAAGCTATCCCCTCGTGTGCTGCTAGGATTAGTCCTAATCTGCGTTCCTTGTTTGGAATTACCCTATCCCCCACTCCAGGGATTCGAGCAAAAGGAACGTTGTTCGCATCAATTACATAAGAGTACTTGAGTGGAAACTTTTTTGGTAACGCTGCACTGCTGCCTTTGCTTGAAGCATTGACAGCTAACATTATCTCACCGTCTATTTTTGTTTTTGAACGAGTGATCGCAGCTACGGAAGCCGTCTGAACAGCCCCCTCTGCGGCTTCGTCAGCCAATGAATTCCCTGCAACGTGAACGCCATCACGCTGATGACTCAGTGTGTGATTCACGTGAGCCTTTGGTAGTTCGTTTTTCAACTGAACTACTTGTTCCCAAAGCAGTTTGAGCTTTATTGTGCCACCTTTCGCATCTTTGAAACCATTTTCAAGCCAGGTTCGTATATAGTCATTATACGACTGAACACAGTAAAAGGAATCGCACACGATTAGTGTGAGGGATTCTCGATCCGTACTCTCAAGTGCCAGTTTGAATGCTTGTAGTTCAGCTCGCTGAGCTGTACAATCACCTAGTGATTGAGTTTTTGTGACCATAGGTCTGAAGATACCATCTCGCATGCGACCTTTAACGATAGCACACGCTGCACTGTAAGCTTGCTTACTCCCAGTTGCGGGCTGTGTGGATCCGTCAGTGTAAATTACGAATTCATACTGATCGAGAGGCAGAATCTCATTGGGCAGAGGACATTCTTGTTCATACTGGAGAAATGCTTGTGTTTTTAAATCTGGATCAAAAACATATTCAACATCAGGTGCAGCAAGAGAATTAACCCATTGTATCCATCTCGGATGTAGTGCTTTAGCATTTGGAATGCTTGCTTTTGTTACCGCTTCTAAAGCTGGTACTGGGGTAACGACAATTATGCGTTTCCCTTGGGCTAAGGCTCTTTCTTTTGCTACAGCTGTTTGAACTACTGTTAGAATTTTTTCAGTTGAACTGAAGCGCATTTCCGCTTGTGTGTACAAATGGGATTTGTATGCGATTGGTGCTTTCTCACCCTCATTGAAGGTTAAGTAGGTGAATCCACATTGACCCGAAATTATTCGAATCACCAAATTTCTTTGACTTACGAGTGTTTGTAAGTGGTTTGTTGCCAACATGTTAGCTTGGAGTGAACGCAAGATTTCTGTGTGTTCCTGTGTCCAGTTTTTGATTGAAAAATCAGGTTTGATTAATGCGTAGAGAAGTTTAACCCTTTCTGCATAGTTTAGAATGTATGTTCTTCCAAAATTTAGGAATCCCAGTATTGATTGTAAGTTTTTTAGCGTCTTTGGAGGTTGGAGCAGCGCACATTTCTCTAGAAAGTTAGCTGCCAAGCTCTTGCCTTCACTTGAAAGCTCATATCCCAAAAATAGGACATTGAGATGGGCAATTCGGGACTTTTTAAAGTTGAACTTGTAGCCCTCAGAGGCGAATCCCAATATAATGGTGCTCACCCTGTTCAAGAGTTTGTCCAAGTCATCGTCTGTCAGATAGATGTTATCGACATAGGACAATGCCTCGTTGTCATAGATTTGTAGTAACTCCGTTACCCTCGCTGAGAATAAACCTGGGCTGTTCTTGAACCCTTGTGGGAGTCGACAAAAGTGACGCTGGGTCCTCATTATGGAGAATGCCGTTAAGTACCTGCTTTCAGGTGCTATGTTTTGACAAAAGAAACCATTTGAGATGTCTAATGTTGTTTTGTAACGTTTACGCACAATGTTATTCATTAATGCTGTGCTATGTGCATTTTGCACTGCAAAAGTTTTAGAACAAGTATTTAGGTGTCTGTAGTCCAAAACTAAACGATATGTATTGTCTGGTTTGGAGACAGGAAACAAAGGATTGTTCATGGAGGAGGTGCATGTTTCAATCACCCCTTGATATTCAAGTTGATTTAAGATCTCCCTGACCTGTTTTTTAGCTTCTTGCTTAATAGGATACTGCCTCTGTGCAGTTGGTTCATGTTTCAGATTTATTTTATGGTGAGGTGAGTCCTCATCCCATCCTACATGATTTTTATATAATGCTGGAGCCTGGGCCACTGCCCATTTTCTGGCATATGTATATTTTAGGTGAATTGGTATGTGATTGGAGAAGGCAGGCATAATAATGTCCTCGCCATGTGGGCACTCCCTGACAAATTGTGGTGGCCAGTCTTTTTCTGCTAGAAGTATGTCATAACCCTTTGATAGTTTTTCCCAAAAGAGTGCTTTAACCTGTCTAGGTTTGTCTCCCTCCATCCGGAGTGTTATGTCAAATAACTTTTGTGGAGTACTAACCCTGGTGTCTACAGTCTCTACCGTAATGTACTCATTCAAGTCCACTATCTCCAGAAGTTCCATCAGGTTCTGGCGAGCTATTGTGACTTCTGCTGCACTGTCCAGCATTGTCTGAGCCCATTCTCCTTTCTTGAGTTGCGTTCTCAGAATTCTCGGCATGTCTTACTATTAGACCTGCGACTTTCTTTTTGGAGAATTGAGGTTTTGCCTTAGTTTTTGGAGCGTGTTTGTCGTCTTTCGATTTCACGCGTTCTTCTCTATGTTCTGTTCGTGCTCTTCTTTCCGAAGTCTGTGATGAGACCTGAAAGGGACGAGAGGAACGTGTATCAGTGTCTTGATACCTATCAGGTTTTCTCAAATTATCCCTATTCCTGAGGTTATACCTCCTTTCAGAGGGCTCCTTTTGAGGAGACCTACCTCGGGATTGAGACCTTTTCTCATTTGAATTTTGTTTATTAGTCTCCCACTTCTTTTTAGAAGATGTAGGAGTTTGTTTAATTGAGTCCTTCTCAGGACTTTCAGATAGTTTTGGTTTAACTGGTCTCCCACCCAAACTATCTCTGCCTAATTCTGCATAGGATTGTTCTATAATTCTGGGTAGCTCTGTTTGATGTTCTGTAACATCAAATTCCCTTAATTTTTGTCGGATCGCCACTGCTGCTGCCTCCTCTTTAATATTTGATAATATTATTGTTGAGACCTGGTCGAAATTTTTCAGTAATTTCATACCTAAATTTAAAGCAGGCTCTGCCCCGTATTCGTTTTGAATTTGTTTTAGGACATCAGGTATTACCGCAATTGACGGAATGCCGTGTGTTTTAGTGTAGATGGCAGCAAAGACTGAGCCCCAAGTGGTGCAGTCTTCTAGTTGTGGTGTGATTCCCATTGGTAAACTAATGGTTAGTATTCTGTGTTTCTCATGTGGGCTAGTATTTGGAAATACTGCTTCGATTTGAGTAATTTTTTGAGCTATCCAAAACGGGATTTGCTCACGCTTAGTGGGCATTTTACCCATGACTGCGTATAGAGTCTGTGGTGTAATTTTTAGAGTATTCCCCTGGTGAGGGGTTTGATTTGGAAGTGTTAATGGTGGTTGGACTGTGAAAGTCCGCATGACATATTGAACCAATTGTCTGTAGATTTTTATTAACTCTGTGAGTTGAGTAAGTAACTCCTCATCTGACATCTCTTCAATGTCTGGATGAGGTGTGTAGCCGGCTAAAATCGGCCATGTTGCTCCTGGTCTACCTAGTGGACCGAGCCTGGTTATATTTTTGTGATGTTTTAGGGCGCCTTTAAACCAGAGCTGATGCTCTTGGTATGTTAATGGAATTTCTATATCCTCGAAAGGAATGTATTCCTCTGGTGGTTCATCTTCTTTGTAGAAGTGAAACATGTGTGTTACTGAATTGGATTCAGGAAATATTACCCATGAATAGAATATCTCTGTCTGAAAGGATTCATGTGCCTCTATCACGAAAACTGCTCTACCTCCTCTCGGTGATAGGCCATGTTTTATAAGTTTTAGAGTAATGGCTCTTCTTAAGTTTGGAGCGATGTCGATGACACCCTCCTCGGTTTCATTTAAACCTGTATTGTTAAAAAGTGCTGCTTGGGCTGGATCATCCGCAGCTCCACCGTTTCCGGTGTTATTGTCTCCGTCAGGCATTTTGTTTTTTGAAAAATGTAGAACAAGTTTCAAGGAAACAAAGATAAGGTG
Source organism: Calotriton arnoldi (assembly GCA_963921515.1). Taxonomy (NCBI): domain Eukaryota; kingdom Metazoa; phylum Chordata; class Amphibia; order Caudata; family Salamandridae; genus Calotriton; species Calotriton arnoldi. The sequence continues at coordinate 110,923 of CAWUFW010002490.1, read as the reverse complement.
CACAATATTGTGGAACACTGTATCCTTCAACGTTGAGCAAACCAAACAGCTAATATATAGGGTTCTGCCCTATGTAGCCGTGGCGGATACTTAACCCTGCCCACTCCAGACGTCTTTAGGAGTATATGGGTAGGGGTCTCTGAGAGAAAAAGAAGAGATGCACAGCTGAGTTACTCAGTATCTAACGTTGAATTACTGCCTTACCAAACGTTGGGCGCCATGTAGTGTAGCTCCTATTTCCCTAATAGGCTCTGCGCATTGGAATAATATATCCTATAGGTTTGACATAGGACTAAGGTCGGTATGTCCCTATCGAGTATATTAAACTTAATTACTTGTGCCAGCTAGCTCAGAGGCCACTAGAAACTTCTTGACGACAAGAAGGGAGTAGTTTCTGGCAGCCGCAAAACATGACCACTGTGTTTCCCTTACAGAATCAGGACGTGTCCCAGAGTCGTAGAAACAATAGATAACTATTTCACTCAGCTCAGTCGTGCATGGTTCAGTTATTCTCAAAGTTACACAGAAATAACAGACGGGCGTTTCAATAAAAAGGTTTATTGAACAGTCTTGTTTCTGTTGTAAGTTAGATGTGCTGTTACGATCACAAGACAATATGCGAGATAAATAATGTACAGAGTGAGCAGTAGAAATAAATAATACTGCGTTAGCATTATCTTTTTAGCATATATGCATTTACATAAAATGACACAGCCTAAAAATGCGAGTACTCATACGATGCGTTTCTAGCCTAGTTCTACCCCAGTGTTCTTAACCTATCCTAGGTGTAGGGAGAAGTAGAAGTAGGTGATGTATTCCTGACTAGAGTATACTAAGAGTATGTTACGCCTAGTATGCCAAGAGTCTAATATGCCAAGAGTCCCTCTAGGTTCTAGTCTGCTCCATACCTGAAGAATGAGAGAGTTAGGAATCTCTTTCCGGACTCGAACTCCAACACCCCGCAAGGGAAGTTAGATCACTGGAAGCTGGACTCTCTGCGTGCAGGAATGACAGGGTCTTCTCAGTGCGTCCGGCCGGGAATCGGGCTCCTCTGAAATCGAGGTCTCCTCTGATTTACAGGGGTTTGGGAAGGTATATTTATACCTGAAAATGTTAGCATTGACGTGAGTTGGGCAGCGAAAGACGTCATGAATGAACCCCTAAGGAATAATGGTTCATGCATAATATATGAGTCCTTGAAGAAATCAATAGTCCTGGGCAAGGGAAACTCCCGCAGCCTAAGGGTCTGTTTTTTTCATGGACTCGTTGAGACGCTAGGGTGGACGGATGCCGGAATCCATGCCTGTATTTGGAGTGCATGGTTTATGCCTAAATAAGGTCAGGGATTTTATGCCTATATAAGGGCAAGGCGAATTGTGCCTATATAAGGACATGATTCTAGAAAAGCCCGTTTATGGACATCCTATAAAGTATACAAAACCCTCACGGCAAAGCGATGGTTTTCCCAAGCCGTTCCCCTCACGGCAATGCGGTGAACTCTCAAGCCGTTCCCCTCACGGCAGGTAACAGGCGCTGATAAGCGCGTCCCGCGCTGCGGGAGGGCGGCAGCGCTTTTGATGGGGCTGGAGGCGCTAGTATGGCGCTGCTTCCCCGCGCCAGGCAGGGGCTATTGGGAAATGTAGGCCGTTCCCCTCACGGCAAAGCAATGGTTTTTCCAAGCCGTTCCCCTCACGGCAATGCAGTGAACTCTCAAGCCGTTCCCCTCACGGCAGGTAACAGGCGCTGATTAACCCATTATCCACTACAGCCAATGCTTTCTCTAAGTTAATACGGTCTATTTCTCGTATTCTTTCTGCGGCCTCTTGTTGGGATATTTTCCAGTTTTCATTATAGTAGGCATAAAGGCCTGCATATATGAAACGTTTCTGACGCTGTTTCTTGGGTCCCAGTAGAAAATCTCTAAGATCCATGTCAGGTGTGAGTAAGGTCAAGTGGTGCTTTACTTCTGTCAGTGTTGAGGTCTCTAGCCAATCAAGGCACAACTTCCCAACACTATACGATGTCACTACCCCTGGGTGATGTCTTTGTACATAGCGTGGATCTGGCCTATGGATACTAAACCCTCTGGTTGTATTCATAAATCTCTGTTGACATTTGTTTGTGTCAATGGGCCAAATCAGCCATTCTGTCCAATCAGGATCTGATCTGTTGTACTGGAAAATGGCATCTAATCCTACCCCTTGTGTAGTTGAGTTCTGCCCCCCCACCCATCTGCGATGGTGTTGTAAACCCCGGTGTGTTCATTTCCTTGCCTTTGGCTAATCCAAGACAGGATGTCTGTTGCACAGTTTCGTTCAGAAATAAAATCTGCTGCGGAATGATGCATGCTCTAAAAAGTGCTTCTATTCCCTGGACATGCCAGTCCCTAGAACCCCAGATTGATTTGGATTCTATTGTGTCTTTCCATAGATCGAAACCCTGTTTAGACAACTGGTTCAGAAAGGATGCAGAGTAAATATGTTTGGTGTTTGTTAACATAATTTTCTGAGCTGAATTTTTTTCCATTTTATAATAAAATGACGTCGGGTCGGATGTGTTAAACCCTGAGAAGTATGTGAATTTCTGTGCAAACGCTTGTGAACTACCTTTGGAGGTGTTGGGCAGTGTTCCCACTGGTGGTATTCAAATACATTTCTAGGTGTTATAGACTTGTGTAAGAAGTGATCACCAAAATGTTGGTAACAGTACAATGTATCATAGTCTGAAGTACCTTCTAACAGTTCATTGTTCGGAAATGCTGCAGTTTTTTCTAAATCAGACATCATAGCATTTACAGTTTCAGTGTCCCAATCATCAGAAAATGTACTGGAGGTAATGAAATCACTTAAAGAAATTTTAAATACATGTTTTAGTTTTAAAAGTTCAGTTGGACCTAATATATCATAATCAATCTTGTCCCATACTATACCGTCCGGTATAGGAACTGCTGTAATGTTCACTGAAGACAAGTCTCTTGGTTCACAATGTGAAGACTGGTGTGGTTTCAAAATCAAATTGACTCTTTGGGCTGTAGAGCTTGGCTGGAGGTATCGTCCATTAATAAGCATACTAAAAGTCATTATTAAACCTAGCCAGAAAATGAAAAATAAAATCCCAGTGATCTACCATAGTTCTATCCAAGGTGACACCAGGTAAGTCTTTCTAAAAAGTTCAAAAAGTCATTGAGTTTCTGTTGGAGTGATTTTTGGCTGGCGTCAGCTTCCGGCTCGCTTGGATCTAGTGAAAACGTATCAAAGTTCATGAAATAGCCAGAAGCAGTTCGATCAATTGTTGGAATTGCATCGGGATTTGTTGAAATCGCTGTGTTCTCTTGTCGAGGCACATTGACATAGATGTCTGTATTAGGTCTGATTGCAACTTGGTTGTTAAGTTGGTTTTCATTTTGAAGATGAATTTCCATAGGATTGTTGCTTAGTCCATCATTCAGTACAGGTGGCTCTTCAAACGTGATGAGTCTTTCGGTTTGAACTTCTTGCATCGTAGCGAGAGGAGGGCATCTGCTACTGTGGGGTCCACGAGGCCTACTGTTTAGTATTGGCCACATAGTGTGGTTTGATTAAGTCAATTGAGACGAATCTGTTCTCCTTTTTTCCGGCAAGAGGCGGCAGAAGTACAGTTCTTGTGCCGTGGATTGCAAGGACCGGTACAGGCTTTCTGTAAGATGGCCCAAATTCTTTTTTGTCAGCAATCTTTTCTCTGACTAGATCCCCGAGTTTTGGGATCCAGATTGGTCTTGCCGTTACTGCCTTGACTTCCTCAGTGGCAGCCGGTTTCTGGAGCACGTTACTTTGTTGTGTCCTGGATTCATTTAGATCCTGTAAAACAGCCAAACAATCATGGATATCAAATGGTTTTTCATCCGCCACTGTGCCTTCACAATCAAGATCAGGTACCCACATTCTTGTCCCAAATAGGACCTCGTAAGGAGTGACACCTCCTAGAGAGCTTCTTGGCTGATTATTGAGCGCGCGCTGTACCCCATAAAGGTGATCGACCCATCTACCGCCCTTGCCTAATACCCTAGCTGTTAAAGATTGCTTTAAGTCTCGGTTTTTCCTTTCCACAACAGAATTTCCCTCGGGATGGTACGGAGAGGAGTACCGCAATGCTACGCCCATTCCTTCCATGGCCTCTTTGTAAGCCCGAGAGCTAAACGCCGGACCACGGTCAGAATGTAACATGCCAACTGCGTATGTGCCGATAAAGACTCGCAAATCTTTTATAACAGTTTGAGCGTCAGCCGAGCGCTGAGGCCAAACCCATAAGAATCTTGAGCAGGAATTCACTGCAACCATGATATATTTCTTGGACCCATCAGATTGTAAGGGTCCGCAGTGGTCCAAATACACACCTGCGAGAGGTTTGCCTGATTTCAGTAATGGTGTCTGCGCTGGGCGTGTTACGGTGGAGCCTTTTATCTGTTGACAGATGTCGCATTTTAAGACATAGTCTTCAGACTGCTTCGTTAACCCTGGCCACCAGTAGCGCTGTTTCAATAAGGAAATAGTCGCTGTAACGCCTGTATGCGCGGAACCCAAACCCTCATGTGCCGCTAAAATCAAGCCTAGCCTACGATCCATATTTGGTATTACTCTATCCCCCACTCCAGGAATCTGAGCATATGGAATGTTTTGTGCATCTAACTTGTAGGAGTACTTGAGTGGAAATTTTTTAGGTACTGCTGTGCTTCCTTTGCGTGAAGCATTGACAGCTACCATTATCTCGCCGTCTACCCTCGTCTTTGAACGAGTAACTGCAGCTACAGCGACTGTGCGAACAGCCCCCTTTGCGGCTTCATCAGCCAATGAATTCCCTTCAACGTGAACGCCATCACGCTGATGACTCAGTGTATGTATCACGTGAGCCCTTGGTAGTTCGTTTCTCAACTCCACTACCTGTTCCCATAGCATTTTATGCTTTATTGTGCCACCTTTTGCATTTTTGAACCCGTTTTGTTCCCAATGATGTAGATATTCATTGTATGACTGTACACAGTAAAAGGAATCACACACAATCAGTGTGGGGAATTTGTGATCCGTATTTATAAGTGCCAGTATAAGTGCTTTGAGTTCTGCCAACTGAGCCGTGCAGTCTCCTAGAGATTGCGTTTTTGTGCAACTCGGATGGAACTTGCCATCGTGCATGCGACCTTTAACAATCGCACACGCTGCGCTGTAAGCTGGCTTGCTTCCTGTGGCTGGCTGAGCAGAACCGTCAGTATAGATAATGTATTCATACTGATCTAGAGGCAAAATTTCATTTGGTAGAGGGTATTCTTGTTCGTATTGCAGGAATGCCTGTGTTTTTAAACTTGGATCAAATCTGTATTCAACATCTGTTGCAGTAAGAGAATTAGCCCATTGTATCCATCTTGGATGTAAGGCTTTAGCATTTGGAATGCTAGCTTTGGTAACAGCTTCTAAAGCTGGTACTGGGGTCACGACAATTATGCGTTTTCCGTGAGCCAGAGCTCTTTCTCTTGCTACAGCGGTCTGCACTGCTGTCAGGATTTTTTCTATTGAAGTGAAACGCATTTCTGCGTTTGTATACAGGTGTGATTTGTATGCGATTGGTACGGTTTCACCTTCATTAAAAGTTAAATAAGTGTACTCCGCATTGACCCGCTTATTACTCGGATCACTACGTTCTGTGCGTTTACGCGTGTCTGTAAATGTTTAGAAGCTATCATGTCTTCCTGTAGGGAACGCAGGATATTTGTGTGTTCCTGTGTCCATTGTTTGACTGAAAAGTCAGGTTTTATTAAGTCGTAGAAAGGTTTTACCCTTTCTGCGTAATCCAAAATGTATGTTCGACCAAAATTTAGGAATCCCAGAATTGATTGTAAAATCTTTAATGAGGTTGGAGCAGCGCACACTTTTCTAAAAAGTTAGCTGCCAGGCTTTTTCCCTCACTTGACAGCTCGTATCCTAAAAACAGGACATTGAGGTGGGCAATTTTCGATTTTTTGAAATTAAATTTATAGCCCTCAGAGGCGAATTCCATAATAATGGTGCTCACCCTGGTCAAGTGCCTCTTTAAGTCATCGTCTGTCAGATAAATATCATCCACATAGGACAATGCTTCTTCATCCAAATTTTGGAGTAACTCTGTTACCCTTGCTGAGAACAACCCCGGGCTATTCTTGTACCCTTGGGGGAGTCGGCAGAATTGCCGTTGAAACCCTAACGCACTGAATGCAGTCAGATACCTGCTTTCAGGCGCTATATTTTGGCAGAAAAATCCATTTGAGATATCAAGTGTTGTTTTGTATTTTTTCCACACAATGTTATTCATTAATGCGTCAGTGTGTGCATTTTGAACTGCAAATGTCTTCGTGCAAGTGTTTAAATGTCTGTAATCTAAAACTAGATGATATGTGTTGTCAGGTTTGGCTACGGGGAACAAAGGATTGTTCATAGGTGAAGTGCAATTTTCTATCACCCCCTGGTATTCTAGTTGGTCTAGAATCTCCCTGACTTGTTTTTTAGCTTCCTGCTTTATAGGGTATTGCCTTTGAGCATTTGGGGAAACTTTTAACGGGATCACGTGGTGGGTTGAATCCTCATCCCAACCAGCATGATTTTTGTACAATGCCGGAGCTAGGGCGACCGCCCACTCCTGCGCATATGCATGTTTTAGGTGAATGGGAATGAGGTCGGAAAAGGCTGGAAAAATTATCGTTTCTCCCCTAGGGCACTCCATGACGAATGCAGGCGGCCAGTCTTGTTCTGCTAATAGAATGTCATAACCAGATGACAGATTTTTCCAAAAGAGACCCTTAACTTTTCTGGGCTTGTCCCCTCCATCCGGAGTGTTATCTCATGTATCTTATGTGGGACACTTACCCGAGTATCAGGTGTTTCCACCGTGATATACTCACTAAACTCTGCTGTCACCAGAAATTCCTTCAGGTTCTGGCGAGCTATCGTTACTTCTGCCGCGCTGTCTAGCATCGTCAGAGCCCATTCCCCGTTCAGAAGCTGTGTCCTCAGAATTCTGGGCATGTCTGATCTTGAGACCTGCTACCTTCTTCTTTTTGAACTGAGGTTTTGATTTTTGTTTATCCTCTTTTTTAGGTGCGTAGTCCGCAGCGTGTTGGTGTCGCTGGACTTTGTACGCTCCTTTGATCGTCCTTCCCTCTCGGAGTTTCGCGATGAACCCTGAAAGGAACGAGAGGAACGAGTATCAGTATCCTGATACCTGTCAGGTTTTTTAATGTTATCCCTATTCCTGAGGTTATACCTCTTTTCAGAGGGCTCCTGTTGAGGAGACCTACCTCTGAACTGAGATCTGGTGTCTTTAGACTTTTGTTGTTTTTTATTTTCCCACTTCTTTTTAGAAGAAGTAGGTGTCTGCTTTATTGTGTCCTTTTCAGGACTGCCCACCAGTTGTGGTTTTAATGCTTTCCCACCTAGACTGTCTCTGCCTAATTCTGCATATGCAGTTTCGATTATTTTGGGTAGTTCGTGTTGTTGATCTACTGGACTGAACTCCCTTAGGCATTGGCGGATCGCCACTGAAGCTGCTTCCCCCTAATGTTAGCTACTATTATGGCTGAGACCTGTTCAAAGTTGTTTAGCAACTTCATCCCTAAGTTAAGGGCAGGCTCTGCTCCGTGCTCAATTTGTATCTGGTTCAATACGTCAGGTACTACTGCTAAGGACGGGATACCATGTGTTCTGGTATATATGGCAGCAAAGACTGAACCCCAAGAGGTGCAGTCCTCTACTTGTGGTGTGAGACCCATGGGCAAGCAGATTGTTAGGATTCTGTGTTTATCACTGGTTGTAGTATTCGGGAATACTGCTTCAAGCTGAGTTATTTTCTGAGCTATCCAGAATGGGATTTGTTCGTGTTTTGCTGGCATTTTGCCCATTATCGTGTGTAATGTTTGTGAAGTTATTTTATTAACTGTGCCTTGGACTGGAGTGTCTTGTGCTGCAGCTGGAGCAGGCTGAACTGTTAAAATCCTCATCACAAATTGTGTGAGGTTTCTGTAGATTTTAATTAAATCTCTGTGTTGTACGAGTAAGTCTGGCTGTGGCATTGTGTCAATTTCAGGATGCGGTGTGTATGCCGCTAATATGGGCCATGTGGCTCCTGCTCCTCCGAGCGGGCCTAATCTTGCTCTTCCTCGTACGTGGGGTAAACCAGTAATTATGCTCCTGGTAAGTGAGCGGGACCTCTACTTCCTCAAAAGGAGTATAGTCCGCTGGTGTTTCACCTTCTAGGTAGTAGTGAAATACATTTGTAATTGCATTTACTGCTGGGAGTGTAACCCAAGAATAGAACACCTCTGTTTTATTGGATTTGTGTGCCTCAATCACGAAAATTACTGTACCACCCCTGGCTCTTAAGCCATGTTCTAGAAGTTTTATGGTGACTGCCCTTCTGAAATTTGGTGCAATTTGTATTGCTTCTTCAGGGTCTTCTTCTAAACCAAAGAGGTTTGTTGTAACTCTCCCTGTTGCGCATGTTTCGTCCACCATTTTTAATTGGAATAAGGGTGAAGAGATTTTAAGATAAGGTGTAAATGCACAATTGTAGGAACTATATGTCCTTCAAGCTTGAGTAACCAACAGCCAATAAACAGTATTCTCGTACTACTCAGCTGCGGCGGATTTAGTGCCCACCCACTCCAGACGTCTCTGGGGTTTTGTGAGTAGGTTCTCTGAGAATAGCACGACTGAACTACTCAGATTCTACTGTCAAATAAGTACCAAACCAATGTTGGCGGCACGTCGTGTAGCTCCTATAGTACCCCTGCAGGACCTGCGCGTTTGGATAACATATACTGCGGGCTTGGTGGCAGACTGACTCCGTGCACCCCCACCGTATATGTTAGCCTGGTTTTGCATTAGCTAGCTCGCAGTGCCACTAGTGTCTCCTCTTATCGGGGAGAGATTAGTTTCTGGCAACCTTAGAACATGACAACCCTGATTCCTCAGAATCGTGGAAACAATGTACTACCTTTCGCTCAGTCACTCGTGCTCACTTGTTCGGTTTGTCTCAGAGAGTTACACAGAATAAACAGTCTGGCGTTTCAATAAGTATTTATTGAACAGTTGTTATTCTAGTGTAAAATATATGTGCTGCGGTAACCAGCAGACAATAGCAGAGATATATGATCAGCAGTACGATAAAAGCAAAGGGATAGAACAGTTCTACCATATTGCGATAATCATGAGTACATACATGAATATAAAAGCATTTCATTTCAGTCTTTATTTCGATTCTTGAAATCATTAAAGACACAAAAAACACACAGCATAATAAAAACTTCATATAAGTTTCTACAATTCCATTAAATAATGAACCATTAAAAAAGAACCATTTTAAGATTATATAAAAGCATTATGCAAGTGCGCGTACTCCTACGATGCCTACCTAGATGTACCTGTGTGTACCTAGCATATGTGTGTAGGTCTTAGAAGCTAAGAGCCAAGAATCCTCCTAGGATTTAGTCAAACCCCCATACCTGAATAGAGAGAGTGTGGGACCCCGTCCTGGTCTCGAGTTGGACACCCCGTCTGGGTTGTGTCAGACCACTGTCAGCTTGAGCGACTGCATGCAGGAGCCTCAGCGTCTCTGGTCAGTGTGTCAGCATGGAAGTCTCGGTTCCCTCTGGTTTACCGGGGCAAGATGTGGTGTATTTATACCCTAAAGAGTCTCGGTCCTCAGTATGGTTTGTATTGGACATGAGGGATTCTTAGTGTGTGAGGGGTATTTTAAAAACACTTAGGGGCCGATTCCGGCCGGAAATCTCTCCGACCGAGCCGGACCCGGAGAGAATTCCGACCGAATCGGACTCTGGCAGTCCGACCGAACGAGTACGATGCGCACGCATGCTATCGGACTCGAGTCGGTCGGACTCCCATTGAAGTCAATGGGAGCCGGTCGTACAACGCGTACGCGGGCTCCCATTGACTCAATGGGTGTGAGGCGGTCAAGGGCGCCCCCTACAGCGTGTACGCGTCCATGCGCATCGCGGCGTACATGCACAGGTAGGGGGGACTCATGGGTCCCCCTGTGTGCGACTCGCGCGCCTACGCTTACAGGGGGGTCCGACGCGGACCCCCAAAGTCCGGGTCCGACTGCTTTTTCGAGCCGGACGGCGCGAGTCGATCGGACTGCTCGCGGCGCGCATCGTACTTACCCGGCCGGGAAACGTCTCCATAGCGCGGTGCGAGTCGTGTCCATGCGAGTCGGTCGGAGCGTGTTGAAGCCGCGTTCGGGTCGGTCGGCGATCTCGCGGGTGCTTGCATCGTACTCGCTCGGCCGGACCCGCGTACGATTCGGTCGGTAAACAGGGCTCCGAATCGGATCCGGTGAATCCGAATCCGATTCAGAGCACTACCGGCCGAGATCGGAATCGACCCCTTAGTGCTTTCCCATGACATCTCATGGATCACTAATACACCTTTTTCTAACCACTAAAAAACGAAAAATAAATTTCATGTACAGTTGTAACCATAATTGGGCATATGCGGCCATGACCATAATTGGGCAAGTACGAATATGACCATATTAGGGTAAATATGAATACGTCCATTTTAGGGCATGCACGAACGGATCTACATTAGGGCAACTATGCGGGATATAACAGGCCGAGGCATGAGAGGGGGGAGGGGGAGTGCTATGTGCACTTCTAAGGGCACATCTGTGTTTGGCCAGCTGTCTCAGGCCAGCCAAACACACATGAGCACTTAGATTTCTCCAGCCCAGCTGCATTGAGCAACCAGGCTGGAAAAACCCTACAGACTCCCTGACCTAAGCGGAGCGTCTTTTAAGCCCACTCAGGCTGATCCCCACGCTGCTCTCACAGAAGCGAAGCGCTGGGATTCCACAGGGAGTCTGTGACGCTGCCCCAGTGCCTGCTGGGACAAGGAAGTTCACAGAGGCGCGATGCGACGCTGGAGGCGGCTGGCAGGTAACTGTTTTTTTTTATTATTACCCCCCCGCGCGTTGCCCCTCCCGTGCTCCCCCGTGCCCCCTCCACCCGGCCACCACCTCTTAATAGTGTCAGCCGCCACTGCCCTTTGGTATGGACATTTTCCATTTGACCAAGAATTTATCACCTTTAGTATATTGTTCATTTGTCTTCAAAGTAATTAATTTCTGCATCTGATAGAAATCTGTCACCTTTCTGTCTACAAATTGCACACATTTCAGTATTTTAGTATTGGGAGAGCTTAGGGAGAGTCAGAGAGAGTGGGGTTAGAGGTGGGAGCGAAAGAAAAGGAGAACGTTGGGAAAGCAGAGCCTGACAAATAAACAATTGCCACTAGACACACAGATCAACAAATGTAATGAAAGTGCGGATTTGTCCCCATCACAACATATTTTGAATGGTAATTCGGAAATGCGGTTGACTCTGCACTATGCATAAGTGGCTTTCAAAAACTTTCCTGACATTTAACAGCAGTGATAAAGAGTTTCCCTAGTCATGTATGACACATTCAGCCAGTCCTGGATTTTAGGATATGGGTTTCCTATTCCAGCATGTTAAGTACTGTTAGCTGAAGGTAACATAGTTTTAAGTTACCTGGCTGTACTGAGACATAAGACATCTAGTATCTGTTAAATTATTCTAACTCACTTGCTACATTTACATTAATTTGTACCACTTTTGTCCATCAAGCAAGCGCATGCTCTTCATAAGTGACGTTTAAGTTCTCCCAGTTTTGACTTTTGGCGAAACATCCTGTAAAACTCACCATTTGCAACATATGTTCCCACACATATTTTTGGGTAAAAATTGTTTACTCCACCTTTCAAGTTAAAGTTCAATCCAATCTAGTGTTTAACAATCTTTCTCCATTGTACCGTTTGTAACTAATTTTCCCAAAACTCCCTAGAAGAGAACAAAACAATTCTCTGTAAAGTTGCGTTTAATTGGATTCAGTTTTGTTCAGTGTCGTTGCTCAAGTGTGCTTTGTAAGGCAGCACTTACTACTACTTTTGACATAAATCCGTTGTGTGGTGAATACCCAAAGCCTGTGTAAAGTTACTTTAAACATTGTATCTACTTCTTAATTAAGTTACCAGCTAAAGTGGCATTTTTAAACACAGTTGGATACTATATTCCCCACCTCGTCCCGTGGATCCCCAGATAAAGTATATTCCCGTAGTCCAGCCTGGCATTAATAAATGCATGGACAACTGCCCTACGGGCAGATAAAGGAAGGAGGTCTAACTATTTTCTATTTCGCTATTGGGATCATAACAATTTATTGGGAATATTATTATCTTAGTCAAAAAATATTATATAAAAATCGATGTGCTCTTCATAATTTCACAACATTTAAAACATTTGAATTTTTTTTCTTTTTCTGGAGATTGTACCCGCACCAGAAACCTCATTTTATGTTGTCATTAGTGGGGGTGTCGCCCCACCCGCCTCCGGGAGCGCCCCCCCCCATAAATAGATACTTCTACCTGTTCGTGGAATAAATCCCTGGTTTGAACTGCTTTGGGATCAGTGAGCTCTGCTGACTGTGACCACAATTACAGAAGGAGTTGGGGCATGACACCGGACAGACAGTGAGTGGAACAGAAGGAGGTGGGCTATAATGCCAATACTGGGCAGACTCAGCAGAGGGGGGGGGGCAGTAGGGCGTGGCACCAGCTGCCACTGCACAGTGGGAGGAGGCGGGGAATGGTATTGCAAAAATATTAAATGGAATGAAATGGGGTGGGCCATAATGCAGATACCAAGTGGCACTTCAGAGACGAAGGGAAGGGGGTGAACATGATATCAGGTGGGGGAAGTGAGTCAGGTGGAAGTATGCAAATGGTGACACTGGGTGGAAAGGAAGCGTAGAGGGCAGGGCACAGTGTAGATACCAACCTGTCTGAAAGGAGCTCCTAGCAGTTTCTGTGAGGAGTGGGCATAATACATACACTGATCCGTCGGTACTGAGTAGTGACAGGAAAGTGAGCAGGCTCTGGAGGGCCTGCCAGGCTCTCTTTATTATTAAGGAGTGGCCGAACAGGAACAGAAGTGACACCTGCCATGCAAAAAGTAAAATAAGTTATAAACAAATAGCCAATACCAAAAAGGACTACGTTTATCCATCACCTGTCCACTTGAAACTAACGAAAAATGCAGTGGGCGGATCCAAAATGTGATGGACACCACATTGCGCCAATACCTGAAGAGGGTTCGCCCAAAAAGCCAATGTGAGAAGTGAGCTGCCGAAAAACCCCTTGTGTTTGTCGTCTTTGTGAATGTATGTGTATGTTCTGTTTTGTGTGCTGTATGTTGTATGTGTGTAGCAACAATAGCTCTTGCAAATCAGCTAAAGCTGCCTGAGGCGAGACCTAAAATGCTGTGCATCACCCTTGGAGACTTTCTAGAAAGAGCACAGCCTGGAGCAAAACAGGTCTAAGCATGCCACCAAAAAATACATTGTGTATCAATGCCAGCTTTAGGTTGGTGCGACTGGTGCAGTTGCACCTGGCTCTGAGTTCGGGGGCGCCGAGTTCGGGGGGACGCTGTGATAAGAAAGAATCTTGATGAAGGTGCTTTTAAATTGATGTGTTCCTTGTGTGTCCAGCAGTTTTACGGCAACAATAAAAATGACACAATACCGCTGGTAATTCATGTTTCTGCTGGAGAGAGATCGGAGTTTTGTCTAGAGGGTTTTGACTCATCATAACGTAGCGTAGAGGGTTAATATGCTTGTTGCAATGAATGTGTACCATGCAGATCAAAGAACTGTAGTTATGAGGCTAGCTCAGTGGGTTACTGCTTTTGTCGAGATATCGTTTTGCTACTTGCAGTTCATAATTACAATCCTAATACAGCTCCGTGACCTATTAAATGTCAAAGAGGTGCATGCAAACTGCACGGTATGGGTGAGAACGTTATGTATTTACCAGTATTTGTAGGAAGCTGGCTCTGTATATACTGTACCAAAGTAAGGTATAGTGTGCACAGAGTCCAGGGGATCCCCAAGGGTAGGCAGAGGTTAAAGTAGACAGTACCTTACTCTCTATTTTGTAGTAGTGTGGGCGAGCAGTAAGGCCTTATCAGAGAGTAGTACTAAACATTTATTGTACAACTCAGGCAAGAGATGATTTCGCCCACTCAAGGACTGAACTCCGACCAATTGGTTTGTATGAAAATATTATTTAGTTATATTTATTTCATAGAACCAAGCCAGGGCTTGTACAGGTCAATATAGAAATACTTTGCAAGCATAAACAGTAGAAATACAGTTTGAATGCAATGACTTAGTTACAGTAGAATTACTTTGTATTTGCAGATAGTCAGAATTACTGTGCAATTACATTTCTTACACAGCCAGGTATCTCTAGATACAAGGCTGGTACATTTCCTGTGGGAGAGAAAAAAGGAATCAATGTGTTTTGCAAACGTAATACAGGTTCACAGTATTATTCACAAGCCACATTTAGTCCTGAAAAGGCAGAACTGAGTTTACCGTGGGCACTCGAGTCGCACCGGCAGTGGCACAGAGGCGGCTGGGTGCAGAGTGCATGGACCACACGTTAGCCAACGGGTTAAGCATGGTCGTGGGATTGGGGACTGCGGCGGCAGGCCACCAGATTCGGGGCCAAAAGCTCCTGGGGTCAAGGTCAGCACTGTAGGGCCCAGTGGCCAACACAAGAACTACACCACCAGCGGAGTAGGGGCAGCCGGGTGTAGGATGCGGTCGTAGCTGATGCTGCAGAGTTGGTCGCGGTTCCCTCGGAATCGGTCAGCTGCTGTGGAGGTGAATGGGGCTTTGAGAGGCATCGTCCTGTGACCGCAAGCGTGCGGTGACGGAGTTGGTCGGATGGACGCGGTTGCTGTTTCTGGACCACTTCGGTTATGGATTCGATCAGGGTGTCGCCTTCAGTCGCAGTTGAGGGGACCTTTCAGTCTGTGGCTGCAGGTTTGATTTGGGAGCTTGTTGAGATTCAGGGGTCACTGGGATCCAGGCTAGGATCGCTGGGTGGACGTCCTTCGGGGGTTGGTTCACTCGGGCTTGAGCTCGGGCGCCGGGAGCGGAGTGGAGGAGACTCATGGAGTCGGCAGGAGTCAGAGTCGGTTACTTTTGAGCATGTCCAGTACTCATGGGAGACAAAGTCTTGGTTTAGGAAGGCAGGGCAGGTCCTCCGGGTTCTTGGGGGCTGCTGGCTGCAGGACACACCGAGGTTTTGCTGGAGCAGGTTTGAGGTTGGGACAGGCCGGTAGGGCCGGGGCCAAGTCAGTTGGTGTCCTCTTTTTCTCTCAGCACGGCTTCTTCGGTCCTTCTTCTCTCTTCTTGTTGGCTCTGGTCTTTATTCTTCTTGTTTCTTCTTGTCTGAGGAGGCAAGGTTCGTGGGTTGCCCCTAAATTCTAAATTTAGGGGTGTTACAGGTAGGTACAGGTCGGGACCAATGGGTCCCGTCCTTGGGGTGGGTATACCCCCTATTATGCCACCCTCCAGTGGGAGGGGGCATAAGACTCACTCTGGTTGGCTGGTTACCCCCATCTGCAAGATGGCGGGGACTGAGAGTTGTGCTTCACCTCACCTCCCCCACCTGAGGGGTGGGTTGGCAAAGGTGGTAACACCTCTCCTCCTAACTTTGTTTTCCTGCTGATTCTCCCACCCAAAGTGGGGGTCAGAACCAGTCGGGGCTAGTTGCTGGGAGCAGCAAATGGCTGAGGTAGCTCACAAAAGTGGCAAGCCTTTGAAGCTTCCCCTTGGTGGACCCTGCCAATCCTGGGGGAAGAGGCTTGGCACCTCGTCCCAGGATGTGCATTGTTTCAGGACCCCGAGAGCGGCAGGCTCTCGACCCTGGGGTCCAGAAACATATCTGGTGGTGGCAGCTGGTGAGCAGCCACTCAGCCAGGACACTAGACTTTGGTCGTTTTTCAGGGGGCATCTCTAAGATGCCCTCTGAGTGCATTTTCTATTAAATCCCACACTCGCATCAGTGTGGGTTTAATGTGCTAAGAAGTTTGATACCAAACTTCCCAGTTTTCAGTTAAGCCATTATGGTGCTGTGGAGTTCGTAATGACAAACTCACAGCACCATATACTCTTTATGACATCACTTCACTTACAATGTCTAAGAATTGACTTAGACACTGTGGGGGTACAGGGCTCATGCACCTGTACCCTCACCACTGGTATAGTGCACCCAGCTAGAGGGGTGGCTTACCTATGCCAGGGCAGATTGTAGGCATGGCACACAGGGATGTGTGCCATGTCAACTCTTCACTTTGTTCTGCACCAAAACACGCAACCTGCAATGGCAGTGTGTGGGTGTAAAGGTACAGGGCCTCTTAGGGTGGCACAATATGTGCTGCAGCACTTAGAGGCCTTCCCTGGTCACAGCACCATTGGTACCTATGGTACCTTTAACAAGGGACTTACATGTGGCCAGAGAGTTGCCAATTGGGTTTGCAACAGTACAGTTTAGGGAAAGAACATAGGCCCTGGGAACCTGGTTGGCAAGAACCCAGGGCACACTTAGTCAAAGTACATCAACAGTTTGGCAAAAAGTGGGGGCAACCATGCAAAAAGGGGCGCTTTCCTACAGTCTTTCATTGCCCTAATGTTGCTAAAAACTGATTGGTTTGGATAGAAATACATTCTTATTAGTAAAGCCAGCTGCAACCACTTTGGTATGTTTTAAATCCTACGTCTGCGCTGCTTTAAAACACTCTTAAAATATACTGCCTGCTAGTATGGTTGGCGTGATTCTCTTACACCTTGTAATCCTCATTGTCTTACGTAACATTTCCTATAGACTGATTTTCACATGTATGATTTATTGTCTCCCTGTAGTTTATGTGTGACGTAAAGTGCTCTGACACCCTACACTGGTATGAATAGCGCTATTAAACAAATGAAATGCATTTGCGAGAGTGGCTATTGAGAGATCAGGGGCACTGTTGGATGGTGGTAGCGAGGAAATCCATGAAGAAGGAGGTCACGGGGGAGGGGGAGGCGTCAAACAATCTTCAAGAATCCTGGAAATTAGCACCACCACTATTGAACAACTGTATTACATTATGTATTTTACATGTTTACTTTGTCAACAATTGCCTAAATTACATATTGTGCCAATAAAGTGCTTTGTATTGCATATTTAACACGGTGTAGTATCAGAATATTTAGTTTTAAATATCATACTACAAAAATATTCTTTCCAGAATTTCGACTACCACAATATTGTGAAGGTAAGAATATAGGTAAATATAGATTTATTCTTTTAACCTCTACACCACCTAACATTATGATATAAATGGCTGTGCGAACAAAGATGTGGAGTTAAAAATAGTAAATCCCTACCATTGTTAATATTCTATTATAAACTTTTGTCACGTTGTATATGGTGCAAAGTATTTTTTGTGCCTACCCATTTTTAAACTTTTAAACCCTTTTTTCCATTTTTACTTTCGTTCTGCTCTACCTTTTTTAGGTGTCCTAGAGCTTGACGACAACTACCTATTACATTTGATGAGATGCATTGAACTTGGTTCTGCTTCATCCTTTCCCATTTATAGTACACCAATCATACATGAAGTGCTTTACCTCATGGGAAGACTGCAAGGATCAAAGGTCTCCTCAAATGTGTCCCTGGCAAGGCAATTCAAAAAGAATAGGTACCTGTCAGGGGACCTCCTCGAATGGCTATAATGCGGCGGCAAAGGAGGCTATAGAGACCAGTTTCATACATATGTTATGCACTGTTTTTTATTTTGGGTATACGATGGCACAACAGTCAGTTGAGGTATCCCTTGAGTCCTGGTTAAAGGGTCGCTCCCGAAGTCACCAAGGATCCACAGGAGGTAGGCCAGGTTCACTGACTTCCAGCGTTGTCCCGAGGCGTAAGGAAATGAAAAAAACAAAACAAAACCAGGGTCAGTGGGAAGGACTAGAAACCTTCCTTGCAGTCAGGGTATGGGTCGTGAGGGAAGTATCACCCGATTCCAGCACCTTGTGTGACGCCGTTATGGAGTTACGGTGCCCTCCCTCTATAGCGTTCCCTTCCCCTCCCAGTGACCTGAGAAGCCCCGCAGCCTGGATCGTACCTTGTCTAGCCACCCTCCTCCTGGAGAGTGGCGGGGCGATGCGCGGTCTCGTTGGCCTCCTGGCGTGTCGGTCTCGTCTAGGACGGTGTTCCTAGCTACGTATTTCGCCTTCTTCCGGGGGCTTGCTCCACCGACCGGCGTGGGCGTCTCCTGCTCCTCTTCCGCCCTCTTCGCCTCTACTTGCTGCCTCTTCAAGGCGTCCGGCGCGCCTCTCCTGTCGCGGGTCTCCTCCGATAGGGCCGACGTAGCCAGTGTCATCTGGCACGCCCCTCGGGGCTCCTCCTTGTGGGTGCTGAATTGATTCTTAAAGGGCTCCTCCACAGCCTGCCTATGGAGTGACAGTACGTCAGTTACGGTGTGGATAGGGGAGTAAGGCATTACAGTCAGCTGTTCATCTTCGGTCTCCTGACACATCCCTCCCCCAGGATTTTCCCGATCGGGGGAAAGAGGAAAACGCGATAGATAATCCGCGTTGCCCTGATCCCTGCCCTTCCAGTGGCGGACTTCGAATCGGAACGGTTGTAGGGCCAGAAACCACAGAAGGACCCGGTCGTTACATCCCTTGTTCTTCTGGAGCCAGGTAAGGGGTGCGTGGTCAGTGTATAAAACAAAAGACCTCCCCTCCAGGTAGTACCTCAACTTCTCAATGCCCCACTTCAGGGCCAGGCATTCTTTCTCAATCGTAGGGTATGCCTGTTCCCTAGAGAAGAGCTTCCGACTAATATAAAGAATCGGTCTTTTAAGTCCGTCTGCGTCCAATTGGGAAAGGACTGCACCTATGCCCACACCAGAAGCGTCAGTCTGCAAGATGAATGGGCTTTGGAAGTTAGGGGTAAGCAACACCGGGGAAGTGGTTAGTATGGTTTTCAATGTCTGGAAGGCCAGGATTTCTTGACTGGATGGGGACCGAAGGTGAGAAAGAGTAGCTGTTTTCTTTAGTAAGTCAGTGAGAGGGTCAGCAATGTCAGAAAAATTGGGGTATAAACCGCCTATAATACCCAACCAGTCCGAGAAAGGCCCTCAGTTCTTTCTTAGATTGGCGTAGTCTAGCAGGGCCTGTGCTTCTGTTATTCCCTCCTTTTCCCAGCTTTCCTTTGTGATCTCCAAAAGGGTGCGTAGTTTCCGCCCGAATAGAAGCTCTAACGGCGAAACACCCAAACTGCTTTGGACTGTGCTCCTGATGACAAACAGGGCCAACGGAAGGAGTTGGTCCCAGTTCTTTCCGTCCCCTGTTAGCAGTTTTTTTAGGGTGAGCTTTAGATTGCCATTGTACCTTTCCATGAGGCCGTCCGTCTGTGGATAGTACAAGGAAGTTTTAATATGCCTGATGTCCAACTGTTTGCATACCTCCCTCATCAGTCTTGACACGAATGGAGTCCCTTGATCCGTGAGGATTTCACGTGGAAATCCCATCCTGGAGAACACTTCAATTAGCCTCTGTGCTATGGTGGTGGTGGTGGTGGCTGTTGTCAAGGGGAGGGCCTCCGGGTATCTGGTGGAGTAATGCACAATCACTAGGACATACTGGTAACCCCTGGATGATTTAGGGAGAGGACCTATAAGGTCCATTCCTATTCTCTCAAAAGGTCTGTCTATTATGGGCAGGGGCTGTAGGGGTACTTTTGGAGGGGTGTATGGGTTCCGTTTTTGGCATATAGTGCACTCCTGACAGTATTTTTTTTATCTGGAGATAAATACCTGGCCAAAAGAAATTGTTCAGAATGGACGGACTGGTTTTCTCCACTCCACAATGGCCCGCCAAGAGATGGGAATGGGCAAAGAACAGGATTTGGTCCCTAAAACCAGCCAGGACCAATAACTGGGGTTCTGCTCCTTCTTTGGCTATCCGGTAGAGGAGGCCATTGCGCTCCGAAAAACAGGGATAGGTTTTCCTGGGATTGTCTTGTGTGTCCCGGGCGCTCTGCCAGGCATTACTAAGGGTGCCGTTGTTTATCTGTGCTACCCTGAAGTGGTTGTCCATGGCCCATGGTTCGGATGTAAGAAGGCTATTGTGGGGTTTTTCCTGTAGGGAATACGCTTTCAGGTTATTGACTAGGAGATTAGAGAAGCAGGGGTTATCAACGCCCATGATGAGCTGTTCTGGGAGAAAAGGGAGGACCCCTACGTCGGCTGTGGTTTCCAAGCCCGTTTCAGTCCGAAGGGTTAGTCGGGCTACAGGATAGTCTTTGACATCTCCATGTACACAACAAATACTAACAGTCTTCTCGGGGATGATATGTCCCACAGGGACTAACTGTTCCCTCACTACCGAGTGTTTGCAACCTGAGTCAAGGAGGGCTGTCACTGCTTGGTTGTTTACCGTAAGACTTACGTAATAAACTGGTCCCATCTCTTGCGCGTAAAGGACAGGTCGGGGTGCATAACTAACGTCCATTGGTTCATCTTCTTGCTTTTCCTTTTTTTTTCTGCAGAACCTGGCGATATGGCCCCATTCACCACACTCAAAGCACTGGGGACCTGAAGAGGAAAATCCTTTGGTTCTTCCCATTCGAGCCCTAAAAGGCTCAACAGAGGTTTTTACTGGTTTCTTCTCGTTTCTCGTCTGTGGGGGCCCCTTTTGTACCCTTTCTGGCTCCCTGGCCGTGTTACGGTATTGGGCTCGTGTATAGGAGATAGCCATCTCCACAGCATGGTCTAGGGTTAGGCCCGCATGATAACGGAGCCACCTTTGAGACCCATAAGGCAAGCGTCAAGGTATTGCTCTAGGTATATTTTATTCATTATTTCTTCTCTGGTGGACTCCAATGGTTTGAGCCAATGATCGGCGGCGTCCTTCATTTTGTAGAACAGGGTTTTTGGGGTGTCTCCTGGTGCTCCCCGCTCTTGCCTGAACTTGAGACGATGTGTTTCGTCTACCCCTAATCGGTCCATTATGTATTGTTTCACCAGACCATAAGCAGTTGTACCGTCCTTATTGACGACCTGGTAGGTGGCTTGAGCTTCACCTGTGAGTAAGGGAGCTAGGTAAAAAGGCCAGCGATTCGTTGGCCATGCGCTAGCCTCGCTGCTCTCTCAAAATTTAGAAAGAAGGAAATGGGATCTTCTCCGGGTACATACTTTTGCAGGGAATTACAGTCCCAGGAAGTGCAGGGCCCCTCCCTTGACCTAGACCCAAGAGTAGCTGCGTCTGTCCTTCTACTAACTTGGTCATGTTGTCAGCCTGGGTCTGAATGGCAGAAGAAAAGACAGCACGGTCCATCTCTGCTTGATTCGTGCTTTTCTCCATGGCCCATTCTAGTTTGTTTTGTCCCTCTTTTAACTGATACACAAGGTTTTCCATCCTGTATCGGTTGGACTATGCCCGCATTCTCCACCACTTTGTCAGGGGACCTCCTCGAATGGCTATAATGCGGCGGCAAAGGAGGCTATAGAGACCAGTTTCATACATATGTTATGCACTGTTTTTTATTTTGGGTATACGATGGCACAACAGTCAGTTGAGGTATCCCTTGAGTCCTGGTTAAAGGGTCGCTCCCAAAGTCACCAAGGATCCACAAGAGGTAGGCCAGGTTCACTGACTTCCAGCGTTGTCCCGAGGCGTAAGGAAACGAAAAAAACAAAACAAAACCAGGGTCAGTGGGAAGGACTAGAAACCTTCCTTGCAGTCAGGGTATGGGTCGTGAGGGAAGTATCACCCGATTCCAGCACCTTGTGTGACGCCATTATGGAGTTACGGTGCCCTCCCTCTATAGCGTGCCCTTCCCCTCCCAGTGCCCTGAGAAGCCCCGCAGCCTGGATCGTACCTTGTCTAGCCACCCTCCTCCTGGAGAGTGGCGGGCGATGCGCGGTCTCGTTGGCCTCCTGGCGTGTTGGTCTCGTCTAGGACGGTGTTCCTAGCTTCGTCTTTCGCCTTCTTCCGGGGGCTTGCTCCACTGATCGGCGTGGGCGTCTCCTGCTCCTTTTCCGCCCTCTTCGCCTCTACTTCCTGCCTCTTCAAGGCGTCCGGCGCGCCTCTCCTGTCGCGGGTCTCCTCCGATAGGGCCGATGTAGCCAGCATCATCTGGCACGCCCCTCGGGGCTCCTCCTTGTGGGCACTGAGTTGATTCTTAAAGGGCTCCTCCACAGCCTGCGTATGGAGTGACAGTACGTCAGTTACGGTGTCGATAGGGGAGTAAGGCATTACAGTCAGCTGTTCATGTCTCCTGACAGTACCACAACATTTCAGAAAGTCTGTCGTTTGTGAATTCTTGCAATTTAGAAGACCTGTAAACAAGGACCCAGTTTTACTAAGTTTGAATCCACACCACGTAAAACCGTGGATGACTCTGGTAAGTGGCTGCTGACATAGATCCAGCCCAGCTCCCAACCGACCCCGTTCTGGACCATAGGGGCGCAGATAATGCTGCTTCCAGCATTGCTGCATTGCTTGATCCTGCGATTCCCACACCCTGCCCCCCAACCACTGGTCATAGACACACAGCACAGACATACAGCTCCTGTGCCATTTACACCCTATTCAAAGCTGGGGGTAAATGGCATCGGTAAAGGTAACATTATTGAGCGAGGAACCGGGCAATACATGCAAAAAAGGACCCCTTATTCCAAGTCCACATGTTATTGTCCATTTGTGGTCAATAAGTTTGGTGTTTGGGATATTGGCCAGAATCAAAGATTTCGGACCCCAGTCCTGCACCAAATAACGGGCTACTCTTAAAGAACCCTAACTTGTAGTCAATTTACAGTCCCCATATGATGGCAGACTGAGTCAGCTGTGCAGCCGTTTGAACTTGTGACCTGCCAATCATAGTTTGCATAAGAGTAGAGCATTTCACTTTCTGAACCATGCTGCCAGCTAGGGACATACGAAGGTAGGGGTGTATTTATGAACTGATACATGTTCTAGGACAAGTTTGTGGCATCACTGAATGTAATGACATGACCCTGGGCCAACCATTAATAATATGTATGTGTGTGTGTGTGTGTGATTAATTTATGAATCACATAACGTGTAAAGCGCTCTGATACTTTCGGGTCTAGCTAGCGCTATATAAAACTCAAAATAATAATAATAATAATACCGTTTTTTTCTGCGTGTTTTTTAAAACAATTTTCTCTGTTATCTTCCCTCAGATATTCAAGTACATCAGTTTTAATAAAACAATGACTCAACTGTCTTCCACACTTGCTCGATGTGCAAAGGATATTCTGGGCTTCGCCATCATGTTCTTCATTGTATTCTTTGCCTATGCACAATTGGGGTACCTTCTCTTTGGCACTCAAGTAGAGAACTTCAGCACCTTTGTGAAATGCATGTGAGTATATGCTTTTCATTTTCAGTGTATATGGGGAGATGTAGAAATAGTATTTACCTCATCCAGTATGATACTCAAGTTTGGACAGAAATGCCGGATCTGGTTAACAATAAATATCTATTGTCTTTTTAGGCCTCTCTAGACATCTGTTGTGTGTTTCACGAGCAATGGCAAAGTCAGCTGATCTGCGTTTAATATGGCAATACATGCAAACACATGCATATACAAATCATGTTTCCATGCATTAGCACATTATTGCTAGACCTATTGGATTTGCCAATACTTGGTAGTGGTGATAGTGGTTTGGTGATGATATTAACTGCAGCTGTTCTTGTCGTGGTATTAATGTTGGTATTGGTGGTGGTGTTAACATTATCATAATGTATTCGGGATGTAGCGTTAGTGGTATATGCTGTGATGTTAGTGTTGATGGTATTGATGGTGGAGTTGGTGGTAGTGGCATTGGTGGTATTGGCATAATGTTTTGGCATTGTTGGCAATTGTTGTGGTGGTGATGGTGTGGCATTGGTTGTGGGTTTGTTAAAGGAAGTAGCTGCATTAGTATTGGTGGAGGTATTAGTGGTATTGGTTGTATTGGTG
The DNA here is from genome assembly GCA_963921515.1 of Calotriton arnoldi. NCBI lineage: Eukaryota > Metazoa > Chordata > Amphibia > Caudata > Salamandridae > Calotriton > Calotriton arnoldi. The sequence continues at coordinate 86,995 of CAWUFW010002490.1, read as the reverse complement.
TGTTTGGTGTGCATGTTGGAGTTGGTATTGGTGATTGTACAGATATTAATGGTGGTGGGATTGTTTGTGTGGCATTGATGGGGATGCAGTATTTATGGTGGTAGCGTCATACTGCTATTATGGTGGTGGTATTGCAAATGGGATTGGAGGTTTGTGGTAGCGGCAGTAGTGGTAATCGTAGTGGTCTTGTCTGGTATTTGTGGTGGTATTAATGCTATTGTTGGTTTCGGTTGTATTAGTAATGGGTTTTGTGGTGGTATTGCTGGTGGTGGCATGGATGTTATTTATAGCAGTGGTATTGGTGCTGGAATAATTAGTTGTGTTATTGTGTGTGCAGGATTGGCAGCAAGTTTGGTGATATATTAAAGGCAGTGATGATAATTGTGGTGCTATTGGTGATGGTGGACATGGTGCATGTGGTGGTGGTATTGATGATAGTATCGGTGTGGTATTTGCATTCCCATGGTGCTGTGGTGTTATGAGAGTGATATTGATAGTTTGTCAGTACTGCAGCTTTTGGTATTGGTATTGGGATATTTGTATTGGTGGCGCTGGCAGTGATGTTGGTGTGGCATTGGTGATGGTGTTATTGATATATTATATATATGTATATATTTATAGTTATCTCAAGTAACTATAACTTGTGCCCTAATGTAGTTATAACTCCCTTTTTTTTTAGTTGTGCCACAAAAAAATTAGCATTTTTTGTCCTGTGGCTGGGGGGGGCTTTCAGTGTCCCCCCTCACCAGCCCAGATGGGAGGGTATTCCTGCCTGTTTGTTTACTTTTTTTCTCAGGACAGGGGACTAAGTCCCCGAGTCTTAAAATGGCTGCTGCACGATCTTTGTTGGCAGCCAATCAGATCTTATCTTGAGATCTGTCAGCTCTGTGGATCTTCAGTGAAGTGAAATATACTATTTTTTTTTTACCTTAATTTCTCAAAAACTACTGAATGGATTTACACTAAATCACAAAAAGCACACTTTCTGGACCAAGATGTAGCTTTCTGCCAAATTTGATATAATTTCGTAAAAGCCATTTCCGTCAGCTCACTAGTCACACTAGACGAACTATAACTCGCGCCTTCTCTATGCACAGCTCACACGCTTTCATATTGCATCCCTTATACTACGTTAAATCCCAGAATTCATAGCAACACTTATGACACCTCAAATGACATAATTTGCGAGAACACTGTGCATGGTTGAGTTGCGAGTTATAGTTCATGTACTATGGCTATCAAGTTGACAACACTGTGTATGGAGGTGCATGATTTTTAGTACTTTGAAGGTGGTCTGTAAATTATAAATTTAAGGTGTGTATATATATATATATATATATATAGCAAAAAACAAGTTGCTCAGCAGCTTAAGGGCGCACTCAGGAGGCAGAAGAAAGATTCTTTATTCACCAGCAGGCAGCAAAGCGCACTTTGAAAATCATGTAAGTCCGCCTTACGTGATTCGGAAGTGTTCCTTCTTCAGAGGCGTGGCTCAAAACATTCGCATTGCTGCAAGGCATAAATTTAAATAGCTGCCCTCCAATGGGCTGCTCAGATGAACGTCCCAATGTCTTCTGGGATTTGAAGTTTGAGCCCCGCAGCCTGCATTACACCCAAATGGGATTTGAGCCTCATATACAAACAGATGGTCCAGAATGGGCCGCAAAGTGCACATTCTGCCTAGCAACCATAGGCACTGTCTCCCCATATCGGGCATCGACGAATTTCGAGCCCATGGCCCCTGTCACATCCATAGGGTGGTGCCGCCCTCCATGGCCTGGAGCCGCCGTGTATCCATCAAAAAACAAGTTGCTCAGCAGCTTAAGGGCGCACTCAGGAGGCAGAAGAAAGATTCTTTATTCACCAGCAGGCAGCAAAGCACACTTTGAAAATCATGTAAGACCGCCTTATGCGTTTCGGAAGTGTTCCTTCTTCAGAGGCGTGGCTCAAAACATTCGCGTTGCTTCAAGGCATAAATTTAAATAGCTGCCCTCCAAAGGGCTGCTCAGATGAACGTACCAATGTCTTCTGGGATTTGAAGTTTGAGCCCCGCAGCCTGCATTACACCCAAATGGGATTTGAGCCTCATAAACAAACAGATGGTCCAAAATGGGCCGCAAAGTGCACATTCTGCCCAGCATCCATAGGCACTGTCTCCCCATATCGGGCATCGACGAATTTCGAGCCCTGTCACATCCATAGGGTGGTGCCGCCCTCCACGGCCTGGAGCCGCCGTGTATCCATCAAAAAACAAGTTGCTCAGCAGCTTAAGGGCGCACTGGGGAGGCAGAAGAAAGATTCTTTATTCACCAGCAGGCAGCAAAGCGCACTTTGAAAATCATGTAAGTCCGCCTTACGCATTTCGGAAGTGTTCCTTCTTCAGAGGCGTGGCTCAAAACATTCACGTTGCTGCAAGGCATAAATTTAAATAGCTGCCCTCCAATGGGCTGCTCAGATGAACGTCCCAATGTCTTCTGGGATTTGAAGTTTGAGCCCTGCAGCCTGCATTACACCCAAATGGGATTTGAGCCTCATAAACAAACAGACGGTCCAAAATGGGCTGCAAATTGCACATTCTGCCCAGCATCCATAGGCACTGTCTCCCCATATTGGGCATCGACGAATTTCTATATGTATGTATATATATATATATTATCTACTGGCGGTCGCCAGTAGATAGTTATAGTTACAACCTATTATCCATAGGAAATCCGCGACATTCTATTTGAAATAACTCTCTTGCCGGTTGACGTATCTTCGCGAAATTTTCAAACTTTGTGGGGCGCTCCGGTCCGCTCCTACCCTGAAAGTCTCGGGGTGATACGTCAAGCGGGGGCCGAGAAAAAGGGGGTCCCAAAACGCGTTTTCCCATGCATTTTCCCATAGGAAACTTTAGACACGGCTACAGCCCGAACTGCTGAACGGAATTACACCAAATTTGGCAAAGAGGTAGTTCTTGGTTCAGAAAGAACCCTTTTTGTTAAATGGTGTAAATCCGTTCAGTAGTTGCTGAGAAAATCAAAAAGTAAAAGTACATATATATCTATGGGCACGGAGGATTCGCGCACCCTCCCGATCACGAGCTGCATGTTAATTGGCTGTCAGCTGGCTGTCAACATTCCGATTCAGGAAATGTTGGCAGCCATTTTGTCCCTCGGTAGAACCGAGGGACAGAAACAAGTGCGCAAAGCGCACAAAGGGAGAGGTAGAAACACCCTGACCCCCTAGGTTTGCTCAGGGGGTCCCACAAGGACCCCTGGGCAAAAAATATTTTTTTTTTAAAATTGGCAGGATGCGCTCAGGGAGCGCGAACCCTGCCGAAAAAATCGAAGCGCGGTCTCCCGCGCTTCGATGTTAATTGGCCCCAGGTGGCCCAAGTCCCGGGGGCATGCTGGGGGGTTAATTTTATGTGTGGGGGCCTCTAAGGGCCCCCAAGCCCCGGGGACCACCACCCCCGGGGCTTTATGTACAATGGTGCGGGAGGGCTCTGAGCCCTCCCGCAGCCCCGAGGACCACCACCTCCCCGGGGCTTCTTTTTTTTATTAAAAACCTGTGTGGGGGGCTCCAGCCCCCACACGCCCGGGACCACCACCTCCCGGGGCACTAAGAAAATTACAATGGGGGTCCGTTTTGGACCCCCAGAGCCCGAGGACCACCACCTCCCGGGGCTGTGCACTGAATGGGAGGGGGCCGCGCGGCCCCCTCCTGAAGCCCTTGATGGCCCTGGGGACCACCACCCCCAGGGCCGGCTCCTGCAGTGTCCCGGGATGCCTACCCCCGGGACACTGCTGTTTGCAATGACAGGACGGGAGCCTCGCGGCTCCCGTCCTGTCATTGCAAACTTGCTTTGGATATTGGAAGAGAGAGCAGGAAACCTGCTCTCTCTTCCAATATCCAAAGCCGACAGCTTTCCACATGGGGAGCTGCATCTTAGCAGCTCCCCATGTGTAGCAATGCCGGCTCCCGTAGGACACGGGGAGCCGGCGGGACTGTGGGGGATTGGGGACCCCCACAGTCCCCAACGAGAGGGCCAGCCCCGGGGGATGGGGTCCCCGGGGCAAGTAGTGGCTCGGGAGGAGGCCACGCGGCCCCCCTCCCCAAAAAAAAAAAAAAAAAAAAAAAAAAGCGATCGGGCCCGCAGGCCCCGCCCCTTCCTTCACCACTCTGCAAACGCGCCCCTGGCGCGTTTGCAGAGGGGAACGAATTCCCTTGAATACTGGGGGTCCCTGGGGGCCAACTAGCCCACCAGGAACCTCCAGTATGCGTCAGGGGGCAGAGAGGTGTACAGAGGCCACGCCCCTTTTTACACCTCTCTGCAACGCAGCTCTATGGCGCTTTTGGAGGTATATGGTGGGCTAGTTGGACTCCGGGGACCCTCAGGATTCAAGGGGACTTAATCCCCCAACTTAAAACGCGCCACGGGCGCGTTTGCACAGTGGTGAAGGGAGGGGGCGGGGCTTGAGGTGACATGTGTGCAAACAGGCCCCGTGGCGCGTTTTAAGATGGGGAATTAAATCCCCTTCAATCCTGAGGGTCCCTGGGGGCCAACTAGCCCAACAGGTACATCCAGAAAGCGCCACAGAGCTGCATTGCAGAGAGGTGTAAAAGGGGTGTGGCCTCTCTACACGTCTCTGCAACGCAGCCCCTGGCGCATATTGGAGGTTCCTGGTGGTCTAGTTGGCCCCTAGGGACCCTCAGGATTCAAGGGAACTTAATCCCCAACTCTAAAACGCGCCACGGGGCGCGTTTGCAAAGATGTCACCTCAGGCCCCGCCCCCTCCCTTCACCATTGTGCAAATATTCCTCTAAAATCAGCCGAAATAGGAATTCCGATTTACTCACCTGTTATAAGGAGAGACCTCAGTGCTGTATCTTTCAGCCCAGTACTGGTCCTGAAAAGTAATTTTAACCGTACTTACCGGTAACTTGAATTTCCTTCATAGGCTAACATTGACTGGTTTCACTTGGAAATTCTTCTAAGTGTGGAGTTTTGGAACTTTAAAATATTCCTCTAAAATCAGCCGAAATACGAATTCCGATTTACTCACCTGTTATCAGGAGAGACCTCAGTGCTGCATCTTTCAGCCCAGTACTGATCCTCAAAAGTAATTTTAACCGTACTTACCGGTAATTTGAATTTCCTTCATAGGCTAACATTGACTGGTTTCACTTGGAAATTCTTCTAAGTGTGGAGTTTTGGAACTTTAAAATATTCCTCTAAAATCAGCCGAAATACGAATTCCGATTTACTCACCTGTTATCAGGAGAGACCTCAGTGCTGCATCTTTCAGCCCAGTACTGATCCTGAAAAGTAATTTTAACTGTACTTACCGGTAACTTGAATTTCCTTCATAGGCTAACATTGACTGGTTTCACTTGGAAATTCTTCTAAGTGTGGAGTTTTGGAACTTTAAAATATTCCTCTAAAATCAGCCGAAATACGAATTCCGATTTACTCACCTGTTATCAGGAGAGACCTCAGTGCTGCATCTTTCAGCCCAGTACTGATCCTGAAAAGTAATTTTAACCGTACTTACCGGTAACTTGAATTTCCTTCATAGGCTAACATTGACTGGTTTCACTTGGAAATTCTTCTAAGTGTTGATTTTTGAAACATACAAATATTCCTCTAAAATCAGCCGAAATCCGAATTCTGATTTACTCACCTGTTATCAGGAGAGACCTCAGTGCTGCATCTTTCAGCCCAGTACTGGTCCTGAAAAGTAATTTTAACCGTACTTACCAGTAACTTGAATTTCCTTCCATAGGCTAACATTGACTGGTTTCACTTGGAAATTCTTCTAAGTGTGGAGTTTTGGAACTTTAAAATATTCCTCTAAAATCAGCCGAAATACGAATTCCGATTTACTCACCTGTTATCAGGAGAGACCTCAGTGCTGCATGTTTCAGCCCAGTACTGATCCTCAAAAGTAATTTTAACCGTACTTACCGGTAACTTGAATTTCCTTCATAGGCTAACATTGACTGGTTTTCAGCAAAAAGTTTCAAAGTGTTGATTTTCACAAACTACAAATATTCCTTAAAAATCGCCTGTATGACTTAAACGCATTCTTTCAACTGTTTACAGGAGATGCACCAGTGCTGGATCCAGGATCCAACACTGAGTAAGAAAAAGTAACGATAACAGTTTTTACCTGCTAAGTGAATTTCCTTCCATAGGATAACATTGGTGATTCTATGAGAAAAAGTTTCAAAGTGTCAACTTTTAAAATACAATAATATTCCTTAAAAATCACGACTGTAACCAAAACGCTTTTACTCAACTGTTTACAGGAGATGTACCAGGACTGAATCTAGGATCCAGTCCTGTGGTTACAAAAGTAATCCATAAAGTAACTAATTGCATTTAACTAGAAATTCACATTGAGCTGAATGTTGCATTGTGTTTGAAAATGTGTTGCCCATTGCAACAACTGTAACTACTGTACTTAAAAGTCTATTGCCTATCTGCAAAGTATTTAAACTAAAGTAATTCATTCTGAGAAAGTATTTTTGTAATGTAATGTATAATGTAATTACAATGTAATTTGACAAATAAAATATGTAAAAAAAAATTGTTTCTAAAAATGTAGTAAATCAGTATGAAAGAATTAATATAACAATTAATACATTTAAAAATTGTCATTTACAAAACCTTTGAAATTCACTGAAAAAACCGTAGGTTTCAGGCACGTTATAGTTAGAAATTAGCATTTAAAAAACCTTTGAAATTCACTGAAAAAACCATAGGTTTCAGACACGTTATAGTTACAAATTAGCATTTAAAAACCTTTGAAATTCACTGAAAAAACCATAGGTTTCAGACACGTTATAGTTACAAATTAGCATTTAAAAACCTTTGAAATTCACTGAAAAAACCATAGGTTTTAGGGACAGTTATAGTTACTTGGACATTGCACTCGTACAAAACCCGTGGAAATTCCCCCGTTATAGTTAGTTCAGCTAACTATAACTCGCGCCTCGCAATGCACTGCTGATGACGTCACATATTACATCACTCATGACATGGTCAGTGACATCACTGATGACATCACTGATGACATCTCAAATGACATCACTGATGACATCATCCACGTGATAATCTGATGCACCTCCTCACACCCTAATATAATCTTTGATACACCCACTCTAAATTACAGACTGCCATTCGCAAAACCATAGACACTCCAACACCAATAACTACATACCCACTCACTGATTCTTAGGTCTACACACACACATCCACTCACTCACCCGTACAGTCACTCATACTTACGGTCACTCAGTACAGGACTATCATATGCACTCTTACTCCTATATAGACACTCAAACAACGCCACTCATCCATAGAGATACTCACACACCTAGTCAGTCATGCAAATAATTAAACACACTGCCATTTACTCACCTATACAGTTATACACACACCAGCTCACTTACTCATACAAATAGTAGCACATTGTTACGCTCTTATACAATCACTGATACAAGCACACAATCATCCATACAGCCACTATCACAATCACTCACTCTTGCTTATAGCTATTTATATACTCCAACACACATATATACTGCCTTTCACATATGTAGTTACTCACACATGTACCACTGGGACATACATTCACTCACTAACACACTCTTACACACACTTACCCACCCATACAGTCTATCACAGATGCACTCTTGAAACCATCCACCCAGTGAATCACCCACTCACACATCTATGCACAGAGTTGCACACACCCTCCCACACAAACACTCAGGCACCCATACAGATACTCAGACAAGCATTCAATAACTCATATAGAAAATCATTTAGCTATTCACAAACACATGCAGCCACTTACACAGCAACAGACAGACGGATACAGACATACACCCAGTTTAGTCACTAACCCATGCATTCAGTAAGATACGTTAAATCACTCACTTATAGAGTCAGTCACGCACCTACTAAATCATCCATACAGACACTTAGACACCCACTCATTCTTCAATACGTCTTTTCCTATATATTTTAAAAATATTTAGACTTTACAGAAACACACAGTCACTGGATGATGTCATCAGTGATGTCATTTGAGATGTCATCAGTGATGTCATCCGTGATGTCACTGACCATGTCATGAGTGATGTAATATGTGACGTCATCAGCAGTGCATTGCGAGGCGCGAGTTATAGTTAGCTGAACTAACTATAACGGGGGAATTTCACGGGTTTTGTACGAGTGCAATGTCCAAGTAACTATAACTGTCCCTAAAACCTATGGTTTTTTCAGTGAATTTCAAAGGTTTTTTAAATGCTAATTTGTAACTATAACGTGTCTGAAACCTATGGTTTTTCAGTGAATTTCAAAGGTTTTTAAATGCTAATTTGTAACTATAACGTGTCTGAAACCTATGGTTTTTTCAGTGAATATATATATATATATATATAGCTATAGAATTTCTAATGTTTGTGCAGTTTAAGTGTGGTTTGTATAGAGAGAATAAATAAAGTTTTAGTAATTTGAAGGTGGCGCATGAATTATACATTTAAGGTATAACTATAACTTTAGAATTCCTAATGTTTGTGTAGTTTAAGTTTGGTTTGTACAAGAAGAATAAATATAGTTGTCCTAACTATAACTAAGCTTTAACCTTTTTTCAATTAATTTCAATGGCTTTTATTTTTTAAGAATAAAGTGTTTCAAATTGTAGCTTACAGTGTCGCTAAGTGGAGTGCCATAGAATACAGTGGAGGACAGTGCCGTACAGTGGAGGGTCATACAGTGGAGTAGAGTGGTGTAGAGTGGCATAGAGTGGAATAGCGTAGAGTGGAGTGGCGAAAAGTAGTGTAGAGACAAGTGGCGTAGAGTGAAATATCGTAGAGTGGATTAGCATAGGAAGGAGTGACGTACAGTGAAGTGGCATAAAGTAGACTGGTGTAGAGTGGAGTGGCGTAGAATGGAATATCATAAAGGGAGTAGAATAAAGTGGAGTGGCAAAGAGTGTAATGCGTAGAGTGGACTATAGTGGAACAGCGTGGAGTGGCGTAGAGTGGAATAGCATACAGTGGAGTGGCGTAGAGTCGCAGAGTCGAGTGGTGTAGAGAATAACAGCATAGAGTGGAGTGTTGTAGAGCAGAGGGGGTAGAGTGGACTAATGTACAGTAGAGTGGCGTAGAGTTGAGTGATGTAGAGTCGAATACTGTATAGTGGAGAGGTATAGAGTGGAGTGGGGTACAGTAAAGTGGGATAGAGTGGAGTGGTGTACAGTGGAGTGGCATAGAGTGGAATAGCGTAGAGTAACGGGCGTAGAGGGGAGTTGCGTAAAGTAGAGTCAAGTGGCGTAGAGTGTAGTGGCATAAAGGACAGTGGCATAGAGTTGAGTGGTGTAGAGTGGAATGGCATAGAGTACAGTGGCATAGAGACAAATACTGTAGACTAGAGTGGCATTGTGTGGAGTGGTATAGAGTGCAGTAGCGTAGAGTGAAGTGGCGCAGAGTGGCATGTAGTTCAGTGGCATAGACTGGAGTGGAGTGGAGTGGCGTAGAGTGGAATAGCATACAGTGGAGTGGCGTAGAGTCGAGTGGTGTAGAGAATAATAGCATAGTGTGGAGTGTTGTAGAGCAGAGGGGGTAGAGTGGACTAATGTACAGTAGAGTGGCGTAGAGTTGAGTTATGTAGAGTTGAATACTGTATAGTGGAGAGGTATAAAGTGGAGTGGGGTAGAGTGGAGTGGTGTACAGTGGAGTGGCATAGAGTGGAATAGCGTAGAGTAACGGGGCGTAGAGGGGAGTTGCGTAAAGTAGAGTCAAGTGGCGTAGAGTGTAGTGGCATAAAGTACAGTGGCATAGAGTTGAGTGGTGTAGAGTGGAATGGCATAGAGTCCAGTGGCATAGAGACAAACAGCGTAGACTAGAGTGGTATTGTGTGGAGTGGTATAGAGTGCAGTAGCATAGAGTGAAGTGGCGCAGAGTGGCGCAGAGTGGCATGTAGTTCAGTGGCATAGACTGGAGTGGAGTGGCCGCGAGTGGAGTGGTCTAGAGTGGAGTCACGTAGAGTGGAATGGCCTAGAGTCGCGTAGAGTGGAGTGACATAGAGTGGAATGGCGTGGCATGGCCTGACGCCGATGGAGTAAGCAGCTCTATCCGGAGCTCCTCGTGGCCAAGCCCCATCTGGCGCCATCATGACCTCTTGCGCTCCCGCAAGAGCCCGAATACATTGCTGGGCACTGCTGGAAAGGAGCCCACTTGCCCAGGAGCTATTTGGGCGGCTACAGGCTGTAAAATTGACGGTTGCGGGGGACCTAGCGGACCGCCTAGGCAGCAAGATGGCGGCGATCGGAGACTGCAGACAGAGGCCGTCCTGATCGCTTGCAGTCCTGAAGGAGCCCAAAGCCCTTGTGGTTCCCTGACGGTGCAGGGACTAATCGGCTGTGAACCGCACTGGTGACTACAGGCCCTACGAAAGCTGGCGGCAGAGAGACTGGTCGGGGCACTGAGTCCGACTCCTAAGACGGCGGCAACTGCTAATTACAAGTGAGTCCTAAAGGCACTCGGCGAGCACCGGCTCAGTCTGAACAGGCGGTGCAGGCTATCCGGGAAAGGGCTGCCCGGAGAAGAGAGGAAATAACTGCAGGGAGGTACGGGTGATGAGAACGAGAGTTGAGAGGCCTTGAGTGGCGAGACCCCGCGACTTAGCCAGGCTGAGCACTGGAAGCGATCCTCTCCGGTGGGCGGTGCCTAGCTGCGGTGCTGCCCCTGAACACTGCGGACCGTTCGGGGAGGCCCCTGAGCTTGGTATTCAGTGAGAGGGACTGCAGGCACAAACTAGTGAAGGTGGCGAGGAACGGGGGCTTGGCACGAGGGCCATCCTAGAAAGGGCCAGGAGGAAGAAGCACTGACGTGCAACCCCGAACTTGACCCGCCTGCAGGTAGGAGCGAGAAACGCAAACAGAGACGCAGTAATCGCTGCGGAGCCTGCAGGCCCCGCGATACTGTCAGAACTGTGCAGTGAGCTGGCTAAGAGAGGCGCCGGCGCCACGATGATTGAATCCCTGAGAGCGATACAGGCAATGGCTGTTGTCCCTTAACCAAACCCTAGCGAGTGACAATTGGTATAAAATAGGGGGAAAAGGAGCCCTCGCTCTGTGAAACCTGGACCTAGCAAAGATTCTGCTCAGGGGTCCTAGATACCTACTAGCAAAGCCCTCTCCCTAACAGTTATAATCAGCTGGAAGGGAAGATCTGGGGCTGACATCCTGCTTCCTGCCTGGCTTGCATGACTTGCCTGCAACAGTGACGCACCTGGGCAAATATACTTTCGATTGCCGCTTACTGCCGAGGGAGCCCGTAAACCTGAGAACTGCTGCGCCCAGTCAGAAGAGGCCACTACAGAGGACCAGGTGGCATAGTAAACTGGGGGAACTGATAGAATCACGTGTGCTAGTTCCCACCAAATAGCCAGAGCTCCAACCTTGCAGTTAAGTGCACTCCCCAGGGCAAACCTACAGCCGCCAGGGCACATATCCGGAGAGGATCTCAACGTCTAGCCAAGGGGACGGAGAGCGACCAGGCAGCGACCAGACATATATAGTGACGGGGAGCGAATACAGGTCATAGCTCCCGGAAACGATGGGCAAATACACCAGAAGGAAAGAACCAGAGCAGGGGGAACAGAACACGACTGTGGATGCAGTAGCAACTAAGGCTGCCCTGATGACGACAAGTCCTGCCTGCGACCCCACACTGCAGGATATATTTCAAGCCATCACTGCCTTTAGAGAGGCCTTAGAATCCAAGATTGACGCTATTGGTACTGACCGGACTCTGCTGAAGGACAACCACAAAAAATTAGCGGAGAAAGTTGCCACCTATGAACGTACGCTAGTTGAGATTCCCCCAATTATGATCACGATGCAGAAAAGGCTCACAGTTATGGAGACCAAGTGCGGATCCTGGAGAACAGGGCAGAAGAGGCTGAAAATAGATCACACCGCAATAATATCCGAGTTGTGGGTATGCCCGAAAAACTAGAAGGTACTGATATGGTGCAATTTATGTAGCAATGGCTGAGAACGGTTGTGACCCCGGAGGGCCTCTCGGCATTCTTTGCCCAGGAAAGAGCCCATCAGATCCCAGCAAGGCTCCCTCCGCCGGGTGCTCCCCCGCAACCAATAATAGTGTGAATTCTGCACTTCAAGGATCGGGGCTATATCCTGGCACAGACACGTAAGACGCAAGAGCTGAGGGTTGACAATGCGACCGTGCGCATCTTCCCTGATTTCTCTAGGGAGGTTCAGAAATGCAGAGCATCCTATCAGGAGATAAAGCAGAAGCTGCGACAGCTTGGACTCCAATACTCAATGATCTTTCCAGCAAAACTAAGAGTGGTAACACAGGATGGGGCACAGTTTTTTCAGTCTCCGCAAGAGGCATGGGACTGTCTGGAGGCCCGGAAAGAACCAATATCGGAAGCGGGAGGAGTAGAATGGCAGAGGCAACGACAGAGGAGTAGAGGGAACCGAGAGCGTCGAAGCCGAGGTGCGCCATCTAGAGCTGAAGCCAGCCTAGGGCGCAAGAAAGTGATGGAGGCGATAGCACAACTCAGCGGAGGCCAGGTGAATGGCGAGACATCGGAACGTAGTTCCCTTCCTCAGGACTCTGAATCAGACCCAGAATCGAATGCCTCTGAGAGTGCAAGCTTGGAGATGCCTGCAGTCACCCCGGGCACAGTGGATGATATCATATAGGGCAACGAAGTCTTGACCAGAGAGGACTGCAGAATCAGTACCGCGAATGTGGCTAAACAACTCGCCCACAAGAGCTAAAGATGAGATTTGAGATCTGAGCATACATTTCAAGCAGTGCCCCACACTATTGACTATTTAAGCTGGATGGGGGCTTGGTCGCTGAGAAGCTGTATGGACGCCCCTCTATGCTGCGGAACTCCATGGGAGTTCTGCCATGCACTATGTTGCATATGACTGTGGTTTGGGCGGCTGGCCTGTTGCTGCTGGCCCTGGGGTGGGGGAGTTGGGGTAGTTGGTTTATGTTCTTAGATATAGGACACAGCGAATCACACAGCAACACATACAAACTTAAGTGGGTCATTCGTAGGGGGTCAAGCATGTCTGCACAATGGGGGCGAAAGAGGCCCTTTCCCCATAGTCTATATGCACATGGCAAGTGCTCAGGGATACAAGTACCTGACATGGAATATCAGAGGTATGCACACCATGACAAAACGATACAAGATTTTCTCCTATTTACAGAGAAGAGGGGTGCACTTTGCACTATTACAGGAGATGCACCTCACAGACAAAGAAGGGCAGGCACTGAGGAAAAGATGGAGGGGTCAGGCGTATTTCACTACATACTCGGCATATGCCAGGGGAGTACTCATTTGGATAAGAGCTGGGGTACCCTTCCAGCTTATAGACATGGTAATAGATAAGGAGGGCAGATACATAGCGGTGAGGGGTCGTCTAGAGGGTAAGGAGATCGCCCTGATAAATCTCTACGTTCCCAACACTGACCAAAGTGCATTGTATGCGACACTGTTGCAACGCTTGGCCCCCTTACTGATGGGCACGACAAAAATCGGCGGGGGGGACTTTAATTGAATTGCTGACACCATGCTGGACCGTTCACATCCCCCCTGCAGGACTCCCAAACGACTCACACGGCTAAAATGTTCACTAGTTGCCAACAACAATGGGGGCTGATAGACTCTTGGAGGCGTCTAAATCCGCAGAGCCGGGATTATTCCTTTTTTTAGGGCCTCCACGAGGTCCATGTTAGGCTGGATCTGTTCCTCTCCTCACAAGATGTGCATGGGGCGGTCAGCACGGTCGAATATCTACCCAGAACTATCTCGGACCACAATCCAGTGCTCCTACATCTGAGATGGGCACTCCTTAGACCCTCAATACCGACATGGAAACTTAGGCCTGAGTCATTGGAGGACCAGATCTTCCGAGAGACAATTAGAACTAAAATCACTCAGTATTTTGCCGATAATGCTGGAGCAGCAACAACCGCCCCAAATAGAGTGGGACGCCTTTAAGGCTGTGGTACGGGGCTACTGTGTCGCTGAATCTAAAGGGATTAGACAGACCTTATTGACTGATGTTGAAAAAGCGGAAGGCTGTCTACGGAACATAGAACTCAGACGACCGAATCACCCGGAGATCCAGCAGGAACTCCTAGAGGCAAAAGAAGAGGTAGCAACGAGAGTAGAGATACTGCGCTGCTTTGACTATAAGAATTACATGGATAAAGCGCATGCCGAACGAGATAGATCGGGATCCTTGCTGGCATGGCTGGCTAACCCAGCTATAAGGGGCTCCCCCATATTAGAAGTAGAAACTGAGGATGGCTTACATGCAGGAGGAGATTCATGGAATATTTATGAGGTACTATACAGCCTTGTACACTAGTGAATCCTCGGTGAGGCCACAGGAAATACGTGAATATCTAGCCGACGTCCTGAAACCACGAATCACTGCGGAAGAAGCAGATACACTGGGGTGGGGGGGGGATATAACGACCCAGGAGATAGCTGTTGCTATTAAGCATATGGCACGTAATAAAACCCCGGGCACGGATGGGCACCCAGTGGAATTTTATGCCACATATTCTGCCGAATTGATTCATCACATTGCAAAGATGTATGAGGCGGCTGGCGAATCAGGTCTACTTCCAACCACCACAAGGGAGGCTGTTGTGGTCCCTATACTGAAGCCAAATAAAGAACCGCATGACACGACAGCTTACTGCCCATTGTCGATGTTGAACATCAACTATAACATTTTGAGCCGACTCCTGGCTACCAGACTGTTGCCCTTCATGACCACGTTAGTGCATGAGGATCAAGCTGGGTTTATACCAACTCGTAGCACAGCGGGCAATATCAGACACCTACTTACTGTTCTGGAGGCAAGCAGAGAGAACCGGGAGGCGGCATTGATTTTTGCTGTCGACATAGAGAAAGCATTTGACAGCTTGGAATGGGCATACCTCTATAAAGTGTTGGCGAACATGGGGCTGGGAGAGGGGTTTATAAAATGGACGAGGCTATTATATACTAACCCTATGGCCAGAGTGCGTACAGGGTGGACCATATCGCGAGGATGGTTGGTGGAGCGCGGTACTAGACAGGGGTGCCCTTTATCCCCGCTACTGTTTGCCCTAGCCATGGAGCCCCTTGCGATAGCTGCTAGAATGGGACGAGCGTATCGAGGGTTTAAGGTAGTACAAATATCCCACCACATAGCGCTCTACGCGGACGACCTGCTGTTATTCCTGACTGGGGGAGAGGAGGACTTGATGGGGGCTTGGGCCCTGCTGGAGAAATTTGGGTCTGTCTCGTGACTAAGGTGAGCAGGCAAATGTCTCGCCTCTTCCCGGTGGCGTGGGAGGGCCCCCCCGGGAGACCTTGGAAACCTGCAATGGGAACCTACCTGCCTGCCATATTTGGGAGTTCACATTTATCTCACTTGGGCAGACCTCTACGAGGGCAACATAGGGAGGGCCACACAGGGCTTGAGAACATCTATGGACTTTTGGCGGACCTTGCCACTCTCAGTGGCCGGCAGGATTACGCTACTCAAAATGGTGGCGCTCCCCCGCCTGCTATACTTTTTTAATGCACTACCACTGAGAATTCCCGTGGCCTTTTTTAGGGACCTGAACTCCCAGATGTGGACTTTTATTTGGGGAGCGGGGCGCAACAGATTTGCCCTAATAACAATGCAATGGCCTACAGAAGCCGGGGGCATGGTGGCCCCCGATTTCGAGCTTTACTATATAGCGGCACATTTACAGTGGTTGGTACGAAGCATAGCCCTAGAGCGGCAGCAGGCGGACCCCTTAGAAGCACCTGGCCCGGAATTACGTGGACTACTACAAATATTCCTCAGGGTGAGCAGGCCCGCTTGGACAGACTCTCAGGCACTTAGAGTACAGGCCAGATTCTGGAGTCAGGGTCTACAAAAAATGGGAGTAAAGATTCCATACTCGCCAGATATACCATTAGACATGTTACACGCACTACCACATGGGAGTAACTGGAGGGCCCTGGGAACCTGGATGGAAGCTGGGGTGACAAAGATGGGTGACCTCGACCGAGATAATGAGCTCTTACCATTCGAGGAGTTCCAGACTGAGTTTGGGTTACCACAGGGACATTTCCTTCTGCATAGAGCACTTACAGCAGCAATACGAAAACACTGGAAGGTGGGCTCCGCAGAACCCACGTCCCAACAGACCTATTACTACATAGCTTTATCGGCAGGCACAATCAAGGCGGTTTCCTGTCTCTATAGAGCATTACTTGCAGATGGTTTGCGCCCGCTGGAGGTGCTCCGACTCCAGTGGGAGGAGGTTTTGGGCACCCGGATACAGGCAAAGGACAGGGACGCCATATTATTGGGGATACCTAAAGTATCCAGAAATGCACAATACAGTGGGAGTAGCGAAGAGTAGAGTTGCATTGAGTGGAGTGGCTTAGAGTGGAGGGGCGTACAGTTGAGTGGAGTGGCCTAGAATGGAGAGACATAGAGTGGAGTGACGTAGAGTGGCATAGAGTCGAGTGACATAGAGTGCAATAGCATAGAGTGGAGTGGCATACAGTAGAGTGGTGTAGTATGGAATGGCTTAGAAGGGAATGGTGTACAGTAGTGTAGAGTCGAGTAGTATTGAGTTGAGTGTCGTAGAGGGGAATAGTGTAGAGGGAGTAGCGTAGAGTGAAGTGGCATAGAGGGGATTGTCGTGGAGTGGCGTACAGTAGAGTGGCGTAGAGCGGAGTGGCTTAGAGTGAAATGCCATAGAGAGGAGTGGCATAGAATAGAGGGCATAGAGTGGAATGACATTGAGTGTAGTGACGTAAATTGAAGTGGCATAGAATGGAGATGCGTAGAATGGAGCACAATGGAATGGAGTGGCATAGAGTAGTGTAGATTGGAATAGCGAAGAGTGGAGTGGTGCAGAGTGGATTGGCTTGGTGTGGAGTAGCATAGGTGGAGTGGTATTGAGTGGAGTGGCGTAGAGTGGAACAGCATAGAGTGGACTGGCATTCAGTGAGTGGCGTAGAGTGGAGTGGTGTACAGTGGAATAGCATAGAGTGGAGTGGCATAGAGTGGAATGAACATTTCTCACATGTCCGTCATCTCAGAAAATCATACAGAAATTTACTTTGGAATGAGAGGAAGGCAACCAGTTAAGTTTTCTGGGTGAAAATCTTATTCCCAAGCAAGGAACAAAGCTCAAAAAGCGTTTGGAAGGAAGTGAGCAACATTAATAAAGCGCTCTCAGCAAATAACTCCACTTTCCCTGAGGCTATATTGGCGACTTACGTCACTAACCATTTTAACTCCCCAGTGGGAGACAACTTTGGAAATCCTGGCCAGGCCCACAGCATGAATCCCACAAAGGATAAATCCACAAATTGTGGATAGGACAATTGTGTGTTTTATATGGAATTTTTTATGATGTTTTAAGAATTGTGATTTTATAATTTGTATTAATGTAGTTTTAAAAACGTTTAAAGACCATTGGTCTAAATAAACTTGTTCTTGAACTTGATAAATCAGAAGATATGCATGCAAATCATCATCTATGATATTACTTAATGCAGATCCCGGGTACCTCTGCATCAACAACCCCATCAGAGGTGGCATTAACGCCACAATCAGTTCAGACAACGAAATGGTTACAGTTTGTGGTATATCCACGGCAGACACTGTCAATCACACTTTCATAAATTGAACAACAAGGATAAGCTGATCCCAATTTGAGAAAATAATCACAGAAGGACGTTGTGACCGAGCACAGGGCCCAGCGGCATCCCGCAGGTGATTTATAAAATCAATATTGTATACTGGGCAGAGAAGCTGATCATGGTCTTTAACAGCTTTCTATAGATCCAGACCATCCCTGACTGAGGGAGATGTTTGATTGCCTTCCAAATTTTGGGGGGAGGGGTAGGGGGAGGGAGGGTAGTTGACAGGTCCAAACCTGGCAACTACTGCCTAATAGCTCTACGTGACAATGAATCAAAGTCCTTTCCCATACACGTTATTGAGGAACACCACACCTGGACATTTGATCAAAGTATGATACCATTGAACCAATCTAGCTTCACTCGAGGAACTAGCACCTCCACCAACATTATGGTGCTAGCTCTAATCTCTGACCAAATGCTTTCAGAGCGACAGCCGCTTTTTCTATGCTTTATTGATTTTAAGGTTCGATTTGACTGTGTACCACACGGTCTTCTCTGGTCCCATATAGCAAGCTAGGGAAAAGTGCAACATTTACTGCAAGCAATACAACTACTATATACAGACACCTGGTTGAAAATTAAGACTGATGATGTCACGCGACTGTCAAGAAAGATTGACTAAAATAGGGTTGTATGTTGGCACCCCATTTATTCAATCTTTTTCTGGCCAAATTGACCACCGACCTGGACCTAGTCAATTCACACCTGCTGAAGCACAGAGACATTCGTCGTTGAAATCTATTATACGCTGGTGATGTAATTCTCTTAAGTAAAACCAAAATCTGCCTCCAACATTTGCTTGGTGCACTAAATCAATACTCCACACCAATGGGATGCTTATAAATCAGTCTAAATATAAAGTTATGAGGATTAATAACCATTTCAAGGGACATCTCAGATTGTACCTGCAAGGACTGTGGCCGAATACAAATACTTAGGGGTCCTATACTCCAAAAAGGTTCCTTACACAGCCAAAAATCACAAATCTCTGGCCAGGCTTTTTGTTCCCTGTATAGCATATTAAAAAGACCAAGCCTTGCTGTTGTGTCTGGTTCCTTGTAGGGGTGGAATGTTACTGGCAGAATGTTACTGGGTTTGGAATGTAGGTTCTGTGATTGTACGAACCGTGCCAGCAGTTGATCCGTCTGCTGCTGCTCGGTCGGTTGTGTTTTCGGACTTGGAATAAACATCCTTTTTCCTGCTTATCTGTCTTCAAGTCCTTTCTGTGGACCCCACAGTGGCGATAAGAAGTGGGCTCCGACCGCGGTGCCTCACTGATTTGTTGACGACTGACCGAGGTGAGCCATATGGGCCTACTCAGCGAATGTAGCTCTGTGGGTGTGTTGGAAATTGGGTTTATGGTTGGCAGCTCTATGCACCTTGTCCAAGCCGGAACCACCACTCTAGTCAGGGTAAGCTAGATACACACTAAAAGATAACCTGTGCTCAGCCTCTGGTTGCTTGGCACAGAACAATCAGGCTTATCTAAAAAGGCAATGTGTACTGTATTTGTGCAACACACAATCACAGTGTCACAATGAAAACACCACAAAAATACTCCACACAGGCTTAGAAAATTAGACAATAATTATATGAGTAAAACGAGACCAAAACGAAAAAAATCCAATAAGTACAAACAGAGTTATGATTTTTTAAAGATTAAATCAAATTATAGTGCTTAGAGTCATAAAGCACCAACCGGTGACATCTGGTCAGCTAGACCAGGGTAAATCCAAAGTTCAGGCCAACCACGATGGAGTGCAGGCAGGCTACAAGACTCACGCAGGTCCCACGGAAAAAGGACCTCGAATAGAGGAAGTGGCGATGCCGAGGACCCAAGACAAGGAGCAGAGTAGGCGATGCATCATCGTCGATCCCATGGATGCAGGCAATGCCTCATCGTCAAGCTGAGCAGTTCATTGTCATCAAGTTGCGCAGTCCATCAAAGCAATGTCATCGAGCAGCAACTACATCGAAGGAGATGTGTCAGTTCCGATCAGCGCAAAGTTGTCGATGCGTTGGTTCTGCAGGGTCAGCACAGAACAAGGCACTTTCAAGGGTCCAGGACTGGATTGGCACCACTTGGCAAGGCAGGACCCACAGATGGCAGAGTTCAGGTGCTGTTGCAGGGTTGAAGGAAGTCTTTGCTGTCCCTGAGACTTCAGAACAGGGGAGAAGCCAGCATGCTGTTGGAGTCATTCTGGGTTTAAGTGAGATGGGTCCAGTCCTTTCCTCAGCACGGCAGAGGGTAGCAAGCAGCTTGCAACAGGCATCACATCAGAGCAGAAAAGCAGTTCTTCCAGAGCAGCAGTCGAGTGGAAGTCCTTGTAGCAGCACAGCAGTTCTTCTTCCTGGTGAAGTTCTTCACAGGTCCAGTAGTGTACTGTCTTGGAAGGATCAGAGACCCAGTACTTATACCCAGTTGTACCTTTAAAGGGGGGCGTGGCTGCAAAGAAGGGTCTTTGAAGTACACAGAGTGCTTTCTTCCAAGCCATGACTCCAGATTATCAGAAGGAGGTAATCAGCCCTTTGTGTGGGTACAGGACACTGCCTATTCAGGTGTACGTGTCAGCTCTCCCCTCCCTTCCTGTCCAGGATGTCCCATCAGAATGCAGATGAGAATTCAGTCACAACTAACCTTCTTGTGTTTTGGCTGTCTAGAGGGAATGCACAAAGTTTAGCTGTCACCAGCCCCAGACATTTATTGGAGACAGGCTGCAGGCACACAGAGCAGTAAGAGCAGAGAAATGCCCACTTTCTAAAAGTGGCATTTCTAAAAGTAATGGTAAATGTAACTGTACCAGTAAAGAGGATTTTTCATTACCATTCCAAAGATATAAAACATGATGCAGCTACTCCTTTCTAATCAGAGATTACAGTTTAAAAGTTTATTAAGGAATTCCCAATGTTAGCCTAAGAGAGTAGTACACCTCACAGTAGTGAAGAACCAATATGGGTGTTTGTCACTACCAGGACATGCAAAACTTAAAACTACATGTCCTACCTTGTACTTGCACAGCCCCCTACCCTATGGGCTACCTAGAGAATACCTTAGGGGTGGCTTAGGGGTAGTAAAAGGGGAGTTTAAGACTTGGCAATGGGTTTTGAATGCCAAGGTGAAGTGGCAGTAAACTGCACACACAGGCCCTGCAAGGGCAGGCCTGAGACAGATTTGAAATAGGCCTGGGCATAAAATTCCGCTCCGCTCATGGAGTTAGCAGTGTTTTTCCCACTCCGCGCTCCACGTAGAACACAGAGTTCCCAAAAACTCCACAGAGCTGAGTTTTTCCTCTGTTGAGGCTCGCCAATGTTAAGTTGGTGAGTGTGAGCAAGGAAAATCATACGCTAGACTACCTCCCGGCGAGATTTCTCAATGAGGGCGGTTTCGGCAGGTCACTACCACACACGTTGAGAAACTTGCCGCTCGTATTGAGGAAGCTCCCGCCCGAGTAGAACATCTACTCAAGTCGCAGAAAGAAGCAGCGCCCTCTTGTGCTTCACGTGGTACCATTCGTGCTGATTTTACAGTGCGGGACAAACTCCCAGTGCTAAAAATGAACACGAGCAGTGCAATTTACCTCACTCCACTACTTCCGGAACTCCGCAGAGTGCAGTAGAGTTTTTTCATCACTTCGCGGAGTTCCCCATAGCAGAACTCAGCGAACTCCACCCAGGGCTAGTTTGAAAGGCTACTTGGGTGGGTGGCACAATCAGTGCTGCAGGCCCACTAATAGTATTTAATTTACAGGCCCCGGGTATATGGTATAGCACTTTATAAGGGACTTATAAATAAACTAAATATGTCAATTGTGCATACACCAATCTTGCATGTTTAAAGGAGAGAGCACATGCATTTTAGCACTGGTTAGCAGTGGTAAAGTGCTCAGAGTCCTAAAGCCAACAAAAAGAAGGTCAGAAAAAGAGGAGGAGGAAGGCAAATAGTTTGGGGTGACCATTCAGAGAGGGTCATTTTCCAACACAACCCCCCTACAGCCTAAAGCCCAGAGCAGACTAATCAATCTCTTGATGGACTTCACTGCTTAAGGCGATGGAACATGGACAATGGCCCACTACTGCAGGAGTACTTGCCAGTTCTACGTCTCTGTGAACTCAGTTGAATACCTGTGTCTAGGCTGTCAGGGGCACTGAACTGACCCATGGGGAACCCATCCCCACATCATTTCATTTGCTAACAGATGCATCTCAGTAGGTAGACAGTATTACCATGGGCAACAAAGGGATGTGGCCCATTTCACCCCTTGGATCTGACTTCTGTCCTCAGCCCAAGGAAAACTCTGTCCACAAAGACAAGAACCAACAGAGGCAACTGACAGCTGTCGGTGTCAGGATCCAGGCCACAGGCCATTCAGGCCCCTCTGACCTCTGAGGTTTCTCAGAGTGGGGGACAGTAGCCTGAGGTAACTTGCATCCTTTTTCCAATCCACCTCCCACCAGTTCAGGGGTGGTATCCTGATACTGGTCCTACAACCCAGGGTCTGTACCCTTGGGCTAAACAGGGGTCAGGGGTGAGTCCTACCTCCCCCTGCCCCTCCATCTGGGGTTCTGTACCCTCCTTTTGGGAGTGCTACCCCCAGAACACTAAACTTTCAGGCCGCCTGTGTTGGTCGCCCTTCCCAGTTCTCCTGACACTGGGAGGGGGGGACTCATTCCCCAGAATGCAGTCAATGGGCATCTGGGGACTAACTGTGACCCTTCTTTGGGTCACCTGCCCACCCAACTGTAGGGACACCAGTGCCACAGGGTGGAAAAAGTCCTGTCTATGGGCTGGAGTCACCCTACACATCTGTCCGGTGTACTGCTCTGGGGAGACTAGCTCTTCTACAACCATGGTCCAGCTAGCCCCAGTATCCCTCAGAGCAGTGACTGAGACCCCATTCACTCCCACCTGGTGGATGAGATTAACTCCTCCCCTCAGGGATCACCAACTCACTCTCTGAGTCTATCTCCCAGCTGAGGGAGATCATGGCTTGGTCTATAACCTGCCCCTGGGGACTATTCCGCCCTAAGGCCACATTGGCCACTCCAGTTGGGTACCCACCAGTGGGTGGTTTCTTTGGACAGAGTCCCCCTGCTTGTGTCCCAGATGAGAACAATTAAAGCAGCAGGGTGGAAATAGGGCACCCTGTGCCACCGCCCACCAGAACCTCCCGCCCTCATCTCAGAAGGAACATGGATACCCTTTCCTTCCCCCTTACCCTCAGGCCTGTCTGCATCTCTCTGGACCTCCCCCTCACTCTGTTGGGAGGAACCTGAACCACCCTTCTTGGGGTCACCCCCCAGGTGCCTTTCTAGACACTCTGGGGCTGACCCAGATGTCCACCTCCTCAGCAAGCTTCCTGGGGACAGAAAGCTTACTATCAACCAGGTGTTGGCGCAACCCTGACAAACAAAGATGAATCATGTGCTCCTACAAAATCAAGTTGTACAGCCCTATATAATCCTCTACTTTGCTGCCCCTCACCAAGCATTTCAGTGCCTTGCTTGCATAGTCTAAACTGTCCACCCACCTTTGAGATATGATCTTGTGACTGGCCCTGAACCTCTGTTGGTATTTTTTAGTGGTCAGCCCAAACTTGTTGACTAAGATAGCCTTCATAGCAGTGTAGCATGTCTGGTCCCACAACTCTAGTGTTAGAAGTGTACCCCTCCCCACTGAGGGCATGTACCTCCCTAAACTACCACTCAGTACTCCTCTGGGACCTTGTGCACCCTGAGAGCCACTTCATAGGCTGCAAACCATTTGTCTATGTCATCCCCCACCACATAATTGGGCACCAAATCCTTGGGTATCCGGACCCTTGACTCACTAGTGGACACTGTGGGTATGCTGCCACCATTACTGCTGGACTCCACTTGTAGTGCTCTGATATCCATCTCTCTGAGGTTTAGCTGCTGGGTTAGTTTCCCCTCCTCCAGAGCGAGGCTGTTTTCCTCTAGCGCTTATTCCTTCTCAATTTTCAGTTTGGCAAGCTTTTCTCCTGCTCTAACTTTAATGTAATACGCTCCAGCTTGTGCTTCCCTTCCTCCCTCCTGTCTGCCAGCTCCTCTGGAGACAGGTTCTTTGTTGAGGACACACTGCTCCCTGCTCTGGGGATCCAGCACATTGTTGGCCCCTTCCACAGGCAGTCCCAAATCCATATTGTAATTCAGGATCAGCTCATCCTCCTCACCCTCAATTTCCTGCTCCTCCACCTCTGGGACCTCAGCCTCTGCATTCTGGGCTTCTGCCCAGGCTCTCCAAGCTTTCTGCAGCACCACCTTACGAGTGAAGCATCTCATAGATACATGAAACCCCTTGCAAAAATCATTAAGCTGGGCCACTGTGTAGGATTCTATTTTGGCCAGCTCAAAATCAACGACTTCAGGTGCAGATGCAGTTGCTGGTTCTCAAGAGAGAGGCATGGTTTAGCAATAACATCAAAAAGCCAATTACGGAAAATTGAAAAGGTTCAAATTGGTCTTAGTATAGAGTTGTAGTGAACAATCAGTTACGATATGGTATTGCACAAACACAAGTCCTACCCTCACAGCTGATCACCAGTGTTAGAAATGGGGTTTCTGGTTGGCAGCGGTATGCACTTTGTCCAAGCATGAACCACTGTAGTGTCTTGTAAATAAAAGACGGCTGAAACGCTTTTGGTTCCCACTTTACACCATAAGTAGGCTTGTGACGTCAGCATTGGAGAGATGAGTTGAAGGCAGGCTTAGAATGTTGAGTTCTGACTTACACCCAGCGGAATAAAGACGTTTAAAATTACTCTCCGTGCGTGGCTTGGTTATGGTCGAGTACTTGGGCTGGCAGCATGGTACAACTGGCGACAAGATTGGGGATACCAAGCCCATACAGTGAAAGCGCTCTTCCAGAGAGTTTGCTGTAGTCCAGCAAACTGCTTGTGCATCCACATGTGCCGCAGTCGAAGTGCAGAATCGGTGCTTAGACTGGTGGAGTCTCAGCACAACGCCAGCCTATATAAAATGCTTAAAGATAAGGAAAGCGACATTGAAAATCTGCGTGTCGATGGCCAGGAACTAAATAAAACGGTGCAAATTAAAGGTACTGCGCCATTACGCAAATTAATTTCATATGCTTTATGGAGTAAGAACACTAAAGGCGGATGGAACCAGGTTAAAAAAGCAGTGCACACCAGTATTTCAGTAAAAATCAAATTGAAATTCATGTCCTGCGAAGCAGAGATTAACTAGGTGTTTGTGGAGAAATATTTAAACACAAAACCAACCAACGTAATCTTCTTTCATGGACTTGTAGTGTACAAAGTTTTATCTACTTATCGAAACCATTAACAAATCATTGGTCTACAGCGTGCTGTGGAGCAACCCCAGAAGGAGGGTTAAAGGGGTTGTGTTTAACAGCTGCACAGCCCACCCCCAAAGCTGCTGCATAGGTGCCCAGAACAACCCCACAGACCGCCATCAATTAAAGAGCTCTAATGGAGAGCCATGCCCAGATCCAAGCTCCAAAAGTAGTTGAGGCTGACCGCGAAGCCAGCACATCATGAGGTGCTAGAGAAGCTCTGTCTGATCAAGTTCCACAGGAAACGCCTGAGAGACCACTATTGTCCACCAATATATATACAGCTGCTGCATTCTTAAAACCGCCATCTGCATTTGATACTGCCAAAAAACACAATATTGGTAATAGATGGACTGCATGGATAGAGACTTTTGAAGCTTTCATGGATGCAATAGATGAAAAAGTTCATAAAAAGATCTTAAAGTATCTGAGAAACATGGCTGGTGAAGGAGTGAAAAAAGCCATGAAAAAGATACCACAAAAAGGGGAAGTGATGTACGATCAAATTAAAACAGCCTTGAATGTCAAGTTTAACCCAGTGCCAAATGTGGATTATGAAAGATACATATTCAGTCAAGAACGCCAGAGACTAGGTGAAACCATCTATGAGTTTGTGTAGGGACTGGATGTTCTGGTGAAGCACTGTAAATTCAATGAATTTAATAATAAGGAAGCTACCCACCTCAGAGTAATCGATGGATGTCTGTCAGATTCCTTTTCACGACGAATGCTGAATGAAACTCTGAGCTTGGAGCAAGTCCTCAAGGCTGCTTGAGCTGATCATACAGCGACTGACATGTAGGCCGGAGGCGACCAAAGTGCGCCAGTCATGAGCCTGAAAAGTAAGCCAAGGTACAAGGCTGAGGATACAAGGTGATGTCTCCACAGTAAAAGACAATGTGTTACAGATGTAAACTGTCATTTCCACATGAAGGTAAATGTCCCGCCATTGGACAGATATGCATTGGCTGTGATAAAGCGAAACAGTTCATGATGACTTGTAAAGTGAAGAGAAAAGTAAGCGCGTCACAGCGTAAAAACAAAATGGCCGACCAAACGTTACCATAGCGACTTTCGATGCGCTCCCACAAGGGTAAATCAACACCAAACAAAGTCGATCGTTGTCTAAATCATCGACAAAGAGTTTCTCAGTTTCAGTTTCAGTGAAAGAGACAACGACAATTGTGCAATGTCGATGTTTACTTAAAAAAGGTATGCACATGTGGGACTAGTCGAACGTGAGGAAAATTCCAATGTGAAGAAAAATCAACACTAAAAAGCACCAAAAACATTATCCGAAGATCACTCTAAAAATAAATGAGTGTTCGATAACATTCATAATTGACAGCTGTGCATCGATAAATATCATGCCTGAGGAGAATTATTAAGAATTGTCTCCGTTACCACAACTTACGAAGTCAAAAACTAAACTAAACACATGGGCTGCTTCAACGGCCTTAAAGAGTCGAGGTTCCTTTGTAGCCACGATGAAACACCAGAAAGCTGTGGTACAAGCACCTATTCATGTACTTCAAGGAACAGCTTCAAGTGCCGGTTTGCTGAGTTTTAGCACTGCTGCTGATATGGGACTGATATTAGTGAACTACAACATGAATGCTCATCATGAAATTGTAAGTCAGTTTCCTTCATTATTTCTTGGATTAGGAAAACTCAAAACAATGAAAATAAAGTTACACATAAATGAGGATGTTCGTCCTGTTGGTCAAAGACACGGACGACTTGATTTTCACTTGCAAAAGGAAAGTAATTTGTTGCTTAAACATGACATCATTGAACGCTCCACTGGTCCGACACCATGTGTTTCTCCCATTCTAATAGTGCCTAAAAGAGACAGTGAAGGAGCTGCATGCATATTCGTTGACATGTGTCAGGCCAACATGGCAATTGAGCTAGAGAGAAATTCAGGTCCGCACATTGCTGATATGATAACTCAATTGAATTGTATGAAGTTCTTTTCTCGACTCAACTTAAAGGATGTCATAAATTGGAACTTGAAGAAACATCCAGGTTCATTGCAACCTATTCTACGCATATTGGTCTCTTTTGCTATAAGTGATTGAGTTTTGGTGTATCCTCTGCTGCTGAACTTTTCCAATATGTCATTCGACGTATCATACAGCCTGTAGTAAATGCATTTAACTATAGTGATTGACATATTGGTTTTCGGAGCTGCACAGAAAGAGCAGGACAAACCTCTCATGTAATATGCAGTTTGCTGAACAATGAAGGTTTGACTCTGAATGCTGACAAATGTGAATTCCACAAGAAAAGTTTGAAATTCTTTGGTCATGTCCTTTCAGATGGGGTATGAAACCTGATCCAGCTAAAGTACAAGCGTCTACTGCAAATCCCCCCACAACACATTTCTATGTTACAATCATTTCTTAGAATGGCCAGTTACTGTCCTAGATGCATACAAGACTTTGCTAGGGTCAGTGCACTGTTACGAGAATTAACAAGAAAGAATGTGTCCTTTCATTGGTCATGAGAATGTGAGAAGAGCTTCCCAAAAAATCAAGCAAGGTATTGAGACTTTTGAGAGTGCCACTGAAATGGCCTTCTTTAATCCCAAACCTCACATGAAGGTTGTAGTTGACACTAGGTCTGTCTGGTTAGGTGCAATCCTTGCACAGCACAACGGACAGCCAAATGCCTGGAGACATATCATGGCATATGCCAGAAAAAAGCCTGTCACAAACGGAACATGCTTACTCGCAACCTGAGAAAGAAAGTTTGGTAGTGGTCTGGGCTTGCAAATATTTCCATGTGTTTTTGTATGGAAAGCCCTTCATAGAAGTGACTGATCATCAAGCACTGTTGACAATATTTGGCAATCCCAAAGCCAAAATGCCTCTTAGAATTGAACGTTTGGGTTTGAGGTTACAAGAATACAACTATACGATTCTTCATCGTCCATGGAAAGATCAGAATCCTGCTGATTATTTTTCACATGTGCTATTGCAGTGCCCTGGTGCCCCATCTAAGACAGCGGAGGCCTACATCAATTTTATTGTGAAATTGAGCTCTCCGTGATCGAGTCTGGTTCTCGTATCTCAACAAAAGGGTTGAAAAAGAATTGAAGACTCGTCACATATGCAGATGTCTTTTGTCTCAAGTTATTCAGCAACCTTTGAATATGTCAGAATTGCCACATCATGCTTGGAGAAAATTGCTATTGATTTCCTTGGTCCTCTAGAGAATGGACATCATCTTCTAGTTATTGTTGATGTATACTCCTGTTTTCCATTGGTAGAAGACCTTTCATCCACTACACACGAAAAGGTTATTCAAAAATTAGATGGCATCTTTACGACATTAGGGTGTACCTGCAATCTTAAAATCTGACAATTGCCCACCTTTTAATAGTCCAGAATTCAAAGACTTTCTCTTTGGCCCAGGCCAGTGGTCTGGTAGAATGGTTCGTGAGTACTCTAAAGAAAGCTGTTCAGCGTGCTGCATTGGAGAAGCTCAACCTCCAAGTTGTTTTGAACACTACTCTTCCAGCTTACTGTTCGACCCCTCACTCAACGACAGGGGAATCCCAGCAACTCTTATGTTTGGAAGAGCCAAGCTGCCCCAATGGACCAACCTCATATCCAAGAATGAGGAAGACATTCATGCTAGGACTTTGGCCGCAAACAGAAGACGAAAATGTTTGCTAACAGACGATGTCATGTAAAAGATGTCACCTTCACAAAAGGAGATCGAGGGCTTGTCAGACAACACAGAAAAGGAAAGTCTGATGCTCCTTTTGAGGCTGAACCCTTTACCATCACTAACATCAAAGGACACATGGTGACTGCCCAGCGTCCTGGAAAGTCCCTCATGAAGGATTCCTCTCATTTTCGACATGTGGCCCATCACTCACTAAACATCAATGTCAATGTAGAGACTGGGTCCAGACAGACTATTGATGACTCTGTGTCTGCTGACAATTCTACCTCACCTGTGCAAATACTAACACTTTGACTGCCAGTTCCCAGTTTTCAGTGACTCATTCAGGACGTGTTATTCAGGCGCCACAACACTTAATTGAAGAATTATAATTGCCTGTATATCTATGATTATCTGTGTAGTTATTCATGTATTTATTTGTGTATTTATTTATTTACCTCTTTCTCTATTTTGAAAAAGTTGTAACTTTTTATTGTGTGACATTAGCGTTGGAGAGATGAGTTGAAGTAAGGCTTAAAATGCTAAGTTCTGACTTACACGCGGTGGGATAAAGATGTGTAAAATTACTCTCCGTGTGTGGATTGGTTATTGGCAAGTACCTGGGCTGACAGGACGCTACAACCACCACTCTAGTCAGGGTGAGCTAGATACACACTAAAAGGTAACCTGTGGTCACCCTCTGGTAGCTTGCTACAGAGCAGTCAGGCATATCTAAAAAGGCAATGTGTAAAGTGTTTGTGCAACACACACACACACTGTAACACAATGAAAACACTCCACACAGGATTCGAAAAATAGATAAGAATTTTACGGGGTACATCCAAAGTTCAGGCCGACCATGATGGAGGACATACTGGCTACAGGACTCATGCAAGTACCGCTGAAAAAGTACCTTGGATGAAGGAAGCGTCAACGTCGAGGACCCGATGCCAGGAGCAGAGGAGGCGATGTGTCATCGATACTGTGAATGAAGGCGATGGGTCAGCATCGATCTGCACAGTCAGTGAAGCCTCATCGCCTTTGCGATGCAGGTGATGCACCGTGGTCGTGCCGCGCAGTCCATCATCATCGAGTCGCGCAGTCTGTCGAAGTAATGTTTTTCAAGCGGCAACTGCGTCGTCGTCAAAAGAGATGCGTCGATTTCGATCAGCGCAAAGTTGTCGATGCATGGGTTTTGCTGGGTCAGCAGAGAACAAGGCACTTCCAAGGGTCCAGTGCTGGATCGGCACCACTTCGCAAGCCAGGACTCACAGTTGGCAGAGTCCAGGGGCTGTTGCAGTGTTTAAGGATGCCTTTGATGTCCCTGAGACTTCAGAACAGGGGGCAAGCCAGCAAGCCCTTGGAGTCACTCTGGATTCAAGTGAGATGGGTCCAGTCCTTTCATCAGCAGGGCAGAGAGTAGCAAGCAGCTGGCAACAAGCAGCACATCAGAGCAGAAAAGCAGTTCTTCTAGAGCAGCAGTCCAGCAGAGGGACAGTCCTTGTAGCAGCACAGATGTCCTTCGTTCTGGTGGTGTTCTTCACAGGTCCAGTAGTGTACTGTCTTGGAAGGGTCAGAGACCCAGTACTTATACCAAGTTGTGCCTTTGAAGTGGGGGTGAATTCAAAGAAGGGTCTTTGAATTGCACAGAGTACTTTCTTCCCAGCCCAGGCTCCAGACTATCCATGTGGGGTAATCAGCCCTTTGTGTGGGAACAGGACACTGTCTATTCAGGTGTGAGTGTCTGCTCCACCCCTTCCCTTCTTGCCCAGGAAGAGCCATCAAAATGCAGATGCGAATTCAGTCACACCTAACCTTCATGCTGCCAAGGCGTTTGACAGAGTGTCTTGGGCATATCTCTTGGAGGCTTTGGCGATATTTGGTTTTAGCAAATGTTTTATCACAACTCTCCAGAAACTGTATGAAAATATGTCTGCTCAAATTTTATTTAATGGGGCATTGACAAAGAGCTTTGAAATCAGTAGAGGTAGGGATGACCCCTCTCTCCCCTACTTTTTGATATATACATCGAGTCATTTGCCCAACTGCTTAGAAGGGACCATCAAGTAATTCCTTTTACCTGGCCCGCATTATGACAATAAGATAGCTTTGTATGCCGACGATCTTATAGTTTCTACATCAAACCTCTTCTGGACTATTCCAAGAGTTGAGAAGTTGGCAAAGGTGTTTGGGGCACTATCAGGATATTCAATTAACACATCAAATTCAGAGATTATGTGTTGGAATATAAATAATTGGGGTGGAGAGGTTAAGTCAGAGATTAAGTATCTAGGTATCTCTATAGTGCAGTCTCCGGAGGTTCTTCCAACACTTAAATTAGGAAGGGTGGCAAAGGAGGTTGACTCATTGCTTACCAGATAGAGGAATCTTCCCTTAACAATCTATGGGTGAGTAAACCTGATTAAAATGTCAATTCTCCCTAAACTGACTTACCTTTTCAACTGTTTCCTGTTAGTATTTCCTAGCACGGCTTTAGCTAAACTACAGGGGAAGTTTACAAGTTTTATTTGGGGTTCGGGGGGAACCAGGTTCTCCTGGAAGAAGCTGAGGCAGAGAGTGAGGCAAGGAGGTCTGGCGCTCCCAGATCTAAACCTGTATTGCATGGCCTTTCAATTAGGGGTGGGCGGAATTTGCGTAGTCGCGTTATGCAAAATTCTGCGAAACAGTAAAAAATCTCAGCGAGCACGCAGAATTCCGCGAAGACGCGGAATTGCTTGTTCTGCCCGTTCGTGATGCGTTTTTCCTGTTCGGGGACGCTGTTTGCGTGCTCGAGGGGAAATATCTCGCAAACTTGCCCATGCGGTCGCCAATTGGCGCGGCCATCTTGTTTCACTTGTCCCGCCCGCTCGCGATGCGTGTTTCCTGTTCGCGAACGCAGATGTCCGATGACGCGTCCGAATGACGTGTTCGCGATCGCGCACACTCGCGGGATCGCGCGAACGGATAGGAAAACTCGTTGGCGAACGCAGGGATCCCGGTAAGTCGCTACCGCGCGCGCAAACACGCATTTTGAAAGCGCGAACAAGAAAAAAATTCCACTACGCCGCGGATCGCGGAATTTTCGGCATTTCCGCGTTCTCCGCGGAACACGGAATTGCCAAAATTCTGCAAATTCCGCGAGCGGAACGGAATTTATTGCTCAGGCCTACTTTCAATTCAAGAACTGTAGGATGCTTCTGGGGACTCCAGATAGATCATCTTGGGGGAGGATGCTGGCAGAAATGACCACAGAGCTACAGGTTTTTTTTATAAGTTTGGAGCCCCTAAATTCTTCAAAAAAGTGAGATTAAAGGTAATAAGAGCTGCACTCACTTTATGGGTCAAAGTTAGGAAAGCTCTGGGGATAAGCTTTTACTCTGTGTTTTCACCAATTTGGGACTCTCCTGGTACACCGGAATGTATGTTGGACAGTCTAAGTCTCCCCCTGAGGGGAGCTACTTACAGAACAGGGTCTAATACCTTGGGAAATACTCAATATTAAGACAGGGGGCTCCCTATCAAGATTTAAGTATATGCAGCTTTCTGCTTGGTACAAAAGAGATATTCAATGATGAAACAACACCTGGGAGGAAGAATCCCCTATGCAAGACCTAAAATCTAAAGCCAGAGAAGTCGCTATTTGGTACTGGAAATTATTAGATGCTGAGGACAGGAGATTGCTGATACTGCAAAAGATATGAGAGGAGATGATACCAGGGATAGAACTGTCCTATCTGTGGCACACATCCTTAAAATTTGTATACTCTAAGGTTAAACCAGCCAATTTAAAGAGACGCCATTATTTCACCCTGAATAGATTGTATTGGACACCCCAGAAGGTTGCCAGATTTCTAAAGGTCCCGACCCCTAAATGTAGAAGATATGGATTTCTTGAAGCAAATGACAAACATGTTTTTGTTGCTTGTCCAAGGCTTGATTGGTATTGGGAAACTGTGCGTAGTGTTATATCAGAAATAATGGGAACAAATATTAAGATGACCCCTGTGCTGGTTATGTTAGATGTGGATAATATAACAAGGTGTCTTCTCAGTAAGCCTCAGCGCTGTTTGCTGTTCTACCTAATAATGCTGGCCAGAAGGGAGATATGGAGACACTGGTTGGACCCAAACCCTCCCATGGCAGCGAGTTGGCTAAAAGCAGTCTGTTGGATTTGTAGGTTGGATATTGGAAGTACTCCAGCTAGAGCGGGTACAATATGGGCCAAGTATATAAGATGGAGCGACATCCCTGATTCAGGGGATGAAAGTCCTATGATTTCACCCCAGCGCTTGGTATTGGTCCTCAGCCAATAAAAGTGCGTTGGGACCATTGCAAATGCAGTAGGCTGATGGACACCCCCCGAATATAACATAGCCTGAATCTGCAGTAGCTATGGTATTATGAGGACAACAAAAAAAACACCTAACCTTCATTTGTTTGTGGCTGTCTAGAGGGAATGCACACAGTGTAGCTCTTACCCACCCCAGATGTGCATTGCAGGCACACATTGTGTATTGAGTGCAAACATATTTTCAAGCAGTGTGTGTGTTTAGCCATATCCTCATCGCTTTAACAGCAAGTTGCACATTTTCCTTGCAAGTGGGCATATTGTTTGGCAATGGCGACCATCTTTCATTGGCGCCAGGGAATTCTTGGCATAGCGCAGACTCTTATCCGTACTCTATTACATTTGGTATTTTCATTGTATTTTAGAATGCAGCAAAACATTATTCCTCGCCTGGCCTTTTTGGGCACACCTGGTTCCCCACAAATTGATTGGGAACAATGGAAAGAAGAGGAAGTATGCAATTTTAAAACATTCTTTAGGTCCAGAAGGCAATATTTTAAAACACTTACCTGTGTTTAATGTGATGGGAGGGGGATTTTTTAGATGAGTATGCGACTGCCATTAAACCGGTAGATACTCGATTTTTGAAAAAGGTGATAATGGAAAGGCACAAATTTTATGTTAAACATCAATTTGCGGGTGTGTCGACTGAGTGCTATGTGAGGGCCCTGAGAATCTTAGCAGCTTCTTGTAACTATAAGTCATTGGAGGATGAAATGATTAGAGCTCAAGTGGTATAAAAGACTAATAACAAAAAGATTCAGGAGAAATTGTTGACCACGGACAAACTGACTTTATAAAAAGCTATTGAAATTGTGAGTAGCATGGAATCTACCTCTGCTTATATGGAGCAAATGTCTTTAAGTACACAGGTACATGCTTTGCAAGGGGCGGGGTCAGCAAACAATTGTGGGAAGGAAAGCGAAGGGAAGAAAAATAATTTAGAATGCTACAGGTGTGGTAGTAGGAATTATTTAGGAAATGCTTCATGTTGTCCAACTTTTGATGTAGCATGTGCAAAGTGCAAAAAGAAAGGACATTTTGCCAAGTGGAACGGCAAAGTCCTCACTTAAGAATGTTAATTTATTTGAAATGGCTATATGCAGTGGAAACAAATCAGAATTCGATGATGAGAGTGTGGTATAATCTGTGGATGAGTCAGAAGGAGAAAGTGACATGGAGAATGTAACACTGATTGGTTTAAGCAGTGTGGAAAGGCCATATTGCCTCATTGATGTATTGGGGGTATTGGTCAACATGATGTCTAATTCCAGGCCCTTCTTCACGCTGATTGGGGTCACAGAGTTGGACAGGTTTGACAATAGGATTCTCCTGAAATCATATGTGCTCCCAGTTGCTTATGGGGGTAAGCCAATTGAAGTGTTGTGTGAGTTTGATGCCTTGCTAAGTTTCAAAGGCAACAATGCTCATGGTACAGTATACTTGGGCAAAGGACAGATCCTGTCTTTTGGATTGGTTGGAACAGAGGAGTTTAGGAATTGTGCTTGATCCAAACAGCCCGACCAAGTATTGTTGAGGAAAGATTGAATCCGGGTAGGTGCAGTGGATGGGTGTTTCTGGGTAAGTGCATTTCCCAATGTTTTCCAGGAGAAACTGGGAAAACTGAAGGGTTTTTCTCATCAAATTGTCTTGAAGTCAGATGCCAGACCCGTTGTACACAAGGTTCGACGGGTGCCTATTTCCATAAAGGAGGAATTAAGAAAGGAATTGAGGAATCTGTGTGATCAGGGGATTATTGAAGCAATTGAGAGTTCAGAGTGACTATCCCCGATTGTGTTGGCAAGGAAAGCCCATGGAGCATTAAGGAGGTTTTTTGATCTAAGAGATCTTAATGACAGGATTTGGGTTGATAGAACATCACGGAAATGCTTTCTTCACTCAAAGGTGCCATGGTATTCCCGACCAAAGATATGACAGCTGCTTATCATCAGATAGATTTGAGACACGCAACTGTTGGTCCTGCCACTGCCTGCCACTCGCCTGCTCCTGCTAATCGGGGACTCCATTCCCCACGCACCAACGCACCAGGAGGCGCCACCGTCATTTCCTTTGCGCCGGCGGGGCGCATAAAGGCGGCCTCCCGCAACTGTTGTTCCTGCCACTGCCTGTCACTCGCTTGCTCCTGCTAATCGGGGACTCCATTCCCCACGCACCAACGTGCCAGGAGGCGCCACCGTCATTTCCTTTGCGCCGGCGGGGCGCATAAAGGCGGCCTCGGGCTCCCGCAGCACGGGCCGTGCGCGGGTGTGCCCTGGCCGCACCTGGGCGAAGCCCGGGCCAAGGGCGGGCCCGTCTGCGGCAGGACAAGCCTGGGCTGGGCCAACTCTCTTGGTTCTATTTTTTCTTCTTTTTCATCAGTATCCAGTTCTACAAAATTGTGTGAAGGTAAAACATTTCTATTTTTACTTTTATCTTTTTGTTGTTGTTTACCGTTAAGGCAATTTGTACCATGGGAAAACGAAAACCCACCCCCACATGAAAGACAGTGGACACAACTCTGGATGGCTATCTTCAAAAGGCAGTAGGGTTGATAACAAAGGAAATAGAAATCGCGGAGCGAAGACTTTCATTAGCTCCCTGCTCAATCATACCTGTCCCAATTGATCCTCAAGCAACTACACTAGAATCTGTTTCTGTACAAAGACCGCTACCTCCTTTATCCCCTACTGTAATCATTTCGAGTCAGGATGTTACACACACCCCCAATGAAGGAGCTGACTCTACAATTTGTCCAGCGACGAAAGCTACTGTGCCCCTATCTGTTGCCGGAGGGAAACGGAAACAAACAGATCTGGCGGGGGGTGATAGTAAAATAAAAGGACATTCACCGAGGGTTAAGAGAACCAAACAAACTCACTTAGTCGGAAACACATCTAGGACTTGGTTAGGTGGAGGGAGAAGCAGCGCAACAAATGAAATGGATAACACTGTTGATAAATTCAGTAGAATTGTATATGATGCCCTGACACCCATTCTATCTAGATTAGCCTCTATCGAAGACCATCTTGCACAAGTGTTGTCGGGACTAGGCAATAAGACGGTAACTAATAAACAGCTTGATAACGTCTCTTGTTCAAGAAACTCAAATTTTAAACAACAGGAGGTCATCCCTAGCAGCCCGACAAACCGCCTGACCCCTTTAAGCACATCACCCACCGTAAATGGCCAAGCCCCTAGTACAGAGTCCTTTACTCATAGTGTTAGTATTAACCCTATGGCCTCTACAGCGCAGGACTCTACTTTGGCTGGGAACCCCCACAGGACACAGGAACATTAAACCCGGGTCAGGGGGTTATAAACCAATCAAGACCGACCACGATAGATAGGGGTAGACCTTTACATGGAATTTCAAATGTAATTGGCCCAGTGCACGATCTAAAAACTGGGAGGGGTGCAAAAGATGTTCTAAACACCCCCCCGGAATGCACACCATATACTTTGATTTTGAAGGGAGTCCCCTGTCTGGCCCTTGGCCAGCAAGAAACTTGCCAAAGCCTTATTAATAAATCGGCTCATTGGTGTTATAAGAGAATTTCGCCGAAGTTAAATTGGTCTGAAAAAATTATTATGGCCAGGCGAGTGAGCTGGCTAGGTCACACGATCAAACACGGGGAAGGGGATTGTGTCATGCTTAATTTTAGTAATGCATGGTGAGCCCGTTTTGCCCTAACACATTTCAGAGACTTGCCTGGTGATTCGATAGAGATCCACCTTTTGGGCTTTTTTATCCTCCATACCATGCATTTACTGCAAGAAAATAGTCTGTATGGACGGACTCAAGTTCACATCCCTTTATACAGCCTCCCTCATTCATTCACCCTAACCAGTTTGATGTCCTTTCCGGGTTGTCTGAAATTGACTGACTACCTGGGTGTTCTAGCCAATCAGTTGTAGTGATTGGATCGGGTTTGCACTGTAATGCTCAGGAGAGAGGAGTTCACATAGACGAACACAGTAACAGGGGCTCGGTGGAATCACTTGAATCCCTCTCTTCTAGATTAAATACTAGTAGGGAGAGCTGAGATAAACCCGTAGACTATTCACCAAATTTTAACCTGACTCCAAATGTCACTACTACTAGCCAGGAGCCGCACCTGTCTCCCACCGTAGTTGAACAAACTACGGACGACGAACCTGTGGGAATGGTAAATCAGGGTCACATAAAGGCTCCACTAAAATGTATTTCTTGGAACATAGCAGGAATTCGTTCCAAACTGACTGATGAAGTATGGTTAAATTATATTTGAGGCTTCGATATTATCTGCCTACAGGAGACGTGGTATAAGGAAGATATCGTGCTGAATGGTTATTGTTCGTAGACGGTCCATGCAACACCTTCCCCAGCAGGGAGAGCAAAAGGAGTGTTGGTTCTGTTAATTTCAGTTAAATATGAGGCCATAAAAATCCCCACTGTGGTTACATCTCCTTGGTTCCAATTGATCCTGATCACTAATATGTTACAGGTCAAGTTATTAATTGTGTACTGGTATTACAATATTTTTAACCAAAACAGCTGTCAGGTTATTGAGGCTCTGCAGGCGGAAATTAACAAAACCTCTGAGAAATGGCAACCATTATGCATTTTTGGGTAGGTGATTTTAATTGTTCTTCCTGCCCACATAGCTCTAACTATGCCTGTGGGTTGCTAAACACAGAGGGGCAGCCCCTGCCGCACTTTATCCATACTCCCCAGGGTGAGGCCCTAAACTCTATCATTATGGAGAATGATTTGGGCCTCATTAATGAGTTAGCTAGTAATTGCCTAATACAGTGCCCTACTTATGTTGGAGGGTGTAGGGAAAGCTTCATTGATTTTATGTTTATCTCACGGTGGTTCTTACCGCTTGTTGAAGGCTTTGAGGTGGAGCCAAATAATGCCAGCGATCATAATCCCCTCATAGCGACTTTTAGTATAATAGCTCAGCCAGGGAAAGTTGATGACTGCCTGATTCATTTTAATTCTAATAAAGGGGTAAGACTCAACTGGAATAAAGTAAACCCATCTGAATTTGAGGCAAAAACCGTTATAGCCAATTATGATTTGATTATGAGGTGTTTACATCATGGTTCGCCCCCAGTTGAGGTTATCCGTGATTTCGAATTGATATGCTCAGATATAGCAAAAAACCTGACCAAATCGATCAAGGTCAGGAATCTTCCAGAGAGAAGGTGGTTTAATGCCGCTTGCTCAAAAGCACAAAAAACACTAAAATTGGCTCTCCACCCTAACCCACGTGACAGGGCTCAAATTAAAAACGCTAGGAAGATATATAAAACCATAGTTAAGCAGAGGAAGGAAGAACTAAGGTCATTAGCCTGGGACGATTTGGAAAGAGCCAGTTCCTTCAAAGACTCCAAAAGCTTCTGGGATGTTATAAATCGCCCTTTGTTCACCGAAGAGGTGAGGAAGATAGATTCCTTGATCCTGGGGGATGTTTGGGAAACTCATTTCTCAGCTATATTTAATCTTTATGGCCGTCATCCCGAGCGGGGATTTGCCATTAAATTTAACCTCGGATTCCAAGCTAAGCTTATCAATTTCAGTGGCTGAGGTTGAGGAAGCCTTAGCTAAAGGAGTTTGCATGAAAGCGCCAGGTCCGGATGGAGTCCCTTTTGATCTTTTTAAAAGTAATCCCCAGCTATAGGCTCCATTGTTGACCAATGTTTTTAAAGCAGTGGTGACTGGCCCTATCCCAGTATCCTGGAGGGAGGCTGTTGTGGTCCCTGTATTCAAGAAAGGTAAT
The DNA here is from genome assembly GCA_963921515.1 of Calotriton arnoldi. Taxonomy (NCBI): domain Eukaryota; kingdom Metazoa; phylum Chordata; class Amphibia; order Caudata; family Salamandridae; genus Calotriton; species Calotriton arnoldi. Next base: position 48,107 of record CAWUFW010002490.1, on the reverse strand, counting down.
CGAAGTGACCCTGCCTGCTACAGGCCAATCTCCCTTATTGATGCCAAGGCAAAGTTGCTGGGGAGGGTCGTCCTTGCCCGACTTGAAACCTGGGCGACAGACACTGGAGTGATGGCAAGAATGCAGTATGGTTTTAGGAGAGGGATGGGCACCATTGAACAGTGCCTTAACTTGTCACTGATTATGGGCAAGTACATGAAGGCCAGGAAGGGTTCTATCCACCTGGCCTTCATGGACTTGTCCAGTGATTTTGACACTGTAAATCGGGAGAAGTTGTGGTCTCTTATGGGGAAAATGGGAGTGGAGGAGGCTCTGATTTCTCTTCTTCGTAGGCTCCATGCATCGACCTCTGTCGTTATAAGATATGGCCCCCGAGGGGAAAAAACTAGGCCCATAGCCTTCACAGAAGGTGTCCGGCAGTGATGTATCTTAGCCCCCTTTCTCTTTTTAATTTACACCAATGGATTAGAGGCCTTCTTAACAGATAAAGAAATTGATTGTCCTCGCATTGGTGACACACAGGTCCCGCTACTTTCCTACGCGGATGACACCGTGTTAATGGCCCTGACAGCAATAGGCCTCCAAAAACTGCTTAACGCATTTAAAGATTTTATGTTGGCTCTTGATTTAAAAGTGAATTTTATAAAATCGTATATCATGGTGTGTGGCCCTAAAATGACAAAAACAAGGAAATACGTGGTGGGAGATAAGAGAATTGATAAACTGAATAATTTTAATTATCTAGGGAATATTTTTAATAATAGGTTGAGTTGGGATCCGCTCGTTACTGCAAGGGTGCAGCATGCGGGCAGGGTAGTTGAGGGGCTTCTCCGCTTTGCCAGAAAACTGGGCCATAAGCCAGTGACTGAGCTGATTACACTTTATAAATCCAAATGTGTGCCTGTTGCAACATACGGAGCAGGAGTGTGGGGATACCATAACAGCCGTCAGCTACAAGTTATGGAAAACAAATTCATTAAAAGACTATTGATGACCCCAAACAGTGCCCCCACAATCTTTTGTCACCAAGAGTTGGGGCTTGACTTCGTAGAGGATCGCATAGACATTGCCCCCCTGTTATTATGGGCTAAAATCTAGCTGGCCAAAGAGTTAGTGTTTTCCAGAGAGGTTATTAAAGATTGTATTAATCTTGATGGAGCACTTTCTATCCCTTGGCTCCGATTCGTAAATGATAGCCTTTTTAAGCTAGGTTTGGGGTACTATTTTGATTGTCCAGCCAGCATCCCTGAAAATGCCAAAAACATCATAAAAGAGGCACATTCTACAGGGGCGAATACATCCCGCTCTCACCCCGATGTAATAGGCCGCCGTTGTCTATCCCCGGAACAGCAGCAATTTTATTTAACATTCACTATAAATGTACAGACTCGATTTTATTTAATTAGATTTCGCTTACTTACCTTGCACTTTTTGGTGGCTTTCCCAAAACAATCGGGGTGGGAAGATAAATTGGAGCCTTCCCCCTGTGATAATTTGGCAGCTCAGAGCACTGTGCCTTTAATGCTATTTTGCTCCCTCTATAAAGAACCAAGAGGAAGATTTTTTGTTCCGATTTTAAAAGAAGTTAGGCCCTGTTCCTATATTGAAGGTTTTTATTATCTATATCCTTTGGCTACTTATGATATATGCACTAGGGTCTCCCACTACATTAAAGTTGCAATGGCTTTTAGGAAACGGTATTAATCATCGTTATTGAACCCGAATAGTGTAACTCTCTAACACATAAACCTAAGCACGGACGTATTTTTATGGAGGGAGCCGCATGTCGTAATGATGATAAGTGCCTTGTAATATAGATTGTATTTTTATTAGAAGATTGTTTTTAAGGTGTATATTTTTCTCTCTTTCTTCCGAATGAATTGAAGTGTATGAATTGCCTTTTATGCTGTTTTGTATACAGATCACAGGAATGATAATTTGTAATGCTGATTTTATGAACTTTTATGGTCTTCTTTTGAAACCGAATAAAGTTACTTTGACTTGACTTGATTTGAGACCAGAATAAAGACATTTGACGTAATTTATCCCTCCTAAGGTTGCATTTAGGTTTAAATGCATACCATTTGGGTTACCATCTGCCTCTTCTGTTTTTCAGCGGGTTGTGGAAGCCTTGTGCAAGGAAATTCCCAGTGTCGGGTATTTTCAAGACAACATTTTGGTTTTTGGTCAGGATGTACCATACCATGACAAGTCTTTAGGCATGGTTTTATTTGTATTGAAGAAGGGCATCACTTTGAAGGCTAGCAAGTGGAAATTTGCTTCGGAATGTGTAGACTATCTTGGGTACAAACATTTCTAAAAAAGGTATTGAACCCAAAGAGAGTTTAGTCAGGGCCAATTCTGAGTGTCCTGTTCCAGAGAATAAAGACCAATTATGATTGTTTTTTGGGATGTTGGAGTTTTACGCTCATTTCTTTTCCAAATGTGCTGAGAGGACGCACAGTTTACAGCCATTCTTCAAGAAGAATGAGAAGTTTGTTATGGGGGAAAGAAGGTGGATGATGAATTTAAAGTGATAATTCAGGATATTGCCTAAGCAATTCAATTGAAACCATTTGATACCTGTGATCCATGTGAAGTTGTCACGGAAGGTAGCCAGTATGGCCTAGGAGCAATGCTACTTCAAATGTGTGAAGGGAAAGATGAAATTATTGTTTTTGAGTCTCGTACCTTTAGGAGTGCAGAGATGACATATTCTGTAATTGAACATGAGGCATTGGCATGCTGGTGGGGAGTTGATCATTTTAGGAACTATCTGAGTGGCGTGGAGTTTACGATTCACGTGGACCACAAACCTCTGATCAATTTATTCACTACAAAGGGAGCTGGTAAAGCCGCTCCGCGAATTGGCAAGTGGCAATATAGATTGCAAGAATTTCAGTATCAAGTTGAATACATACCTGGTATGAAGATTATGTTTGGAGACTGTCTTTCTAGGTTACCTCTAAAAAAATCAATCACATGCACATGCAAGATGTGTTACAGGAAGATTTCTCTATGGTGGGTGTGGTGGCTAGTCTGGCTACTGTATATGTTTCGAAAAGTGAATGGAAATTTGATGTAGATGATAACGGCGTATTTCATGAAGTTGCAAGGTTCATTGGTAAAGGTTGGTGTAAGAACGACATGTGAGAGTTGCTTAATGCCTTCAAGCATGTGTTTTCGGAATTGAATTTATGCAGCAGAATACCTAGGAGAAGCAATTTTTTTGGTTCTGCCGGGTGGCGTTCGTGTCAAGTTTTGGATTTGGCACATGAAGATCATGTGAGGATGAGGGCCGTGAAGAGAAGGATACGGGACAAGTTTTGGTGGCAAGGAATAGATAGGGATATGGAGAATATTGTGAGAGACTGTGCATCGTGTGCTATCAGCGACAAATCACAAGTTACTGTACCCAGTCCAGTGTAACCTGTGCCGGTACCAGATTAACCTTGGATTAGGTTAGGAATGGATGTCATTGGTCCCATCAATGTGATCAGGGAAAGTTGCAGATTTGGAATTGTGCCAATGAATTATTTGTCACAGTGGCCTGAGGTAGAGTTTGTAAAGTCTGCTAACACATCTGAAATAATTGGGTTTTTAAAGTCTCTTTTCATGAGAGAAGGAGCCCTTAATGAGTGTTAAAAGGTGGTTCTGACCATCTGAGCCGCCCGGATTTTTTGTTTTTTTAACACCTAATTGTTGAGCTTTAACTGTGGGAGAGCCTCATAAGTTGGGACTCACCCCCAGTGAACTCATGATGAAAGAAACTGCGTGTGGATTTTACCGGTGTCCCCCTGGCTTGACTAGGCCGCTGCGCTGCAGCTGGAGTAAGGGGCACCGGGCTGGTTACATGCAGACACGTGTGTACATGCGTGTGCACAAGTGTGAGGGCTGCACAGGAGAGATTCCTGCCATGCGCAGCCCAGGAGCAGATACAAAGTGAATGGTGTGGCAGGACTTATGCAGAATTGGGTGGTGACATGGAAGGGGCTTTCTACCATGGGAAGAAACATTTGAGGGAAAGTCAGTGTGCTTTACAGTGTTTATTCCATTATTCTCTTATGAGGATAGGGAGCACATGGGCTAGTTTTACTTTCCTAGGGCCTACAAATTCCAGACATGCACCAAAGTCCACTGTAACTTAGGTGAGAAGAAGTATTCTGCAGAGTCCAAAGTCATAGTTGTACTGCTTTTGGGTCATCCAGAAATGTTATATTTCTCTGAGTCAGCTCATAACCAGGGCCTGGCTGGGGCTGACCCGGCCAGGCTGAATTGATGACCTTCCTCCCCCAGCCAGCCCTGCGCAACAAGCATTCCAAGGGCAAAGGCCTCCACTCCAAGAAGAGAAGAAGGGGGGAGCTACAGGTTCATCCATCAGCAGCTGTCACCTGGTGCCAGGCACCAAGCTGCTCTGGAAAGAAGGCAACGAGGGGGGAAGGGGCTCTCAGAGACCATGTGGCATGAGACCCCTGGACGACGCCATTTTGAACAAACCCAGAGGCCTGCGCAGGAAGGAGGGAGCAGGGGCAGAGAAGTGATGTGTCGCTGTGTGATAGGGCCAGCAGAGACTTCCTGCCAGCCCCCTCCCCAATTCTTAAAAAAAGTTTGCACAGGAAGAGGAGCTCTCTCTGGGGTGTGGTCTGCGGAGGCAGAGGGTGCTGGAGTCTGGCGCCATGGGCAGTTGGAAGGAGGAACCCCCTGACTGTCCCAGGATCCTGAATAGCGCCAGGAGAGGAGTCCAGGACCAGTGAGCAGGAGCCGGGGCCTCTGCGCAAGGAGAAGAGAGGCCCAGGAGGAGAGTCAGGTGAAAGGCTGGCGCAGGGAGCCAGTGAAAACAGCTCCCTGCTGAAGTTCACCCTCTTGGAGGCGAGGAGGGCAGCGGAAAGTGCTCCAGATGGGTAGAGCTGGCCATCAGGAGCAAGAAGAGGCCAGAATTATGACGATCGGACCCCTGGGGGCTGAGATATGCCCCCCAGAAGGTAGGCGACCTTTGACCTCTGGCCGACCGACGAAGAACGTGGGGCTACGCCGCCGGTCTCAAAGATGCCCCCGGGTTGGATCAGGTACTGGGGGCTGCCCCCAGAAGAAGTAAAGTCAGGGCGCGCCGTCGTGCACCCCGTGAAGGTGCCCCCGCGGGGTGCCAGGAGCCCACCGTGGCCCCTGCCGAAAAATGCAACAGGGGAGCGCCATCGCGCTCCCCGTGAATTTCGGGGGAGGGGCCCGGGATCCCAACTCCTGGCCCTGTGTGAGGAGGAGGCGGGGAGAGCCGTCGGGCCCCCGCGAAGAAGACTCTGGGGCCCGGGACCCCAAATCCGGGCCCGCCGAAGTCGGGGAGCGCTGTCGCGCTCCCCGTGAAAATGGAGGAGGGGGTGCCAGGAGCCCACCCTGGCCCCCGAGGGGAGCGAAGTCAAAGCTGGGGAGCGCCGTCGCGCTCCCCGTGAAGATGAGCTCTGGGGCCTGGGACCCCATCTTCGGGCCCCGACTGGCAGGAGGAGGAGGGGGGGAGTGCCGCTGCACTCCCCTGAGGTCCAGAGCTGGTCTCGCGTCTGCCCGCCGGAGCGGGCAGACCAGAAGAGAAGGGTCGGCTCCCGCGGCAGCACACAAGGGTGCTGGCCGGGCAGGGAGCCGGCAGGGGCAGCCGAGGGTGGGCTCCCCGGGCTGCCCTCCAACGCTGGGGCATGTGGGGGTCCCGGGTGGGACCGGGACCCCGAAAACAGAAGAGGAGTGGCCAGGGGCCCGGGTGGGACCGGGCCCCCAAAACCCAGCGGAGCGGCTGGGGGTGGGCTCCCCGAGCCGCAGATTGCCTCACCTGGGGGTCCGGGTGGGACCGGGCCCCCCAACAACATGAAGGGCGGCGTGAGGCCGCCGAAGATCGCAGCGCCGCTCTCCCCGAACAGCGGGGGAGCCGCTGCTAGGATATGCACAAAAACGAGGAATCGCCCCATAATGCCTTGCAGGCCTGGACCGGCCTGCAAGGGAAAAACAGCTTTTTCTCTGTTTGTGGTGGCCCCAGGAGAACGGGGTCACCACCCAGTGAGTGCCAAGGTGCAGGGGGAGCTGCAGGAGCAACGCAGTGTCCCCCAGCACGAAGATGAAAAGTTCCCTCCCTAAGTCTCTGGGGACTCTGAAGAAATAACCCCTCAAGGGCTCAGCCAGCATTGAATCACTTCCTGGGCTGGAACTTTTGTTCTACAGCTGTGGGTGTATTGAGAAGTGCTCCAAGGGATGAAGGGCTGAGTTGGGGATGTTTGGAGAAGGGCATCCCCTGGAGACGAAGAGGTGCGATTGCACGAGAAGTGCATTGACTAAGGTAATTTCCATGGAGGGACTGTAAGTCACATGTGTAATGTGAAGTCATAAGCAATGAGGGGTTATGTTGCTAGACATTCCTGCTAGGGTGTCTGGCTGTACATGCTTAATCCTGTGATTTCATCTGTGATGCCTTTAGGGGCTGTAATTGCAATGCATTATCCAGATCAACAAATGTGATGAGTACTGTCATTCTAAAGGGATGCTTAAACATGTATTCTTGCTGCTGCGCTTAGGTGAAGAACAACCCAGACTGTTAGCCACTAAAGATGTAGAGGTGTACACGGTATGGTCAGTATGACATGTTTAGTCAGGGTTATGTGTCACCAAGGCAGGGGGTACCCATTTTCAAGGCTTGTTGAGATAATGGGGTGGGTCGCCACTGGGATGGTGGCAGTGCGCAGGGCCCTCGCTCCAGGTTATGTTGAACTAACGGCATTAGGGGGCAAGATGATGTGCATACATGGGAGTGGTGGTACTAGGCCCCACCCCCCCTGCGGGAGGGGTGGAGATGTTCTGCAATGTCACAAAGTAATTCCAACAGCTTATGTATATTTGTAAATTGGTGCATAGTATTGAGTAGTGTGTGTGTTTAATAAATGTACTCTTACTTTTATAAAGCAAAGTACAGACTGGACAAGCAATTATTGAGTGTTATTTCTGCGTACCTGTAAATGGCGATTACTAGCCCACACCACCTCCCTTGAGTAAGCCTTAGACTGCTCTGCAACGCTACCCTCTGAGAGTCAGGCGCTACACTAGGGTGTTTGGTTCCCAGTGAAGGACAAATGTGACATGTTATTTGTGCAGGCCTCACAGATACTGCCTCGTTTTCCAACAATGAGTTAATAACAGACAACGGAGTGCAGTTCACTTCTCATGAATTTAAAGACTTTTTAACACATTGGGGTGTTAAGCATAGCAAGAAGTCATATCAATCCCGCAGCAATAGACTAGTGGAGAGAAGTAACAGAGTCATCAAGGACAATGTGCAGTTGTTCATCGCCAATGGTTTGGATTGGCACAAGGAACTCAAGAATTTGCTATGGGCCATTTGCACTGCTCCCAGCGCAGGCGCTGGTGTGTCCCCTTTTGCACTGAGGAAAGGTAGTGTGCCATCCACCAAATTAGTGTGTCCATGGATGGGTAATTCATGTGTGTCTGAAGAGTTGATAAATTGGTGCAAAGTAAGCGAGAAAAGGCACAGTGTAAGTATGCTGGTGTTTTGGAGGCAAGAGGCAAATGGTCCTTGGTGGTTAAACTGGGGGATGTGGTGAGAGTTCACCTACCTGGCATAACGGTCAAAGGTTTGCCCAGGTTTTCATCTCCCAGTAAGGTCATTCAAGTCAAGGATCATGTGATCATGCTTGCATGTTTGGGAAGTCGTGGAATAAAGAGAAGTTGTCTCTCCAACGTTCTGTAGTATGTCAGAGTACAGTGAGATTGAGTGATGATTTCCCTGAGACTTCAAAACTTCATAATTTGAGAAACACCGTGGGAAAGGAAGCTCCTGCCAAATTGCGTGACTATATGTGATTGTTTCTATTACCTGTTTCCTGGAATGTTTATTGTGCCATGATTGCATGCTTCATTGTGGATTTATATACACCTGAATTTTCTTTTTACATTTTGTTAGTGCTTGGCTGAGCATTTCTTTTCTTTATTTCTTATGTTAATGTGTGTTGCTGGGTCTATTAGGGAGAAACGTGTTGGGTCTAGTTACCTGTAGAATTTTACTGGGGGTTGGAATGTAGAATCTGTGATTGTGCGAACCGTACTGGCAGTTGGTCCTTCTGCTGTTGCTTGTTCGGTCATATTTTCGGACTTGGAATAAACATCCTCTTTCCTGCTTACTTGTCTTGGTGTCCTTTCTGTGAACACCACACTAGCTCCCCTCTTAAAGATTATCGCTGTTAAGCTTTTACCAACCCTGACTTATAGCAGTGAGGCACTACGAGGTCACGAGGCTACACTGTTGGACACAATAATGTTGAAAGTGTACAGGAGCGCCTTTAATCTGCTTAGAATGGCCTCACCAGGACAAATGCATCTTGAATTTTGGATAATTATCAATGCAAAATTATTAGCTAGACAGGGCACCTAGATTAAAAGCTGCTACAGGCTAAAAACCTCAGCTGGCTACACCATTAACACAATCTTAAGGTTTGTGTTAGCTACGTTTCCTACAATGCTTGCCAGGATACATCTGGACTCAGCTTAACAAATCTTTGGATTGGATTTATTTTGACACTTAAAGATATCTTATATCACTCTAAAAAAAATAGATCAATTGCTCAATGAAGAAGCTCTCGGTAGCTGCAGACAAGGTGATACTATCCAAAAGATCTCACGCTTGGATGCTTTTACAGAATTATAAGATCTTAAAATCTCAGCCTTATTTTGACACCATTACTCTGTGTTCTTAAAACGAAAGATCATGCTCTTTTGCTTTGGCCATTCACTCCTGCACAGTCTTCCATGGCAAAGGACAAGTGAATTAACCAGATGATGTTTTTCGGGGCTTGTAAAGAGGACATAGGGGCTTATTTACAAGCCCCTTGCGCCACTTTTGTGTCATTTTTAACATGGGAAAAGTGACGTATGGGTGGCGCAAGGGGCTTGTAAATAAGCCCCATAGTCTTTCTGATAGATAAATATATCTGCGGATTCCTAACATACTGAGGGGCAGATTTACAAGCCCCTTGCGCCACTTTTGCGTCACTTTTAACATGGGAAAAGTGACGCAAAAGTGGCGCAAGGAGCTTGTAAATCTGCCCCTGAGTATCCCCATGCACCAGCTTTGATGGAAACTTTTTCAATAGCTCTCTCATGTCACCAGGGGGCATCGGTATCTACATGTCTCCGCACGCATGACATCACTAGAGCCATAAAGTGCCCCCATCAGCGTGCTGATGTCAGTTACCTTTCTCTTTTTTTCTGCTCCTTTGACGCTGAATGTTTTTTTCATACTCTGGGGGGCATATTCTCAAGGACTTATCGCCGAGTTAGCAGCACTTTATCGCAGCCAAAGTGGCGATAAAATCATCGCACCATTCCCAAGCTGGTGTTAACAGCCCAGAACACCATTTTACCCGCGATAGCATCCACAAAAAACATCGCCACAGATGACCCCCGCAACTATCGCTAATGAGATGCAGAGTAGGCGTACCCGTGCAAAAAGCCGCGAAAACATCACTCCGCAACATTCTCAACGACCAGCCAGATCAGCGATAAGACCACAAAACAGGCGATAAGGCCGTTAGCAGCAGGAAACTAACACCTGCTCTGACCTGGTGCAAAGTCGGACCACAGCCTGCACCACAAAATGGAGCCCAGCCCAGAGCCATACCTGAAGGGCAACGGATGCCATGGAGCCACTGATCATGCAGCTCGGAGCCCCAACATGGCCACAACACCCACCGCCATCACCCCCAGGACCCCCCCCCCCGGGCCCCCCCTGCCAAAGACATGCCACATCAACTATACGGAACATGTACCAAATAATCCGCCAGATGTCGCACAATCACATTTGGTGGCATGCATGTGTTGTCACAAAAATGAGCATCACACATCCACCTTCGATGTAACAAATGAAAATGTATTCAAAGAAACACAGAACAGAAATGAAGGCACATGGCGGCTCCCCTCGGGACAATCCGTAGGTCACAGCCTGCAAGACAAAAATCACGATGAGAAGGTGTGTCTTGCACACATCAAAGGACTGAGAGAGAGCGAAGGAGAGAGAGAGAGAAAGGGAGGGAGCAAGAGAAAGACGGACAGAGAGGGGGAGCCAGAGAAAGACGGACAGAGAGGGGGAGCCAGAGAAAGACGGACGTAGAGGGGGAGCGAGAGAAAGACGGACAGAGAGGGGGAGCGAGAGAAAGACGGACAGAGAGGGGGAGCGAGAGAAAGACGGACAGAGAGGGGAGCGAGACACAAATAACAGAAGAGACGGACAGGGAGAGATAGTGCCGACAATGCGCACCCAGGCCACACTGCTCACCTGCTGCCACCGGTGTGTCTCCAACCACGTGCCGGTATGTAGTGCAGTTCACCAGGTCACACATCTGAAACAGATCCGTCATCTGTAACAGAGTCCAGATACCTGAATGGCAAAGTACATACAATTGCACAAGACATCATCGCCTGTCCGCCCCTGCGCACCCAGGCAGATGCACCCCAGCCCCTCCCGCCACCCAGCGGTGCATACCCGCCCCTGCGCACCCAGGCCTCACTGCTCACCTTCCGCCCTTGGCGTGTAGCAATGAGGGCCCACCACGTGCCGCTGCAAGCCACATGCCCGGTGCCCGCGGACATAGCACCCTCCACATCATGCAGCCCCGCTCCGCAGGCCACCAGGTCTCACATATGATTCTGGGTCTTGATTTCGCCATGGCAGAGGACATACCAGTGAACCGGGCATCATCGCAGGCTGCACACCCGCTCAGCACTTAAGGTGCCCCTACCTCAGTGCACCCAAAGTCACCGTCCTGTGGCGGTGTGCCTGTGCCGCCGCAATGTATCCGGTGCCGCCAAGTCTGTGTCCCAAAGTCATGGTCCCTGTATGATTGGGTATCGTGTTGCGGACGCCATCATGTCACCTCCGGTCCTGGGGAATGTGATGTTGCAGGGCCCGAGGCCCTCATGCCTACATTAACACCACACGGAAGCACCCAGATAGAGAGTGGAAATGGCGTCGAGCACGTGCGCCCGTCCCTTTTCATTGGCAGGGTCACATGTCCCGTGACACGTGTGCTGGATGGGTGTGGTGTGGGTGTAAACCAGCCGTGAGGGAGTGGCTGTGGCATGCTGACAACTAGACCTGTGAGCAGCAGATCACCACAGGAAAGACAGGGGACATGTAGCGTTGCCGCCCCCCCCCTGTGAGCGTAAGCGGAGTGGGCTGGCCTGGCGTATGCCAGTCCAGCGTAAGGGTCTGTATATGACCCCGGGGCCCTGGGCGTGGTTCCGTACTGGGCTGGACAAGGAAGTAACTCATGCGTGTGCCCCTGTTGTTGTGTCAGCGCCACCCGGACCGCATTGGGCAATGTGTCACCCTGTCACCCCTGTTCTACGACATGAGCCACATGGACGTAAGAGGAGTCCAGTGAGCCCACATTCATCCATACTTCCACACTTAAAAGACCATAGACATGACACATCTGTGTGTATATGAATGTTTAATGCACATTCAGTGGAGTGTTGCATTTGGAGCAGTACAGGGCCATGCAAAGCCCACATGACGATGTTGTCCCGTGGAGGTCCAGCCAGGGTCCTCCAGGGAATGACAAGTCCAAAGGAAGAGGACGAGTACAGTCTGCAGTCTGATTGCTGTGTCAATGGCGATCAAACATCATATGGCAGTCCATGTCGAGGTCCAAGGTGAGTGTCGCAGAGTGCATCGGGGGGACAGTGGAAGGTGATGATGCAGAGGGCAGTACCAAGCTGAAGCCGGACCTATGGATGAGATGCATGCTGCTACGTCCTCCTCACCACGAGGGCAGTATCATCCGCATCTTCGTTCTCTGCTGTTTCATGTGCCTCACGTGTGGGTGGTGGTGTTCTGTCTCCAGCACTGTGTGGCAGTGACACATCTGTGGCCGGAGGTGGAAGGTCTGCCGCACTGTGTGGCACTGACACTTCAGGGGGCGGAGATGTGGATGGAGTGGTGGCAGCAGCATGCATCCGCACCAGGCCTTTTGGCAGCAATGCCATGAGGAGGGTCCTGAGGTCATTGAGGAACCCAGCTACCTCTCGCTGGTGTGCAGCCGTGGCAGCCGCTCGTTCCGCATTCGCCCGCTCCACGGTCTCCATTAACCTCCGCATATTTCCCAACTCCCGTGTGACATCGCTAGAGCCACTCGGACTGGACAGTTGTACTATTCTCTGAGTCAGGGCTCCAGCGATGTCAGCCATGGTCCATTGGAGAGCATGGAGCGGACTGTGGGTGTCCGTTAGGGACTGTGAGTGGTCCCTGATGGGACTTAGACACCCACGTATGGCATCTAGTTTGTCTGCCATGCGGTCGAAGCCCACCCGCACCTGTTCAGCCAGATTCTCCTGGCACCCCAAAACACGGCGTTGGAAGGCCATGTGTTCTCCGTGGGGGTCCTGGGAGGCAGCAGTGGTGGTGGGTGCTGCCTGCTGTGTGGTCTGTGCAGGGGGTGGGGTCTCCTCGTAGCAGCTGGGCTGCCCAGCTCCTGGAAGTGGGCTGCGGAGGCTCTCCACGAGCAGTTGGAGGGCGTCAGAGTCAAAGCTGTGGTCGTCCTCTTTGTCTCCAGAGAAGAGAGGGTCGGACTGCTCTGCAGGAGGTGTTGATTCTCCCTCTGCAATGTGAAGGGGAGATGCAGTTTAACCCTTTCTATGCTCATGACGAGCTCAGCTCGTCATGCTGCGCAGTGCTCGTGTGCGCATGACGAGCTGAGCTCGTCATGAACCCGCCCACTCAATGAAACGCCCCGCACAGGGCGAAAATCGGCCGCGCACACAAGGGGTTAACAATGTGTCCACATGTATGTTGTCGCATTGTACATGTTTACATACAGACAGCATGACTGGGTACATTGTGGCTGTTTGGGAGGAGCTGCCTATTTGATGGGGGACAGTGGACATTTCGACAACATCACGGATGTGTGTTTGTACTTGTACATTATCAACGCACATATCCCTGCAATGCCAATTGTGATTGGCCAGTGTCTGCACCCAAGCGGCACCAGTAGTGTCCTGTGTTCTGTTGTGGGTGTTTTGCGGATTGTGTCACATCGTTGTCAATGTAGATGTGCTCTGAATGTGATGTGTGTGCTGCATTTTTGGGGAGTCGCACCTGCAGCTCAGATTTTGCTGCCCCTTAACACTTTCATGAGGTGTGCCTCTGACTACTGTGCTTGTACAGTGTTGACATGTTGCATACTGGGGTACGTTGGTCTCTTGGTGGGAGTTTGTGGTCTGGGGCATGGTGTGTCCGCAGATGTGCTCAAGTTAATTGTGCATGTGTGCCATTTTGCCCATCTCCCCCTGTCCCCCCAGGCCCTGGTGGTTACTCACCCTGTTGCTGTTGTGTAGGGTCCTGTTGAGCAGTGTCCGGGCCCCCAACTCCTGCCACCATCTCCCCACTGATGACTGTGGAGACCATTTCCTCCATGTCGTCCAGCTCCTCCTGTGGCGCTGGGCTCCCACCTCCAGTCTGCATTGCTGCCTTCAGGTTGTTGGCGAGTTTCTGCTTGGTTTTGCGCTTGACATCATTCCAGTGCCTCTTGACCTCGCCCATTGTCCTCTTCAGCACTCCGACTGCATTCACCTTGTCCACGATGGACTGCCATAATGTATTTTTTGTTGCCAATGACACAGTGGAGGTGATGAACAGTTGTTGATGGGGTTCTGTCACCTCCGTTATCAGGATCCTGTTTTCCTGCGGACTGAACTTCGTCTTCCTCTTCTTCTTGTCCTTACCCTTCCCTGACCCCGAAGTCCCAGGATGGTCCTCCGGCGGGTTTGTGGGGTTCTGGCTCTCCTCCCTACTTGCTCCGGCAACGTCCATTGTGCTTCGCTGTTGTTTGGCATTTGTTTGTCTGGTTTTCTTTTGCTTTTATGGTGATTGTTTCCGCCTGACGCGTGTGGATTGCAGGCCTGTAGCTGGGTTTCGCTGATTTTCGTATCGCGATTGGCCTCATCGCAGCTTTTTTTGCGTTGGTGTTTCGCATTTTTGCGGCGTGGCGTTGATTCTAACGCGGTCAGTTGGCGCGTTATCTGGGGAGTATCGCATGGGGCCGCCGTGTTGTGAATACTTGGTTAACAAGGCGTTCATTTCCCGGCGATGGACTGCGATATGCAAAGTTGCGTTAAGCTAAATTTGCGGTGGTTATCACACATTCTTTGGAATATGCCCCTCCGTTTGGGAATTGTCGAGTTTTTGACGTTTGTTCACTTATAAGTGCAGTTTTCTGAAAAATGTCACCTGCTTGGAAATTGGGTTTTAAACCCTGCAATGTCTGTTAGGGTCAGATGTCTATTACTGATCCTTATGACATCTGTCTCTGGTATTTGGGTTCAGATCATGATGTTGAGGCCTGTCGCAGTTTCCAAAAAATGAATCCGAAGGCCCAGGAAGAGAGAGAGAGAGAGGCAAAATTGTTTTTGGCCAGACGAGAGATGAACAAAGAGGTAATTGCAAGTCTCATCCAAGATCCAGGTCTGCATCTCCTCATTCTTCAAAGAAGAAGCATAAGAACAAGTGCCATCATGAGTATCGATGTCACTCAACAAAGAATAAGTGACAAAGGCCTGTGCCTCCACAACCGCCCTCGGAGAAAGATTGTCAGGAGGTCACACCAACTCCATCTCTGGCTGTACTGCTGACGTCGCCTTCGATGCCTGCTCCTCTTCTAGTTGTGGTACCGAGTGTGATGCCTTCCGATCCAGTTCCTTGACCACAAGAGGAACAAGTGTACCCAGTCTTCCTAATTCGTGGTACGAATCCCAGTCACTTGTTAAATGCCAGTTTTAATATTTTCAAAAGGGCAATGGCTCCATCCAGTGTACCTGAGGGCCCCATGGGTCGTTTCGATTATTACCTGGGAGGCTTTTCAAAACTATACCAGCAGACACCCTTTATGCCCTCTATGATGATGGCCCAGATTCCCTGGCCGACTGCGGTACCAATGGAGGTCCCTAGAAATAGGACACTATCTCCTTTGGTACTTCCTCATCTAGAGGTGTCGACAACGCAACAGGTAACGCCAGCGTCTACTTCTGCACAAATGATGCAAACTTCAACTCTAGTGCCCTTCTGACATCTCCTGTGCTATTGTCGATGTCACCAGCACTGATACGGGTGTCACTGATGCCGCAGCCCTCTCACATTCCTCCGGTTCCAAGGCATAGATTCAGAGAGGCCCAACGATTGATGGAGGATTTCATTTTTTTTGTGCAGAGCAAGGCTCCCAAGAAGAAGACGGAGAGCTTGTTGAGCAGCCCTCAATAGACCCAGATTTTGAGGGTTAAGAGAGACAAGTGGATTAGATACATCCCCAGAATGGGAATTGCTATCTCCAAAAGGTATTCCACCTCCTGAAGGGACTACGTACCATTCCTTCATCAGGAAAGCAGCGGAAATTTTAGATTTACCTCTTCCTACCACGGAGCTAAAAGTTTATATTCTAAATGAGGTGTGTTAGAAATGGGGGTCTCTAGTTGGCAAGGGTTTGCACCTTTGTCCAAGTAGGGACCCTTCCTTCTAGTCAGGATAAGGGAGTTACACTCCTAAAATAACCCCTGCTCACCCCCTTGGTAGCTTGGCACGAGCAGTCCTTAGAGGTAGTGTGTAAAGCATTTGCACATAACCAACAGTAATACAGTGTAAGCACTACAAAAGGACACCACGCCAGTTTACAAAAATATCCAATATTTTTGTATACTTAAGACAAGAACAAAAACGATAAAAATCCACCATACAGAACTTAGAAATCTTCAGTAATCAAAATAGGCTTGAAATAAAGTTCCTTGAAGTTGATAGCTCTGTCTGGGGCTATCACAGTGTCATGAACAACAAATCCAAACAGTTCTGGCTGACCGCGACGTTGCGCCCAGCTACGGTGTCGGGAAGACCCGCAAAACAGTACCTTTAGAAATGCAGGGCGTCGGTGACCTCTCGTTGAGCTCCGAAAGCACGGCGTCCGCAGGCGTCGGTTCTGGGGCTGAGGGAAGGAGTTGTCGGGCCCTTGAAGTCACACGCGTTGCAGATCGAACTCCTTGCGGTTGAAGTCAGGAGCGCTGGTGTCGACAGGCGTCGGGTGCTGCGGTGCGAAGTGCAGCGGTGCGGCGTGCGATGCCCTCCGGTCGTGGTGCAGGCAGCGGCTCGGTGACGGTCATCCAGCGGTGTCGGTGAGACCAGGGTTGTGGTGCGAAGTGATGCGGTGCTCATCGCGGTGCTGGCAGGTCAAGGTGCAATCAGCGGCATCTTCGTTGCTGAAGCGCTGTCGTCGGCTGACAAACTGTAGTCGATGGCGCCGGAGTCGGTAGGCCAAGGCTGCGATGCAGGATGAGGGGGGTGCGTCGTGTAAATTACGAGCGGTGCCCTTGAACCATGGTGCAAGCAGCGGTGTCGATGTCGGCGTGGAGCGGCGTCGTCGGGGATACCAGGGCGATGGTGTGAAGCGAGGCGGTGCGGAGTGCGGTGTCCACAGGTCACGGTGTAAGCAGCGGCTCGGTGGTGGTGTCAGCTGGCATCGTCGGTGAGACCAGGGTTGCGGTGCCGTGTTGTGGCGGTGCCCTCTGAGGTGCCTTCAGGACACGGAGTCAGCAGCGGCGTCGAAGACGGCGTTGGGTTGCTTTTTCTTCTGTTGAAGCACAAAACACACAGTCCCCAGTGCTGATGGAAGAAGAACTTGAAGTCTTTGATGTTCCTGAGACTTCTTGAACAGGGGCCAAGCTGTACCTCAAAGCACACAGCAAAGTGGTAGTCCCTCCTCACAGCTTCTCCAGCTCTTCTTCTTGGCAGTCTTCTTGGTTCCAAAAGAGTTCTAAAGTTCTGGGGTCTGGGCCCCAGTATTTATATCCAAAATTCCTTTGTTCTATCAGGCAGATAGTGTCTGTGCTTAGTCCAAACCAGTTTGGTCCTCTCTGGCCCAGCTTCCCAGCAGGAGGCGGAGACAGCATTGTCTCCAGCAGACCAGGTATTCAGGTGCAGGGAAATCTCATCCCACTACTCTAAATGCAGACTGGGCCTATTCAGGTGCTAGAGAAAACTCCTCCCACTACTCTGAATGCAGCCCAGGTCTATTCAGCCCAGCCCTGACTCATCCAGACTCTCTGGAACCACTACACCTCCCCAGCCCCTGTCACTCCAAAGCCAGACAGTCAATACACATCCTAGCAGAGGCACACAGGATGACGTACAAGGTCATTTTTCAGAACAATTAAATGATGGAGAAGCTGCAGCCCGCCAGGTTATTTAGTCGGGACTCTACCTGAAGACATGCATCGGTAAGGGGTTCTGGTTGTTCACAGGATGTACAGAATCCTCTTATGGAATTGCTGATTGTCGCCTATTCAGTGCTGAGGCAAATTCTGCTTCAGAACATTTCAAGTCCAGCAAGGAAACAGCTTGTTCCTTGGGGCTTCAGTCTCAGCATAGATATTATTAGCAATTCAAAAGATTTTGAAGTTTCACAACTGTGAATCGAGCCTTCCCCCCATAGAAGATTCAAGACATTCAGGCTATGATTCCAATGTTTAAAGATGGAGAGGTTATTCCAGTCCTCAATGTTTTAGGCCAGCTAGGTCTACTACCCTCTTGCATACTGTTGGTCACGCTGGCACATGAGAGCCCTCCAGGTGGGCTTCTGCAGGCAGTGGTTTCAACACAAGGGAGATCTACAGGCCTATATCAAATTTTCTGGAGACACTGCAGTGGATCTTCAACGGTGGAGTGTGACCGGCAGTCACTCTTGAGGGAAGCCATTTCACCCTCCTCCTCCGGTGTCTATAGTCATAACGGATGCCTCCGCTTTAAAGGTTGGGAGCTCATCTGGAGGTCCTGGAGAGTGGAGATAAGAGGCCTTTGGTCTCCAGAGGAACAGTTGCTTCATACCAATCTGTTAGAATTGCGGGCGATACATCTGGATCTCAAGGCTTTCCTCCCTTCTCTTCGTTGTCAGTCAGTCCAAATCTTGACACACAACACTACCGCTATGTGGTACATCAACCAACAAGGAGGTGTGGGGTGGTCTCTTCTCTGCAGTGAAGCTCTATGACTTCGGTCCTGGGATCAGGATCACCAGGTTTGTATGGTTGCAAATCACCTGGCCGAGGTACTCAATATGCGTACATTGTCAGTCGACGTTATTCTGCCAATCAAGAGTGCCATCTCCATCAGGAGGTGGTGTTATACATCTTCCGGCTGTGGGGAACTCCCCAGTTAGACCTCTTTGCCACTCAAGAGAATGCACACTGCCTTTTGCTCTGCACCCTCCAGTATCCAATGCAGGGAGCATTGGGGGATGTGTTTCAATTAAGCTGGCACTCCCAACTGCTTTGCACATTCCCTTTCATACCCTTTATTCCTTGGCTGCTGAGGAAGATTTGCCTTGAACGGGCTCAGGTGATCTTAATAGCCGCAGATTGGCCACAAAGGGTGTGGTATGCAGACCTCATTCTCATCTCCCTGTGTCCTCTGCTCCATTTTCCTCACAGGACAGATGTAAGAAATTGAGTTGTTGGTCGAGGAGTTAAAACCCCTCTCAAGCAGCAACCACAATTCTTCTTAGGGTGAAGTCACAAGCAACCCTAAATTAACCTGTGCTCAATCCTTGGCTAATCTGGCACAGAGCAGTCAGGCTTAACTCAAATGCAAAGTGTAAAGTATTGGTGCCAAACTTCAAACAGTAACACAGTGAAAACACACCACAAAAAGATCCCACACCAGTTTAGAGTAATTTTAAATAAATAAAACTAGACAAAAATGACAAAAATCAAATCAGTTGAACCAGAGATATGCAGTTTTAAAGGGTTTAGTGAAACTAGCTCCAAAAAGCACGAAGTGCCAACTGTGGTTATCTGGTCGTACCGGACCGGTACAAAGTCACAGGTTTAGGCGGACCGTGATGGAGCGTGGACTGGCTACAGGGACGCACTTAGGTCTGCTGAACACAGTGCCTTAAATCCTGGTGCGCAGTCAGCGCAATGCTGCTTTGCGAAACTTCGCGCTGTTCGGCATCGGTTCCAATGAAGCTGTGCGGCGAGGCGTTGCAATGCTTTGCGGGACTTCGCGTCAGTTTCGGGGAGCTGGGTGGCGTAGCATGGCGGGGCATTGCATTAGCTCTGATGAAGCTTGCAGCTGTGCACAAGGCTTTGTGAGGCTTCATTTCGCTTTGTGTTGGTCCAATGAGGCTGGAAGCTGTGCGACAAGGCTTTGTGGGGCTTCATGTCACTTTACATTGGTTCTGATGAGTCTGGCAGCTGTGCGGCGAGGCTTTGTGGGAGTTTACGTCACTTTGCATTAGTTCCGATGGGGACCACAGTTGGGCTTGACAGAGCACCTTCAGGCCCACTTCCAAGGGTCCAGGACTGGGGTGCCACCACTTGGGGGGCAGGACTCACAGATGGCAGAGTCCAGGTGCTGGTCTCAAGGTTGTTGGAAGTCCGTTATGTCTCTGAGGCTTCAGATCAGAAGGCCGGCCAACTAGCCCTTGGAGTCACTCTGGGGTTCTGAGTTCAGAGTTGTAGGTCCAATCCTTCTCACCCAGGCAAGAGGGCAGCAGACAGCAGATCAGCACAGCATGGCAGCAGACCTTCAGAGCAGCATTCCTTCAGAGCAGCAGTCCAACAGAATGGCAGTCCTTCCAGCAGCACAGCAATCCTTCTTCCCGTCAGACTATCAACAGGCCCAGAAGTGTACTGAAGAGTTGGTAGCTGAGGTCCAGAATTTATACCCAGTAGTGCCTTTGAAGTGAAGAGAAGCTTCTAGAGGTTTCCCTTTGAAGTCCTCAGTCACCTAACCTTCCCTGTCCTAGCTCTAGACTAACTACATGGGATATGCAGCCCTGCGTGTGGAAGCAGGACACAGCCTATTCAAGTGCAAGTCGGGCTGTGTCCAGCTCCTCCCTCCCATCCTGCCAATGATGGGCCATCCAGTCACACCTAAGCCCCCTATTGTGTGTGGCTGTCTAGGAGGATGTTGGATTGGGATTTGGCCCCAAGCAATTGCCAGTGACTGAGATTAATTTAAGCATTCCATCCATCACCATGTTGTTTTTGCATTTGGTGCCCTAAGTGCGCCGGGTATACCCAGAAATGGGTCTTAGGCTCACTGTGCCACTGGAACCAAGGTATACCTGGCTGAAGAGCCCTAATTAGGACCAAACCAGTCCTAGGTTGATTGTGTTCCGGTTCAGGGAGGACCTGGCCTGGTTGTTTGGGCTGGACTGCTCCCATGAGGAGAAGGGTCCAGACTGATTTGCATACGGCTGGGTCCAAACTAAGGTGGGAAGGTGGGCAAAAAAACATTGGATTGAGATGCGGCCCGAGCAATTGCCTGTGGCTGAGATTAATTCAAGCATTGCATCAATCATCTCGTTGTTTTTGAAATTTCTAAAAGTGGCATTTTCAAAATTGTAATTTAAAATCCGATTTCACTATAAAGGAATATTTTTCACTACCATTCCAAAGATACCAAACGTGAACTGGTTACCTATTCCCATTTAGAAATTACAGCTTTTTAAATGTAACAAGGTTATCCTATGAGAGAGGTGGGCCTCGCAATAGTGAAAAACACATTTAAGAGTTTTCCACACAGAGGACATGTAAAACTTAAACGTACATGTCCAACTTTTTAAATATGTAGGCGAATCCCAAGCACTGCTAAATAATCAATACAGCAGTACTTTTGCATTCAATCCTCTGAAATCCTTTATTTGTAACAGAGACTGTTGTCTTGACGTTTCCAAGCCATCTCATATGGTTCATAAACCTCCAGACTTCAACAGGGCTAAAATAACAAGTTTATTGGTTCAAAAATCAACATCAAAATGTAAATACTAAACCGTTACCCAGGTCAATCTGACCAAAGTCACCTTTACTGTATATACACTAAAAGAAATTTAAAAGGAAGGATACAGCAAAGATATAGTCCTGGATTCCTAGATCTCACAATATTATAAATCATTGAGTTCATTAGTGTTCATACAATACTATTTAAACAGACAAGTGGAGTACCTAGACAGCGATTGATTACCATTAGTAAAGCAAGTAAAGATGAGAAAAGGTTAATAGTATATATATATAGAGATAGGAAAGAAATTGTATCCATTTGCTACCAATGTGTTCAAAATTTTGTAAATATAACTTAGGCTTACCAAGCAGTATACCATCAAAGCAAGTCCAGCTTCAATTCACTTATATGTAATGGTCAAATTTGGAAAAAGTGTAAAGCTGACTGTAAGTCCATCTGTTTCTTGTCCTTTTGCCCATATCACACATCGCACAAGCTGTCATAAATATAGTGGCCCTATTGACTTATCATTAGACCTCTTACAATTCTTGCTACATTCCTCGCCATAGAGACACTGTTTCATATACCACAGTCTCATCATACTGGGTTGTGCAATTAAACCTTTGCCCCATTCTCAGTCATGGTCACATAACTGCCATGCTTGTTAAATAAGGGAAAAGTGGAGTACTGACAATTGCGTTCCTTATAACCGTGCTGCCGTTGCGCTACCTCAAAAAGGTGCAAAACCGCTCAATTCGTATTTCCATTCAAAATAGGTTGAGTATTAATAACAACTCAATCCTCTTGTGATTCCTATACTATACGAGATACAGTCATATGACCGTAACAACGCAGAACTGATATTACACTCTTGCGCATTGTACGGGTATATGCAATAGTCTTCAATTCTAACTCATACATATAAAGATTAAAACAATGTGTAACAATCACTTGACTTGTTACAGAATCCAACACAATATCAGCATGCAGTTCCATTCCTATTTAGAAGTCTTACCCATTGGAGAGTACTCCATCAGCAACATGTATATTCATGAGAACCGTATTGGCATTCTCTTCATGTGCCATCTTGGTTAGGGATTAAATAGCCCTCAGAGGACAGACTACCTCCACATGAACCCAGTCAGCGTTGTCCACACATGCCATCTTGGTGCCGTGTAGGCAAGATTAAAAAAGGAGTAACTTGTCTGGCATTTGAGTAAAGCCTTACCACTACGGTGCACCAATATGCACCATTGTAGTGCAGCACGGGCAAAAAAAAGAAAAGACTGACCTACTAGGCACTCAATTCAAACCAACCACTACGTCAGCACCATTTTCAAGCAGTGTGACTTATAAGAGTACCGCAATTGTAAGCACTATCATAGTGGTTATCAACAGATACGAACATGCTACAGGAAAGTAAATAAAGGCATACGAATAAAGCCATCAACTACGGCAGCACCATTATCAAGTAGTGTGACTTATAAAGGTATCATCATCATCATCACTTTATTTCGATCATAAAAGATCATAAAAGTACACAGCACAGACAAATACAATGAAGAAAATTAATCAGATAAAATAGAGATGGATAAACATAAGAGCACACATCCTGTCTAAAAACACATAAAACACATAAAATGTATACAAAAATCTTTCATAAAGTGCTTTCAGTGCAATAAATTTACAATACATATCAGTTTTGATCGAATCGGGACCCATCACAGGATGCATTTTGCTCGTTTTATCCACAGTGCACGCCAATATCTGGACAAACCAAAAACCACAACTCTACGTGTGTCCATGCTCAAAATTCGTAGTACATCTAAATAGTGACCTGGACCCACTAATTTGCAGAGTGGAATTATCCATTTTTCCCTGAGTGATTTATAATTAGAACAAAAAAATAACAGGTGCACGATGGATTCAGGACTTTCATTACAAGCAGGACACAGATCTTCACTTACAACACCCTTACTCCATTTTTTACAAAAGAGTTTTGTAGGGAGGGTCTTATACCGAAACTGAAAAAATAGTTTCCGAGCCAAAGGGGGGACGATTTCGTCCATTGTGTCCTCAAAACAGGGGACGCATTTAAATGTACAAAATTCAATAGACAAGCGGCCCTCTGCTTTTGTCAGTACTTGTATTAATGTTGCTTCCCAGAAGCTTTCCTTCAACTTCATTCTGGATACATTTACCATGCTGTCTGGGTCAGACCAGTACCCCTCCATCCCAATCCTCCCCAATAGCTCTTTTAATGCTCTAAACCAGGGAATCAAAATAATCGATGGTGACTTTAATAGCTCGGAAAGGAGCTCCCGATATGGCAGAAGTTCATCCACAGTCCATAGCCTGTGCCAGAACATCAGGAGTTTATACCATACTTTATGTTCCAACTGCCTTTGCGCAAGATCCAGATCTAGGGGCACAAGAGGGGTGCTAGCGGGCAGATCTACCAGGGATCTGATAAAACGATTTTCTATTACTGACAAACAGTTTATTGAACCTGGTCCCCACAATTCGGCCCCATAGAGAGCACCTCCTAGTACTTTTAAATTATAAATTTCTAGGGCGGGTGCAAGCTGCCTTGATAATGTTTTCCTATGTATCTTGGTAATATTTGCAGTCTTGTGTATAAGTTGCATCTTCACCTTTTCTATGTGTGGGGCCCAATTTATTGTGGGGGTCAGGCGGTTGCCCACATAATCAAAAACATCAACACGCTCTAAATTGCTATTGCCAACTACCACAGGTCTTTTGTTGGGCTTGACTACTCCCTTTCTAAAAATCATATATTTAGTTTTTGATTCATTCAATTCCAACCCTCGTTCATTACAGAACATAATAAAATAATTTAGAAACTGCTGTAATCCCTGCGGCGATTTTGAGATTAGGAGGGTATCATCAGCAAAAAGGAGAGCCGGCACCCTTTTCTTACCAATTTTAGGGGCGTCGCACCCATCGCTGTCTAAAAAGTTAAGAACATCATTGATAAAAAGGATGAAAAGTGTGGGGGCAAGGACACAGCCCTGTCTCACTCCACACTGGACCGAAAACGGATCAGTAAGTTGGTTGCTCTCCCCCCACCTCACTTGTGCTGTGTTTGATGAATGCAATCTGATTAAAATATCTAAAAGGTTTTTTGGGATACCCTGCTTCTGTAAAACCCTCCAGAGTTTTAACCGTGGAACTAGGTCAAAAGCAGACCGTAAATCTACAAAAGCTACATAGAGCTTTCCGCCCTTGATCTGCACTTCCTTCCAATAAATGCACAACAAACGAAAGGTTTGGTCCAAGGTGCTAATTTTGGACCGAAAACCTGCTTGAAGATAACTCAAGATATTTGACTCAGTAATCCAGTCCTGGATCCGTGCTAATTTTTTTTACAGAAAATCTTCTGCACAGAATCAATTAGACTAATTGGCCTGTAGCTGGATGGGTTCGCTCTATCCCCCTTTTTGTAAATTGGGACAACCTCAGCGTTCTTCCACGAAGGGGGAATAGGGGTACCACGGAGAATTGAGTTGGTAAGTAAATTTATATAGGATCCCCAGAGTACTACATCCTCCTTATAGAGGTCATTTGGGGTTCTATCTGGTCCGGGGGCACGGGACGAAATACAAGATCGAATTGCTATTTGAGTTTCTTCTAGAGAAAAGGAGAGACCTTCATCCTCATTTCCCTCCTTACTAAACAGTTCACCGGATCCCCAGAATTCTTGATCAACTGTGGTATCCCTTGACTCGTAGAGAGAGCCAAAATGTGCTTCCCACTCCTCTGGCTGTACTGTAAATTCTACGGATCTCTCATTCCCCTTCAGCCAGTAAGCTGCCTTGCTCCAAAAGTTCTTTGGGTCTTTAGCTATCAGTGCATTACGTAAGGCAGTCCAGAGGGAACCCTCCCACTCCTTCTTTGCAGCTTCATTTGTCTGCTTGTACTTTGCTCTACTGGTCACTATCTCATTTCGGCTTTTTTCCTTTACAGCCCTTAGGAGAACCCCCTTACTGAGCCTACATTCCTTGTTGTACCAAGCACCCTTATCAGCTAATCTCTGGTGTGCACACTTGCTTCCCTTCTTCTTTCCCGGGCGGCCTAGCAATTCCCTTATCTCTTCATATAAGAACTCGTGTCTGGGGCCTAATGTCTCCACAACATTCTCATTGGTGGAGATGGCAAATTCCTCAAGTAACAAACGAGCCTTCCTCTTAGCTGGCTCTAATACCTTTGGATGAGTCTCCACCCAGTCCCATCTGATTGTCCTTCGATTGTTAGTGATTGATAAAATACCCAGATCAGGACAGCCAATTCTATCAGGCCCAACAAAGACCTGATTAAACAGATCGAGAACTAGAGCATTGTGGTCACTATCTACCCTTTTGACCACTGCCACATCTGTCACTGAGGACCAATAGTTTAAGGAAACAAGGCAATAGTCTATCCTACTTTCATGTCCTGGCCTATTAAAAGTGGGATCCCCATTTGGGTCAGAGGCAGTCCTTCCATTCGTGGCTCTCAGATCATGCTGCATTGTAAGTGCCATCAATTGGGCCCCTCTCTTTGTCCATCTTACTAAGGGAAGGTCCAATTGGGGAATTTGCCACTCTCTATCCCACTCATCAGTAAGATCTAGAGGGATCGGTGCAAGGGGTTCAAACGTACAATTGAAGTCACCTGCCACTAATACAGGAATATCGTCCGCATAGGAAGACAGGACATAGTCAAGGGTGCGCAAAGTGAGAATTTCATCCTGAGCCCTCTGAACTCTATTATAAACATTAAACATCCTAGTCTTTAGGCCGTTATAAGATGTAAGCTCTAATGCAAGTACATCCTGCGAGTCCACTTTAAGGAGTTTAACTTTGATCCCCCGGGCAATTTTCACCCAAATTGCTGATCCACCAGAGGGTCTACCCTGTTCTTTTCTTGTGGCATCTATGGCATAGGTGGAAAAGCCACTTCTGTGCGGGCAAGATAGGCTCCAGGTTTCTTGGAAAAAGATTACATCAAAGGGATCTACAAACGAACACCATTCTCGGTCCCCCATTAGCTTGGAGATCCCATCCACATTCCATACCAATATCCTTAGGGAGCGGTTTTCCAAATTTAAGTCTTTTTCCAGATTTCCCCCCTCTAGACCTTCAATAGACCCCAGCGCTGGGGCATCCACACCCCCATTTATCAAAGAAGGAACCATCTCCCTGTTCACCTCCAGCTCAGAGGCTATAGCACATATTGGAGAGATTGTTATTGGGGAAGTGCAAGTATGTAGCAACACTGAGGGGCTAGAGCTACCTCGTCTGCTTTTAGGTTTCATCTGTGCCTCGGTTAAAAGTCAACTACCCCTTCTCATAGGATTCAGATGTAGCGGGAGGAGTCCTGATGGTCCCGGCCCCTGTGTTGAGCAAGTCATTCTGACAGTAGTTTCAGCAGTTTGTGTCCAAAGGGGTCTAAGTATAACTCCAGCAGGGGGTCTGTATCTGATGGAGATGCGGGAATTTTCTGGAGGAACTGTGCGAGAATCAATCGACAATAAACCAGTTATAATACCAGCATCATGAAAGGTAACCTCAATCGTGTCCCACATAGACGTCTGTATTGTAAGTCTTCTGACTGTTTTAATGTCATCCCTAATGATTGAGTAGACTTGTCGGGTAGACCTCAGCCAGTATATAACCTTGTTCTTCAGCAATTCCTGATTTTCAAAGCTCCTTGGGGGGAGTTTCGGGACTTCCGTGAGATAAATCTCTGCAGAACTTTCCCATGACCTGGGTTTCACATAAACACCATCCCAAACAGTCCCCCTGACTGGGACCCTCTGGTAATCCCGCATGTGTGTATCCCCTTCATCCAGGACCACCTCTCCTCTATCGATATCCCTACCGTGTGGGGGACCTGGGGGGTTTCTCTGGAGTTGCTTTGTGTTAGCTTGGGTGTTTCGACGCCCAGTTTGTTGTGGCGGGGGCTGTGTATGTCCTATTTGCCTACATTCTCTAGAAGTATCTGCAGTTGTTTTTGCCATACTAAATACTTCTAATCCATTTACAGCCCTATTTAATGATGTTGGCTTGGTTTCTATGGCCACAATAGACCCACCATCAGCCCTTTCCAGCAGTGAGGCAACCTTCTCTTTAAGGGAGGCTACCTCATCTCTCAGGGATGTTATCAGGTCTTATAGTGACTGGATTACGCCAATAGTGATTTTGGTAGTTTCAAGCAAGCCTATACAGTCAGCACTACCCTCATTTTCCCCCACCCCTTCTTCATCAACTTCTAAAACCTCAAATCTATTATGGCACTCGATATTAGAGGTCGATAATGTACTGTGTGTCCTCCTTATGGTCGATAATGTACTGTGTGTCCTCCTTGTGTCAGCTCCAGGTTGAGTGGCTGTTTCCCTCGACCTCGCTCCAGGCAGGTCAATATCTAAGGCCTTACTACGCCTTTTATTTTGTGGTTTGAATAGCGAGGGAAATTTCTTTACTATTTGTTTTGCTCTGGGCGGTTCTGTTAAGGTGGTGCTCATTTGTCCGGGGGGTGAAGCAACTACAACCTTACTACATTTTTTATTTTGCTTGTTAAACATCAATGGGATGTTGTTTGCAATTTTTTTCACTGGGGGTGGTTCGGGTGAGGTGGGGATAGTTAGACCAGAGGCGTTTATAACCCCAAACGAGCTATCACAGGAAGGAGAAGGACTTGATGGATCAGAATTGACTATATCCTGGCATTCTGCCAGGATAGTCTCGATCCTGTCCATTGTCTCGTAGCAAACAACATTAGATGGTCTATTAGCGCCCGAAGGCTGGCCCTTGGCTTTCCTTTTGCCCATTTCTTATTCTTGGCTTTAGAGCTTACTAGGGTAAAGGTTACAATCCAAAAGGAAAACCAAAAACGGGGGTCAATTACTCACCACCCCCACAAAATGTAGCAGTATAACAATATGACAAGTTGGCGTGCTATTACAATCAAGGAATATTCCCTGAGAGAGGATGCAATATAAAGTGCAAGGTGCAGTGTATATACTGAAAAAGTGCAAAGTGCAAAAATCTGGAGGGATAGATTTAAAGTGCCTAGTGCAAGATAAAATCAACACAGCTCAATGATCTACACTAACCTACACAATAAAAAGTAGAAGACAACAGGGTATCAATGATAAAATTAAAAATTTAAAATCAATATAAAATGGTTAAGTTCTAGGAAAAGGTTACAAATGGATCCAATAAGAATTTTTCAGGAGCTGCTTATAGCGTTTTCAATAGAGAGCGACCAGATCCGATATGCAGTTCTCAATTTAGTTCAATTCAGCTCTTTACTGCCACGGCAGAAGGGGAAGCTTAATAGTTTTAATGGACAAACAAAACAGAGTCTCACCACCAACTCCGTTGTCAGTCGTCGTTTTTATCACTCGCCCCACATGCAGTCCTATCAACGAGTGCTGTGGCCACCCTTAGAGGTAATCAAATTGTCAGATGTTCCGGCCAAGAGGAGTGGCCCAGCCCTGCCGCGGACGGGCGCAGACGGGCCCGTAATCCGCTTTAAACGCCTCCGGGCACAATCAGGGTGACGTTGGCGGCGACGGCCGCAAAGAGTCTGGGACCTGTGGTCCTGGCAGGCAACGGTGAATGGAACGGGCTTCCCGCGCTGCGGGAGCCCGCAATCCGCTTTAAGCGCCTCCGGGCGCAATCAGGGTGACGTTGGCGGCGACGGCCTCAAAGAGTCTGGGACCTGTGGTCCTGGCAGGAAAGGTATCACAAAAGTACGCATTCTCATAGTGGTCACCAACAGGCTCGAACAAGCTAAAAGGCAGTAGTCAATATCGCTGTCCAACTATGCCAGTATCAATACTTAAATGAAATTGTCCAATTCAAGTATTATAGCACAATACCTACATGAGTATTAGTAGTTAGTACCCGACTGAAAAGAAAGAAAGAGTAGCACATGATCCAAATGTAAACAAAAAAAAACAATCCTGTTGATAAATATCAAGAAGCACATAAAGTATTTACCGATATACATTGTCTGTCAAGGTGTATCACATATGTACATATTCCATGATTTTAACCAGTCTGCTTCAAAGATCTAATCCCATTATACAATAGGGAGTTTGTAACATAAGTCACTAACCATATACAATAATACATCTATATCCCAGTATCAAGTCAAAAAAAGACAAAGGCACATTCTTATGAATAGACTGAGAAATTAGTGTAACTCTTGATCAACATGGAGGCCTTCCTAGACTGCTTTTAGTTTCATGATCACAAGTGCCTCTTGTCTTCTCAAATTGAATTCCCGATTACCACCTCTAGTATCAGGTTGAACCATTTCTAGCCAATGGAATTGAAAGTTACGATGAATGTCCTGCATCTCGCATTCTAGTGTATGTAGTGCAAATGGATATTTGGGATTACCTTGTTTAACTGCTCTAAAGTGATCAGATATTCTCTCCCGTAACGGTTGAATTGTACTACCAGCGTATATTATTCTGCACCTACATAGGAAAATATGCACTAACAATTGTGTAGTGCATTTAATGTTGCTCTTAATTTCAAATAGGGATATTGTTGTAGGTAAAGGGAGTAAATTTGTCTTTCACAAATCTGCAAACAGGGCAGGGTCCACATTTATAGGAGCCACTGGTCAATGAAGACCACCAAGGTGTTTCATGTGAAAAGCTAGGATAGCTGGGGCTAATAATGTTTCTTAGTGTAGATCTTGTACGAAAGGTGATATTTGGACGTGTTGTAATGTAAGGCCGAATAACGTTATCATTCATCAAAAGATATCAGTGTCTCTTCAGCATTTTCTCAGTTTCCCAACTTCTCTGCCATATGCAGTAATAAGTCTGATAGTATCATGGGGACGCAAGTCCCTTTTCCTGTTGTCTTTCAGGGTATTTAATCTGTTAAGTTTCAATGCCTTGGTGCTAGCAGACAGCACTATATGTTTATCATAGCCTCTAATCAAAAACCTCTGTACAAAGTCCTCAATGTTTTGTGGAAATTCAAGGTCAGAGGAGCTACAGTTCCTTCTCGCTCTGATCAATTCTCCAAACGGAAGAGCAGTCATTTGGTTCTTGGGTGTGCACTAGATGCATGTAATACTGAATTGCATGAAGTTTCTTTTCTGTACCGGGCTCGGGTCCCCACCCAATGGTGCTCAAGTTGCTACATTTTCGTGATAGGGACTCTATACTAAGGGAAACCAGAAAACTAGACGAGATCAAGGTGGAATATACATGCGTCATGTTTTTTCCTTACTACATTATCATGGTCCAACAGCAATGTAGCTCCTTTCTGGCGGTGAAGCGGCGCCTCCGTGAATTAGATTTGAAATATTCACTTCTCTTCCCGGCACGCCTTCGGGTGATTGCAGATGGGACTACACACTTCTTCAACTCTCCAGAGGATGTTTGGAACTGGTTGGAAATGCATGTCCCACACACTACACAGGGGTCCTGGCGCACCGCTCATACAAGCCAGATGCAGATAGGTGGACATCACGAGCGCTGCAGTCCTAGGTCGCAGCGGTCCTCAACTCCTGGAGCCGCCCCTGACCTGGAGCAAATCATCGCGGAGTGCCGTTGGGCACTGCAGCAAGCCGCTGCCCTCACTGAGGCAGCTCAGCCCTCGAGCCCTGGCAAAGACTCGCAATACTCTTCAAGGGATGAAGGCTCTGTCACCACATGGCCTTCCCGAGTGGACTCAGAGCGTCTCCTGGACGTTACTCCACAGACTTCTGCGGACATTATGTAACCTGCCCACACCTCACCTGCTCTATTCCCCTTCTAAATGCAGAAATGTACAGATTATGCACATCTAACCTTGCTCTTTCACCCTGCAGTTTCCCATCGGTCAAGCTTGTTTTATATCTTTGAGACAACTCGCTATACTATATTATACCTGTGATGGGGTTCGGCCATGTCATCTTTGCAGCGGGTCCGCCTAACCTATGGAGTTGGCTATTCATATTGCTTGTAAGCTGGGGATTGATAGCTTTTTGGAGTTTCCCTTTTTTACTTCTTGCTTTCCCTCCCCCTTCATACAGGGACATTGTTCTCTCCCTAGATGTTAGTCACTGACTGGTTTGGGTGGGCACTCGTTTGGTGTACTGCTCATATGGTATCCATTGTTCTTTATGTTCTTGTTATATTCTCTTGTTTTGTTTGTAGCAATATGCATGGCCTGTCACACCTGCCTGGCTACCTACGAGGCAGTGCCCTCACACACTGATGATTTGATCTCAATGCTCAGCGTCCCTTCACCGCTTTGCCCACACACATTAATATGGCATCTATTAAAATCCTAACCTGGAATGTCCGTGGGATCCATACCCCTGCACGCCACTATGCCATCTACTTTTACCTTAGGCGACACTCTAGCCACATCACTCTGCTTCAAGAGTCTCATCTGACTCGCCAAGAAGCAGTTAAACTACATCAGCACTAGCGTGGCCAAATCTACACTACTGACTTCTCCTCCTATGCCAGCAGTTAAACTACATCAGCACTAGCGTGGCCAAATCTACACTACTGACTTCTCCTCCTATGCCCGCAGCACACTGCTCTGGGTTAGGCTGAGGGGTCCCATTCATATCTGATGATGTAGTAGTAGACCCAGAAGGAAGATATGTCCTGGTCAAGGGCAGACTAAACTGCCACCACATCCTACTTGGAAGCATTTACGCCCCCAATACCAAACAGGCGACATTCTTACACCGATTCTTAGGCGCTATCTCCCATTGGAGTGGTGTGCCAATGCTGCTTGGGGCGACTTCAACAGTGTACTTGACACTAAGTTAGACAGGTCATTCCCCCCCCTGCCCAGAACAGCTGCTGTTTCCAATGCTCGGACACTTTATAATTGGCTGCAAAACTGGGGTGCCAGAGTCTACTCATTCTATTCTGCCCCTCACTCCCTACATGTCAGGCTTGATAGGCTGATAAGCACACACACACTCACCCCTGTGTTACTCACATTGACTATATGGGGTACTCCCACTCTGACTATAACCCCCAATATCTACAACTAGCGTGAGAAACAGAAAACCCCACGATTCCTTTGTGGCACCTTCAGCCAGCAGCACTAGAGGGCCCACCTTTTCACTCTTCCATTTCCGCACACATTGACGGATTCTTTGATCACAACGCTCATTTCACAGATGCGCGGTCTACTGAATGGGATACGTTTAAGGTGACGTTGCTTGGACTCTGCATGGGTCTACACTGGAACATACGCAGACATTTAGATACTGCCATTCTGCGCATTGAGTGCAAGCTCTTGTGATTGGAGGATGCCTCTGTGGCTGGCCTGTCCGGTAGTTCCCAACTGGCGGAGGCAGAGCGCGAACGTGCAGTGTGCTTGGAACGGTTAAGGTGTCACAGCTATGTCGCCCATACAGCCAAAACACATGCCAAGGCCAACAGGGCGTGTATGCTCCTTGCATGGCTAATATGTCAAGACCGCCCCAGTTGCCTGATTGTGACCTTGCGCTCCACCCCAGGCCCATTCTTATATACTCTGGGCGAAATTCACTCTGAACTGACATGCCACTATACCTCCCTTTATCAGTCAAGGACCGCGGCTGCCCTGGAAGACATCCTCTCCTTTGTGACTGCCGTGTCCCTTCCCAGTGTCACGCATGGCCAAAGAGTAGAACTAGAGGAACCTATCTCGCCCTTCGAAATTCGGGAGGTGATATGGGCGTTGGCAACAGGCTGGTCCCCAGGTCCTGATGGGTTGCCCGACAAGCTTTACAAGGCCTATGCCACACAGCTGGTGCCTCGTCTACATACTCTGTTCAAGGAGGCTCTGGAGGCTTCCTGCCTCTCTCTGAGAAGCACTCCTTATATCCACGCCGAAACCGGGAAAAGACTGAGATGCCCTGGGCTCATACCGGCCGTTAGCCTTACTGAACACAGATTATAAAATTTTGGCAAAACGTTTGGCCCGCTGGTCCCGAAAGCTGGTGCACCCTGATCAAAATGGTTTTGTACTCGTGCAACCTCACTTCACCTAAGGCGATTCTTCTGTGTTATGCACTATGCCCCAAATACATGCCTTACTGCAGGCTGTCTAGTCCTTAATTTGGAGCGGGCCTTCGTCTCCCTTGAGTGACCCTTCCTGTTGGCAGTACTTCCTCGATATGGCTTCGGAGATAGATTTCTGAAACTAGTTCACCTCCTATATATGCAGCCATCGGCCTGAGTTAAGACCGGCTTCATGATTTTAGCTCCCATCCCTATAAGCAGAGGTACGCACCAGGAATGCTCACTTTCCCCACTACTCTTCTCCCTAGCGGTCGAACCACTGGTGGCCCACCTGAGGGTGCAGGGTGGTGTGTGGGGCTTGCCCCTCGGAGATGGGATCCACGCAGTCTCCCTTTATGTGGACGTCTTGCTTATCTACCTGAGAGATGTTACCTCCATTTCTGATGGGCATCTCTTGCACACTTCGCCAATTTGCCGACCTCTCTGGCCTGAGCATTAATTGGACTAAATCATGTTTCTTCCCATTCTCCCCAACCACGCCTAATCCGGGCATCAACCTACCTGCAACCCCCCTTATATGGCAGCCAAGCACATTCAGATACCTGGGATTCCAAGTCTGCCAATTCCCTACCGATCTGTTTGATGGAAACCTGATGCGCTCTCTCACCTCACTGCGTGCTCAGATGTCTTTTTGGACAACACTATTACTGTCGGTGGAGGGCAGAGTGACGCTGCTCAAGATGGTGGTGCTCCCTCGCCTCCTGTATTACTTCATTAATCTGCCCCTGTACATTCGGGCCTCCTTTTTCGCTCTTTTGAAAGGGTGATCAGGAATTTTATATGGAACACTTCTAGGAATCGGGTGGCTCTTGCCAAACTCTATCAGCCAACAAACTGTGGGGGGACTGGCAGTGCCTAACTTTGAGCAGTATTATTTGGCATCCCAACTTCAGTGGGTGATGCGTTGACTGGCCAGTCTGTATTTAACTGACACTGCTACACTGCAGCCGCCCTGGAACGTAACTGATATCTGCTGTTTATTTCACTCCTGTGCCTGCCCATTGCCACCCAAACCAAAGTTTTGCTGGTCATGCATCGTTGCTTTAGGCGCAGCCTCTACCTCACCACGCAGTTGACTCCGTAAACACTGGCGCTAGCGCTATTGGGAACACTGCATGGCCATCACACTACCACTGCTGCGGAGCTCTCCACCTTGAAAGCTGCGGTTTTACACTTGTTGGGAGATATTGTTAGAGATGAGGCTCTCCTGCCTCATAAGTCATTAATGGAGTAGCATGGCCTTTCCCCTGGACAATTCGTCCTACACACGTCACTGTTAGGAGCACTGGGATGCCGATGGGGTGACATGACGAGGGTCCCCCCCATGCACCACACGCTACAATACCTCCACATACTCGGTCAAGACAGGCATCTAGTGCGTTGGCTGGCCGACTCGCTACGCCCACACATGGCACCAACACTTACGTCTCTTTGTGGCCGATGGGAGACAGACCTTGGCTGTCCCTGCACGGACAAGGAATGGTCCTACTTATTAGAGAGTCCCACTCACATCCCACGGAACACCCAATTTTGATTAATTCAAATATATATCCTACATAGGGCCTACCTCACTCCAGCCAACATAAACAGGTATTTTCATCACAGTGATGCTGCTTGCCCCCGTTGTGCGTTGGTAAATGCTGACTTAATGCACATGCTTTGGGCATGTCCCCCCCTACAGAGCTACTGAGGGGAGTGATGGGTCGCCTCACACACTGCACTGATAGAGCCCTTTTGAACACATGGGAAGTATGCATACTAGGCCTATATAAAAGAAGTAACATTCCGAACACATCCAGGTTTATTGATTTGGGCCTACTGTTAGCCAAAAGGCTGATCCCCCTTTCAGTGGAAATCTCATGAACCCCCGCACCTCAAATCCTGGACACTTTCGGTCATAGCCTGGGTGCAGGCAGAGAGTTGCCTTGCATAGAGAGGACGCTTTAGGACTTTGTAAACACCCTATAGCCGGTAATTGTGATGCCATTATGTCCGATTTACACACTGACATTCCAGACGCCCTAGCATTATCTGGCACTCCATTAATCGGTGAGGCGGAAACAGGGGATGAGTTGTAAGAGTCACGCTCGCTGCATCCCCCTCGTGTGCTTGTTCCGGCAGCAGTACATTCCCAGATAGCACCTCGTTCTCGCGGACGGACGAGTAGAGATGGACACCAAACATTTATTCCAATAGCTGTCAGAACGGTGTTGTTTATTGGGGGACTGGGGTGGAGGGTAATGGCTAATGCATGAGTGAATGTTATTCACTCCTCTCGTTCCAACTGTAATTGTTTGAGCTTGTAACTATTTGTCTCTAATAATGCACAATGTCCCTTACTGTATGAATAATACACCCTTACTTGATGACAACTACATTTATGTTGCTGGCCTGAATTCAGCTTGTCTGACCGAGTCCCATTTCTTGTTTCTCTTTTGACTTATGCTATCTGCCACGCTGGAAGCTGCATCGGACCAGTGCAATCGGATGCTCTGTCAACTTTACCTTTAGCATACCTTTCAGTCTTGATGCAAGTTGAAACTGTTACGGTGCAATGTAAACGTTGATTGCTATCTTTACGTTCATAAAGTATATAAATGTAGCTGATCCAAAATGCAATAAACAGATTCAAACAAAAACAATTAAGTTTCTTTTCGGTACATGCAACTGTGGAGTGCCCCATTATTAACATATAGTTCAACATCTAAGAATTGAATCTTTTTTTTACGGTAATTAAGCGTAAATTACATGTTGTACAGATTAGAATTAAGATAGGCCACAAAATCAAGTAAAATCTCTGGTGTTCCAGTCTAAATGATCAAAATATAATCTATTAATCTGCCACAGTAATGAATATATTCTGACCACTGTGCACCTCCAGGACCCCAGACTTGCCCCTCCTCAAATCAAAGGTTGGCGTGAGAAGGAGCAAATCTGGAGTCCATCACCGTTCCACATGTCTGGTGATACCACTTTCCATCAAACACAGACACATTATTTTCTAGAATCAAATGAATCTTCTTTAAGATCATGTTTGTGTGTGACAGCAATTCAATTGGTCTTTTATTCAGGAAGTGTTCAGCTGCTAGCATACCAAAGTTAGCTAAAATATTAGTGTACAGGGAGATCACATCTAGTGTAGCCAACAACATGTTATTCTCCCAAGTTATATCACATAAAAGATTAGGTATACGCTTGGTGTCCCAAATAGATGAAGGTAAATTAAAACAAAGGGTCATAGAAAGATATCTACAATTTGGGAGATCCTTTCTGTAGGCCCCCCTATATGCGATACAGTGGTTCTATCGGGGAGAAAGCTTCCCCCTTTATGCACTTTAGGAAGTGTATACAGGCCATGGGTATCTTGGTTTGTCAATCTTAGAGAAAAAAAAATCCTCATAAGTCAATAGTTCGGTGTCATACTAGGTCTTAAGTTCGGTGATCAATTTAATCGTAATAGCATGGATGGGGTTAGAGTCAAGAGGAGTGTAGCATGAGATATCATTCAGTTGCCCATAGATTTCCACATCATAATCTATTTTATTCATAATTACTACACAACCTCCCTTATCTGCTTCTCTGATAATAACATTATTATTCTCCTGAAGTGTTTTCAAAGCTTTTGTCTTTGGTATGTTAATATATTTCTAGCTGATCTGTATTTAAATTTAGCATTGGTATGTATCATGTAATCGATGTCTCTACATACAATCTTAAAAACTACTATACAATTATTGTCAGAACACAGTATAGGAGTCCATTTCGGTTTTGGTCGTAAACCACTGTCAATACTAGATACTGTATCAATCCCCAAAGCTGTTGTAACAATCATCACGTTTACTGGATCATCATCCCCTTTAGTCAATTAAAGCAGGGTAGATGTATCAATTACATCTTGTATTGTCAGATTAGTAAGCGGTAACCGATCAGTTGTTTGTACCCGGTGTGTTGTGTGTTCAGCAAAATATTTTTTCAGTTTCGATTTGCGCACAAATTCAAAAATATCAATCTTGATGTAGTTGAGATGAATGTCACCAAATGGATTGATGCTCAATTCTTTTTTTCAGAACATTAAACATATAAACAGTTGGGTCCTTATCAGATAAGTTTACAATTTCAACATCAGACACATTCTTTGGTAAGGTCATATCACTTATTTCCCGCTAGTCCATGACCGTGTTTGCATCCCCACCCTTTCCTTTGACTGATCTCTTGTTTCCTTTACCTCTTCTTGTCCTTCTGAATTTGTGGGCCTGATATTCATTTTTCGACTGCCAATCTTGAGTACCTTCCCCCGGGTCAGGATGCCTCTCAGTGTCACTACTGCATGCTATACTGGAAGAGCTCGAACTTATATTATCAACAGGAGTATCGTATCGTATAAATTCTTTATTTCGGCCAAAGGCCATAAAAGATTTTATTATAAAACATCATTCGTAAAATAATCTAAAAAGTATCCAGCCAAGTATTACATGATTTCAGTAAAAGGATCAACAATCACAACAAAGCAATTTCATTAAGTAAAAACTTTTGGAATATACAGGGAATAGATATCTCATTATTCATACAGTCCAAGGTAAGTTCTACAATCACAGATATCTAAATCTTTAATACATTACAGTTTTAACCCCATTCTCTTCCTTATTAGACCCACTATAAACAAGTATCTTGATAACGCAAATATAACGTGTGGTAGGGTACTTGTTGTCAATACCCTCAGCGCCTCTTGGTGTTTTCTAAATCCCAACGAATTGCATTATGGTCGAATCCATTTACTCCTTACACTATCAAACGCCGGGCGGAAAAACTAAATGCGTGCAGTATTTTCGGTGTTATTTGTAGACCCTAAAGTGCATCTAGTGCATAGAGTACAGGCACGATCTTCCTTCCCCCCCCACTTTGCAGTATGGCTCTTGATCTGTAGTATGTTATATCTTAACTTTAGGTACAGAATTCTTGCTAGAAATGGTTGTACCTGATCAAGAAAATCCTCGCGACTCGGGCTAGGCTTAATAGAAAGGAATTCAGCTGTTAACCTTCCTTGTCTTGGATCGCAGTGAAGGGCATTCAATGTGTGTTGCCAATAAATACCCTTCAGGTTGCCTTTGCAGTTTGGCGTTAAACTGTGCGGGTTAGTCCAATACGATTCAAGACCTAACTTTATCAGCCATTTCCGAACAAATCTCAACCATGGGAAGGTAAGACATGTATTAATATCCAATAATTCGCGAGCAGCTTCTCTATATACTAGTAATTCCGGCGTTGTCCGTAGCCGTATCCAATAGAGCAGTGGGCGTAGTGTTGCGAGATGTCCTATTCGCATCAGATTTAAGTCATGGAACATTGGGACGAGTGGTGCTGATTGGGGCAATCCCAATATTCTCCTCGCAAATTTATTTTCCCCAATTGTCAATTGTCTGATATCACTTATGCCCCATAGCTCTGATCCATATAATGCTGCAGCCTGGACCTTACATTTATATATCTCGAGTGCTGGTGTCACAGATTTACTAGTAGTTAAGCTATACTTCTTAAGGATTGCCCCTGACCCTTGGGCTAACCTTAAGACTGAGTGGCTAATTTGCTGATTCCAAGCTAGTTTTGTGTCTAATAATATGCCCAGGTAAGTAAAATTAGTGGCATATTCTATTTCCTGATTACTCAGCACGAGATTCTTTTTAAGGCCCTTTTGTGGGTTTACGGCCATGTACTTGGTTTTATTTGCATTTATTTCTAAACCCTTATCTATGCAATATCTATTAAAACCATTCAACATATTTTGTAGCCCCTTTATGGTCTGTGATATTAGAATGGTATCATCTGCGAAGAGCAGCGCGGGCACCAAATTCCCATTTAACTTTGGTGGATCATTTGCTTGATCTTGCAAATGTTCCACCACGTCGTTGATATAGAGTGAGAACAGGGTGGGGGCAAGTACGCAACCCTGTCTCACTCCTCTCTCTATTGGGATTGGCTTTGTTAGTTCCCCGTTCATACCCCAACGAACTCTAGCGTAGTTCCCATTGTGTAACCTTTTTAGCTCCGTGACCAAATTAGGGGGGGGCACCTTGTTTTTCAAGTGTCTCCCATAATAGGCTTCTGGGTACGAGGTCAAAAGCTGCCCTCAAATCAACGAATGCCACGTAAATGTGTCCCTTCCTGATTTTAATTTATTTCCAAATAATGCACAGGAGTCTGAAGACTTGATCTATTGTACTAATACGGGATCTAAATCCTGCCTGATATAGAGACAGTATGCTATTGGTCTCTATCCAGTCATTAAGCCTGTTCAATATCTGCCTGGCATACATTTTTTGGAGTACATCTATCAGGCTGATTGGTCTGTAAATCTCGGGTTTGTGTTTGCTGCCCTTTTTATGGATGGGGACAATTTCAGCCCCTTTTCATGTTCCCGGTATTGGGGCACCAGCCAGTATTGCGTTGCTAAGAGCATTAACATATGGAACCCATACCTTTTTATCATGTTTAAATTAGTCACCAGGGAGTCTATCTAATCCCGGTGCATTTCCCGGTTTAATGGAGTCTATAGCGTACTCCATTTCTTGCAATGAAAAGATGATCACCCCACTATCTCCCTCTATGTGAGTAGGTCGTCTTTCTCCGCTCAGCGCTACCATGGGCTTAAAACTTGAGTATAAATCAGTAAAGTGGTCGGTCCAGGTTGCTGAGTCCAGGTAATGCTCTGTTCTTTGAACTTGGTCCTTCCCCCCCATACTATAATTTTCCAGAACTCTGCCTGATTATTTGTTTTTGCTGCCTCCAGAAGATCCAACCAGCTATTTTCTTCCCAGTTCCGCTTGGCAGTGGCCAATGCTTTCCGATGTACATCCCTGGCACTCCTCACTGAATCTGCACTTCCCTGCTTTATTGATTCAAGTAAAGCTGATTTAGATTTTCTACATTCAGTTGTGTACCATGGGTTTACCTTTAGTCCTGCCCTAGGATTGGGTTTCGGATTCTTCCCATTATTTTTGGTGAGCAGGGGCTCTAACTTTGAGACCAGGTCAACATGCATAGATGTTATAGACAAATCGCTTGACTCTAAGGGGCATATTCACAAGGACCTACCGCCGATTTATCTCCACCTTAACCCATCAAAAGTGGAGATAGATTTAACACCCCATTCACAAGCGGGTGCAAACTGCAGACATCGCCAGAATTCCCGCGATAACTGCCCCAAAATGTATCTCCACGGTGGACACCACCAACTAACCCTAATGAGATGCAGAGTAGGCGTTCCCGTGCAAAAACACATGAAAAAACCACACCACCACTTTCACAGCGAACTGCCAGATCTGCGATGCGAACCAAAAACAGGCGATAAGCTGCGGTAGCACCAGTGATTTAACACCTGCCTTTTGCTGGTGTTAAGCAGGACAACTACCTGCAGCATGAAAGGGAGCCCAGCCAAGAGCCACACCTGAAGACCCACAGATGCCATGGAGACAATGATCATGCAGCTCCGATACCCATGAGGGCCACAACACCCACCACCCCAGGCCCGCCACCACCCCCAGGACCCGTCCCACCCCCCCCGGGAACACCACAGAGGCAGCGTACACAAAGACAGCGGACCCACCTGAAACGCACCTGCCGCCCAGACCCAACGCCAGAGGAGGACATTGCCCACTACAGGCCCAAAAGGACAACCATCCCTCCGCAGACAAAGCTGCCGGCTGCGCAGTGTCAGGAATAGCTTTACAGGCATGAAGGCT
Organism: Calotriton arnoldi; assembly: GCA_963921515.1. Classification (NCBI taxonomy): domain Eukaryota; kingdom Metazoa; phylum Chordata; class Amphibia; order Caudata; family Salamandridae; genus Calotriton; species Calotriton arnoldi. The sequence continues at coordinate 7,522 of CAWUFW010002490.1, read as the reverse complement.
TGTTTAATATGTCATTACCCTCGGGGCACCAAGATTAGTCATGTAGCTGTTTATCCCCCACTTGCTGCTCTTTAAACAGGATACTCCCTTTGGCAGTTACCAATGTTTAGTGCCCAAATGTTCATGTGCCCAAATGTTTGTTACCCTTCCATTGGTGAGCAAATTCATGTATTTTATTTTGTGCACGGAAACAAAGTTTGCATGCGATCTCTACACGCATTAACCGAACTGCCACAGAATTGGTTTGGAATCGGTCTATTCGGGACCTGTTGTCATGGAAACCTAACACGGAAGAGGTTCCTGCTTACGTTGCATCACATAGGAACACGTTCCCACTGACGCCGAGACAACGCCCTGAACATTGGCTATAAATAGCCACACCCTCCTGACGTGAACGCTTGGCTTTGTTCCGGATTTTGACAGCGTCTCGTCGTCCCTCGTCGTCTTGGAAAACCTGAAGCCTCGTCGTCGGATTCCAGTGCCACGCCCACTCTTCTGTTGTCGAGCCGGCTCCAACGAAGGACATTCTCGGCGCAGGACACTTGAAAGTAACCAGCTAAGTGAACTTTTCATGCTTAGCGGTTTTCTTCTTCCTAAAGCAGACTTTGTAAAGACTTTGTTTCTTTTGTCCTAGAAACTGTATAGTAAGATCTGATTGTACGATCTTCTTTAGCGCTTGACAAAGTAGCGTGAAAAGTGTTTCAGTATTTTAGATATGATCATTGTATTCTTCTTTGACATATGACGAGGTAGTCAATAACATGACAGTTGGAAACAGTGTGAAAGTTCTCTTAAGCAATAGAATAAGGAACATTCACAGATTATTTCAGGTGAGATTTATTACCAAAGAAAACGTGTATAAATAAGGCCAACCACGATTCCCTCTATTCATGAATGTTATGTTTTCCGCTTTCTAGCATATTAAGAACCAGTTGTCCATATTCCTTACAAGACTAAAGAACAGAAAACCTAGGCTATCTTGCGCATCGCTTGTACTTAAGAGGTAATGTGAAAATACAGAAGATAATGTGATTTATGTCAAAAAGGTATTTAGACTAGTTTGGTCCTAGGACTAGTTTGGTTACATTATTTTTTTTCTTTTGAAGGTAAAGAACAACACTAGACTCCAAAACTCCAGAAAGAGATCTTGGCTGGTCCAGGTGACGAAACGGAGCCATATCTTCTGTCTCTTGTCTTCTCGGTCTAACTCCCCTTCCCCCCAGGAACACCTGCCAGGGCTCCTGTCTCTTCAGCAGCACTGAGAGGTGTTCAGGTAGGGTTGGAGAATTTGTCATCACCCCTGCAGACATCCCTGGTTTTCAGGTGAGTGCTTGGCCTCACACTTATTACATAAAGCCAAGCCCAACAATTTAGTCTGCCTGGGCGATGGATGCTCCCGGCACAACCACCGTTTCCCTGCATGACCTTACCAAGGCTCTCGAAAACCTCCAACAAGAGGTCTTAACCTTAAAACAAGAAAACCACTCTCTCCAATGTGAATTACACCGTTATCAACCTAGAGAGAGCCCTTGGGATAATACCATAAAACCCAAGACTATCATTCACCCTCCTCGTTTTCAATTTTCCTCAGCCTCTACAGAGAATGAAGGTATACAACCAGTAAACGTTACTGTCACTTCCCCAACTCCTGTCCCTTTGGCACCACCAGAACGTTTTTTTGGAGACCACGCTAAATTTCCCATCTTTATGAACCAATGCCAGTTGCATTTCCATTGCCGACCAGCTGCTTTTCCAGATGATTCCACGAAAATAGTTTTTATCTTGTCTTATCTTGGTGGTACTGCAGCCACCTGGTCGATTCCTTATGTCGACAGAAATGACCCTCTTTTGCGTGACTTTGTTCGTTTTAAAGACACCATGAGAAAATTATTCGCAAAGCATCAGTTTGTTCAGGCAAGCGATAATGAGCTCCTCAATCTACGACTGGGTAACAAGGATCTTATATCCTACATCAGTTAATTCAACAGGTTAATAGCAGAAACTGAATGGCCTGAGGAGAAGAGAACATCACTTTTTTACCGTGGGTTGAGGGATGAGCTCAAAGATGTTTTGGCGCAAATTGTTGATCTCCCGAACGATTGCACTGAATTCATTGACTTGGTGGTAAAAATAGATCATCGTTTGGGTGAACGGAAAGGAGAAAAGGGGTGAGAATCCAATCGGGTTATTGTAATAAAAAATGAAAAGAAAGAACCCCCCTCTCCTAGTCCATCCTCTGATGTCCCGGAGCCTATGCAGATTGGCAGTGTACGAGGGCCGCTTTCTAAGGAAGAAAAAGAGCGTAGGCGCCGTCTGAATTTATGTTTATATTGTGGTCGTTCAGGCCATTTTTCTCGTGATTGCTCCTTGAAACCTGCCTCTCGAAAGACGGTGGGTCTAACAGACGTTCCTGTTGAAACTAGTGGTCAGTCGGAAAACTCCCTCGCTCGGTAGGGACGGAGGTCTCCATATCGAGCACGCCCAAAACTATGACCTCAGTTCATCTTTTGGCTAATACCATTACATCTGCTCCACGTTATTTGACTTTAATTGTTACATTACTTTTTGCCTCACAGATCCGTAAAGTCATTCCTATACTCCTAGATTCTGGAGCTACTGGGAACTTTATGGATATCCACCTAGCTAGTACTCTGGATATTCCTACTGTGAGAAAAGAAACCCCGGAACCTGTCAGATCCGTAGACGGATCTGAATTATCTTCTGGTCTGATTCTTCATCAAACTACTCTGTTGACTATGGCCTGTGCTGATGGTCATTCAGAACAAATACAATTCGACCTCATTGACACACCAGTTTTTGGAGCCATTTTGGGAATTCCATGGCTGCAATTACACAATCCGAAGATCGATTGGGTAAAACGCACTCTCGTTTTGGACTCTAAACATTGTTTAGACATTTGCTACAAAGATAAACAACAACCAGTCACACCACTACATTGCACCTGTATTCTAGAGAATCCTGTTAACAACGCTGAATCAGCTTCTTTGCCTAGACAATATCAAGACTTTCAGGATGTTTTTTCTGAGCAACAAGCCACTCAGTTACCACCACACCGGTCTTACGACTGTAGAATAGATTTGTTAACTGGTGCTTCTTTGCCTTGAAGTAGAGTTTATGCCTTGTCCGAACCTGAGACCCACTACTTACGCGAATACTTGGATGATCTCTTATTGAAGGGTTTCATTCGACATTCCACCTCTCCTGTTAGCTCTCCTCTTTTCTTCGTTCCTAAGAAAAACCAAGAATTGAGAGCTTGTATAGACTATTGTGCGCTCAATAAGGTCACGATAAAAAATAGGTATCCTCTCCCCCTTATTCCAGTCTTACTTGATCAAGTACAGAAGTCTACTATCTTCACCAAATTAGACCTTAGGGGAGCCTACCACCTGATTAGAGTCAAAGAGGGGGATGAATGGAAGATTGCGTTCAGGACGGAATTTGGTCTTTATAACTACACAGTAATGCCCTTTGGACTCTGCAATGCCCCTGCAGCATTTCAATTTGTTATTAATGATGTACTGCAAGAGTTCTTGGACGTCTCTGTAATCATTTACATAGACGATATTCTCATTTTCTCATCTTCCACTGAAGAACATATAGATCATGTCCGGGCAGTCCTACAACTTTTACGAGAACATCGTCTCTTTGCAAAATTGGAGAAATGCGTCTTTCATACCTCCAAGATTGAATTTCTAGGCTATGTTATCTCTCCTGATGGGATCTCCATGGATCAATCAAAGGTTCAGGCAATTCTACAATGGGAACCCCCTAAAACTGTTAAAGATATCCAGAAATTCTTGGGGTTTGCCAATTTTTACCGGTGATTCATTCCCCATTTCTCCACTGTTGTTGCTCCCATTACCCACCTGTTGAAAAAAGGAGTAACATTTCTTTGGTCAGCAGCAGCTGTTAATGCATTCCACCAACTAAAACAGGCCTTCACTACAGCACCCATTTTGCATCACCCTGATCCTGGTCAACCTTTCTATGTTGAGGCAGATGCATCACAAATGGCTGTGGGTGGTATTCTTTCACAAAGAGATCCTGAATCCGGTCACATGCATCCTGTAGCATACTTCTCTAAAAAGCTTTTACCAGCAGAGCAAAATTACACCGTGGCTGAGCGCGAGTTGTTGGCCATTAAGCTCGCTTTTCAGGAGTGGCGCCATTACTTGTTAGGAGCTCGACACACAGTCACCATTTATTCCGATCACCGTAATTTGCAGTTCTTTCAAAATGTGAAGGCATTAACTCCACGCCAACTCCGTTGGCTTTCGTTCTTCAATGAGTTTGATTTTGTGATCACATATCGACCTGGTAAAGAGCAACAAAAGGCGGACACCTTATCACGATTAAATGTTTCAGACTCTGACACCGATATCGCCCCAGTTCAACCTATCATTCCTAGTCACAAGGTTATAGCTCTCGTTTCCTCCGAAGAGTTCCTATCTCAGGTACAAGAAGCCCAGAAAAAAGAGACAATTCCTGTTGATGCAATCGAGAAAGGGGTTGGTGTATTATAAAGATCGATTGTTTATTCCTACACGACTCCTGCAGAACACAGTGTTATATTGGAACCACGATTCCACTTTAGCAGGTCATCCTGGTATCAAGAAAACAGTAGATTTATGTCAACGAGTCTTTTGGTGGCCAACATTACTTGACGACGTCAAAAACTACGTCCAAACTTGTTCAACATGTTTACAATCAAAAGCTACTCATGCTGCTCCTGCCGGTTTATTACAATCTATGCCCATTCATCCAGCACCATGGCATACATTGAGCATGGATTTCATCACGGATCTACCCGACTCTAATGGTAATTCGATAATTTGGGTAATTGTGGATTATCTTACAAAAATGGCACATTTTATTCCTCTAAAACGCATGCCTTCCGCCAAAGAATTGTCTGACTTATTTATACAACATATAGTCAGAATTCAAGGTCTTCCCACTGCCATTGTTTCCGACCGCAGCCCACAATTCATCTCCAAGTTTTGGCGTCGTTTTTGTTCCTCCATGAATATTGATGTTCCTTTGTCCTCTGCATACCATCCTCAAACAGATGGACAGACGGAACGCCTGAATCAGACTCTTGAACAGACTTTACGTTGTTTTATTTGTACCAAGACCACTGAGTGGGACAAAAATCTACCCTTAGTGGAATTTGTGTATAATAATTCTGTGCATTCAGCTACAGGTGTTTCTCCCTTCTATTGTATGCTTGGTTACCATCCTCGAATGTTGCCCTTTTTATCCCAGAGTAAGACAGAACAGGTTCCGGCTGTTCAACAGCATCACTCCCGTTTACACACTATTCAGGTACAAGCTCAACAACATTTACAACATTATCAAAAACAGGTTAAAGTTCAGGCAGACAAACATAGACAAGAGGCTCCTGACTACAACATTGGAGATCAGGTATGGCTTTCAGCAAGGAATCTACGACTCTCAGGTTCTCATAAATTACACCCACGGTATTTAGGCCCCTTTCCTATCAAGAAAATTATCAATCCAGTCTCAGTTGAACTTTATCTCCCTCCTGATTTACAAATACATCCAGTATTCCATGTGCCACTGTTGCGACCATACTCGCCTAATACTCGACCTGGACCTCCGCCTCCTCCGATTAAAATAAATGGAGAATGGGAGTTTGAGGTGGCTAGGGTGTTAGATTCAAAACGCATACGAGCTGTTCTGCATTATCTTTTAGCATGGAAAGGGTATGGGGCAGAGGACAATTCATGGGAACCGGCTTCCGCAGTCCATGCTCCTCGTCTAATAAGACAGTTCCACCACCAATATCCCTCAAAACCTCGTCCTGTCTCTGGGCCTTTGAGGGGGGAGGACTGTCAGGAATAGCTTTACAGGCATGAAGGCTTGTTTAATATGTCATTACCCTCGGGGCACCAAGATTAGTCATGTAGCTGTTTATCCCCCACTTGCTGCTCTTTAAACAGGATACTCCCTTTGGCAGTTACCAATGTTTAGTGCCCAAATGTTCATGTGCCCAAATGTTTATGTTACCCTTCCATTGGTGAGCAAATTCATGTATTTTATTTTGTGCACGGAAACAAAGTTTGCATGCGATCTCTACACGCATTAACCGAACTGCCACAGAATTGGTTTGGAATCGGTCTATTCGGGACCTGTTGTCAAGGAAACCTAACACGGAAGAGGTTCCTGCCTACGTTGCATCACGGTCTCACTGACGCCGAGACAACGCCCTGAACATTGGCTATAAATAGCCACACCCTCCTGACGTGAACGCTTGGCTTTGTTCCGGATTTTGACAGCGTCTCGTCGTCCCTCATCGTCTTGGAAACCCTGAAGCCTCGTCGTCGGATTCCAGTGCCACGCCCACTCTTCTGTTGTCGAGCCGGCTCCAACGAAGGACATTCTCGGCGCAGGACACTTGAAAGTAACCAGCTAAGTGAACTTTTCATGCTTAGCGGTTTTCTTCTTCCTAAAGCAGACTTTGTAAAGACTTTGTTTCTTTTGTCCTAGAAACTGTATAGTAAGATCTGATTGTACGATCTTCTTTAGCGCTTGACAAAGTAACGTGAAAAGCGTTTCAGTATTTTAGATATTATCATTGTATTCTTCTTTGGCATATGACGAGGTAGTCAATAACATGACAGTTGGAAACATAGTGTGATAGTTCTCTTGCGCAATTGAAGAAGGAACATTCACAGATTATTTCAGGTGAGATTTATTACCAAAGAAAACGTGTATAAATAAGGCCAACCACGATTCCCTCTATTCATGAATGTTATGTTTTCCGCTTTCTAGCATATTAAGAACCAGTTGTCCATATTCCTTACAAGACTAAAGAACAGAAAACCTAGGCTATCTTGCGCATCGCTTGTACTTAAGAGATAATGTGAAAATACAGAAGATAATGTGATTTATGTCAAAAAGGTATTTAGACTAGTTTGGTCCTAGGACTAGTTTGGTTATGTTATTTTTTTCTTTTGAAGGTAAAGAAGAACACTAGACTCCAAAACTCCAGAAAGAGATCTTGGCTGGTCCAGGTGACGAAACGGAGCCATATCTTCTGTCTCTTGTCTTCTCGGTCTAACTCCCCTTCCCACCGGGAACACCTGCCAGGGCTCCTGTCTCTTCAGCAGCACTGAGAGGTGTTCAGGTAGGGTTGGAGAATTTGTCATCACCCCTGCAGATGACCCTGGTTTTCAGGTGAGTGCTTGGCCTCACACTTCTTACACGCAGCACATGTAGGCCTCTGGTACTATCCAACCGACAACTGCCAGAGTCGGAGGAGTCACACAGCCAGCCCCATCCAAGGTCATCACACCTGTCCGGGATGCCAACATCAGCCTGGTACCCCAGCACCTCCAAGTCACTCACACTGCGCAGGAGCAGCTGGAGACCAAGCAAGGCCCCTACGCCATAGCTGGATTCCCTCACGTGTCAGGGCCAATCAACTGCACACATGTACCCCTCGTGCCCCCTGCCGACACTGCACACAACTACCACAACA